>JAPSES010000249.1:8630650-8686612 GCA_029822895.1 Maxillicosta whitleyi
ACTAATGTAAGGAATGATGAAGTAATGGTACTAATGTAAGAAATGATGAAGTAATGGTACTAATGTAAGGAATGATGTTCAAAGGGATCATGTGGATATGGACAGGTGTCTGGATCAGCACTTATGTTGGTCTAATGTTCTAAAGTACATCTTCATTTAACCTTAGATATGGTTTTCTTATATATATTTTTATATTTACTTCTTGGATATATAATTTTTGCCAGTCATAGGTAAGGAACCAAATATGGTAACTTCATTGACCTTGATTTTCTACATAACAATAAAAAAAAAATTTAAACATTTCCTAAGATTATGTTAACATTTTTTTTTATTGGAATTCCCAAGAATGAGTCTGGATTTATCTCAGAGTTAACAGAACTTATTGTGATCACAAATAAAGTAAATACTCAAAGAATACAAAGAACCTCGATCACCCAGTGAATTCTATTTATTCTCGCTATGGGCAGGCTTATCGGTTGGTCTTTAAATTAGCATCATCTTATCTAGATCGGGCAGAGGGGGGACCTCAACTATGAGAAAACTAATGCCAACAATAAGTTTACTTCTTCTCACCTATGTTTGACAATGCTATGTGTGTGAATGTACATGTTTTGATGTGGATCTAAAGAAAGAACAGATACTATTTAACTTCTATGCATACAGATGTTTCCTATCTTAACAAGCTTGACATACTAAAAAAAAAGTTCAAAACTAAAACAGGAAAACTGTAAATCCTGTAAACATTATTGAAATAAAACAGATTAAATAGATGAATGCTATAATAAAACAGTATCTACTAAGTAATAAAACAATTCATCCTAAAACCTCAATATCTGAATTAAAATAATATTTCAGTTAATAAAGTCATGTTAGGTCCTCCAATAACACCCTTAGGTTGATATATTGTATTTGACCGTATTTCTATGAATATCCTATAAAGGGTTAAAGATTGATGCGTTTAGGTAGAGATGGACAGGCAAGGTAATATATTCTGCTGAACCGCCGTGACTGACAACACATTTAATATTTACTAGAGCTGAAATCAGCATATCTACAGTTGCTCCCTCGTTCATCATGGCTTAAATAATCCTCTCATCTCCACTCACAGCCTAATCACCACACTGACATTTCGAATAGACGCGTTAACGGTCGTTGACAAAATGTGCAACGTATCAGGCATAAGGGGACATCGTAAGGTCTGTGCAGCTCATCACACGTGACTTGAAGGAAATAAATCGCCCTGTCCCCTTTAATTTCAATTTCCGTGCGTGATATATATTGTGATCACCTGTCAGATGCGGCGCCTGCGCACTAAAGTGGGAGGCGGAGTGGATGCTGATCGCTCTCTATCTGCTGCCCTGTGCCCTCCATCCCTCGGCGATCAGGCAGGCACGGACAGGGGATATCCGAGGAGGTTTGGGCGAGGATGGGGAGACAGATCTGCCGTTGCTGAAGGTATCAGTTCCCTCGGTTACAGTGGGAATACCGCGCTGCTCCGTTTGACATTGTGACCGTGGAGGGTGAAGGATGCTCGGCAGCAGGATGGGAGGAGATGAGTGGGGGACACGGAGAAAATAACAGATGGTATTTGGGAAATGCCACCCGTGACAGGCTTTTACTCGGTTTTGTCGCTCGTTTTAGGTGGTTTGAAATAATTCTGGGAAGTTAATTATAGATTTTTCTTTTTTCAAAGAAAAAAAAAATCTTGTCAAGGACACATAAATAACCGATAATGGCTTTTTTCATCCGCTGTTCACCCGGGCGATCGGAGCTGCCATCACCTTGTACCCTTTGCGGACAAATGTTGTCGGGTTTAAAGTGATTGGATGTGATGCATGCCTCTTTTTCATCTCGACAAAATGCTGTGAATATATCCGATCCGCTTATTCGTCTGTGGATGAACCACTGCCACAAACGGCCTGAACATAGTAAACGTTACATCCATGTGTTATATATAGAAAAGCAAATCCACATTACAGACCGGTTTTATCCTCGCTATTGTAGCTTATTTCTATTTGTATACACTTCACATTTAATCTTTATTTTATTTTATTTTTGGCCCTCTTCCCGGATGTGCCAGCGGTTTCTCTAGAGACAGATCACCGGGTTTCCTGTGTTTACTCATTCTGCAGCTGTAAAACATGTCCTGCAAGAGATTTTTCACTCTTCTATGAGGTGTCATTTTGGCGATGAATGAGAAAATACAGGTGGAGTAATTAGCAGTAAAAAAAAGTCGAGTGCATTCATGGTGGAGGAAAGCGGTAACCGACTTACGAGTCAACCTTAAATGGTTCGTGTGCATTGGGTTTGTAGTATCCGGATGTATTGAGAGCTCCTGTGCTGCACATTGGATGGTGTTGTGTTGTACTGCTGTCTGAAGGAGGGTCTGTGTGGCTTGTATACTCTGTGATCAACGGAGCGGCTCTGACCCTGTCCATGGTGCTGAAAGCAACAGTCGAAGCGGAGTAAATCAAAGTGAGGCTGAATCATTATTGGCTCTCTCTGTGTAGAGGCGACGATTGCTATGCAAATGATAATGGCTTCACTCGGGTGAATGTAAAATTTATTTATCAAGCGCTGTGGGATGTGAAAGAGGTATTTTGTTGATTTTTACAAGGCCTTGTAAATGTCTCTGTTGTGCAATATATGGATTATGATAAAGAAGAGAGCGTACAGTGCAGAGTTAACCAAACATTATGTAACATATTAAGCTGTCTTTAGTGGACTAACCATACTAGTGATTCCTTGATTAAAACCCAGCCTAAGGTTCATAAAGCAACATTATGGAAGCAGTGGATAGAGAACTATTATTGCTCCTGTGAATCATACTTTAGCAGTGTGTGTTTATTTTTCTTATACCTGACAGTGTATTGGCTCAGACAGTACTGTAAATGTGGTTCACAAATTCTCACGCTCTCTTTCATCATCCCTCCCTCTTGTCTTGTTTCCTGCCATCTCACACTTCCTCTATCTCTCTACCCTGGTCTTCTATCTCCCTGTCTATCTCATGCATTTAGGAAGTCTGATGTAGACGCTGAGCCAGAGGAGAGCCCAGGCAGCAGCAGCAGCAGCAGCAGTAGCAGCAGCAGTGGGGCTGTAAATGCCCTGTCCACAGCTCCGGCCCCCCCTCAGGCCTCTGCAGGAGAGCCAGGACAGAGAGGAGACAGCTCCTGCTCTGACTCTGATAGTCCTGTAGAGTCCAGCTCCAGCGAGGAGGAGGAGGAGGAGGAGGAGGAGGAAGAAGAAGACGAGGAGGAGGAGGAAGACCCCGCAATGTTCTCCTCTAAGTTCCTCAGTGGGGCCAACCCCCTCAATGCTGTTTCCACCGCTGTGAATAAATTTGGTTTATTTGGAGATGATGGGGATGGAAATAAAAATCAAAAACCACCTCCCCAGCAGGGAGTGAAGCCTCCTGGAGACCAGAAGCCAGCAGGAGACCCTGGCAAAAGTCCTCAACAACAGCAGAGACGCCAGACTTCAGGCCAGCCCCCACCTACTCAACAGAAACAAGGATCCCCACAGAATGGACAGGCTGGGCCTCAAAACAAGCCTGGAGGGCCGCAAGTTGCTGCAAAGGCAGAAGGTAAACAGCCTGGCAGCCAGATTAAAGGAGGGCCACAAAATAATCAGCCAAAGGGCCCACCACAGCAAGGTTCACCTAAGCCTGGAGCTCAGCAGCAGAATGTAACGAAGAGTGGAGCACAACCTGAATCTGCAAAGGGACCACAACAACAGGCTCAATCTAAAATAGGGGCGCAACAACAAGGTTCTACTAAGACTGACCTACAACAAAAAGAACCCATAAAGACTGGGGTGCAAGGGTCACCAAAGGCTGTGCCACAAAAATCTGGACCACAGCAAGGCTCCCCTAAAGCCGGACAGCAGTCACAGGGGTCACCAAAAACTGGACAGCAACAGCAGGGGTCTGGTAAACTTTTACAACAACAGCCACAGGGCTCACCAAAGGCTGGGCAACAGCAGCAAGGCCTCAGGACTACACCCCAGCAGTCGTCTGAGAAACCTGGGCCACAGCAACAAGGCCCTAAAGGACCTGGAACACCTGGTCAGTCCAGGGCAGGATCTTCATCACCTGGAGTGACAAAAGCTGGATCTCAGTTAAAAGCAGTAGCTAAGACCCTTTGTCCAGTGTGTAGTACAACAGAACTCAATACGCACACCAAAGAACCACCTAATTATAAAACCTGCACACAGTGTAAATCTGAAGTGTGCAGCTTGTGCGGTTTCAGCCCTCCAGACTCTGATGTGAGTAAAAACTACATATTTTTCTTGTGTTACTATTTATTTATTGCATTACATTTTTATTTGAATGTGCATGAGATTCTGGTCAATGTACCAAACATTAATTTAAAATTTTATATTTAAAGTTTTGATTAATAAATATTCTTTAAATAAAATCACACAAAATTCATAGTGTGCAGATCTTATTGAAGTTCATTTCTTGTGAACTTTGCTGCTTACATTTCACTCATTAACAAGGTGGACTTTTAATTATATTTCCATCCTCATTTTATTATTTATATATTTTGAGAATGTTCAAAAGCTTTCTTGTATTGTTGAGTAAAAATCTAAAATAAGCAATGAACTAGCAAGGAATGACTCTAAACAAATGTGACATGTTCAGTAACAGCTCTAATATGTGTCAAAGTGAGAAAGGACACTGCAACTACTTTGAGATTTTACTATTTAAATTATTTTTACATATTGAACTGAATGTTATTTTTCTCCCCTTTTTAACATTATCTTTATCTTTGTAAATATTCATTGTTTTTCCACAGGGACGTGAGTGGCTCTGTCTTACCTGCCAGATACAGAGAGCTCAAGGAGCTGCTGAGCCATCAGGACCTCCAATGAAAAAGGCAACTTCCCCTGCACCTGCAAAAAAAGAGATTTCAGCACCAAGTTCACCTCACAAAACGCAGTCTGACAAGGCTCAAGCAGTAAAAGGACCAGAAAGTCAAAAACAAGTTACCACACAAAAAACATCAGGGTCTCAGAAGCCAGGGCAGAGCCCTCAACCTGGACGCAAACAAAGCAGTGCCACTGCCACTCCCCCACAGCAGTCAGGAGGTTTATTTGGCTTCGGTGGTGCAAAAGCTGAACCCGCCAAGACTGAAGAGTCAGTGACTGGGAAGATGTTTGGTTTTGGTTCTTCTATTTTCAGTTCTGCATCTACTTTGATAGCTTCAGCTGTTCAGGATGAGCCTAAAACACCACCAGTCTCTCCAAAAATGCAACCTTCTAAAGAGATGAAAACCCCTACTGGCCAAAAGTCAGAGCAGGAGAAGAAACAAGACCAACCCCAGCAGGCAAAAGCCCACGCACCAGGACAGACCAAAGTGGACAAAATTGAGACTCAGAAGGAAGCAACAGCCTCTAATACTCCTAAAGGTGCTCAATCCACTTGTCCACTGTGTAAGGTGGCGCTCAACATGGGCACAAAGAACCCTCCCAACTACAACACCTGCACTGAGTGCAAGAGCACTGTCTGCAATCAGTGTGGCTTTAACCCAATGCCAAATGTTAAAGAGGTAAGGCACTGCATGTGACAAACTAAACTAAAAAGTAAAATTTGACCTGAAAACTGAAACAAATGTTTATCAAATTATAACATTATCATGTCCAAGATTTGAATTATTTTTCTCAACATACAGCATATTTTATGATCAGTAAATGTTGTATGTAATGTTCCCTTTGCTAAAGAACATCTTGAAAGTTTAAATGTGTGATGTCAATCATTTTGACATCAAGAGGCATGGGATTATTTGTAGAATGCTCATCATACTTCTGAATGAAGCTCTTTGAGGGTTCTATCTTCCTTTCTGCTGCCATAGTGGTTGCTTAAGTAGTTTCCATGTCATTTCTCTGGAGTGTTATCCCCAGATGGTAGCACTCCTGTACATGAATAGCGGTCATCATTTTCAACATACGGTCCAATTCTTTGTACATGTCCTTCTGACAATGTGTCAAACCCTTTAGCTAGACCAGACAGATGAGCTGCATTCACATACAGTATGAAAAGAAATACAAAGATAGTGTTACACACATTCACTATCACAGCACTGCTCCAAGTAATACAGCTCAGTATAAAAAGATAGCTAAAGAGAGTTTAATTTAGTTGTAAATGCAGTGTTAATATATGGTCATAAGTATATGTACAAAATTCACTTACTATACTTAAAAATGTCTTTAAAATCCTATCCTGCCCTATCTTTAAATAAGTCATGACAGTTAAATTTCATAATTTGCATTATAAAGACATTCTATCTCCATAAGAGAGCTGAGTTCACACTAGTTCCCACATTGACATTTACTTTCACATATGGTCACACACACACACACATACAAATACACATGCACGTGTAAGCACATACCTCAAGGGAATCACCTTGTGGGGATACCACATACATGGTAAATGCACATGGTATCGTGCAGGCTATCTGAAGAAACAAAGGACCTGATACTTGACTCTGTAATTCAAGGCACAATTCAAAGCTTGTAGCCTAACTGGCCAAGGACATTCCAAGGCTACTTGTTCTCAGGATACTGATGTGTTCTTTTCAAACTAATGGCTAAATTAGTAGTCAGAAGCATTGATGCCAAAAAAAAAAAAAAAATCCTTTGTGTATTTTGTGTGTGTTTCTGTTGAATGATATGTGAACACTCCCTCTAAAGAGGAGGCAAGGGGTATTAATTTTGGTTATTTGCTTATTTGCTACACTTTAGCACCAAAACTATTGGTTGAAACCATGTAATTTAGCATGGTTGATGGATTTCCAGTAACCCAGAGTAGATGTGATTACATTTTGGGAAAAGTAGGTCAAAGTTAAAATGTTTCATGTGTTTCATGAATTTTTAACCCCCCCCCACATTCACTTATAATGTCTGAAATACCATGTCTACAAAAACAATTTTGTATCAATTTACTTCACACCTTGCACATATATATAGAGAGGCAATTTTTATACATCACTCTGACATAAAGCAAAGGCAAATGCTAACATCGCCACATACCCAAACATGTTGATGTCACCACACACATATACATATATATATATATATATATATATATACATATATACATATATATGAATGAGAGGGAGAGAGAGAGTGAGAGAGAGTGAGAGAGAGATGCTGACATCAGCACACACATAGACATAATGACTTCAGCTGGATTGATGCCAAAACAAGCTACAATATGTGCAAGGGGCAAGGTTTATTGTGCACCACTTGTTTTCTTACCGTTTTCTTTACATTTTTTAAAAACTTAAATCATAAAATATTACAGTATTTTTCTTTTTTTCCTTTAAAGGTAAAGGAGTGGCTTTGTCTAAACTGCCAGGTGAAACGTGCTTCTGGAGGATTTGAACCGCAAAATGAGACATCTTTGGTCAGTTCATCTGTAAAAAAGACCACCCCAGCACAACCCATACCCCAAAAGACTTCTGCACCAGGCTCACCTCAGAGGAAAGCACAGCCATCTAAGGTTGAAGCTACTAAAGGACCAGACCAAGACAGTCGTAAAGAGACCAGCCCTGCTACTACTCAGAAAAAGCCTCAGGAGAGCCAAATGACAGGTCCGCATAAACAGCCAGACCAGACAAGTCAGACAGCACAAAGCCAAAGAAATGCCACTCCAGCATCACAGCAAGAGACAGGAGGCTTCTTTGGTTTTGGTGGTTCTAAAACTCAGGCTGAAGCTGCAAAGCCTGCAGAATCTGTGACAGGGAAGATGTTTGGCTTTGGATCATCATTCCTCAGTTCTGCCTCCACTTTCATTGCCTCTGGTGCTCAGGAAGAGCCCAAAGGTACACCACCAGTTTCTCCCAAAATATCTGCTGCAAAAGACTCTAAATCCCCCACTGCCAAGAAACCAGAGCAAGAGAAGAAACCTGAGCAACCCCAACAAACCAAGGGACTTCCATCAGTACAGCCAAAAATCAACAAACCTCCAGCAGAGCCTCCACAGAAAGGATCTCCTGTTGTTTCTAAAACAGGCCAACATGTATGTCCTCTATGTAAACTGGAACTCAATACCGGCTCTAAAGATCCTCCAAACTACAGTACTTGTACTGAGTGCAAAAACATCGTCTGTAACCAATGTGGATTTAACCCAATGCCAAATGTTAAGGAGGTAAGAAAAATCTGCAAATGGCAAATACAGTTATAGTGAAAAAATTTCCTCCCATTACATTACTTTGTTGATTATAGTATTTATTGTTAGACATAAACACACTCCATATTATATTACAATTCTGATCAATATGATCTGATATGTTTGTTCTGAACAGGTAAAGGAGTGGTTGTGCCTCAACTGCCAGATGCAGAGAGCACTAGGAGCATCTGAACCTCCAGGAACTCCAATGATGAAACAACAGGCCTCGTCCAATAAAGTCTCAGCATCTGTTAATCCTGTCAAAAAAGAAACTCCACTACAAGATAAACCACAAAAGAAAGACATTTCAAAGCCATCTGAATCTCAACTTAAGGGGCCCTCCACACCAGCCTCTCCCCAGAATAAACCATCAGGGCAGCAGTCAGCAAAGTCTGAAGTTCCTAAAGGACCAGAATCTCAGAAGCAGGTTAGTCCAGCTCCAGGACAGAAAACACCTCAAGACATCCGGAAGACAACTCCTCAGAAACCACTAGAGCAGACAGGTCCTACTGGAAGAAAGAGTTCTACTTCTTCAGCAACACAAGAGGAACCAGGAGGGTTCTTTGGATTTGGTGGCCCTAAAGCTCAGCCTGAAGCCACAAAGCCTGGTGAATCATTAGGTGGGAAGATGTTTGGCTTTGGTTCTTCCATCTTCAGTTCTGCATCCACTATAATTAACTCAGCTGTCCAAGATGAATCCAAAAAAACACCACCAGTGTCTCCCAAAATGCCTGCTGCCAAGTCAACCACATCACCTGCTGCTCAGAAAAAAGACCAAGAGAGGAAACAAGTTCAGCAACCAATTACATCTCCACTTCTCCAAGCCAAATCAGAAAAATCTCCACCACAGCCTCCAAAGGACAAAACTGCTTCTCCGGCTGCTCCCAAGCCACGCCAGTCTTCATGTCCACTCTGCAAGGTGCAACTAAATTCTGGCTCTAAGGATCCTCCAAACTATAACACCTGCACTGAATGCAAAGAAACAGTCTGCAACCAGTGTGGATTTAATCCAATGCCAAATATGTCTGAGGTAATGCAATCAAATCAAACAAAATCAAATTTGACTTAATGAACTAATAAGTATTGAATTTTAATTTTATGCATTTTTTTTTTCATTTCAGGTGAAAGAATGGTTATGTCTGAATTGTCAAATGCAAAGAGCTCTTGGTGCATCTGAGTCCCAAGAACCTCCTATGAAATCACAAAATGCTAATAAGATGGCCAATAAGACTTCTCCAGCTACTGCACAACAAAAGATATCAGCTCCAATGGCTGAAAGTATAAAAACTGAAACATCTAAAACAGAGGGACCTCCAAAACAAGATACTCCTGCACCAGATACACTGAAAAAGATGGAGAGTTCCACACCAGATTTAATGAAGAAAACACCAGCTAAAACAGCAACAAAGCCAACCACAAATAGTAAAGATTCAGACATTAATGTACAAGCTAGCCAAACTTCTAATCAGAAGACTCCTCAGGACATCCAAAAGACAATAGGGTCTCAGAAACCAATTGACCAGGCAAGTCAGCCTAGTATAAAACAGAGCAAAGCTACCCCAGATACAGAGCAGGAATCAACAAAACTTCTTGGATCAAGTGGACCTAAAACAGCACCCAATTCTTCAAAAACAACAGAGTCTGTGACTGGGAAGATGTTTGGATTTGGTTCCTCCATATTCAGCTCAGCATCCACCTTGATAACATCTGCTGTTCAAGAGGAATCACGTACAACACCACCAGGTTCTCGAAAGATGTCTGCACCAACACAAGTCTCCCCTAAGATGAACCCTGTTCCGAAAGGCTCCCCAAAAACTACACCAACAGTTTCACCCAAGATGTCACCAGCACGAGAGCCCAAAACTGCTCCAAAACCAGAGCTGGAAAAGAAACCAATCCAATCACAACAGGGAAAAGAAAATAAAGCTCCATTACAGGGAGAAAAGGCTCTTCCCACTGTAGACAAAACATCTTGTCCATTATGCAATGACAAGCTCAACATCAACTCAAAAGACCCTCCCAATTACAACACCTGCACTGAATGCAAGACCATTGTTTGCAATCAATGTGGATTTAATCCTATGCCTATGGGAGACGTAAGTGAAAAAACTGTTTTGGTACAAAAAGAGAGTGTTACTTTGCATTTTGTTTTGAATAAGCTGCTTCTCCAAATGATTGGGTTAATTTACTGGTAATATTTTAGATAAAAGCAAAACAAAATGAAACCTCTGCTGTATTTTTCCTTTTAGGTTAAAGAGTGGCTATGTCTTAACTGCCAAATGAAGCGAGCAGTGGCAGCATCTGAGCTTCCAGGGCATCCAACACTGAAGCCCCAGACATCACCTATTAAAGTTCCTACTCCTGCTGCTGTCCAGAAGACAGATTCTGCCAAACCAGCTACACCTCAACAGGACACTCCAGAGTCTGCTTTACAAAAGAAGGAAACCTCACAATCACCTCAGAGGAAAAAATCTGTTTCAGCTGTACAACAGAGCAGTCCAGCACCAGATCATAAAACAATAGAGCAGAAACCTCAGAAAACTCCGGATCCTGGGGGTCAACCTGCACGGAAGCAGAGTAATGCATCTGCAGGTACACAGCAAGAATCTGGAGGCTTCTTTGGGTTTGGCGGTCCTAAATCCCAGATGGATACCACAAAGCCAGCAGAGTCGGTTTCTGGGAAAATGTTTGGTTTTGGTTCATCTATTTTCAGCTCTGCATCCACTTTAATTACCTCAGCTGTTCAGGATCAGCCAAAGACAACTCCTTCAGTTTCCCCAAAAATGTCACCTGCAAAACAGATAAAATCGCCAGCTACCCAGAGAGCAGAACTGCAGAAGAAACCAGAGGCAGCCCAGCAGACAAAGACCCCTCCTCCAGGACAGGCCAAAGTGGACAAAACACCAATGGAGCCTACAAAGACCCAGGCAGATTCTCAAGCACTTGTCAAACCAGGGCAGTCCACCTGTCCACTTTGCAAGACTGGACTAAACATGAATTCAAAGGACCCACCCAACTACAACACCTGCACAGAATGCAAGAACACTGTATGTAACCAGTGTGGATTTAATCCTACACCAAATGAAACAACAGTAAGTCTGAACAGAACATTTTTGTTTATGTATACAGCTGTGTAAATAATGTATATATCTAAACTGTTTATTTGAATGCCTCCTTTCTTGGCTCTTGTGTTGAAATTAATTCAGCCTTTTCAGGAGTTAAAACAAAATATTATTTATTTCCACTGTATAGGTAAATGGAAAACACTTGGTTGCTGTGAAATGCTTACAAACATAATCATAATCTTTCATAATTTTTAGGTCAAGGAGTGGTTGTGTCTTACCTGCCAGATGCAGCGGGCACTAGGAGCGGCAGAGGGTCCAGGAGCTCCCTCTGTTAACCCTCAGATACCTGAAAAATCCCCAAAGAAAGGTATCACAAGTTCAGCTGCGCCTGAAAAGAAAGACTTGCCAACATCACATTTGGATCAGAAGAAACCTTTGACTACAGTAGAGCAACCAACTCAGAAGACAGAAGGTCAGAAACAGACCAGCCCAGTTCCTTCTCAGAAAATGTCACAAGAGCCTGACCTTAACAAATCACCAGACCAGATGAGGGAAACTGGAACTAAGCAGAGTAAACCACAGACGCAACAAGACTCAGGGGGCATCTTTGGCTTTGGTGCTGGTAAAAAGCCTGATACTGCAAAACCAGATGAGCCAGTGACTGGGAAAATGTTTGGTTTTGGTTCATCCATTTTTAGTTCTGCATCCACTTTGATTACCTCTGCTGTTCAGGACCAGATCAAGACAACTCCGCCAGTTTCTCCCAAGATGTCTCCAGCTAAGGACATGAAATCACCAGCTGCCCAGAAGAAAGAACAAGACAAGAAACCAGAACAACCACAACAGGCCAAGACCCCCCCAGTGTCAAAAATGGACAAAGCTTCTTCAGAACCTGCAAAGGCTAAAATGGTTTCTCAAGAAGTTGTTAAACCAGGCCAATCCACTTGTCCGCTCTGTAAGGTTGACCTCAACATGGGCTCCAAGGATCCACCTAATTACAGCATTTGCACAGAATGCAAGAACACCGTCTGTAACCAGTGTGGATTTAACTCCCTGCCAAATGTGTCCGGAGTGAGTATAACTCATTCAGTATATGCATAATAATGAATTGGTATTACACATCATCTATAACATTATAGAAATACATATTTTTTATGAACTAGTTGTCAGTTATGATGCAAATGTGTATACTACTACTACTACTACTACTACTACTACCACTACTACTAATAATAATAATAATGTCATTTTCTTATAGAAAACGGAATGGTTGTGTCTGACATGTCAGATGCAAAGAGCTCTCAAAGCATCAGAAGCAGTGCAGCCATCACCAATGAAACCTCATGCATCACCCGGCAAAGTTTCCACACCTGCTACTACTCTAAAAGACACCAATGCAAATCAAAAGAAAGATATTACCTCTGTCCAAAAATCAGACCTACCAGAAAAAAACAAGGACACTTTACTGAAAAAGACAGAAGAAACAACCCAAACAACTTCTTCTTCAGTTCCTGTGCCAGACACAACAAACTCTGTTTCAGCCCCAGTTAAAAAGGATATAAGTGGTTCAGTATCTATCAAAGAGGTTCCAACCGCACAAGCCACAGAGAAAGCAGTTGGAGCTTTGCCTACTCTTGAAATGGGTATTGAAACCTCTCTTCAGAAGAAAAAGGATCAAACTCCCCCAAGTTCCCCCGTATTGAAGAATGTGTCACAAAAGCAAGAGAAGATAGTAGTTCAGAAATTAGCTGATCAACAAGTAAAACCTTCAGATGAGGTCCAGGCACAACAAGCCCCCAGCAAGGACTCAAATCTTGACACTTCAACTGCAGCAGCTCCAACTAATAAGGACTCAGGAGGTTTTTTTGGATTTGGTAGTCCTAAATCTCAACGTGCTGCATCAAAAACCACTGAAGCAGTGACTGGGAAAATGCTGGGATTTGGCTCATCTATTTTTAGCTCAGCATCTACTTTGATAACATCTGCAGTGAAAGAAGAATCACGCACAACACCACCAAGTTCCCGTAAAATGTCTGCCCCACCACAAGTGTCAGGCAAGATGCCAGTATCACAAGTTTCTCCAAAGTCAAGCCCCCCAGTTTCTCCAAAATCTTCAGCAAAGGACTCCAAACAGGCTGATGCTCAGAAACCACAAATGGAAAAGTTACAAGATCAACCCCAGAAGGCCAAGGAAAAAGAAGTCACTGGTCCACCAGAGCCTGCAAAAACAGAATCATCCAAAGCACCCTCCAAAGTAGGCCAGTCTGCTTGTCCACTTTGTAAAGTGGAACTTAACTTGGATTCCAAAAATGCACCCAACTACAACACCTGCACTGAATGCAAAACTACTGTCTGCAACAAATGTGGATTCAGTCCTATGCCAAATGTATCAGAGGTAATTAAAAATAAACAACTACAGTACAATCAATTGTCTAATTCAGCTCAGAATTTTGTAAATATTGTACTGTTTGTAGACTGTTTTAATGGAACTTTTACTATTTTCTTTCAATCTATCTTGTCCTTTCCTAGATTCAAATGATGTATTCAGAAGAGTATTAACCAGCTAAAAATGTTACTCCCTGTTTCTGTTTTATAGGTAAAGGAATGGCTTTGTCTGAACTGTCAGATGCAAAGAGCACTTGGAGCTTCTGAACCTCCCGGCCTTCCGTTGATGAAACCCCAACCATCAACAACCAAAGAGGTCCCTGTCACCACAGAGAAAAAAGATACCTCATCATCAGATTCCAAGGAAGATCTTCCCAAACCAGTCATACTCACAAAGGAACCTGTTGATGCTGTTAAAGAAATCAAAACACCTTCTGTTGGTGCACCAGTCAAGGAGGTTACACCAGTAGCTACTTTGCCTGAGAAAACTCTTTCATCTACCATTTCTAAGACTGATGTTTCTCAGCCATCAGTAAAGCCTTCTGAAGACACAACCAAGACACAGCCTGGAACACCCCCGCAGCCTCCAAAAGCTGAGATTTCTGTCAGTAAGTCTACTCCTCCACCAGGCCCAAGAGTAGAAAAGCCAACTCCACAACAGCCTCCAAAAACGGAGGCCTCTTTAACTAAAACTGCTCCTCCACCAGGCCCAGAAGCAGGAAAGCAACTGCCACAGCAGCCTCCAAAAGCTGAGGCCTCTGTTACTAAAAGTGGCCCTCCACTAGGCCCAGAAGCAGGAAAGCAACTACCACAGCAGCCTCCAACAGCTGAGGCCTCTGTTACTAAAAGTGGCCCTCCACTAGGCCCAGAAGCAGAAAAGCAACTACCACAGCAGCCTCCAAAAGCTGAGGCCTCTGTTACTAAAAGTGGTCCTCCACTAGGTCCAGAAGCAGGAAAGAAACTGCCACAGCAGCCTCCAAAAACTGAGACTCCTCCTGGTAAATCTGTACCAGCACCAGCTCCAGCTACCCAGCAGCAGCATGGTACACCAGCAGTGGTAAAACCTTCTCCAACTACAAAGCCAGATATCAAAGAAGGACTTGCAAAGCAGGAAGATGCAAAAACACCCCCACAGCAACGTTCAAAATCTCCAGCCCCTCAAGCAAAAACAGCAGCACCACCAGCCCAACCTGCAAAGCAAGAATCAGGTGGCTTTTTTGGTTTTGGTGGTCCTAAAACACCACCTACTGCAGCAAAGTCTGCAGAATCAGTTACTGGGAAGATGTTTGGCTTTGGATCATCTTTCCTGAGCTCTGCATCCAATTTAATAACCTCAGCTGAACCTAAAACAACACCACCATCACCTCGTAAAATGTCTACCACAGCTCTCATTTCTCCTAAACCTACACCACCAGCCTCTCCTAAAACAGTCCCTCCAAAAGACACCAAGCAACCTATAGTTCAAAAAGAGGTGAAGAAACCAGAGAAACCACAACAACAAATGGCAGCCCAGGACATCGTAGACAAAGTTCCACCAGTACCCAACAAGGCACCAGTTGAGAACCAAAGTGTTACAAAAGCAGAAAAGGCCACTTGTCCACTCTGTAAGGTAGAACTAAACAAGGGCTCCAGTGACTCTCCGAACTATGACACATGCACAGAATGCAAGACTACTGTTTGCAAACAGTGTGGATTTAATCCAATGCCCAATGTCACAGAGGTAAATCAGAGCATCATCAAATATCAGATTTTCATAACAGCGAATGAAAGCAAATTTGAAATCATTAACAGATTGATTATGGCCCAGACAGTGGCAATTAATGGTTAAGTGTGACATTTTAATTCTTATGGGAATAGTCCATCATAGTAAATTTGATGTTTTGACATTTTAGAATGTTCAGTGCCAAATATGGGTGAAGTAGTAAAAATATTGTGAATTTGGCTCGAAAGCAGTCTTGACATGCATTTAATTTCTAAACTAGACATATGGCAACCATTACTTTTTGGTTCATTCAATAAATTTATAGTGCAAACCCACAATAAGATTGTGTCAATTGTTAGAGTGTATTGTTACATTATACAATAGTGCAGTTTATACAAATTAGCACATTATGCACATTGTGCTCAAAGTGGTTGCATATTCTGTATTTGTTTACTCAAAGTGGCTCAATATTCTGTATTTATTTACACTATAAAACCAGTCAGTTTTATACATTTTATTGTTTTGTATTTAACTTGCAGGACCTTTACAGCTGTTTTTTCTGTTTTTTTTCTCTCTCACAGGTGAAGGAATGGCTTTGTTTGAACTGCCAGATGCAGAGGGCCTTAGGCGCTTCTGAACCAACTGGACACCCTGCAATGAAACCACAAACACTGACCACAGAAAAGAAGGATATGCCTCCAATCCAGAAGGAGAAGTCTGCAGATTTACCAGTCAAAAAAGAGATCATTCAGCCATCTCCACTGAGAAAAGAAACCTCAAAAGCTGAAGCGTCTGTTCCAGCTGCAGCACAAGATGTAGTTACACCTCGCAAGGACTCTATAAACAAGACACATGATCTTAAAGGTGCTGAACAAGGACAAACCAAGGACATAGCTGGCCATCAACAGCCCGTTGGAAAGCCAGCTGCAGTAAAGCCTTCTCCCCCTACAAAGTCAGAAGTCAAAGAAGGTCTTGGAAAACAGGAAGCTGCAAAAACACCCCCTCAACAGCGCTCAAAATCTCCAACTCCTCAAGCCAAAGCACCAGCACCACCAGCTCAACCTGCAAAACAGGAGTCAGGAGGCTTCTTTGGCTTTGGTGGTCCTAAAACACCACCTACTGCTCCAAAGTCTACTGAGTCGGTGACTGGGAAGATGTTTGGCTTTGGTTCCTCATTCCTCAGTTCTGCATCTACGCTGATCACCTCAGCTGTTCAGGATGAACCTAAAACTACACCTCCTGTTTCTCCTAAAATGTCTTCTGCTAGGGAGGCCAAGTCACCTGTAGCACAGAAATCTGAACCTCCTAAACAAACCAAACCTCCTCCATCAGTACAACCCAAAGAGGAGAAAGGTCCATCAGAGCCTCCAAAAGCAACACCAGCGATTAAAGACACCATGAAAGAAAGTCTTTCAACGTGTCCACTCTGTAAAGTTGAACTGAATATGGGTTCCAAGGATCCTCCAAACTACAATACATGTACGGAATGCAAGAATGCTGTTTGCAATCTCTGTGGATTTAACCCCATGCCTCATACAGGAGCGGTGAGTGAAAATAATTATTATGTAATTACAGTGATTATTCTAATTCTGCTTACAACATTTTGTTCGTGTCTACATTGGTAAAACGAGGGTATCCTTGCTATGGAATTTCTGTCTGTTGCTGTTTCTTACATTGTCAGCAGAATTATGTGTACACTGTTATTTTAGTTGTTATAAAACGTAATGGAAGGAAAGGGCAAAAGCCAAGGAAGATTTTATAGTGTTCACAATTGACAGGGTGGATCCTGGAAGTTTTTTTTTTTTTTTTTGAAAAATTGTGTCTTCGTGCAGAGTCAGGCTCTAATTAGTGTCCTTCTAAGTTTTTATCAGTCTGTTATTTTGGTATGGAAAACAAAGTTGTCAGAAATTGGTGTTATTTGTTTTGCTGGATTGTGATGACATAAATAGTTTTGATTTGTAGATATACTGAGCAGCAAAACACCAGAAAGGCCCCTTAACAGATAAGCACATACAACTTCATTAGATTTAACTCTGTTGTGCATTCGAAACTGGGCTCAAGTAAGAAAAACACATCAGAAACAAATAAAGGAACAAGTGGATTGCAAAACCCAGCTATTTATAGAAATCCAGTTATGTTATTTTTAAAAGTGTGAGGGCCTTTAGTTTACACATTATCTAATGTCTGTTTTTCATCTTGTGGCTAGTGATTGGCACTAATGTCTCATCTTATCAGGCATGTTTACTGTCAGTAAATCATAGTTGTGCAGCTTAACTGTGGTAATGGTGAAGGAAAGAGGATGGCAATGTGTTAAAATTAGGAGAGTTTGCCTGAAACAGTTTTCAGTTTATTTTCAGCTTTGATTTGTGTGCAGTTGACTGATGTAATTGTTGACCTACTAAGAATTTAAGTAAAATTAAGGACAAAAAAATTACAAACTACCTGATGGTTGACTGTGGATATCCCTCCAGTAGGGTGACGAGTGTTATTACGTAACAGCTCATGAGACGAGTACTTCAGCAGACCAGCCTCAGTGAAAATGTATTAGAGTGATTGAAGGTTGTGCAACAGCATTAGTGAGATGGGATCTGCTGCCATAGCAGACCAGTAGCCAGGGAATCTCCAGCCCCGTGAGAGATCTGAGATGGCAAAGCCCTGTGATATGCCAATAAGTAGAGGTGAAGCGGATTTAGTCCATCATAACACGGTGCAGTACATTAGACCAGCAGACATTTCCTTTCAGGCCATCTGCTCTTTCACAGATCAGTGGCTCCATGTAATTCAGCAATTCCACATTTATTATACGTGGGTGACTGCAGTACACATTCATGTACCTGCTGTGACTCACCCACACAAATATGGACTACTGTTGAAAGCCGGGTCATGTACCCTTGACTTTTTATATCCTATACATTAGATACCTTTATAATTTTTTCAACAAAAAATGTTATGATTGTTTTCTGTCTTTGGTGACTGTGCCTCACAATGTGAAATTGTACAAACAAAAACAAATACATTTTTAGATTTGTATATTGACTGAACAAGTAAGATTTTATTTGTGTGCTGTTTTCTCTTAATAAGAGCCACATTTATTTATATAGAGAGTGAGTGAGTGAAGGGCAGTACTATAAGTCTTCTGTCATTGTTCATGCATGTTTGGTTTCACAGAAACAGATTAACCGCACTCTGAACTCAAATGGCACATTATTGTAGAGAAATAACACTGGCAGAGATAGGCCTCTTATGTAATTGACACTTCTCATGTTTTTCAGACACCAGAGTAGATGAAGAGCCAAAGGGTATAAGTTGGATGGGGGAAGGGACAAGGATGGTTGCTGCTGTGTGTACAACATAGATTAGTTCCTCCTAATAGCTTGGGAAAACAGAAATAGCTTGGCCTTGACACAACTGGATAGGATGAGCTACCATACTTACTGCTGTCTAAAGGCCTGTTTTATCCACAGAGAATGAGCCTGTCAATTCTCTTTCATGAAAGCATCTGGGTTTTGGAGTAGGAAGGTAGAAATGCTTCCTTTACAATATGAAAAGGACTTGCATTTGAAAGCAAAGCAGGCCACTTCAGGCAAAGTGAGTGCCAGTGGCAGGACTATCCATTCTTCCGCATGCTGTTCTGCTTCAGCTGATGCCATCAAAAGCCTGACTGTTGCCTTATAACTAGGACACATGCAAGTTGAGCTTTGCCAGCATGTCTGTGAGACAGGACAGTATGACAGATAGTTCCTCTATATTTGTAGGTAACCACATGGCTAAAAATCTCACTTTAAACATAAGTAAAGTGTTTAGTGCTGCCTTTGGCTCATATTCTGTTTTGGAGCTTTGCTTTGTTGTAAGATTAATCTTCTGTTTCTACTTGCAAGAAATCTATGGTAAGAGTGTGAAAAGGGCATTTTCAAAACATGCCTAACTAATTCTTATCTAATACAAGACACAAGTTTGGCTGCATACCATCCACTGCATGATAAGAGGCGTATCTGTACCAGGATACGCCTGTAAAACCCCCAGATTTCCAGAAGTATTTGCCAGTTCCACTGTCCATATACATCTGATTCCATCCAAGTAGGACACGCCCAAATTGATACTGTATGTGGACATATCCCTCCAGGTATACGTCCGCGGAACAACGATTTGTTGCCATGGCAGATAATCCCCTCATGGACATTGCAGAGACATTCACACCCCAAGAGTCATTGGCATCACATATCAAAATGCATTTGCATTATCACAACAGCAATGTGTAGCTTTTGAAGTCTTGCAGCTGGCTACAGTTTTGTCATTTTCATAAGGGACTTTAGATCTGTGTAGTACCAAGGATGAGGTTTTTTGCTGGAGGTCAGAAAGCTATGGGACGCTGGCCCCACAATAAGAATGAGACACCCTTTAGTGCACCTAGTGACAGTATTAATAATAGTCACACTTAGGGGAGACCAACACAGCATGCCTCCTGCATCCTCACTGTGTCTGTTTTGGAAGGTACCATGGCTGATGCTAATTCTGAGTAAACTCCTGCTTGGACTCAATGTGGCAGTAAAAGCACACTGAAAATAGTGAAACAAATATTGTTGTATCTGTTTACTGCCACAACTCTCATTCTCTGTGCAGATTATTTTGTTACTCTATTTGGGGTTTGGATAGAGTAAATTTGATCCCTTATGACATTTCAAAGGGCATCACACTTATCCCTCAAGCTGCAATGATTTCCCTGGGAATGAGAAAGTGATCCGTTTTGCTATTTTAATACATGCAATGGTTTTCTGTCAGACAAGATGGAATAGGACCTCCCCTAAAAAGTTCGGCTTCATTATTGTACAACCTTGTGTCTTTGTTTTCTATCTGTGACACACCCTGTCTTCTATGCCGGACTTTACATTTAACCTGGCCATCAGAGAGTTCGCAGAGGTGCCATTTGTCAGATTAGAAAAAGCAGGGGGTGTCTTTCCCTGTCTTTAGAATGAAGCACTCTGCTTATTACAGATTAGTAGGTCAACATTCCCTATTATCACAGGGCTTGATTTATGAGGAGTTCTGCACTGTGGGGGCTGCTGAAAGCCAAGTATATTAGCCAGCTACAGTTTGCGCCAAAGGCATTTGCCAGAAAATCAATAAGAACCTTACTGGCTGCAGTATCAACAGCAGGAAGGCACTGAGTAGAAGCTGTGAAATAGTAATGTAGTCCACAGCCGAAAGGCCATTGCCTCAGTGTCCCAATCAGAAAATATAAATAGGAAAAGTAGCACCTCTTGGATGTGAGATGTCCACATTAAATTGGTGACATTTAAAACTAGTAGACCCATTTTAGCATGAAAATAAAACATTTTTAAGCAGAATATCTTTAGTTGGTGTCTTATTAAAAGAAAAGGACAGAATAATTACATAAAGTAGCCCAGGGAGGGTGATTAGGATGTTTGTGTTAGAGTTAACTAAGGAACTTCTGCTTCATCTAATCCACCCTGTTTTCTTACTTTAAATGTCAATATAGCTGAACATATAGTCCAACTGGTTTTTTTTTAACAAGCTTTACTTTACAACAGCCTTATTTATAAAAATCATACTTGTAAAGTAGTGATAACATGAACCATAATGTCAGTTTTGACACATAGTTTTAACTCACAACTCTTCCTAAAGAATTAGACATAATGTATCAACCTGTACAAATAAATGATAAACTAGTATTTAATTCCTCCATTAGCATAATGTAGCAATGTAATAATCTCTTAATGTAGGGTGACATTTATTTAGACATTTGAATTTTACATTTGATTCATAATGTCCTTGTTTCACCACACATTTTTGTACACAGTCAATAACATGACTGATTGCTCTGTTTAGTTATTGTTGGATGCACTGTGGAATGTGCCAAATGTTAATGTAAGTAACAAATATAGAAAGAAAAAAACAGACATTAATTAGTTAGACACAAAATTCTATAAAAAGTCAGTTTCAGCACATCCACTGAGAATGGGTTGTTTTTACCAAAGGTGTTGTGATGATCCACAGTGTCATTGATAGTTTTATATTGTGATTAAAGGGAAAAATTCTGTATGAAGGTGGGCAGATCCAGCTTAATGCAGAACGCCTGCACGTCAAGAGCAGAATTTCCTGACTACTGTCATTGTGAAGGTCTGGTAATCCAGCTCACGGCTAATCGTGGGGAGCAGCCTCTCCCACGGCTCTCTGCTTGGTTCTCTTGCGCTTTACTCATAAAACAGATTTAATTAGACAAAAGGATGATGGCGACTCTCCAAATTCTACCCTCTGATGTATGGCTGTTAGACTGCTGCGTGGCAGTGACTGGCACCGAAGGCAAATGTGATGAGATTAGACCTTTTTGTTGATTGAGATATTTTTTGGGAGTCTGATGTAGAATTAGCAAGTTAAATGACTCATCAGCTACAAGTCTGTTACTTCTGTAACAGATTGAAAGATAACCATCGCAGCAAATGTTCATTGAGATTAACATATTCTCATCACCTCACTTAGATGAACTCCCATAAATCAACTATTTGCCGGCCTTTCCAGGATGTTGTCACACAATAGCAGATATTATTGTCGAGCCTCTGATCCCTGTCTGTGTGAATAGCTTGAGCAGTGAATTGCTGTACAGTTTAAAAGAAGAAACCTGTGGCAGCAGGTTCCTACTCTGTCCAGTAGTGAGTGTGAATGATTGTCTGCCTATGTCTGTCACCTTCAATGGATCTCTGACCTGTTCAAGATGTTCTCCACCTGTCAACAACTGTCATCTTAAATATTGAGCAGCCCACTGCAGCCCTGCAAAGATTAAGCCACCATAACTAAGACTTTTCCATTTAAAAGTGCAAGCTGTATAATCTCTCACTAGTTACCACAAATGCTGCCCTACTTTGTTTATTTGGAAAAAATGATCATGGTCAAACATTTTGGGGATTTGTTTTCATAAAATTTGCTGCTGAGTTAACCCATAAAGACCACAGCCACTGGCAACTCAAATCATCTACTGATACAAAATGTTTAATACCTGTTGATCCACTAATCCTATCAATACATATGAGCAATTGGGATGCAGTTTATCATCTTTTCACGATCATCAGATATGGCACATTTGGATGTTCAGATGCTCCGTAATGAACATAGAAACACCATCATCTTCTACAACATTGATACACCTGTAAAACCTATGGAGTTGGATCAATGATACTGGATGGGGACACTTGTTTTTACATTCAGTTATTATTATTACTACTACTACTACTACTACTAATAATAATAATAATGATGGATTAAATTTCTGTAGCGTCTTTCTAGACACACAAAGCGCTTAATGATATATGTTACTAAAAAAATACCTTTTTCTTAAATTTTCTGTTTTTGATATAATAACCCCCAAATGTTATAACAGAATGATGAATAAAGTACATGGTTTGTAAGACCTGATTTTCACTGAAAAATGCAAAAATACAAAGGATAATATTATAATAAATGGTGATAAATCACTTAAGAAAGGTTAAATAGAGTGAAAAAAATCCATTGAGAACTGCCACAAAAATAGCACTGGGTTTTTATGGGTAATAAAAATGTTATATTCCAAGTGTTTCTGAACTACAGAAGAACAAGTTTGAGTTTCATATTGGTTTCATTTACATTCATTGGAAAATAAATCACATTTAAGCAAATAATTCACAGGTGTCATTCCTAAAACTTTAGGCCACAACTGCTACAGTTCCACTTTGTTGTCATCAGCTATTGGACCACTTAATGAGTGTCTTATCATCTCAAGTTGTTAGTTGATTTATTGGATATTTGTTTACTATGAAATACAAAATTATGATCTTTATTTGCATGACTCTCACCATCTATGTGTCAGACATGTAATAACTGGCTAAAGGAATGAATGAATGAATGAATTTGGAATATGGTTGGTACCAGTACCTGGAGGTGTGAGGGAAAGGGTTACATTTAAAGTGCAGGACAGAGAATAGATGTGACTGGCAGAAATACTCTGGGATGCATGGTCATGGCTCAGCAGACATATGTCAACACTGCTCTTTGATCCTCAGCGGTATTCTCTCTTAGCTCCTTTCAAGCTTGTCTTCTAAAGGGAAACATAAATATAGTGATGGATAGGCAACAATGTTAAATATCAATATAGTTTTTTTGTAGGCTGTCTTAAAAATCTGTATATAGTGCATATCTGTGTAACTTTATTACACTGGTCTACAATTTCATTTATTTATTTTTTAGAAATAATCTGTCAAAGGGGTTAAATGTGTTAAATCTTATACACTTTAAGATAAATTGGAAACCAAATGGCAAGAAGGGCTGGCTACGTTTTCAGTGTATAAGATAAAGTGTTATTACACAAATGTATTGGTTTACATACATTTCTACACTAGATTTATAAATCTTCCACTTGAAAGAACATGAAAAGTGAATCAGGTGAATATATTGTAATGTGTAGATGATGTTTTAAAGTAGATCTGGTAGCTCTGAGACAAACATTTATTTTGTGTAAAAACGACTGTCATTAATTCTTAGAATTTCACATTTTGACTGTAGACTGTATTTTGGAAACTATACTTACACCACACATCATTACATTTATTCTGGAAACATTTTGTTTGCAAATCACCTTAGAATACCTAATTCACCATCACCCAGATACTGCTGAAGGTAAATGTTTATATAGTGGGTATGTTTTTATATAACTAATTCATTATGCAAAAAAACCCAAAACAAAACATATTTTAATCATAAAATCGTCTTAGGACTTTTTTTAAAAATTGGTCTGTTTTTTTTTGTTTGTTTGTTTTACATGTAATCATACTTGCATCTAAAAAGGGACCAGTGGATTTTAGTTTCCTTTTAGTTCACATTTTAGTTTGACAACACGGATTATAACTGCAGGATCTCCCCCTATAGCAGGATTAATGTTTGCATGTATTTGTATATACAGTGCAGGCATAAGTCACTATTATTCAGTGAAGATTGCATTGATGCATATTTGCTGCCCTTGATAGGGCCAATGTGCTGAGATGATCAGAGAACAGAGAAGGATCAGCTGGAGTTTATAAATTGTGCTTTGTCCTCTGATGGCCTGAGTAGTGATATGATTTCTATAATTAGCATAATTATGCAAAAGATGCACTTTCCTTGTAGCTTGGTTACATTCTGGAAATTGAGGGATGTTAAGGAGTTATGTCATTGATAGATGTTGAAGAGAGAATATTGGACTTATAATGACCTCCTCTGTTTCATCAAATGTAAATAATAAATCATTGATTCATGAGCTTTTATTTAATCAAAGAACTACAAAGGCTACAAGTATCAATCTTCTATAGTAAGTCTTTCAGTGAGGCTGAGTTGTTTCAAAACTCATAAAGTGAGGGTTTGAATTATTAAATTGTTTATACCATTATCAGCATCATGCATGATGACAATAAAGCTTTGTTTCTTTTTGTTATGAATAAAGGTAATTATCATGTCCTTAAGCCATAATTCATAATCTCACTATCAGTCAGCATCAGACTTCTTTTTATGTCTTGAGTCTAATTCATCAGGTTGCTTAAATAATTGTCTTTAGCTGTCGTTCTGTTTTCTATGAAAACATCCTAATCAAACCAACCATATGACTATAATGAAACCGTTTGCATTAATGCAAAACTTGCCAGTCTTACATAGTTTGCCGCACTCAGTTTCAAGACCGCATGTCAGCATTTATGCTATACTCATATGTTATGCTTGCAGAAGAACTATTTTAAAGTAAAAATTTTCAAAAAAGTTCAATAATAATAATAAGTTCTGCCAGTTACATTTCAGAATGGCAGTGACACAGGATATGAATATGGTTCTCTCAGATTTGTCTTTGTGTTCACTATTGTCTATTGTGTGGAGTATTTGTCTGGATTGTAAAAGCCAGGTTATGACATGAAGTAGATTACATCACTCAGAAAGATCAACTCAGCATGTGTGTGCATGAGCTGAGGCATTAATTGAGTGGGTGCATGCAGAGTGACATCCACATACTTGTCCTGTTTAAGCGCTGCATGAATGTGTCCATCTGCCTATTGTGGTTTTATAATCAAGATCTACTGCACCTGATTTAGTACTTTATTGCATGGATGAAGTAATTAAAGTCTAATGGTGTTTCACAAACAGGATGTGTGAGCGATGTAATCTCCTCCTCTGTTCTGTGTATCGGAACTGCTCTCTCTGGCTCTGCAGAGGCAGGCGCATTGCTGTGATTTGGTCTGCTGCTACACACACACAGATTGCCTTTCTCTGCTCCTTAAATGTTCATTAATAGGGCTTTGATGTGATAAGGAGTGTACCTTCAGAGGATTAGATTTCAAAAGTAATAGCATTGCTTATAAGATGTGATTAGTTCTTGTGCAAGGTAAGCATTTTTTAATGCAATTTTGTGGCGATGGTTCTAATGCAATAACAGCGACAGCGTTATTATCTTTAATAATTGTGATAATATTTTTTAGAAATGCTGTGGTTGAATTGTGGAGTGACTATAGTCTGTGTCGGAAATTGAATTTATGTGTCTTCTGCTGCTATGGAATTACTCAGCATAAGAGACAATTTTTGTTCTACAAGGGAGTTATCAATAACAAGTCAAAATGTATTAAGTAGTAAAAAAGAATTGGACAAGTACAAAATTGGAAATATAATATAAACGTGAGTCAATGTAAGGTTGTATTTCTGTTTTCCACTGCATTGCATACCCTGTTGTCTTGACACAGGTACTCTGCAGCAGCCACGTTTACTAACTTTAAAGACAATATGTGTAACATATTTTGTTAAAATATAAGTAATATAGGGTTCTTTTTCATACTGTCTGCCACTTTGTACATCCCAAATGCTTTTTGTTCTTAGTTAAAAAAAACAAAAACAAAAAAAAAACCATGTTGATCATATTATCCTTTTTTTTTTTTTTTTTTTTTAATAATGAAGGTATGGGAGTTTAATTATACTGAGTGAATGTCTTCTGTACTTCATTTTACGTGATTTGTTCATATTTGTTGTTTGGTGTGATCTGGAAGGTCTTGTATACAAATAGATGAAACCCTCAGGTGAAATATTTAATCTGCAAACATTGCCTTGTTAGCATTCTAACTATCAGAACAGCTCTCTGTTCATGCTGTTCAGTTCAGCTCAATGTCAACATCTCACCCTAGTCCCTATCCTGGCCTTGTTTACTGTTAGTTTGTAGCAACAAGGAGTCTAAAGGGATCCTTGACACCTTTACCAAATAGAGGCAGCACTGGTAGTTTATTTACGTGGTAATATAGAGAGTATCAGCACATAAAAGCCAATACTTGCATCAATATTTTTTGCATTTTATGAATCTGTATACAAGTAAATGCTGAATGATCATGAAGCAAAGCATATGAGCATGGTATTTTTAATACTGTACAAGTAAAGAAAACATTGTACAAGGTTAATTAACTTTTTTAATAATACATTATGCATAAGCTATACTAATTCCATATCTCTAGCTCAATGTCTACAGTAGTCTTTACCCCTCGGCTGACTGGCTGAAGGGGTATTGTAATTATTTTGTTGACTGTCTGTCCATTTTGACTGAGAGGTAGTAGTGCGCAACATGGTATGTTTTTGTCTTGTAACCTGTTTGGAAGGAATGATTAATGTTGGATCATTTAGACTTTTCGCCTTTTGATAAATTGAAACAATGACTAATCAAATATGTATTATATTTCATTTACTACATGTAAAGCTTTACAACACATCTGTGTTGGTGTATATGAATAGCCTATATCTTTGTATCCTAATCCTATTTTATGTTTGTTTTGTTTTTTTGTTCGGTTTTGTTTCTTTTACAGAAGGAATGGCTGTGTCTGAATTGCCAGACTCAAAGGGCTTTGTTGGGACAGCTGGGAGATTCAGGGAAAATGTCTCAGCCTTCACCTGTATCTGTCAAGCCAGAGACCCAGTCCACACCTGCAATCAAGAAGTCAGACCCCAAAACTATGGCAACAAAGCCTATGCCTGCACCCACAAAATCACAGCCCACACCTGCTCCCACAAAGACAGAACCAACAATCCCCATCACAAAAGACAAAAAAGAACCTACGTCTGCCATGGAAACCAAAACAGCAGCAGCTGCTATCGAAATAAAGCCAGAGACCAAACCCATCCCCACCACAGAAGAGGTTTTGTCTGTTGTAGCAGAAAGCCAACCTTTACCACCAGCCAAAGAAGAACCCATTCTGCCCCCGCCCCCTGTGCAGGAAACAGTAGTAACACAGAAGTTTGAGCCACCAAACATAAGTGTTCCTAAGACTGTGACAGTAGAAAATAAAGAACAAGTAGTTAAAACTGAGCTTCTCAAAGATGAGGATACAAAAATTGTCCCTGCACAAGTCAAAGATGAAACAGGTGTGGCTGTGATCCCTGTTCCATCAACTAAAGCTACAGTTGCACCAGTTTTCACCGTTTCTGCAGATGTAACAGTAGCTCAAGTTGTTCCAGTGTCTGAAACAAAGCCAGAAATATCACCAGCAGAGAAGATAATTAAAGAAGTACAGCCTAGTGATCACATCAAAGTGACAGAGCCTACAAAACCTTTACAGCAAGTTGGGGTTGAACCACAGTCACAAAAACCACAACCAGAAAAAGAAATTAAACCAGTCACAACAACTGACAGCAGGAAGGTGGCTGATAAGTTGGCTGAAAAGGTCACTGAAGTTCCCTCATCTCTAGAACCTGAAAAGTCTACACTTGACAACATCATAAAGGTAAGAATGTATCATATAATATAGAAAAAATACGACATGAAATTTACATTTTACCCAAAAGTGGGCAGCTTCCATATATATTTCTGAACATACATTTATTTCAGTGACACTAAGAATGTTGGCACTGGTTAACTTTAATATTTCACTATATAATACAAAATGTATTTAATAAAAACAGCTTAAGATTCACATTGATTTTCCAAAGGAAGGAATTTGTTTGTGTTTTTTCTCCATGAGCTAATTTGTGTACTATGTATACATGTACCTGTATGTGTCTATAATGTTGTCTTGTTTGATTTTTTTTTTGCAGGAGGAAAATGAAATTAAAGAAGAGTCATTAAAAGAAACTGCTCGTCGTGATGAATTGGACATTATCCCTGTGACAGCTACTGTCTTGCAAGAAGCGCATGATGAAGATCATCCTCAGATTTTACCCACATCTCAAGAGTTTGAGGCTGCAGAGGTGGTTAGTGAAACAGTGGAAAATAATAAAGCAGGACCACCATTGCTAGTAAAGGAAGAAGTTAAAACTGAGAGAAGGCGCCTAAGTTTTCAAGCAATGGAAGAAAGTAGTGAAAGTGAGCTCACACCTTCACCTGTAGTCCAAAGGAGGAGGCTAAAAGTGACTAATATTTCATCTAGCAGTGAGGACATCAAAACAGAGAGCGCTGATTCTTCTGTAGAAGATGAGGAGTTCATCCGTAAACAAATAATGGGTATGGGGGATGATGAAGAGATGTCTCTTTCAGAAGATGAAAAAGAAAAGAACTTAGAAAGTGATACAGTTGTCAAAGAAGCAGGCCTTGATAATGTACCAAAAGAAGACAAACCTTTGACCAGAACAGGTAGCACAGACAATGAAAGCATCCTGGCCAAGAGTAAAGCTGTCCTGAAAACCAGCACATCTACTCAGGATGCTCCTGAAATGATCCCCAGCACTACTTTCAAGAAAGCAATGCCAGTAATGAGACAGAGACAAAGCACTGATGAAGAAGTTGAGAGCATCACAGAGTCCCTGTCAAAGGGATCCTCTAGCGTTCAGGCATCTAGTGTCACTCCAGGATCGTCACCTACATCGGCCTCATCAATAGAGGAGGATAGTGATAGTAGTCCTAGTCACAGAAAAGTTCGTGGAGACAAACAACATCGCAAAGGTAAACACAGGCAGTCAACTCAACCCCTTCCCACCATTGAAGATTCCTCTGAGGAAGAAAACATGAGGGATGAAGACAAGTCCAGGAAAGATAAAGATGAACTTATTGCTCATGGCCAACCATTATCTCCATCCGAGGATGTTTCCTCCACTGAGGATTTGAGAAAGGGCACATCAGGCTCTGATTATTCTGCCAGTTTAGAATCAGACCCAGAGGCTAAGCGAGCTGTACAAAGAGGACGTAAACCTTCACCGACAGTAATACCATACATTTCCTCTGAACCAGTTACAGAGGATACTGTGATAGTAACAAAAGCATTGAAAAGTGCTGAAGAAGCATATGAAGAAATTATTCAGAAGACAAAGGCTATTCCAGGTGAGAGTCCTCCAGATATTGAGCCACTTTATGGAGGAATGTCAATAGAGGACTATCTTTATGAGTCCTTAGTTGAGGATCCTGAAATTAAAGTAAGTGAACCTCAAGTTGAAGAACTGAACTTAGATATTGGTCCTGAACCTACAAAGAAACTCAGGTCTCCAGAGGAGGTTTATGAAGAGATGATGCAGAAGAAGAGAGAACTGATGTTAATAGAACATGAATTTCAACAGGCCCAGACTGCAATGGATTCTTCATTATCAGGGGCAGCAGTCAGTGTGGATGAGACCTGTGTGGTGACCATACCCACTGAAGAGACAACCATCCCAGAGCAAACTGAAATCATTGTGACAGGCACTGAAAGTTTCACTGACACTCAAGTAAAGAAAAAGAAACGCCCAGCTCCACCGCGTCCTTCTGCACCTCCAAAGCGCCCTGAGGGGAATGTTGCTCCTAGTGCTCCTAGTGGCATAGGTTTTGTTAGACCTATGGTTCCACAGGATCCTGCACTCAGAAAGGCACTATTCCCAATACCAGACCTCAAAATTACCCAGTGCTCATCTGGAGAGGAAGAGGATGACAGTCTTGCAGATGAGTACGGTGTTGGTATTTCTTCTGACATTACCCCTAGTGATGACTCTGAGACTAAAGAACACTCGATAAGCCCACCATTGTCTGATACTACTGAAGTGGAGCCTATCAGTGTCATCTGTGAAATGCCAGAACCAAAACCCATTCCAACTCCAATTTCAGCCCCAGAACTAACCTCTACACCTTCCCCTCTATCACCAATGTCCCCTCCAACATCACCAGCCACACCTGACTCAAGTTTGGCTTCTAATGCTACATCATCTTCTTCTTACCACATTCAAACACCTCTTTCATCAGATTCAACTCCACTCTCTACACCAACACCTCCAACTTCAATTGTAACCTCTTCACCACCTGAGAGATTTTCACCATCATCTGCCTCAGCCGCAGTGGTACCCCTAAGTCTTGATTCTGATGTTTCTGCAAACACTGTTGTGGTTGCAATACCAGATGTGGTGTCTGATCCATCAAAAGTTCAAGGAAAAGAAGTAGCTAAAGATAAAACTTCTGCAGTTCCAACACCAATCCCAGTTGAGACACCAGTTTCTGTACCTGTTGTGGTTCAAATGCCAGATTTGGTATCATCTCCATCTCAGATGCCAATTGAGGCTTCTGCTGTTACACAAGTTTCTAGGCCAAGTCCAGCTCCTATTGTTGTTTCTGTTCAACCTACGGCACCCACAACTACACCAGTTGTTGTACCAGCAGCCAGTCCAGTTCCAGCCCCTGTTCCAGCTTCCAAGCATGTTTCAACTTGTGCCACTCTGACCTCTGTCTCTGGGCCAGTTATAGTCCAGATGCCTGATCTGGTGTCAACTACGTCTCCAATCTCTGCACAGACACCACTACCAGTTTCAGCTTTTGTAACTACCCCAGCTCAGCCCCAGTCCAAAGTGGTTCATTCAGTCACAATTCAACCAGCAGTTCCATCTATGACTCCAATGATGGTCCCAGCTCCAATTCAAACAACACAGACAACAACAACAACACACCCTGTACCAGCACAGGCCTCAACAACTATAGTAAAAAGAAAAGTCCCACCTCCTCCTCCCCCTCGGTCTACATCAGTGTCTTTACCTGAACCTGACACAGATCTTGCAAAAACTATCCAGCATGTGCCTCCCACTGTGACTACTTCTATATCTGTTGGAAAAACACTGGTTGGCCAGCCAATGCAGTCAGTAGTTGTGGATATACAGCCAAGAATGGAAGAAATACAAACAGATGGTGCGGCTGTACCTCAAGTCGTAACCCCAACTAGACAAGGACATGTAGTTATAATTGTGCCCAGTACAGAAAACTTATCTCAGCTTGGTCAGAAACAAGATGTACCCAGCACAGCATCAGTAACTTCCACCACTTTTGTGGCACGTAGTGGTCAAATAACCACACAGCCAGTAGTTGTTAGTGTTTCCCCCTTTCCCACATCTGTATCAGATATATCCACTACAGCTACATCCTCAGTGTCCCCTAAGGTATCAACAGTACCAGTAACTTCAGCTCCTGTAATTCCACCTAAATCTATGGTGGGGTCAAAAGTTTCAGAAACTGTAGAAATATCTGTAGCAGATACTCCTCCACCACCTCTTGCCACAGTACCCAAGCCAATTCTTTATCCAAAGCCACAAATCCCCGCTGAAATGACAACTGCTACAGCAACAGTTGCACAGGTTTCTGTTATCACAACTGGTCCTTGTCAAACTGCCAAGCCTCCTCCACCAATACCACCTAAGCCAGTTTCAATTCCAGCAGGACTGGTTTTTAGCCATAAACCAGGAGAGAGCGTTAAGCCACCACCACCTCTCATGGCCCCCAAAGCTGCAACATTACCTAGGACAAAAGAACCCCCAACTGCTCTCTCTCTTACACTCACAAGACCTGGTGAGTCAAAATTGGGTACAACATCCCCTAAGTCTCCACTGTCTCCTAGACATGCCAAATGTTTGCAGACATATGTGGTGATAACCCTTCCATCTGAGCCTGGCTCACCAACAGAGAGCATAACAGTCCAGGCACCTGTCAGACGAGGCTCTATCCCATCTACAAAAGTTTCAGGGGTACGGACAACTCCTTCAGAGCAGAAAACACCCAATGAGATATTCTCAGCCCAGGCTACAGTTAGGAGAGCATCTGTACCCACTGTAAGGCATCCACCACCAATGCCAGCACAGTCAATTGTTCCAGAGCAAATCAAACCTTCTGATATAGTTTCAACTGAAGTACAAGCCAGGAAAGTTTCTGTATCTTCAATGCAACCACCTTCTATGAGTAATGTCACAGGACTCCCACCAAGTCATGACACCCTGATTCAAGCACAGAGTGTACCTCTTCCTATCAAGAAACCATATGTTCCAATAGCAGAGCAACAACAACCAACCACACAGCCACTAAAACCATGTGAAACAATGTCTGAAGTTGTTGTAGTGCATCCAGAGGTGAAGCTTCCTATTCAGCCACAAACAGTCCAGGTCACAGCAAGAGCTCGCCCCATACAATCAGACACCCAGCACATAGTCATGGAAAAAGTTCCACCAGAGACTTCTGCTGACTCACAAGTTTCTCAATTCGCAGTACCAACTGTACAGCCACAGGTTCCAAGAGAAGAAGTCTGTATGCCATTAGATGTATTTGTTTCCACAAATGTTCTTCCTCCACAAGATGCCACTCGAATAGAAGTGGTAAAAAAAGAACAGGATATACTTACTGATGTAATCACAGAAGCAACTCTTGAACCGGTGACTCAATACATAGAGCAAGGACTTCCTGCAAGTGTAAACACTGCTCACATGATTGCTGAACTACCACAAGCTGTTCAACCAATTGAAGTTTTACCTCAGTTGGCAGAGCAATCTTCTTTGCAACAGCCACTTTCTGTTGCTGGTGTGGTGATCTGTCCTACAAAGTCTAATTTACCTACTGAGTTTCAAACCACTGTTGTTGGAATACCAGCATCTCCACCAGTGTTTCCAATACCTTATCGCATACCCATAGAACCTGAAGTTAGAGAGGCTTACACAGTTGCTAAAGTGGCACCATCTCCTCTGTTGATGGAAGTTCAACAAATGACAGTACAACCACAAGTAACCCCTGTTTCTTACATCCCTGGATATCAAGAATCAATTACCTCCACCATCGTGCCACTTTCAACACCGCCACTGGAGGTTATTGCAATGCAGCCTGAGCGTGAGACCCCCACAGAAATAATAACTGAGGATGTTGTAATGAGGAGAGCTTCAGTGCCATCATCAATGATGCAGCCTCAGACTGGGATGCCAGTTGGAGTTATTACAACTGAAGAAACCACCAGTAGGAGAAGAACATCAATATCATCCATAGTACAGCCAACATACATGACAAATGAAGCATTTTCCTACCCCACAGAGTATGAAATGCCAACACAGGTAGTTACAACTGAAGCCTATTCTGCCAGGAGGGAATCCATAACCACACAACAACCATTACTCATGGCACAGGTAGTAAACATGCCAGCTGAGAAGGATGTTTCTGCTGAGAGTTTTGTGGATCAGGCACCCTGCAGGAGAGGATCAGTTCCAACTGAACAACAACCATATACATTACCATATAGTTCTGAATATGATCAAAGAAGACCCGATGAAGCATACATTAGAAGGTCCTCAATTCCTACTCAGGACATCCCACAGGGTGCACCGGTGGCTCCAGTAACCATTACCAAAATTCAGCAGGAGTCTATTGAGAGCCAAGAGATTCGAGGTCAAGAAAAAGTAGTCTCTAGTATGAGTCATATGTATTCTTCTTCAATCTCTACCTCAGGTCAACCTCCTGAAAGCCTACCTAATCTTGTTACTCAGGTTGTCACAACAGAAGTTCAAAGGACCACTGTTTCTGTTGTCCATGAAAGACTACCCCAAGTCCCTCAACCCAGTGTGGCAATCACTATCCAGCCTGATATTGCTAAAGTCTCACCTCTACCAAAACAGAATGGTAAAGTAATCTATCCCAGTGATGTGATTGATTTACGAACAATGAAGATTGGTGTAAAGATGACTGATCAAGGAATGGACTTGACACCACCTGAATCATGTCGACAGTCTTTTTCAAGTGACTCTAGTGGGCGTCAGATTACTGCTGTACAGCCTGAAATAGTAAATCTTAGCACAGAAATAACTCCTTCAACCACATTATCTGTTGTCACAGACAGCATCACAATAGTCACGTGCACAGCCACCATTGCCTCATATAACAGTACTCCAGCTGAGAAACCTCTGGATTTGCAGGGCCCTGTTACATCATTACCTCTGCCTCTAACCACATACAGGTCTTTTGAACCACTCGCACAAATTGTATATAGACCTGTAAACTCTCAGCCTGCAGTCACTGCTGTTACATCCACAGTTCAAGACATACCAATGAACCTTTCCTTTGGCGCTCTTGTCTCGTCAAGTGATAAACCACCAGTGATGTTTGACTCAGGAACTATCAGCAATGGGGAACCAGTGCTTTCTTTAGAGGCCACAGGAGCTATGGATTTGTCAAACTACAGACCTATGAGAGCTATGGTAGCGTTGTCTGGTACAAGCCCAGGAGTGGTAACTACTGTTGTAGAGGATGATGGGACCCCTGTTGACCTTACAGCTGGAAGAAGGAACGTTTGCTGTGATGTCATTTATAACCTACCATTTACAGGAAGCTGCAGAACACAGCCCCCAGTCACAACCCAACCTGACAACCGCTTTGGCTACAGAGATGACCATTACCAGTACGATCATGCTGGACTGTATACTATCAAGGGCTTGAATGGTATAAAAGCATCAGTGTCAGAGACAAACCTAAACGAAGTAGGACTGATATCATATGATCAGAAGAGTGACTTTGACTATCTCAGTGGGTCTTCAGATGGAGCCATTGACCTCACAGCTACCAAACTTTCTACCGGTGAGTATAGTCTTAATTCTATGCATTTAATATTATGATTTGTGTTACTTTATGCCCTTGCTTTTTAAACAGCTTTTTGCATTTTCAACTGAAGTTTCCTATCTTCATCCTTAAATATTTGTGGTTGTTTGCTTCTTTAAGTTGATTATCCGTGCCTTACTTTGTCATAGTTTGCTTGTTTGATTTGCATGTGTTTAGTAGATAATTAACATATACATGTTCTGTTCTTTTTTTCTTTCTGTCTTCATACAGATGCATGTGTGTGCCTGCGTGTTCTGCCTCAGTATTTTGGTTTTGCATCTTGCTAGCCAAAATTATTTCATATATGCATGTATTAAGCAAGACTTTACAATATTAAAATGCATGACGTCTAATAAAACATTACATGTCTAATTCCAAAATTAAACTGTATTTAAGATATCAAAACATACATATATTTTTTAAATTAATGTGGCAGGTAAACCTCTGGACTACACTAGCAAAGCTACTGGAGCCTACCCTGAGATGACTACTGCTCCATACAGCCAAGCTCCTGCAGCTGGGTTTGGTGTAAACAGTGTTCTGAGAACCTCAGATGGAATTGTGTACTCCTCTGTTGCTGCCCCCGTTCCATCAACTTATGCAATTACCACTCAACCAGGCTCCATTTTTAGCACTACCCTGACACCCACATCAACAGTCCAGAACCAGTCATTGCCACATCCTTATGGCTTTATTCCCACTACTGATCCAGGACACATAATTCCTTTTGAAACAGGGCTACCCAAGGAACTGCTACCTACAGCTTTGGCTGACATTATAACAGGCTATCCAGACATGTACTCAGACAACACCCTGGAAGCAATTGCTGCTTCTCTCGATGCCCTGGCCTCTTCCCCCATATTCCCTGGCTTAGACAATACCAAAATGGCCCAATATCAAATGGAGAGGGAGTTTCTTGAGCTAGAGAAACTTAAGCAGTTATGTCTTGCTGAGGAGCTAGAGTGGGAGAGACAGGAGATCCAGCGTTATCGTGAACAGGAGCAGATAATGGTTCAAAGAGAGCTTGAGGAACTTCAGGCTCTAAAACAGCAGCTTCTAATGCAACAAGAAGAAGAACACCATGCCCACATGGTGGCACAGCAGGAAACCTATGCCCAACAGAAGGAGCAGCTGCAACAAATCCAACAACTACAACTACAACTCCAGCGGCAACTAGATGAACACTATGGTACTACCACTGGTAATCTCCTTGATGCCAAATATGCTGGGGTAGGGGACAGTGGCCAATACTGGCCTGTCAAAGATGATTCCACAACTCCAGCTATTGGGACACAGTTAGATGACAGCCAGGACCATCTTAGTCTAGTAAAGAAACTTCAAGCTGATCAGGATATAAGTAAAAAGATAATAGATAGTGGAGTGCAGACAGATGATGAGGACTCAGCTGAGAAGCAGCATGTGGGAAGGAGAAAGAAGAATAAAAGAAATATTGAGAGTCAAAGTGATGAAGAGGATCAAGATGAATGGGATGCTCCAACCAAAGCTCGGCGACGTTCACGAAAACACAGCAGTGAAGGGAAACATGGTTCTAAGGTCTCTAGTATTGCTATCCAGACAGTAGCAGAGATTTCTGTCCAGACTGACCATTCTGGAACTATTAAACGACCCAACGTTCAAATGGACACTAAAGTGGAAATCATTAAACACATCTCAGCTCCAGAAAATTCTCAGAGAGGTGGAAGTCTGAGCTGTCAGACAGACTCAGACCGAAGACACACACCTATTGAGATTGGCTATACCACACACCTAACGGCAGATGTTCCGTCCAAGTCAAAGACATTCTACACTGCAGTTTCCCCCCTATCCCCAGAAAAGTCACTTGGTGGGCAAAGAATGCTGACTGCTGACCCAAGCAGATTTTCTTCCGGCCCTCGAGTGCTGAAGGCTGGCCAGAAGTCTCTCTCTGATCCTAAATCCCTCAGTCCTTCCACAGAAGACAGGATGGGTGGCTACTATGCAGACAGCTATTCTGTAAGTCATAACAGAACTTCACTGTGCTTACTACTGACAAATGTAATGTGTTAATTAGTTTTATGTGTAAAAATATGTTCGTAAATTAGTAGTAAGTGTTTGTAAGCAGCAAATTATATTTTTAATGAATTGAAAATGCTTTATTATTATTATTATTATTATTAAGGATTATATTTTGTGTTCTAGGGCCGAGGCTCTCCATCTAGTACAGGTAAGAAAGTAAAGAGGACACTACCAGATCCACCTCCTGAGGATGACTCAATGAGTGGACGGTCAGGCTACAGCACCAACTCCGCTCGCCGCCGCCTTGCCCGCAGTACAACAATGGCCCGTGCAAAGATCTTGCAGGACATTGACAAGGAACTTGATCTGGTTGAAAGAGAATCTTCTAAACTACGCAAGAAGCAGGCTGAGCTAGATGAAGAGGAAAAGGAAATTGATGCTAAGTTACGGTGAGGGGATAGTTTTATTTATTTAATACAAGATATTGGTAGTTTTCATTTTTCATGTCTGTCCTTAAACAATACTCACATCCTCACATCCATATTATATGTTACAATTTGTCCTGTTCTCATATTTCTGTTGCTTTCATTTTATGTGAGATTCATTTTAGAATACATATTTAAACAGATCATATTATAAAATATGTTAATTACTTGTTGCTCAAAACTGTCATATTGGTACATCCCTATTGTTTCAGGACAGACCTAAAAATTGTGGTTTTGTTTATGTATGTGTTAGAACCTCCATCATTGCGTTCATCCATCTCATTCATCTACATGATTCCCCTCTGATTAATAGCTTATGGGCTAAAAGGCTGCCTTGACATCACTCAGTGAGACCTCTCCACACTCACACATTGTAAAAGGTATTATGTGTGAGAAGCTGGAACAATATTTGCATTTGGTTGTAATGTCAATAGAATTTATTTCTGTAAAATATGTGGAATAATATAATTGTTTCTTATTACTGCAGGTACCTGGAGATGGGCATCAATCGGCGTAAGGAGGCCTTGCTGAAGGAGCGAGAGAAGAGAGAGAGAGCCTATCTCCAGGGGGTGGCAGAGGAAAGAGATTACATGTCAGACAGTGAGGTTAGCAACATCAGGGAGGCACGAGGTGATGGCCTGGAAAGACCACGAACAGCTCCTCAGTCTGAGTTTGACCAGTTTATTCCACCACAGACAGAGGCTGATTCCCAGTACAATACATTAACTAGCCCCTACTCTCACTATGCCCAGTATGTCCCCCAGACCCAAACTACCAGCCACTACACTCAACAGAACCTGTATCAACAGCAGTCCCTATACCACCAACAGGTGTCTCCTTACCAAAATGTTCCAACCCTGTCACTCTCCCATGCCCAGGGTCAGCCCAGCAGTTACCAACACGCCCTGCTCTTGCAACAGGGAAAGCAACGACAAACCACACTGTCTGACTTAGAGCCTAAAATCACCACCAACTATGAAGTTATACGCAACCAGCCTCTGCTCATTGTGCCGACCTCCACAGAAAGTGGGTATGGGGTAGCTCACCTTGGAAGTAAGTATGGAAGCTTGGACTTGAGGCTAGGATTGGAGGAGAGAAGCATGGCCTCTAGTCCCATGTCGAGTATTTCTGCTGATTCCTTCTATGCGGATATCGACCACCACAATGCCAGGAACTATGTGCTGATAGAGGACATAGGGGAGCTAACTAAAGCTTCAGCTGGGCTTGGAACAACTGGATTTAATCTTCCTGATAAGGAGTTGTCCAAAGCAGACAGACTACTCAGAGCAGCAGAAGTCAGACGCACAGCAGAGGTGAGCATGTAATTAAGTATATATTTATCTGTTTTTACCATTAATTCATTCAAATCACTTCATTATGTATTTGTTTTTTTTAGAAATATTTACTTTTTATTTCACATCCACAAAATTGTGATTGAGCTTTATGGATATCTTAAAGCCTTCTAAGATTGTGTAACAAAAATGATGCTGAGTATAATACATCCATTTGTTCAGCATTTGAATTCTTGGTGCATTTGTCTGACTTAACTTCACTAAAAGAACTCAGATCTAGACACAATATAAGTATTGGTAAATGCACAATTCCACATCTGTTTTTTCAAGTACACTTAGTGTTGTGTACTGTCTTTCCTTTGTAGGTGGCAGACTTTTTAGGCTCCTCTCGACTTCAGGGTTATAGTAAAGGAGAAGATGACACTATGGAGGAACCTTATGAGCTGAAATTACTGAAACAGCAGATTAAACAGGAATTTAGGAGAGGAACCGAAGGATTAGAACACCTAACAGGTTTAGGACTACCCCAGTATCTTCCTGGTGACACCAGTTTTCGCCACTTTCCAAAAGGCGAGAAATATAGCATTGGCAGGCTTACCCTTGAAAAACAGGCTGCAAAGCAACTACCAGCAGCTGTACTTTACCAAAAACAGATGAAAAACAAAAAGGCCCTAATAGACCCAAAGGCTATAACAAAATGTTCTCCAATTCAAGAAAGTAGAGATCTGGAGCCTGATTTTGGAAGCTACATGGGTTCTGGGGCTTCTTCTGTGACCAACCTCGCTGCTAGAGCCAGGTTGCTTCAGGATGAAATAACTTTTGGTCTGAGAAAGAACTTGTCTGAGCAGCAAAAGTATTTGGGTTCCTCCCTGGGTGCCAACCTAGCTGGTTCTCTTAATCTTGGGCAGACTCTTGGACTGGCATCTACTATCAGAGCCACTGCCCAGGATGATGGCACCTACCCAAGTGGCAGCCGCTCCCGACCTTCATCACGCCCTTCTTCTCGTCCTTCTTCTGTGTATGGCTTGGACCTGTCAATCAAACGGGATTTATCTAGCTCTTCACTCAGACTTAAAACAGAGGGAGAGGTCCTTGATGCAGCTTTCGCCCCTGGGGTGGCCAGAGCAAAGCCCACCAGTTTACCTATCAGCCAAAGCCGAGGCCGCATCCCCATTGTGGCTCAGAACTCTGAGGAGGAGAGCCCTCTGAGCCCAGTGGGGCAGCCTATGGGTATGGCTAGAGCCTCAGCTGGACCTCTTCCTCCCATCTCTGCTGACACCAGGGACCAATTTGGGTCTAGTCACTCTCTACCAGAAGTACAGCAGCATATGAGAGAGGAATCTCGGACACGTGGCTATGATCGAGACATCGCATTCATCATGGATGACTTGCAAGGCGCAATGTCTGACAGCGAAGGTAAATGGAGCCTGAGACTGTTGCAGCAACTCGACTGTGTGGACCTGCTTGTCATGCATGCTAATGCTGAGTGGTCTTACTGACTTACTGCATTAACTGGTTCTTTCTCAGTCATTAACTGCAACTAATTGTTGTTGTTTGTTTGTTACTATATTTTCCGATGTCACAGTAAATGTCACATTAGATGTCTGCATGCTTCTCCCTTTCTTTTTAATATCTTTCTCACCAATACATAATACTCTTGGCTTGAGTTTATGTATTTCACTTGTCACTTCTAATCATGTTTGCTCTGTGATCCAGTAGCACGCTTTGTCTCTTTTTAAAATTTTTGTCTATTCTTCTATATTTCCTCCTTAATTAAAACAAATATCTTTAGTCTTAAATTCAATGATATAACAATTGCTGTGTACAGAATCATCATGGAGTTGCTGAGTGCATATTATTTTCATAACTGATACTGAAAAGTGCATGCCAAATAAGAGATGTTATGGCACATGATGGCAGTTTTTTTTGTAGAAAATAATTTTATCATCATTTAAAGATTTAAAGAAAAAGAACACGAATGTCACAATGGATCTTATCACAATATTTTTAACCTTTCAAATGAAATTTAAGTAAATCCTTTTACATATGAGCCTGAATTCCATGTTAAAAGCTAAAATGTGTAATGTTCAAGTTATTGTTAATAAAGAAAAATAAATAATTGAAACTGGCACAGTGTATTATTTGAGCACATTTAATACAAAGTGCCTTATTATAACCATAAAGTAAGTCTGTGCATGAATAGAACATATATGTTATAAAAATGTTATGTCAATGGCATTTACAGTGTTTGTCATACAGTATATATCATCTGGAAGCTTTTTAACTGAAAACTGTCCATAAAGGTGTAACAAGGGATTCTATGTTTCTGTTCCCTCACTTTCTATCACCAATCTGTAGACCAAAATAGCATCTTTGTGAGAAGTAGGTCATCATCTAAGAAAGATCTATATGTGCTTCCTTTATGCCCCCTTTAGCTGTTGCAGAACAGCCAGCAGTTTCCAAAGGATTACTGCTGAATCATGGTGTCTGGATGTGCTCAAGTGTTCAGCAGATGCAGTCAGAGCATACGCTTTATATAATCACGTTCCTCTTTTCAAGTCAGTGATACACCTGCCAATTCTAAACCAATCCAAACTGGAGGAGTTTTTGCACACTTCAACCCATAATGCAAAACAATGACTCAAGGACTACTACAGTCATGTGCACTGTTAATAGTTATGTGCAGCTTTATATGATGTGTGTCTTCCATGTTTGTGTTTGTCTTTATTTCTTTCTATCTTTGATTTTTTTTAAAATCTGTATTTGATTTTGCATCCTTGCATGTTGTGCATCTCATGTTTATCATTTCCATCTTAATAAAATGAATGTTTTTTCTGCTTGTTGGTTGTTGTTGTGGATGTCTCATTGCCATGTGAGATGTCCATGTTCCAAAGTGATTGACAACAAATACAGACATGTACAATCTCCATCTACATTATGTGTGGGATTGGTATTGTTCCATTAAGATAGGAATATTTGGACACATATTGATATTAACTTAAAAATACATACATATTTCAAACATTATAGCATTGAGATTTATTGAGAATATCTCTTTATTAGGAACATGTAACTATAGGTAATATGAACAATTATTATGAAAGGACGGTGTTTTCTGCAAACTGCAATCATTTTTGCCTGATTAGGGCTAAATGTAAGATGGTTTAATGTCACCCACTTTGGTTATTAGAAATATTTTAGCAGTAACTAATGTGTTTAGCCATCTTAGTTTTCTGAATCATTCTATTTTTTTTTTTTTTTTTTTTTTTAAAAAAGCACCAATATAGATAGATTCCTGTTAAGAAAGTGACATCTGCCCTGACCCCACATAAAAGTGTCCATCTGCCTTGATTACAGCACTAAGTGAGCCCATGCTGGTTTTGAACAGAGATGATGCCAGAATCTTTCATGAAAGTATCAGACACGGTAGAGTATCTTAAAGTACTAGCTGAAAACACTTTCACTCTCATGGTTCAACTACAGCTCAGTCTTACAATAACTGATTCTTTCTGCCCTGATGTACTTGCTGAATGATTTTAATAATGCTTTTTTAAATTTCTTAGTTGTCTGGCTGCACAATAAAGTCAGACTTACAATAATTTCAAGCATGCATCTTACATTGACTACTGCTTTCAGTGCATGTGCTGAAATATACTCGCAATACACATGTAATATTAGAATACTTCCTGTAGTTTGTTAGAAATATTGAAATTATGTTGAACAAATTTCTGAAAAACACATTTAACTTTGTATCCCAGCTGGAGGCCCAAACTGGAATATAGAAGGTGAGACAGCATTCCATGTAGTAACGTAGAGACTGTACGCCTCCATGCCACACATCATGGTTCTGAATGATCCACTTGATTTTGTAAACATACCAGACTCATTCTGGAATGACCCATATGTCAGTGGTACACTTTACATGTCATTTAGCAGTTCTGTAGTAGATGGCACATCAGATCCATTCTGGAATGATCCCCATTTTAATGGCACTATCTCTTATGTATGTGTCATATGCTGTAGTGACTTAAGTTATACATCATTCTGGAATGAGTATGCATTCTGTAAGCATATCAGACCCATTTCCAATATTCATGTTCATGCACTTCTGCAAAAAATCACGTCTATATTGTATGATCATGCATAAGTATCACCTCTAAATTAAGGTCTACAATGGTATATAATGCATATCTTTCTCCAAATTGTGAGAGAAATCAGAGGGTTGATGTTGCCACTATGCACTAGATCAGATGATGCAGTGTACTATTTAATTCTTAAGTACCATTTACTCACTGATATTTAGTGCAAGTAACATTTACCTTCTTCTAAAATGGTCATTGGGCCATTTTCTTCATCATTATTAGGCGATCTACTCGGCACAATTAGATAATTGGTAATACAAAGAGACATTCTGCAGACCTGTGCACATTAGTGCCAATCTATTGCATTGCACACCAAAGTGATGAGTCACATTCCTAATATAGTGCATATCCAACCAACAGGACTTGTTACCATGGCTTTAGACAATTTGTACTAGAGATAGAGATTTTAGAGTAAAATCTGGCATCTAATGTATTTTACGTATTGCAAATTTTGATGAGTAGTGGGAGAATTTAGAGCACACTGCATTTAAGTAATTAACTCATAATTATATTAACAAACAATTAAACTGTAATTCTAAAAGCTAAAAAGCTTTGTGTTTTTTTTCTTTCCCCACAGTAGTTATGGGACAACTCCAACCCACAGTGTTTTGTTTGATCTGTAAATCTATGAAAAATAGATAATAGAAACTATAACTATACAGGGAATCATTTCACAATGAGGTTTCATAGATGCTATGGAAACCGAAATAACACTCACACATCGGTAGGGAGCACTGCATGGTACCAAACGCATGCCAGTCTTAAAATGCTCTTGAGATGTCTCCATTTTTCATTCCCTGTTTACAATGAATTGTTGGTCTTTCAGACAGTATTGATTGAGCTGGTTGTTAGAGCAGAGTTTCTAATTATTTATTTTATCATCTCTATCATCTTTTAAGACAAACTAGAAACCTACTTCTGCTTGAGTCAATGGGGATAGATGTGTGACCTATGTTGTGATGTATACATATACATACATAAATATATATATAAAGTTATTTTCATAACTTGATTGTAAGATTGATCTCTGTCCAATGGGTCTTTATCATATCTGAACCAGAGGTCTATCAAACAATCAGGTGTGTGTTTGTTTGCATGCAGCTTTTAATGTTACATTTTCCTGCCTAGCTTACCATCTAAGGAGAGAAGACACAGACTGGTTTGATAAGCCAAGAGAGGGACATCCACAGAGCGGACACATGTCTGACAGGAGACAGGTGGGATACAACCATGGTTTCATTCCTAAGATGTTTAAGTATAGTAAGAATCTTATCAAACTATATTGTTTTGTTTCATTTACATTATTTATTATTTTTTTTATTGTTTCTCAGATGAAGTTGGTCCCTTATGCCTTCCCTCACACACGGATTAAGCTTAACAGGGACCTGAAGGACACCAGTGTCTCAGGTACATGTCACACATGAAACGTTTTGTGTTTCTTTACTGGTTACAATAGACCATTTTCCACCAAAATACAAGGAATTTTTATTCCCAGGAACTTATTTACCTGGGTAAAAGTATTCCTGGTAATCTGTGTGTTTTGCGTTTATATTTTGTTGTTTATTTTGTGCTCAGGGAATGGTCTTGGGATCCGTGTGGTTGGTGGAAAGGAGATTCCAGGGAGCCGTGGAGAGATCGGAGCATATATTGCCAAGGTTATCCCTGGTGGAGTGGCAGAACAAACAGCAAAAGTTGTAGAGGGTAAGAATACAATGAGCACACTTGCATTAATCATGCGCTTGATTATGTATTACATTTATTTCTGAATCATCAATTTTCCAAAAAACTAATCCTGTGGATAGTAAGGTCTAGAAGGTTGTGAACATTGATTTGACTATTCTTGGCGATGTGCATTTTGAAGGATGAGCAATTAAAGTTTAATGATAAATCTATAGATTCGCTAAAAATCCCACACTGAATCACAACTCCACGCAGAGCTGTGAGTAGCTGCTCTAACCTTGTCATGTCTCATTTCCTAACGCATCACATCGCATCCACACACAGAAAAAAGCCTGTCAACTCACCCCCCACAGAACTAAGACTGCATTAGTCATTAGGCAATACTTAGCATCAGTATACACGAATACACAGGCATACACAGGAAAATCCATGTTATTTAAGGTGTTAATTTGGACAGAGAGCTTTTGAAAAAGCATTAAAATAAAGGTATGTTTCCCCAGTTTTGACTTTTGGGGGCCACAACAGGGGATTTTGCTTTAGCATAAGAAGGAAGTTGACGGGCAACCACTTAAAAATATTCTTTCTATCTAATGTGATTCTATTTTAGTCTCTTTTAAATGTGACAACAGAAGAGTGAAAAGAACAGACTGAGTTTAATGAGTTTACTTGTTGTTGAAATATTGGCTCCTGAAAAGCTGTAGTGTTGGTGCTAAGGCTGGCAGTATTTACTTCCCCACTTGTGCTGAATTGTATCCATGCAAATGTAATGTATGTTTCAGTGACATAAAATGGCGATGAAACATGCCTCCAGGTGAAAAGGGAAATAATGTGGGGGAGGATAAGGAAAATAATGTTGAGGGCGCAGAAGGAGGAATTTAAATGACTACTGGCTCATGCAGAAGGATATGCAGATATTAATTCATGGCTTTATTGTCATGGCATATGGTGAGTTATATTGTAAACAGAGACAAAACTGAAGACCAGGTTTCAGCTGTGTAAGTGAGGTCTCATACAACTCTGGTTTTGGATTGGAAATTTCAGTTTGTTGTGCACTGTATAAAATGTAATCTTTATCATTTTAACGGTTCTATTTCAGATTACTTGTTTTGTGTCAGAGCTTGTGCTGCTCACAATCCATTTTCAGTGTGAACACAAAGAAATGAGAATGTCTGCAAAAGTCACGTTGCTGTGCTGTGTGCAAATCCATAATGGTACAATACCCAAATAATACAAAATCCTAATTGGAAATTGAGTTGTAAATGGCTCAGTATGCATTTAACTCGTAACGACCCAGTGTTATTTTTGTGTCACACCCCAAATGAATTTTTCTCTCTATTTAACCTTTCCTAAGTGATTTATCACCATTTATTATAATATCAGCCTCTGAATTCTGCATTTTTTCCAGTGAAAATCATCTATTTTCCTGTGTTTAATTGACTGATCATGAAGATGCTCATAAAAGCTCAGAGAAAGTCAAAGGTTGTTGTATCAAAAAAAAAAAATATATATATATATATATATATAAATGAAGAAAAGGTGCCTTTTTGTGTAAAATATATCATTAACTGAACATAAACCCAGTGTCTCCATCCACTATCAACTGGTGAATCATTGATGTAGAAGATGACAGTGTTTCCACGATAACTACAGTCTTTGAACATCTAAATGGGTCATATCTGATGACTGTAACAAGCTGAATAATTGCATTTTACACTATTGACATGGATTGATAAGATTTGGTGAATCAACAGTTTATATCTTTGGATCAATAATGGATGTTTGGGCCTTTATGGATTAAATGTACCTCTTGTGTGTATGCATGCATGCAGGAATGCAATATTATATTAGAGGACTGTTATCATTGTTGATATGAAATGACAGGCTTCAACATGGGAATTAAATAAATCTTTTTTTTTTCCTTGCCTTTGTACCCTATTCAAAACTACAGGAATGCAGGTGTTGGAATGGAATGGAATCCCACTGACAGGAAAGACTTATGAAGAAGTGCAGTGCATCATGGGCCAGCCATGTGCAGAGGCGGAGCTCTGCGTGAGACTGTGAGTTACATCTGTCATCATTTAGCCCTCTGTCCCACTGAAACTCAGTGTTTAGTTGCAATATGGTGACTCTGCACCTTGTACACCTTATCTCCTTCATATTTTCCGTGTTTTTTGTCCACACCCCTTCATCTGACAAATATCACACATTAAAAATGATTACTGCTACTGTAAGATGCACTCGCTGGTATCCCATTATAAATTTCCTGTATGGATCCAAACAGCGACCTTAATATGCTGTCTGACCCTGAGCACCCACAAGCCCTGGAGCACCATGTCCAGCTTAAGGCTGGTATGTACAAGGATTTGTTGCTATGTTTGCATGCATGCATGTATCTGTCTACCTATTACACACAAATACAATCCATATGACAATGACCTTTTGACTCTGTAGGTGGGCAGCGTTCCCCAGGTGTGGATCCTAAACAGCTGGCAGCTGAGCTACAGAAGGTGTCACAACAGCAGGCCCCTGGTGTTGCTGGAACTGGAATGGGTCCTGGAGGAATGGGGGTCCTCTCTGCACTGGAGCGTTCTGCCCTCCTCCACTCTGGTACTGGATCAGCTGCCTCCAGCGGTGTCCCAAGCCCAGGCCAGCCTGCATCCCCTGCCATAAACAAGAAACAGCGACACAAGGTGTGAGTTGTTAGCAAGACGCTTGTGTAACGTGAAAGTTCGCTGGTGGTTAATAGTTCACTAAAATGAGACAGCAGGGTGGAGGTGCATTTTTTTCTTGAACAGTGCTTTACTTTTTTTTTATTAGAAAGTTTTATTAGCAATTCTTAAACATACAATCTAAACACAAACACAATAGATATGCAGTCACCTGACACATTTATAAGACATATTTATGAAAAAAGAGACAAGAACAAAACAAAAAAACAAAATAAATCAACAACACTCAGGGTTTGTTACGCATTAAATTGAAATTTCTAATTAAATTGTTTTGATTGATTTATTGTTTTTCTTTTTCAAATTTTCAGTGTTCCAATAAGTTTTGAGATCTGTTATTCTGAATTTGTAGGAGGGTATATGTTTTTGCCAAATCTTTTTGTGTAAGTAATATTTTGCTAAAATAATGGTTAAATTAATTATATATTTTTCATTAGCTGATTAATTTGAAATGGTGACTTTAAGAAGAATTTAAAATTTCCTCAGCGAGATACCTTTTTTTAATCGTTTGGTAAATATATTTTTGTAAGTGGAACCAAAAGGAAGTAACAAGAAAATGATGAATAGTTTCACCTTCACAGCCACAGAAATGTACAAATGTTACTAATATTGGCTAAAATTTGCTTTTGATCGGTAATATCTGTGTACAATTTTGAATAGTACAGCTTTGATTTTTCCAGTGCTTTACTTTTCACTCACAGCAGCTACAGCCACAACACTTCCTGACACATATATGCTCACATGACTGAACAAACCAATCAGGAGCTAGCAGTTCTTTAATAGGTAAATGCAAGTGATTTAGAAAAGCAAATCACCAGATCATTTTTGCTGCTTGTATACTATAAATGAGAATATTTAATGTGTAAATAATAACTCTGTAAACATAAATGTAAATAGTTAATTGGATAAACATTGTCAATGTGTTTTAAGGTTAACTTATTCCCTGTAATATGAGTTTACTTCACTGTTAAAACTTACATTTGCAGAGCTGCCAACTCACACTTTCGCCGTGTGACACGATTTTGCCTGTCTTCACACGCACTCACGCCGCACATCCATTTCTTACGCTTAAAAAATCCAATTTGGGTAGAGACGTTTGGCCTGCGTTTATTCCTCTGTAAACTCGACAATAGATGGTGCTGAGAAGCACCATTGTAACCCACCCTAGTATTCGCTGCATTTCCTACCCCCATTCAGTCCCATTCACAGATAGACGCCGCACGGGTGGGCGGGCCCTTAGCAACGGAGTGCGCAAACGATCCGCCATGTTTGGAATAGAGCCACCGCCCGGCAGACCAATGCTAGTGATTGGTCATAACTTTAATAAATCGCCTTTCTACAAAGTTAAAGACGTTGCCTTTTTATCCTCCTCTTTATATTTATTAGTGTAATGGCTAACCTTTCACAGGTGTGGTTTGTATGTTGCCCAATAATGCGGCACCTGGCGCCGTCTACACCATGTTACCTTCAAATTACAGCTGCAAACATGAGCTTCACATTTGAACAACGCCGGACTTTAGTATTTAACCAACTACATCACTTGACATTAACTTTATTCTTACCGTAAACTCCAGTCTCCTGTTCTGGGACTTCTCCTTTTCAACACTGGTGGTTTGAACTTGTTTACTACCCAGAATGCACCACAGAGTTGGATGCTAATGAATACAACGAGCAAATTGTTTGTTTTGAGGGTCTGCATGACTAGTCTGGCGAGCGCCAGACTATCACGAGCAGTTCGAAAAGAATGCGCAAGGCAGCATGGGTACTCCCAAACTGCTGCATAACAAGATTTATTGAGCAACTTATAAAGCTTGTTAAGAAAGAAAATCTAAATGCCTTGTGTTTTGAACAAATTTAGACTAATTCACAACTTGATTTATTCATGTTAAGAGATTGACTTTGTTTTTTGTGTTTTTTTGTTAATAGGCTATCCCATACTTGTTACACCAGATTTACTTTTTTCAAAGTACAATTCTATACTGTACTGTGTGGGCTTCAGCTCTGTCACTGTGATCCATCATTCACCTTGGCTGCTGTATGTGATTCCATTAGTTTTGGAAATTGCTTGTGAAGGTCAGAGTGTCACTGTTCACCAGAGAATGACAGGCCAAGTGTGATGCAATAAGTGGTATGATACATGATCCTTGGAGTTGGTTTCTGTTACAGCAGTAATATTTAAAATACACTTCACCAGAAATATTTCAGTTCTGGATTCTTGGAAGATATTCCTCATTGTTAAAAAAGGGAATAATAAAGTATCACAAAAATATGATACCTTTAAATATTGAATAGGCAGTTTAAATATTGTTGTACTTTGTGAACTCTATCAACCGAAAGAGACTTTTTTTTTTTTTTTTTTTTAATGTCAAACTCCCTCAAATAATTGATTAACCTTCTTAAACTTCATTGGAAGACTTTTCCAGTCTATTACACCACTCTGATCATCAAATCCCTCCAGAGGCTAATAGATCCTGCAAGAAATTTTTAACTCAGCATCTTCTGTACGACATCCCATTCATCTGTTAGCTGACCATGTATATTTCAAGAGTGAAGACAGAAGACTCTTTGCTGCAACCATATCCCCCACATACACACTTCCCTCCAACCCCCTGTTAGGTCAGATATATTACTATTGTCTGTGTCTCTTTGACTGGTCTTGAAATAATCAATTTTTTAACCGCTGTATGCTTCCCCCATTTTTTTTAGCCTACAGAGATTATGAAGACACCTCACCCCATTACTGGAGAAATTCAGGTATAACACTTCTTTAAAAAAAAAAAAAATCACAAGAAAATGGCAAAAAATCTAGTCATTCATACTTTCTCACACACCTGCTACTTCATTCTTTTCCTTCAGCTCCAGATCAACTATGACAGGAACCTAGGAAACTTGATCGTCCATGTCTTACAGGCCAGAAACCTGGCCCCGAGGGACAACGACGGCTACTCTGACCCTTTTGTCAAGGTCTACCTCTTACCTGGGCGAGGGTGAGCTCAGAGTGTGTGTGGGTGTTCACTAATGGTCTGGTCTTTGTCTGCCTTTCTGCTTTTGTGTCTGTCTTGTTTTCTCTCCCCCTATTTCTTTCTGACTCTGTATTAACTGTGCTGTATGGAACTTACTAATAACCTTAGTTTTTTATGAGAGACTGAGATGGGACACAATCAAGTAAGGCTGTCAATTTATGGATAGCTGTTTTAGATTTTAAAGGCAGTTGATGAGAGGTCAGGTAACACACTACCGCTACATTATGTGTCATATTATCGGCGCATAGATGACACACCAGTGCAAATACGCAATGGAGTATTTTAGTCGTGCTCCTTCGTATAAAGGCTCCTTAGCCTATCCCTGTCTGATTCACTGTCCTCCCAATAGCCGGTGAAAAGGAAGAACAGGGATCAATACAGCATTATCTACTCTGTAACAGTATCTTCTCTTAGATAATGACCCCATCAGACTTGTTTATGAGATTATAAGTCCTCTCTGCCTACATCTTGTATAGGTTAGAAATACAAGCTCCGTTGAAAAGTACTTTAGCTCTCCAGCTGTTTCTTTGGAGAGTATTTCAAATATATTTGTCTCATATTAACAGTTGACTACATCACTACAGTATCTCAGCAACAGTTTGGAAAAGTGAATTATTTATGTAACCATGAGACAGCTTTAATCATTGTAAGGTTTTTTTTTTGACTTGCGTCACACATATTGCTCAGGCACAAAAACGGTGATACACCCTGCAGTGAATATTGATTGCCTCAGCTCTCAGTCCTTTACTGCCTTTTCTTTGAGCTCTCGGGCTTCTCTGACTGGTTTTTGTGTTTTTGCTTTTCTTGTTTGTGATATCTGCCCTCCTCTTCCTCTTCTGGACTCCCTCAGCCAAGTCATGGTTGTCCAGAATGCCAGGTAGTGTGGTGCTGATCTTTGCTTTTAGTTGGTGTTTTTTTGTTTCCTTTTACTTCTTTTTTAGTTTCTACAAATTATGTTTCCAATGTGGTTTTCCATCCTTTTGTTGTGGCCTTTGTTGTTTGTCCAAGTATCTGTTCTATTTCATGATGTTAAGAGCACCTTATCATTGCTTTCTCTCTCCATGACTCACACTTTAACAACCTTCTACCTCTATCTCTAAAGCAACTGTGAGTTTGTATAAACAATCTAAATTCAAATTTTCATGAATTTTTTTGCAATCAGATGAAGTCTCCACAGTAGAAGATACTGCATTTATGAATTAAACCTGTTTATTGTGCATTTATGCGAGTTTTTTACAGTTTGGTGAATGTTTGCCAAAGGGTTAGCAGGGGAAGTTGACTTTTAATTACTACTAACAACCCCCTATTGTGAATATCATGCCTCTTCAGTGCTGATAACAAGAGAAGGACCAAGTATGCCCAGAAGACCATGAACCCTGAATGGAACCAGACTGTCATCTACAAGAATATTCATTTGGAGCAGGTAATAGGTTGCTTGATATCATTGCACATGCAGAGCTGAGTCTCCGTATGTGACTACACAAACAGAATAATGTCCCAGTAGCACAAGTGCACGGTTATAGACACACAGACACACAGCTTTTCTTGGGTAGCTACTGAATATGCTGTGGGCAAAGAGGATGTACTATACTCTTATTAGGATTCTGTCCCCATTCCTTGTCCCTGGGACTGTTCAGTATCTCTGTGCAACCTCTTATCAGCACTCCCAAGCCTCAAGTTAACAACCATCATTTTTGCTCTCACACAGTACCAATACAGACAGCCTAAGTGTGTGTCATTTCATCAAAAAAGAAAAAGAAAAAAAAAAAAAAACAAGATTTGGTGCCCGTGTGCACATCTGCTACTGTGTCATTGTACGGTGTCGTATATGTGTTTGTTCTAGGATATGTGTGTTTGTGACAGAGAAACGACCCGGACAGTAATTACAACTGTTAGGCTTGAGTGCAGATGCAGTAGCTTTAGTGGTCAGAAAAAAAGAGCTTTTCTATGAAGGCAGTGGATTCGGCCTGTCCTCTGGGGCTGCCGTCTGTTAATCACGTCTCTTCATGTTCAAAGCTGCTGTTAAAATTCTGCTGCATCGTGCCCACTTCCCTCGGGATACATTTCCATCCCCTCCCACACCTTTCTGTACACACATGCATATTCACAACTATGTCCATGTGACTATACAGCACATATAATGCAAATAACCAAATTTAAGGTATATGATTGCTTCCTGACCTACAGTCAGTCTGTTTTATGTGTGTACTGTCATGCAACCACCACCCACATCCACACCCACGCCATCGCAGGCTCCAACCCCCCCCCCCTCTCGATTCAATTTAGCTTTTTTCCATGTTATGTGCAAGTAGATGAGATGCCGCTCAGCATCACTCAATTTATGTTCCTCTCTCCTCTTTTTTTATTTTTATTTTGTTACCCTCTACAGTTAAAGAAAAAAACACTGGAGGTGACAGTGTGGGATTATGACAGATCTTCTTCCAATGACTTTCTGGGAGAAGTGAGTGAGCTTTTTGGAACTGAATCCCATATCTGAAAACATCAAATCTATTGTGGTTTGTAAATCTGTATAGATAGTAGAGTTATTTACTTTGTGCTAAATGCCATGTTCAATTGTGTAGCAAATGGATTGCAGATATTGTGCTATAGTACTGATCTTTTCTTTCCTTTCTTTCCTTATATCTATAAATCTTAAAGTTGTATTCCTATAATATACCTCTCTAACCCTTTCATGCATGAATTGCTAATAAACTAGGAGTATTTTTCACATAAAAGAGATGTAGCGTGTAGAGTTTCTACATTATCCTATGTCTTTGGTTTAATACCAAGCTATTCATTGTGGTGGATTTCATGCATCAGTAATTTAACATGTAATGATATTATTTTTGTTAAGCATACGTGCATCCATAAAACTCTTTCCATAAAGAGAATATATTACTGCTTTAAGAAAACACTATTTCAATGTAAAATGTTTACTTCACTATTATACTCTGGGGAAACTTCAGTCACAGACAAAGTGACCAAAACCATAGGATTTAAGTGTGAACAAACTATTCCCTAAACTTTAAATTATTAGAGAATTTCTTTGTAGTCACACAATTTGGATTTTTTAAACAGTATATCATGATAAAATAAGACTTTATTTACTAGAGTTGGAGTTATTACTGCAAATAGGATAGCTTAATTAAAGGCTGAATAACTGTCCACCGCAGTAATGTCATACATGAAAGGGTTCATTCCTGTCTATATCTGAGAGCATGTATGTTTTAGTCTCTTAATGTCACTCTCTGTGTTCATTTATTTGTATTTCAGGTCTTGATTGATTTGTCAAACACTGCCCAGCTGGACAACACTCCTCGGTGGCTGCCTCTGAAGGAGCAGAGTGAGAGTATTGAGCACAGCAGGGCTCACCACATTGCTCAAGGCCCCCCAGGGCCCGGATCTGGTCACGGTCATAGTCAGGGTCATAGTCAAGGACAGAGTCATATGCCAGGGTCTGGGATGGGGCATGGACATAGCCTGGGTCATGGCCAAGCATCAGGACAGATGGGAGATGGGAGTCATGATTCACCGTTAAACTCTGTGATCAAGAGCAGAAGCCATGGAATCTTCCCCGATCCTGCCAAAGGTAAGAGTCCGGAATCACCAGTGGACATCCTTTATTGTCTATAGCTTTCAGGCAATTTATTTCCCATGATTGTTAATTGTTATTCATGTTATTATGCTTGAGAGGTTTCCGGAAAGAAAGTCATTTCTAAAGTGGTCGTTTGGTTGCCATATACATAGAGATTATTGCCATAGAAACAAAAAAGATAACAATTCCTTGACATCTAATTATGTGAATGTCAAATTCTAAATAGCACAAACAGGGCAGTACAACATGTAATAGAATACCTTAGTATTGATTATTTCACAAATATAGATATTTACTTTATTTCAATCTTACAGTATTATTAAGGTTAGAGTTAGAGATCAAGAAATATACACAAAAACACAAAAACCAAAGGAGAATACAACACAAAATACAAAACGGACTTGAAAATATCAAGTAATAAACCCATCATTTGAAGTTACATAGAGTTGAGTCACTGTAAAAGGTTTATTCATTTTATAAAGTGTGTAGTCATGGAAATACAGCTCCTGATATCACCTCTGACACCTCTGGTGCATACAGGGATATATCTAAGGTAAAGCAATTATTGGATTCTGCTCTGTAATTACTAGACTTATATGACAGGAGAGATTTCAGGTAAGTTTAAAAGTTTTCACTTTATTCATGAATAACATTAGAAGAAAAAGAGTGGATTATAGTTTTTTTGGACTGTAAAATAGTGTAGATTATAGTCATCCAACTTCAGTGGGTCCAATTAACAGTCATAATCCTCCATCTCACCTCTCCCTCCAGATATGCAGATGTTACCTTTGGAAAAGTCCCATAGTAGCCCAGGCAGCTCCAAGTCTTCCTCTGATGGCCAACTTCGCTCCCATGGCCCCTCCCGAAGCCAAAGCAAGAGCAGCGTCACTCAGGCCCATCTTGAGGATGCTGGGATAGCCATTGCTGCTGCAGAGGCTGCTGTGCAACAGTCCCGCCTGCAACCAAGTAAATCCCTCCCCTACCCATGATACAATTCCTATGACATGCTTCCTTTTTTCCTGTGCATGTATTTTATTTGATTTTTGATGAAACCTAAACTGCCATGCATTCAGCTCCACAACAGTGTTCCTTTGCATTATGATCTCCTCTTCTTGCAATTTCCCAAAAACAAAGTAATTAGTTTTCCAATAATTGTATTATCAATAATCTCAATTCTGCCTTGTTGAGGTAGGATAATTCTAATAAAATCATAAACAAAACACATAAATAAAAATATTCCTATATAAAATACTTACTGCATTTTCTCTACAACATAAATGTATGATAAAAATTCTATTTAATCTATGTAAGAAAAAAATGTAATATTCTAAATATGTCTTTAATATCTTGACATCTATATAATATTTTTCTACCCATTTGTGTCTCTTGAGTATGTAGAGTTGTCACATTATTCTGAGTTAATTTAATGAAACATGGGAACCCCAATCCCTTCTGTTTCTACGTGGATTGTGCATGTGCCAGTCCCAATGATATGGTTTCTACAGAACCCTAGTGTGGAGACCTACAATCCCAATATAGAAACCAAACTGGGATGGCTATCCCTCACACACTGCGTGTAACATATTAACCTGATTTAAACGAGTCTGCTAATACTCACTTCTAATCACCACTGTGTTTTAAAATGAAAAATGTTGTTGTGATCCCTTTGTGAGTTAGGTTAGCTCAATGTCAAAGCCATTACAGCATGCACTTGCAGCTTCCCTGCCTACTGTTCCTTGGCCACTGAGGACTGTAATGCTGCAATCTCTGTTTGTGTGCATGCTTGTGCCATATGAATCCTTAAAAAAAAAATCACAAAACTCCCACTGACACACACAAGTATGGCACAGAGGCTTCCCTCCCTACCCCGCCCTCTTCTATTCCCGCTG
>JAPSES010000249.1:8695683-8709493 GCA_029822895.1 Maxillicosta whitleyi
TAGACTGAAATAACCTGTTCCAGCTCCAACATTATGAACCACTGCAGTACTGACCCATGGAAGGATCACAACTATTTGTGCAGTTAAATCCACTGAATGTCTCCTGGAATCAAAACCAAAGGTGGTGACGTCAAATATTGCATGTGTGACTTTTTTTTTTTTGGCCGGGCAGTGTAGTTCATTTCTGTACACATTACAAATAAAAGTAAAAACATGATTGGTGGGTGAGGGTAGCTTGAAATCAATCAGATGTAATTGGATTTAATAATGAGTAATTGTTTTCACACCACACCATCACCAGTCACCAATAATGTCAAATATGATATAACACATCTCAAATCATATTTTTTTTCTTTTTTGCTCAAGATTACTTTTAAGCAGAACCAGTATTTATCTGTACTTTGTACCACTCTTCTACAAATGAAATATCTATATTAATGTGATACATAAAACTTTGACCTTGAAATCGATGAGAAATCTTGTCTCAGTTATTCAATTGAACATATCTTACAGCTCTCTACATCTCTATATTCTAAAGAGTTTTGTGAATTATATCAAATATGTTTTATACATATATTTAATCACACCTACAACTGTATCCTTTAATATCTACTGTACATTTAGACTCTGATCATTTTGATGAACTAAAACAATGCACCCAAGTAGTTCATATTTTAAGCCCTTGTGTTAAGTGTTTGTGCATTATTTGGCAATGTGTTTAATGGAGTGCTCCAGGTGTTGGGCCATATTTTTATTAATCTGTTGCCTGCTGTCACAGTGTTAAAATAATGAGCACAAGATGTGACATTATGATGTTTTCATGTGTGTGTGTGTGTGTGTGCCAATGTAATGCCGTAATGAGCAGAGGCTCTGATACGATCAGAGATATTCCAGTCTCCAGAGCAGATGTTACTCAACCTCCCATCTCCGATGTGTGCTGATCATATTAAGCAGACAAGGGGTGCCTGTGTGAGTGTGGGTCTGTTTGTGTGCTTGCAATTTTGTTTGTGTGCATGTGTGTATGTGTGATAAGAGAGAAAAAAGAGAGAGTGGGAGGGAGCGGTGCAGATGGGGAATTCTAACTAGACGTATGGTAGGCAAGGGACAAGTGTCTAATACATTCATCGAAGAGGAATCCAAACTATGTTGGTGGATCACAACATGCTCATTTTCTGAATATTTTATTTGGAAATAGTAAATACTTTTCACCATCAAAACATGCAACTTTTTTTTTTATGTCTAGCGAAAAAACTGCATGAAATAAAGTAACACCAAGGTCAGAATCAGCAACATACAGTATTACCATCCCAGTCAGAAGAATATGTTTCACACCACTTGGAGGTGCTTTCTCAACTTTGGTGCTACTACCACACATTTCCATTAGATCTATCCACATCTTTGTCACCTTTTACCTTAGAGCAGGGATGGGTAAACTGTGGCTTTGGGGACATATTTGTTCTCTTGGGCCCTTTTCAAGCAGCTTTGTCAAAAACATATAGAAATGAACAACGCTTACTTTTTACACATTTTGCTATTCCTGACACGACCATAAAAGCATTCTGATGTTAAAAGCATTCTGATGTTAAGGAAATGCAAAATTGTAGACAACACTCCAATTGAATAAAAAATAGTAGTAGTAGTAGCAATAGTAGACTACTTTTTATTTTATGACACTGAAGGTATTCATCTGTATTCTTCATTTTCAAAGAAAGCCTTCACCTACCAGTCAACAATAATAACAAATGTCACCATCTTCTGTAATTTCTTTGGATTTCTGTAAGAACTTTGGAAACTTTGATTTATCCTTGAGATATTTCATACAAACTGATCCTAAAGAAATTATTCAACAGTCCCCATTATGAGGTAAAAGGATATCTTTTGAGTCCAGACGGTTTTGTTTTTCTACTTCTCCTTAAAACGGCTCTTTAGAATGCACAGGTTACAGAGCCATGCTTTAGATCAAATAGTTACTATGGTGGGATAAATTTTATACTACAAAAGCACTAGTTTTTTTTTTTTTTTAAGGAAGAGCTACATCTGAAAGCCCCCAACAGAAATCGGATCAGGGGGATGTACAATAAAAAGTGTCTGAAGTGGACAGTAAGAGGTATACTCGAGAGACACACGCATGACGGCAGAAGAGGCAAAGACAGAGGATGAGAGGGGGAGCAGCTGTAGATTTACTTTTCCCATCGGAGAGTTTGGCCTCAGAGAGAAGCCATGTGGAGCAGCATGGCCCTCCCCTGGGCTCTAACAGCTGCAGATACCTCTGCTCTTTCTCTTGGAGTCATGTTCTCTTTTTTTCTACATCCATCTCCTTTCTTTGATTTCCATCTCTGTCATTCTTCTTCTTTTCCTTCCCTCATGTGCCCACCTTTTCACCTTTTGCCACAATTCTTTCAATTTGGTCTGAACCTTTCTGGGTTTCTCCTGACTTGTGCATTTTGCTCATTGTGCTCTCTCCTTTCTTCAACTGCATCTCTCTTCCCTGTCTGCCCAAGTCTATGGTGCTATTTGATATCATTCCTCTCTGAGCCTTCCATTCTGAATTCTCTCTGTCAGTCCATTTGGCACTCTTTATCCATCTCTCCTATTTTCCTCTTGTTTCCCTTGTGTAGTCTCCTACTGCACTTATTAGACATGCACACAGTACGATGCATTTGTTTCCCCATAATTGAAGGAACAAATTGATACATTGTTCGTAAAAGTTTTCAATAAGTCTTTCCCTAACATTTCCTCTTCTCCATCCTTACAACTGTTTCTGTCTCTTCATCATCTCACTCATCCTCATGAGTTTTAATGAGAACTAGCACAAGGTAATCATGCTGACTCGGAGTTTTGTTTTCTCTCTTTGGACGGGCCTCTCCATTAATCCATCTGCTTGTTATTTATCACATTACCTCTTCCCTTTTCTGAGTCATCTTTTGTCCGCTTTTCATATTGATGCTTCACATCTCCTCCATATTTCTTTCTTGCCATCCTTTTGAGTTGGAACTCATTATGGCAAAGTATATAACTAGCATTCATGGCCACATCAGAAACAAAGAAGGAAGTGATAAGAGTGGATGTGCGTGTTAATGCTCTTTTAGGCCTTTACTTCTCTTCTAAGTATTGCTTTGTTGTCTGTCGGGGAAGGCAGGGGGCTCTGAATGGCCCATTGATTTTAGGCATGTTGAGCCTTTTGGGCACACATGCAGGCATTCACAAAATCATGCACTCACTCACTAGCATGCATGTGCACACACACACACACACACACACACACACACACACACACACACACGCACACACACACATACACACAGTGGGTTTGAGATGCACTGTGAGGTTTAGTAGAGCCTGTCTCATCTTCCTTGTCTATCCCTTAAGCTGTGCTCTGCTTTCTCACTAAATGCATGGTGGGCTGCTGGGCTGCCCCGGCAGAATGACAACTAAGACTGGTGAGAGCGGGGTAGAAATATCTCTCTCTGGGGCTAGCAGGTAGGAATCTAATGCCATTCAACACACTGGCCAGCCCAGATGCCCTCTCTCTTTTTCTCTCCCTCTCTCTATTGCTGCCATTTAATGATCTCATACATCAGTCTGAATGAACACTGGAAGGTGCAGGAAATGAAAAAAAAATACTATAATATGTGGACCATTTGGCTATTGGAATATTGATAGACCCAGCAGTTGCCTTGGTCATCATTAGTCTGTTTTCAGGTGCAACTGGGACTAAAATATAGTTTACCAACATGTATCAGCAAGGTTGCCCGCAGAGACTATTGGACATGTTTGCCTTTAAGTATTAGATTTCGGAGTCTTATAAATTTCTCCTCCTATTTAGGTCCTTTTCTCACTGAGGTACCTTATTCCTTCAACCTTTCCTGTTTTCTATACTCATTTCCCAGTTTCCTCATATCCTTCCATCCCTCTTACTGCAGGGGGGTGGTGGCTCTCTTCAGGTCTCCAGTGGTCATCTAGTGACAGAGTGGACTCATTATAGAGTGGAACTAGAGTATCTATACTGCAATAAGCAAGAGGGAGACTAATGAGCAGTTAGATCAAGAATGCTGTGGGAGTGTGTAAGGCTGTCCATTAACTAAACTGTTGTAGCTCTAAATTTCTGTGAGACATAAACTTCTAATCAATCGGTGGGGTAAGCAACTCGCACTAGTTCTTTAATGAACTGTTATGTCAGTTTAAAGCACTTAGCTGTCACTCAAGGAGCAGCTTCATCAAATCAAGCGTCTGTGATTTTGTGCTTCTTTGATTGTGCTGTTTCTGTCTTTGACTGGCACGATAACCTCAATGCATGTACATGTTTAACAAAAGAAAAGAAATACACTGATACAGAGAATAAGACAAGGGTAATTAGGTATCTTTTCTCACATACCCCTCCTCACCCGCCTCTATATCTCCCAGAGGGGAGAGGATCCTCGTCAAAGCCCTGTCATGAATTTTTAACTACCCTGTCGGTCTGCTCTCCGAGGAAGTATGTGTGTGTGTGTTTGCTTGTAATTGTGGAAGCAGATTTGCATGAGCATGTTCCCATACAGTAAGTGTGGAGAAAAAACGTATTTTGACACATAATATTCTTGTCATATTTTCATTATTATCACTCATTAAATTACAAGAATGTGATGTTTTGTGTATTGTGTGTAACAGATGTTAAGGCTACTGATGTATCATATAACTTCCAAAACATCTATACTCAATATCCATATGTCCATTTTTAGACCACTGTGAGTGGATGTTTTGTGTATATTTCTTATTGTTGGGTTGAGTTCTAGAAAATGATTTATAATTAATAGATCTTAAAAACCAAAGCAAAACTTTGACCTCATACCATGATACTGTGATATACATATGATGCAAAATGTGTCAGCAATCTGTAGCTGTATATCAGACATGAGTTCATGCTCATCACAAAAATCATGAATTATGGATTAGGGTGCAAATCTCAAGATTAAATAATTAGTCTACACATTCAACTATTATCATAATTTAAAAAGCAGTCTCTGAAGTGATGGGAGATGCTATTTTTATACATGATGAATGCAGTGGGTAATAACGTGTGGATCACTATGTTTATTGGTGTGTATGTGTGTGTTTATGGCTCCAATAGGGTGTATATTTAGCTGCTGACAGCCAGTGCAGAGGAGGTGGAGACAGGTCTGGAATAGAGCCCAGGACTGGAGGCCAAAGGGATGGGACTGTTGATCAAGAATGGAACCATTGCTGACAGCAGACACATGGTCATAGAAACACACATACACAAGTCTAAGCCCATAATAACATATACTATAAGCATCTCATCCAGTTATTGCCACATGCAAAGGTCCAACATGATTTAAGCCTTACAGAGTTTAGCAGATGGCTATCTAAAGGAGATTTAAGCAATAAATACAGCTTATTTTCACTATCTCAGATCACCTTGATTAATTTGAAACACTTTACTAAAAGTAATTAGGGAGTCCTTGGTGCCTTGCAGGGTCAGACTTAGATTTATGGATGTGCACAGAATTGTATAATTTTGGTCTTTTCTTGGCCTGGCAGCTGTCTGTTTTATACTTTATTCTAGCCACTTTCCATTTCCATGTGAATGTTCTTGGAATAAGTGATAAAATTTAGAGTGAGATATTTATAGAGATATATGCATTAAATGTTAATTTAGTTCGAACATCATATGAAAAATGTAGAAAGAGATCTTTCCCTCCATATTTCTCATTGTGTTATTATTAGAGCTCAGGCAAAAGGAAAGGAATAATCAAAGTGCAAAGTAAATAATATAGACAGACAGACAGAGTTATTCATCAAGTGGAGCCGTGTGTGTGGGTTGTATCACCATACAATTTAAATGTAAATCAAAACCTGTGGTGTTTAGTTATGAATGTTATGAGACATGGGATAAATGAAAGTGAAAAACAACATGAGGTGCCTTAGAAAAGTGATAGGCTATTGATTCGACAAGTCTCTGAATGCCATTCTTTCAAAAGATATTCCCTAATTGGTTGTTTTGATGATGCCCACGGAGAGCACTTTCGAACCCAGTGGTCCTAAATCTGCAATGGTGGTGTTCAATGGTGTTCATTGTGAAGGTTCAAGAGCAGGATTCATGTAATTTTTCATAATACCTGAGCTGTTTCATGACCCCCATGTGCCTTGCAGATAGGGCCAAAATCATTCTGGAAGACACGGGTGTCATCCACTGTATTTCCTTTCATTTGTCACTTGTCTGTACTTCTCTGGGTGTCATAATGTTTGAAGCCATTTGATCTCAATGTGTTCTGTACTTTTGTCTCTGTTCCTTTTATATAAGTGTGTGTATGCACATTACAAAAATATGCATACCAAAGGTGAGGTTAATTACATTTATATCCTCTCGTTACTTAGTGGCATCTATTTTGATTGACAGCCTCTCCATTGGTAATCCATTCACTCTTGACTTTAGTCAGCGATCTCCTGTTTCTAAGGCAGTTGACCTTCTTTTACTGTCCTTCTCACACACACAGTGACACACACTCGCACAAACACACCCCTGTCCTGTGGTACAACCTTTTTATTCTGACATTACGGCACTCTGTGGTGTGGCCTTTAGTGGACACTGCTGTAAGACTGTGCTAGTCCTGTGGTTTGAGCTCTGCACGTGAAATCATAATCATTCTTCAGCCTCCTTTGCTTTTGAACTTCCTCTCTTTTGCTCAGGTTTTCTATAATTAGACTGATGCTGTGGAGGAGGCATACCTTGTGTGATCAAATCTAAATCCCTGTCATATTTCACTCCCCAGAAACTGGCCACAGCTGCTGAGAACTTCCAGATGGAGCATCAGTGGAAAGATGAGTTTGAGGTAACGGAGGGACAGAAACATCTAAGACACACACACACCAGTGCACACACGGAAACACAACCGCAATTGCATGCATTATAAATTAAGCAACTAGTTTTATATATACTGAGTGTAAATATAGGCATATAAATCGCAGAGGCATATGGAAATGGTCACATAATATAGACGTGCCGGCCATAAATTCATTTCATTGTCCGAGTCGGTTTAATCTGTTAGTATCTGTGGCGTTAGTAGTGATTACAGCCCCATTACTAAATAGGTTTATTGCACATTATACACCGTGTTGTGATAATTTCATAATGTCATTTGGGCTGCCAGACAGTGTGCTTTCTAAGAACCACAGAAGCAGAGTGTAAAGCAGTGGTCACAGAAAAAAAAAAAAAAAACTCACAGAGACAGTTATATGTGTGTCTTAGCAGGGAATTACAATATTGCTTTCTCAATGGCAGGGAAATGTTTCCCCAGAGTATTGCAAATGGCTGTAGGCACACGGACACAGATATAAAAAGTGTCACACTCTGCACACTCATACAGTATTCATGTGAGTCGTCATCAACAAACACTGGAACAATTAACTAATGAAGCCACTCTCCTAAAAAAAAAAAAAAAAAAAATCACAAGATAGTTTAAACTCTGTCTTGATTTTATAAACATGCTTCTTTTTGCATCACCCTGAGGCAGTGATGTTTGTGTCTTTACAGGATGATGAAATTGCCTACTACAATGCGAAGGACAATGTGAGTGTCTATATGACTCCTCCCATATAATCCCCATACATTGAGGTGGTACTTATTCATGGACCCTCTAATACAGTTTGACCATGCAGCACCTTCAATGTCTTGTCCTTGCTTTCACCTCCTCATCTTCCCTCCTCTCCTTCTTTTTCTTTCATCTATTCACCACATTCATGCCTTATTCCTTTTTTTTTTTTCCCTTTTTCATTCTCAGTTTCTACCACTGCCTCAGCCTTTTACTGCAGTCCCTCCTCTTTTGCCTCATCTACTGGCTTCTTCTTCACATATAGCTTCCTCTCCGTCATCCCTCCTCCCACCCTCTCTCAGGTGAAGAGGTTTCTGCCATGTTTCTCCTCTAATTGACAGATGAGATGTATGAGCTGGCTACACTGTTGCTTTATTAGGAAGCAACTGTTCACACTCTCTCTCCCTCCCCCTCTTGCTTTCTCTTCCTCTCTATCTCGCCACCTCATTCACTTTCTTGCCTGCATTCTTTCCTCCATATCTCATCATGCTTTTCTTCATATATCTCCCTATCTGTACTGCTCTCATTGATGTAAATTGGTGAATGCACAGTCGGAGTTATAAATCTCCACAAGGGGTATAGACAATCTGCCGGTCTTTTGCTACTCCTCTCAAATGAAGACAATAAGATGGGAGCAAAAAAGCAAGGTATCATCAAGCAGCCAGCCAACGATGCTATGTAATCTTAAGTGTTGTGGGTGTGGAAAGTGCAGACAGATGAAGATATCATTCTGCTAGACAGGATTTGACGAGTATGTAGAGTCAAAGAATGTGGTTAATGACCCATGACTTTAAATAAAATCAAATACAGTTTCATACATTAAATGGTAATTCAGCAAATATTAACAGGGGGTTTGTATGTTATCTACATCAGCAATACTGTCTGCATCTTATTATTTATTTATTTATTTATTTATTTTGTTATCCTCCAGCTTGATGCAAATGAGACAGAGGGAAGAAAATACAGGATCCGACCAGACTTTAAAGAGGACCCGTTATTTAAACGTTTGACTGATCACAACCACACGGCTGTCCACATTCCCACTGACATCTATGATGGCTGTGAGTACACACACCGACACACAAACCCCAGCGGTAACCATGGATACAAGTGACACACCAACCCATTATAAAATGTTGTTTACAGATTGTGCCTCGAGCAAATTTGCCCATGGCTAAATGATAGCTTAAAAAAAAAAAAAAAAAAAAGTGAAAAAGCATAATAGGATCTTCTCCTGTGCTCTACTGTCTGTTTGTTAAGCCTTGTGTCCTTGGGACGTAAATGAACACTGTACAACTGAACAAAGTCTGTTCCCTTATTCTAATGATTTATAGAGCAATGCATTCAAATACATAGTTTGGATGAAATTCAGTGTGGTCATTTAATATATGACATCATACATAACATATAATCCTAAATTTTAAGTTTTTCTTTATACAGCTCCTTTGCATAAATATATATTATTTTTATAACATTGTTTCTTCATTGGAATTCTGACTATTCTGGCTAAACTCTAACTCCTGATGATTATTGCAAAAGTGTAATGTTTGTTTAAAATCAATGTATTTGCTCCATAAGCACTTTTATACCTAGCTAAGGGTTATTTCACTGTTATCAAACAGAATCTGGGCTGCTGTATGTGTCACAACCTATGTATGTCTCATGTGTTGTTGCTTTTACAGCACCACTGACTTTATGTATTATGTAAAAACAGCTTTTGATCATCATACAGTATAACACATCCGCATCCGTGCCAAAGTCAATGTGCACTGTTATTTATAAAAGTACATTTCTGATTATTTCATCATCGTGTGGTGACATTTACCTTGAGTAGTTCAGAATAATTTGATTCCCCAGACTCCCTCTGACATTAGCACAGCTCAAGTTGAATGTCAATGACTTAAGGATGGTCTGTTGAATATCTTAACTGTGGTCTGAATTATGTATTATATCTGAATGAGTTTTCTTTTCTTCTATTTTTACATTGTGAGTACTACAGGGATACACTGATAAAGAGTGACAGAACACTACTTTACCCAGAGACGCCTGAGTTTTAACATGAGTTTAATTACAAGTTTTTCTAACCACCAGCCTTCACTGTTGCTGCTTGGCTTGTTCTCGTGTATTTTTGTCCCTGTCTGTGTGAGACTGTTTAGATATTCAGTAATTAGTGTGCAGTAGGATGTGGTGCGTCAGCAGTGACTTGGAGGGACAGCAGAATAGAGTGACTCCCTCAGCATGGTCCTCAGCCTGCTGGGTAACCGTCTGGCCCCAAGGTTACACTCTTCACCTTTTTCCTGACCCCAGACACAGGCACAGAAATAAAAGATAGGGATGGGCACACATTCCTGTCTACCTCAGTTATCTGTAAAGGTGCAAGCCTGCTTTCTAAGAATGTATTTGAACTTGTTGTGACTGTCATTTTCCCCCGTGCTATCTCTGTGTGGCCATAATCTTGGCTGGGTGCCATCACTTCTCACAGTGCCTTTCTCTCACTGACTCTGCTTACTGGTAATGGGAATGCATAGCTATACCGAGCTGTCAAAGGATTCAGTCTGGTTTCAACAAGACGAGAGTAGCTATAGGTGAATATAAGAACTTGATACTACATGTGCAAATTAAGAGAAGTGCTCAATTCAGTTCAGTTCGAGAAGGTCCTGGGTTCGAACCCTGGATTTGAGGGAAACTGTGTGGAGTTTGCATGTGTTCTGTCAAGGTAGCCCGGCTTCCCACAGTCCAAATACATGCACCTATATACAATAATTGTTCGCTCCAGAAGTGCCTGTAAGTGTGAATGTGATGGTATCGTAAGTAAGTGGGTATGTGTGTGTGTATGTCAGCACTCTGATGAACTGGCAACATGTTCAGGGTGTACCCCACCTGCACTATCAGCTGGGATTGGCTCCATATTAGGCTTTACATTTTGTAGAATATAGAACACCATCTGTCCTTAGAGTCTTGGCACAAGTGAGGAAAAACTCGCCCAATAAAACTTTAAATTTAAACCTCAGGAAGCAGGAATTCATCTGTCAGGATGGACAGACACCACAGTGGTTGTTAGATAAATATTAGTACAATATGTACAATGGGAATGTATTAAATGTAGGTGCAGTGACAAGCAGCTTTCAGACAGAAACTAGTATGAGACCATGTCCAATCACTGGATATAGACAGATGGAAAAGATTGTCAAACCGAACAAACAGAACCAACAGAACAGGATGATATATACACACACAAGACAGAGAAACCAGGACATGATACAAGGAGACATGAAGCTGTATCCAAGTCGGTGTTGGAGGAAGATTGGTATCTGGGAGACATAAGTGGAGCTGATGATCTAGGTTTAGACAAGAGACAAAGACATAAGCTCATAAAGCAGGGAATTATAATGATGCCTTAGATTTAACAATATTATAAAACACACAAAGCTATCTATTTACTCTTAATACATGCTCTTGATTGTGATTTTACGAGGCCAGCGTGTGCAAGTTTATAGATATTAGGTTTGAGTTGGGTTGAAAATTAAAGTTAGCCGTGCTTTTCAGATGGAAAAATGGTGGAGAGTGAATGCAGGGAATGGGAGTTCACACATAACCAGGTAAATGATAGGTGCACATAGTGCAATATGGGCAGGATGTATTTTGAATGCTTTGGAAAAAAAAAAAAGGATTCATAGGTTATTGAGGTTTCATCTCTCCAATTTGATCTCCACCCAGTAAATGTTCCAGGAATAGCTTTTTCTCAGCTGAAGAAAATTGGATTTTCTTGGTGAAGTGGGAGTTAAGTTTATGAAATCAACTCCTATAGACAGCTGCACATCACATGTGTGAATGGCGTGCGATAGGAAACTGATTCTAAGGTAATAGAAAGATCACAAAAACCACCCTGTTATTGTTGGGAAGTGAGGGAACAGGGACTGGGGGACTTACACAGGTTGTGACAAGAAATGATTTCAGTGGTTTTTGGGTTTATTTGTCCTAAACACTGTGTGAGACAGGGAGAGAAAGACAAAGTGTGTTATAGTAACAGTTGTAAATACACAAATGCATTCACATAATATAGGGAACACTGTTTTTCCAATGCTACATTTACTGATATATTCAGAAAAACATGCAAAAAATAATAACCAACTAGTTTATTAAATGTTGACTTTAAAAAATGTTTTAAACTTTAATAACACCCCCAGTTCCCAGGCGATGGTCCAGTACTATACAGGCTAGCCAGTGCTATGTGTGTTCTGCCACCACTGCACTTTCCCTACACCAGCTTGGTCATTACCCTGCCCAGTTTCCACTCTTCTCTGGTTTTCTAATGGTTTCCAAGTGACCTTCCCATCTCAGTCAGCAGAAACCCATCAAACTGATAATATTACTACTTTTCACTCTGCTTTCTAAAAAAAAGAAAAAAAAAAGAAAAAGAAAAAAAAATCTGCCTTGTCGACTCATATTTCTTCCCAGAGCAGATCCTTCTTGCATGGTGGTTCCATGGTAGCACAAAAATGCAATTTTGCGCTCCTCATTTTAGTCATTTAGATCATCTAATTGAAATATTTTTCTGTTTATCCTTCTATTGGTTCTTGGTAAACACATCAAATTGCTCCTTTGTCAGACTACAGATGTCATCATGCCATTCTCCTGCAGAGAAAATACCATATGGTTGGTTGTTTGAGTACATTGGAGTATCTGTCTGTATTTAAAGCTTTGAAAAATAATGTACTCTTTAATACTCATGAGAAGCTAATGCATGTGTAGTTGTTGGTGCTTTATATTACCTTGATATCCCACTGAGATTAAGTCATCACTGGGTGTAGATTCAGTGTGGCATCAAAGCCATGCCGAGTGCAGCCAGGGAATTCATTAGTGTCAGTGGCAATATGGGTGACTAGAGGATAGTGTACCTCTTATGAAGAAGCAGTGGAGTTTAGCTTATTAAATATTATGACTGACTCAGGAGTACTCAAAACCACTGGAAACTTTAAATGAGATTATTGAGATGGGTGTTTTTGGATTGTTCATTTAGTATTTCTGGGTGTCCAGTAAACTATGAACACACTGAATGTTTGTAACCATCTGGCTGTTTAGCAGCTACCCTGTTAGCCTTTTGTACAACTACTATTTACCTGACTTCATATCACTTTAGGAAGAAATTACATGCAGTTTGTAATCTTCTCATTTAGGGCTGTCGTGTTCTTCTCCCTCCATTTTCCTTAAATTCCTGCACTTAATGAGGGAAATGCATTACTGTGCACATACCCCACATGTTCTCACTCCCTCTTTCTATAAAAAAAAAAAGAAAAAAAAAAAAACATGCACTCCTGGCAACAGAGGCTTCATTAACTCTCCCCTCTAGAGGCATGCATGCAAATGAACAGTGTTTGCTTTGCACATCAATGAACCATGTCACACTCAATACAGGATACCAATCTATCTTATGCACACTTAAACGTACATACATACATACAGGCATGTATGGATGCATAGACACTATGTATGAGAAGAAGGGGAAGGAGAACAACAGGGAGATAGACACAACTAAGATAGAGTTGAAGCAGCATATGCTGTGTCTCCATCCATCATAGTGAGTGTTATGTGGCTCTGAGCTGTCTGGGTGCTGTGTCATTACATCCATAATGCCTGTTGCCTCTCACAGCACACACTATCAATCACATACATGCACAGTCAAACACACACAGAGGTTATAAGGTGTTGCAGGTAAAATTAAGCACACTTTAATACAAGTCATTGCCAACCAATGCTTTCCACAATACCTTTCATCTGTATTTGATATCAAATCGTTCTGTTGGCAAGATGTGTTGGACCTAATATACGCTGATGTGTCCCAGTGGTCTAGAAGGCCCTCCCTGAGTGGGTTGTGTCTGGAATGCAGATTAGATACCTAACATTTACCTGTTTATTTCCACCGCAATATACTACTTCAAAGACAGATTTTATAATTTTACACTGTAATGTGTGTGTATGATTATGTGTGTATTTGTTTGGATATCTAGCCACCATTGTGCTGAATGAGCTCAACTGGACGGAGGCATTGGAGGATGTGTTTAAAAAGAACACAGAGGATGACCCGACCCTTCTCTGGCAGGTGTTTGGTAGCGCTACAGGCCTGGCTCGCTACTACCCAGGTAATAAATAAACACACACACACACACACACACACACACACACACACACACACACACACACACACACACACACACACACAC
>JAPSES010000249.1:8714290-8750462 GCA_029822895.1 Maxillicosta whitleyi
AGTTAGACTGAAATAACCTGTTCCAGCTCCAACATTATGAACCACTGCAGTACTGACCCATGGAAGGATCACAACTAGAACTAGAACAGTTAAATCCACTGAATGACTCCTGGAATCAAAACCAAAGGTGGTGCCTTCAAATATTGCACATGTGACTTTTTTTTTTTTGGCTGGGCAGTGTATTTCCCTAAAATCACCACCATTTGTACCTGTATTTACATGTCATTTACACATTTTGTATATTTTTAAAAAGTGTAATACACTTATTTATTCTGCATCTCACTCATGTTCTAACATTTTATCATGTCATCTCATTAGTCATGTCGGCAAAAAAACATTTCTGAAATAAGTTTTCACAGAAGCCCTCGCAGCATTCGAGAGTAGCACAAAGTGCATCGTGGGATATTTGCCAGCCAAGTCTGCACGAATCACTGTCAAGGGACGATTTGAGTCTCTAGACAATGTGAGCTCCGGGTGCATAGAAGCGTTTATCTGTCGGCCATCTTTTAGTTAGTTATTTTTATTTTGAGCACATAAAATCATCAAACAACAAAGAACTATAGATCATGTCAAACTAAATTTTTGATGCTGGAATAGGAGTGAGAAGAAGTATAACTTTTAGGAGTTCCTACAGCAACCTCGCTAGGACAAATCCCTGTTGTATGAGTCGATGTAAAAGTACAGAGACTTAACTTTACCTTCATGGAGTATATTTCTAGTGATCAGAAATGAATTTGAGGGTCAATTTATAGGCCTAATTGTTTGTCTCTATATGTCAGCCCTACGATTAACAGGGAACCTGTCTAGGGTGTACCCCGCCTTTGCCCTTAAGTAACTGGGATAGGCTCCAAGCAACCCCCCTGACCCTAGTGAGGTTAAAGCGGGTTCAGAAGATGAATGAATGAATTTATAGGCCTACTCTTGGTTTCTTTAGCAACTGAGAGCCTATCCAGCTGACAAATATTTTGACCAAAATCTGGAAGAAAACAAGCGGTGGAGGGTAATCGTGGTTCTATGCCAATGATTGGCCTAGTGAGGTGGCTTTAGCAAGTCAGAAAAGATGGCCCACAGATACATTCTTCTACATATACACAACTCACATTGCCCAGAGACTCAAATCACCCTTTTACAGCCACCAATCCAGTGTACCTTTGGTTTAAGTTAGCAGACAAGAACAACATCCATGTGTTTTATGTGTTCTTGGTTCATGCAAACCTTCAAATGGAACAGTACTTGGGCCTTAACTGATGACGTTTAGCAAGAATGTGAGAACGGAAGAACAGAATGTGTATTGAGAAACGGCTACTATTATCTTTAAAAGCATGCAACTAATGCATGTATAAAGGACATAATAGTTGGTAATCTGCAGATCTTGTCCCTGGTTAGGCTTTTAAAACATAACATTAAAACAAACCGGAGTGACAGAGCAATATTAGACAAAATACATGCACATACACACAGAAACAATAGTGCAAGTTAAGAAAATAGTTTTGCCTCATTATTGAAAAGTTTTAAATTAGTTCACATTTTTATTCCTGACGGTGCTTAAAGATCAATTTCATGCATGAGAAGTTTAGGAAACTCAAAACTGAACATTTTGTACTTTTTCTGAATTAGACTAAGATAGCATAGATTTCAGCTAAAAAGGTCAACCTAAAACTCATTGTTTAATCAATATAATGTGATCATTACTTTAGTAGTTTTAGGCATCATTTATATCACTGATGATAAATTATCATTCTAACTAATTCTGAATCAACCAATAAGATAATTATCCTGCCAATCAAAAAACAAACAGTAATTTGACTGTAAATCATCAATGGTCAGTTCGATATCCACTCCAGCATTTCTCATTATTCTTTCTCTCTGACTGCGTCATCATCTTTCTCTCTGTCTCTTTCTGTCTGTCATTGACTCACTTACTCATCCACACCCACACACATCGCCCTATGTCTGGCCCCAAGGGTGTTGTAACCTGACACTAAATCATTAATCTCTGATATTACCCATAAATCTTCTCTCATTAACAGTAGCCCAGGGACTAAGTTGGCATTTGGTCATGGAAGATGCTCACACACTTCCTATGCAGCTGTGGTATATCAGAAGAATGCTGATGGTTGTTCCTTCTTTGTCTTTTCTTTGTCTTTTTTCCCCCCCTTGTCCTCATCTGATCTTTTTAGTCTCACATGTGCATCATCTGTCCTATCTCCGTCTGACCCTCTGCTTCATTCCCATCACTTTTATCCAGCCTGTTCTGCTGTGTTAGCCAGTGTCAGTACTGTTAGCTGGTGTCAGTCCAGTGGGCAAGGCAGAGCACCGTACTAGAGTAGAAGAGTCCGCCGGGATTAGAGAGCGAAGATTAGCCTTTTCTCTTGTGTCATCACTAATCCTTTCCCTGGACCTGGACCATCACACAAACAGATACAGGAACGGTTGTAATAGGATCACTTGGGAGCCGTGGGATTTGTAGTATATTGTATTCATAAACGTGTCCATTCATCTGCACACCCAAGAAAACTTTACAAAGCATAAATATTGTTTTTCAGCTTGTGACTACTTGCATATCCACAAAAATAGTGACTTTTTAGTAATTGGCTTATAATTAACGTGTTACATGCAGGAGCTCATTATTTTCTGCAGAAAATAAACCTTTTTTCTATTTTTTTTATCTCTTTCCTCTCACTTTCTAATTCTCACCCTCCCACTTTCATTCCTCACATTCATCACTCACTATTTTTAATAGATTATGTGGTAAAGCAACCTCTCTGTGTGATGTATTGTGTGAACTTTGTGTGTTTGTAAGGTGTTTTTTTTTTTTTTTCATGTTTCTGTTTACGTATTGTCGTTTTGATTCATTCTTTTTTGTCAAACCACAGCTGTTGTGATATTGCCTTTTGGGCCAATGGAGATGTGTATGTGTGTTATTGTCAGTCCAAAAGGAACTTCAAGGCTGTCAGGCTCATTGAAAACACACTCACACACCCGTACACACAAACGCACACATATGGTCAGGGCTCTTAGTGATTCCAGCCTCCCTATAGGCCTTCTCACAGACACACATTGATTAGTGGAGATCGATGGGGTGCAGTATTGTTTTAGAAGAGTTCTGCAACACAATAGATGGTCCACTACTCTTTTGTCACCTTTATTTGTTATTATTATATATTATTTTCAATTTTATTCTGTCATATAGAGCCATTGTTGTTCTGCTTTCTAAGAAACAGTCACAACTTCAAAAAAAAAAAAAGAAAATTTGACAGCTAATTTGACTCGGAGCCAAGAAGGAGCCTGGCTTTTGAACATCGTAGGGTGGAGCTGGCGTGTCTGTGCATATGTGCGCTGCAGTGTGGAAATGACGAGGTCTCACCTTTAAAAAAAGATGGTGTTGCTGCCTCACCTCGTTCTTATATAGCAGAATCTTGTTTCCATGGGTACCTAATCGTTGAGCTCCGACGATGTGAAGCAATTAGCGGGGCTTGATGAATGTGTCTGTTTACCACTGTCTGATAATAGCCAAGGCCAGGTGGGAGTGAGTGTGTGTTTGTGTGGGAATGTGAGGTGTGTGTTTGCTGCATTTATATATTTTTTGCTAACATATGCACCCATGTTGTAATTATATGAATTGTTTCAAAGCCCTAAGACCTTGCTTTTGTCTCTCAGTTTAACACAAGGGTGAAGAAAACAGCCTGTTTTGACCACCTGGTTCAAGCCAACGTGAGGAACAAGAAGCTGCTCAAAGATGCTGTGCAGAACATCACAGCCAAAGGAATAACAAACTACACAAAGGGCTTTGAGTTTGCATTTGAGCAACTCTCCGCAGTAAGACTTCCTATTTACCTGCTTTTGTTAGATGAAGACCATGTTATAATAAAGGCTTTAAAGCAAGTTCTGAATGAGAATTGCCACTGATGTCTTTATATTTTCAACACTATCAGAGTACTGTCTTATACTGCCATCTGCTGGCCAATGTGCTACATCTACTCAGCAACTGTCATTAGTAAGAGAGAAGTATTAGATTGATGTGTGAGTCAGTCTAAGCTTACATACAGCAGGTTATTTGTTGCATTGCCCATCACACTCAGATTTATGCATTAAATACATTTGACACCAAGTAAATAAATTACATTAAAAAGCAATCTGGTGTAAATAGCACTTTTACAGCAGATTATTTGTTACATTGCTCATCACACTCACATTTACTCATTAGATCCATGTGGGACCAAGTAAATCTAAAACTAATCTGCTATAAATACTACTTGCGACTGGTTATGTACCTGCTAATACACGTTATTAAATTTGATTATTGTTTTATATGAGATGATTGCAGCAACATGAAGTCAAATGCCAAAGTGAAAAATACCACCGTTTTTCTTGGCTACAATACTGGTTGGAACAACATATTGGTGGAATATCTTGTGTTAATCAAGGATAAACTATGTAATCTCTGTGTTTTCACTTTGTCTAGACTAATGTAAGCAGAGCAAACTGCAACAAGATTATTATGCTTTTTACGGATGGAGGAGAGGAGCGAGCACAAGCTATCCTGGAGAAATATAATGCTGACAAAAAGGTACGTAAATGGCACCCACCCACCCATGGTGTGTAGGGGGAAATTATATTGACTTAGATTAATGTCCACAAAACCACAAAATGCCTAATCTTAACTTTAAAACACACCTTAACCCTTATATTTAATGATTTATGTTACGAGGATGTGCATTAATCGGACACAGATTTATGTTCCATGTATAATATAATTAACATCCAGGCCAGACACATACATATGACGCTAAACTCTTTTTTAGTTTTTTTTTTTTTTAAATCTTTTTTGCTTTTATCTGTGGATGTGCTTCCGATGCAGTTTTCTTCAGCTCAGCCTTTTTCGAGTTCCCTTTGGGTTAAAGCTTCCGTGTGCAAACTCTCTTTACCCAAATGTAGCAGATGGAAGGCAGATGAGGGTTTGTGAATGTTGTTTCAAACAAAAGCTCACTTACACACACAAGTGAGCACATGTTAAAGCAGAGTAAATGATATGAGCAGGTTGCACTCAGACTAAACTGTACAGACAGAAACGAAGAACAAAGCAGTTATGTTTGACAATGTATTTTAAATGTAATGTGTGATTGTTTTTTATGAAACACAGTAAATGTCAAGTCAATATCATAAACATAAGAATATTATGTGATTCATATACAGTTCACATACAGTTTTATGCTGTGTATAGATTTAATGTCAGTTCTTTTTTATGTTCCAGGTGAGGATTTTCACCTTCTCAGTGGGACAACACAACTATGACAAAGGACCCATTCAGTGGATGGCCTGTTCCAACAAAGGTAAAGCAAACCAAATGCATATAGGTATCAAGCATTGTTGTCAGTTTATTTTAGTCCTTGACTGCCGTAAAGTTTGGCTCATCAGTACCATGTTATTTCCAAAGCTTTCTATATGTTGAAAAAGTAAATTCAGAAGTATATCAGCAGTGCAAAACTACATGCATTTAAACAGTGTTTGTTAGGGCGGCAAAGTGAAAACTAACATGATTTTATAAAGACAGGAGCAGGCTTTTATAGGCTTTGTTAGCAAGCAGCTGCCTTGGTGAAATGTCCTTGGCTAAATGTTGAAAGCAGCCCTTAGCAGCTCAAACAGCGATGGCTGCATTGAAATCTTCCCTACAGAGAGGCGCTGACACAGAAAAATCATCAAAAAAGCTGTCATACATGCACAAGCAAAATATAGCTATGTCAGTTTATTATATTTTTACGCCTGATAAGCCACTTGGCACTGAAAAAAAAAGGGGAAATGATGCCAAGATGTAACATTGTGAGTGTTTCGTGGTGGTTTGATGTTAATTGTGAAGATGGTTTATGGGGTTTTCATTTTAAGTAAAGATGTATTTTAGCTTAGTAGTATGTTCTGTAGAAGACACTGGTAATGATGAGATGTTGGGAATACATGTTAGGTTAAAGGTCAGTGGTTTGATCTTTATTTTATTCATAGGTACTCCATATTAATTCCTAATAATGTTGTGTTTGAACATGTTTTTCAGGTTACTTTTATGAGATTCCTTCCATCGGAGCAATCAGAATAAATACACAGGTGATGTTAAATCATTTGTATTATTCACATTTCACTTGTACTGAAAGACTATTGTACTTGTGCAGGATTATTGATCTTTTGTTAAATTCAGGAATACTTAGATGTCTTGGGAAGACCCATGGTTCTGGCAGACAAAAAGGCCAAACAAGTCCAGTGGACAAATGTGTACCTTGATGCTCTGGTATGTGCTCACGGACATCTTCTAATACACTTTAACTTGTTCTGGCTGTGTTTATTTTTATATGATTACTAGGAATGTGTTTGCTTGTGTTCATCAGGAACTGGGTCTGGTCATCACTGGAACACTTCCTGTCTTTAATAAAACCAAGACCAAAGACGATAGAAATGGAGAGGTGAGAGGCATTAATTGTGTGGGCTGATGATGGATACATCATTGTTTAGGGGCATGATGAAGACATTTCCTGTTTTCTTTCCTTTTATGTTTTTGTCAGCATCAGAATCAGTTGATTCTTGGTGTAATGGGGATTGACGTGTCTCTTCATGACATCAAGAAACTCACGCCCCGCTTCACGGTGAGTTAGTCACCCATATGTGATCGCAAATGCAGACAAATAAAGTTATCAAAATAAGTTTAGTGACTCAGTTGTGGAGAACAGATGTCTCCCTTATGAGCAATTAGTGACTTATGATGTGACTCATGTTGTTCTTTTCTGATGATGTCTTTATAAGATTAACCTCAGACTTCATCTACATCTTTTATGCACATTTTCACTGGCATTACCTTTGAAACATATTTATTCTAACACAGCTATTATATTTCTCTCTTCCCTCAATCTTTTTGCATCAGATCGGTCCAAATGGATATTATTTTGCCATTGATCCCAATGGATATGTCCTTCTGCACCCCAATCTCCAGCCAAAGGTACTGCATCTGGCCCTATGTCTCACTTTATGTGGCTGAGCAGGTTCATGGCTCGAAGTGTTATATTATATTCTCATTATTCCACATGGTTACACAATAACTTCTTGCACTCGGTGAATAATATGCAGGCCAGCAGATGGTGAAGACCTTTCTTAGACTTTTCCATGCATCTTCACCTCATCAATCTTCATAAAAGGAATTCATTCCCCATTTAAAGTATGACTTGATATCATCAGTCCTTGGGTGTCAGCTAGAAGGTCGCTCATTACCATGTGAGATAAAATAGAAATGTAGACTTGGCAAAGAACTGGCATATATGTTTAAGAATGAAGGGTATCACAAGGTTAGTGATTTATGATAGTTTAAATATAGTTTTTACTGTGAAATGTGAACAATTAAATATGATATGCCTAAAAATCTAGGTTTAATTTGTTCATATATGAAAAAAAATCATATTATTTGTTATTTATTTACTAGAGGCTAATATGTATGAGTTTAAAGGGTTTATCTTATCCAAATATGTAGCCCTGTGAGAGAAAATTCAACATGAGGTAATTCTGTTTTGATAATTAAATTCATATGAGTGTAATTGTTTCAATATTGCTTTTTTTGTGTGGACACACTCAGTACCACAAGTGTTCGACTATTCAATTACAAGCTAGAGTGAAATGTTCTCAGTACAAACAGATCTTGACCTGCCAAAGGCTGAGAGTATTCTTACAATTCCATAGATAAATGCAACAACACCTCTAGCCAGTGGCAGGTATTAAGATTCAGCACAGTGGAAATTAGAAATGAGAAAGAGCAAAGGATTGCATCTCGTATTTCAGGAAACCTCAGTGCAAGATGTAGCCTTAGGTAAGAAGCTCTGACAAGTTGCACGGCAGCCTTGTCCTGATCAGAACCGAGGTCTGTGTTTGAGGTTGTGATGTTTCTAAGAAAGAACCTTCCTGGAACTAAAATAGTCGATATTTGATTAAGGATGTACTACTGGTGATATTGGTGTGAGTGTAGGCCTGAGTAGTGATACAATACAGTGTTTGTTTAATCAACTGTACGCCTCACTGTGTAAAAGAGACTAGTGTTATTACTTTATGCATGAGACAACATCACTTCAGACAGGTTACTTACATCAGATTTAACATTGATTGCACAGGAAAGAATCTGAGCGAATCTGAGATCACATACCCCCCCCATTCGAACCTGGAATTCACAGTTTTTTCATAAAAAAGTACAATATGCATTAAAATACACACCTAAACAAAGAAATCATCTCTCACCTAATGCCAGAGGAGGTTGTAGAGGTGGAGGAGGTTGTTTCAGGCCGCAGAGCAGTGGTCTGAAGAGCACATAGCAGACTGAAAGAGTGAACATTGGTCCATTATAAAGCTCACTAATTGGACTGGGACAAGCTCAGGTCAACGGAAAGGAAAAGGGAGCTTGTGACCAGAGCAGACTTTTACGCTTAGAACTAGAACTGGAAGTGGAACTGGGAAACTAGGTCACAAAATAGTGCAAAAAAAAAAAAAAAAAAAAAAAGCATGATTAGGTGCACATTTAAGTTGGTTATATTTTCTACAAAATCACTCTAAAGTAAGCTTTACTGATCTCAGATGTGGCCAGAGAAGTGGTTGGTTTAGGAACTGAACTGCTTTTAGTTTTAGTTTAGTTCCAGGGTCCAAACGCGTTATTCTTAATCTCTCTGATGGGACATTTTAGAGACAATTTGACAGATTAATGTTGTTAAATGACCCACATTTTTACTTTTAAATTCATTTTTGCTTTAGTTGTATTATCCAAAATAAAGAGCTACTTCATATTGAAATAAATGTTTGAATGGAAATCAATTAAAATTCGCTCTCTGACAGGACATTACTGTGTTTTAACCCTTCTCTGCCTACATTTCTTGCAAAATTTGGGTAGTCTACAAGTGCACCTTTAATGATATAGTACATGTACATAACAAGAAGACCAGACAAGTGAACTGGAAATTTTTGCCCAATTGGGCAAATTTCCAATTTGTTGCCAATTTAACTATTTTAGTCAAATAGGTTTGGTAAATGTGTACATGAATAGGCATGTACTCATCAAATAGGTTGGGAGGTAATATGATTAGTGCTGTCAAATGATTACAATTTTCAATCATAGGTTTGCTGTGGATTCATTTCGATTAATCATGATTAAATATCATTCTTTTTAAATCTATATTAATCCTGTTTCATTTTGAATGAGCAAATATACTCAAGAAAGATGGGTATATACAAAACAAATGTCACACATGCAATATTTGACTGCACCACCTTTGGCTTTGATTCCAGGAAACATTCAGTGGATTTAACTGCAAATAGTTGAGATCCTTCCATGGGTCAGTAATGACACTCTAATTTAGGATGTGGTGAAGACTTGATGCAGTGGTTTGATTCTGCATCATCAATAATCAAAAAATGAATGAAACTATGGATGGAAAAAATATTATGAACTAATTGTGGCACTATGCAAGAATTATGTGGTAAAAAAAAAAAAAGATGTGACAGTGAGTGTCTCTTGTAATCAAAACCAAAGATAAATATTGTATGTGCAACCTTTTTTTTTGGCCGGGCAGTGTATATGCACTTAAGGTGTTTATTAACTAGTCAACAGTTTCAACAAAACAATTTGAATCAACTGTTCTGACGGGTTTTTCTTTTTTTTCTTAAACTAATATTTCCATGCAGAGGTCCAACGTACTGTTTAGCCTCTTCCATCTTTATGGGTCGGTTCTGCTGCCTGTCAGTACTGGATCAACTGCCCATTTGCTCATGCATGATGCTAATTCTATTTGGACAAACTCCCCAAAATGTGTTGCCAGACATTCAGAGTCATTCTGTGCTGCAGATGGGTTAATTGCATTCCCATTTTTAATCAGATTAATCATGATGATGGATTAATCAGATTTAATTCGTTAAGTTTGACAGCCCTAAATATAACACAAGTAATAATAAAAGTGTCAATCATCAAGGCAGTGGATAGATATCGTTCTGAAATAGCAAACATGGGAAAACTATGTATCTTTGATTCTATACTCTCTTCATCCTTTAATCTCTTCCTTGCATAAAAGTTTTTCTTTCTGCTTATTCAGTGTTCCTTCCAAAATCTTTTCACCCACACTGGATCACTTAAGCCTGGTTGGCATATGTTACAGAAATACTAACAGTGACTGACAGCATGTGCATTACAGCACAGATTGAATTAGTTCATTGTGTATTCTGATGGTGGAGACTGTGCTAGACCATGACGTCCCCACAACAGTTACATTTTCATAATTTCCATAGAAAAGGATCCGTAACAGGAAGCTCAGGATCAATAATATGTACGCGGTGACTTTTCATGAGGTGAGACAAAATAGTGTGCGTATGTAGCTCCCAGTGGTAGTCACATATAGTGTATTGTATTAGAGTAGTGCCATAGATACCATTTTAAAGAGGTAAACTTGGGAATATATAGTTATGGTTGGAATATATGCAGTGAAAGCTGGGGAACATCAGTAATGGGGGCTGTAGTAGGGGTGAAAATTCTGTTTATTCTTATTTTTTAGCATATGTTTAAGACCTGTGAAGTTCATGTCATTCCATCTTCCACAATGAAATAGTAAAAAGTGCATATTTTAAATCACTACACAGTGTCATTACCAGAATGATTTTGGCCATACATGCATTGTATTGCATGTATTATTAATTATCTTATCATCACTTTAGCATTGTTGTTATTATATGTATGCTTAATCTCAATAGTAACACTCTTATAATACTGTAAAACAATATTAAACATTGGAAACACAAGATGGCACCAGTGCCTTGATGACATTTGATTACCTTCATTATATTCAAGTTTCATTCCATATATTCCAGAATTCTTTGTAGCTGATAAACAATTCAGACTAACATGGAAACACACACACTAATCTGAGGATAATGTAGCATTCAGGCAGTACAGTATGGTTGCTATTATTTTTCCATCAGCAGTCCAGTTACTGTGTGTGTGTGTGTGTGTGTGTGTGTGTGTGTGTGTGTGTGTGTGAGGCTTGGAGGGCTGGCTGTCAGTCACTCACTTTTATTGGATCAGCCAAATGGAGGATCATGTGAATACTGATGGTGATCCCGGGGCCCTCTGAATATCCCCGTTTTTCCCTTTGTGTCAACAATACCTCATTCTGTATTATATTATGTTTGTGCTTATTCCATATGTATGACAGAAATATCCCCAGTCGCAGTAGTGTTTTTATCTCTTACCCCAGCTCACCTTTACTTTGCTTTTCTCACTCCTGATTTTACATTTGAGTTATATTTTACCCAGCTTTCCACCAGCAACCCTTCCTATTTTCATTCTTTTCATAATGTGTCCTGTGTTTCTTCTCTCTGTTTGATGTTTCATCCTGCATCATCCAGTCGTGTATCTCTTGATCTTTTATTCTTTCTTTTCTCATTTTCATGTTGAGATGCTTCATCTTCATCATCTTCCTTTGCTGCTTCATTGCATTTCATTTGCCATCAAATGTAAGGCATCTAACTTAAGCCACAAAGTGATTTATTGTTTAATATGTTCCTGGCAATGCTGTAATTTGCATTTATATAGTTACGGTACTTAAAATAAGAGTTTTGCTGTGATATGATTGTCTTTTACTTTACTCCTTTATTTCCAGCCACTGAAAACTATATTGATACTATATTCTACTGATCTAAATTTTTTTTTTTACCAATGCTTTAGACTTCACTAATGCAGATGTGAGTTTATTTTTCTGACTTCCAAGACCTAAGATTTATAGCATTTAACCCATAAAAACCCAAACATCCACCATCAAACAAAATCACCTACTGATCTAAACTGTTTAATATCTGTTGATCCATAAATCCTATTAGTACATGTAAATAATTGGTGTAAAATGCAGTTGTCATATTGTCATATTTATAAAATGTAAATATTATTAATGTAAATATTTATAAAATATAAATGTCATATTTTCATGGTTATCAGATATGACTCATTTGGATGTTTAGAGGCTCCATAGTTACCGTGGAAACACTGTCATCTTCTACAACATTGATTCACCAGTAAAAGTCATGAAGTTGGATCAATGACAGTGGATGGACACACATGGGTTATGTTCAATTAATGCTAGATTTAATTGAAAAAGTGACTTTTTCTTCAGTTTTTTCTGTTTTTGACATGATAACTCAACTTAAATCTGTGCTTTTATGAACACCCACATGGTCAATAAATTAACCCTGTAAAGCCTGAACCATTAAATCACTGACAGAAAATTCCAGTTCTTTGAAACCTCAGCCTTTATTGGCCCCTCTAAACAACCAAAATGTTTTTTTTTTCTCAAATATCAATTTCCATTTTGGATCATATTTGATACATCAGGTCTCAATACTCAAATATTATACAATAAAAAAAAACATAATATAATGCAAACATGTAAAAAAAAAAAAAAAAAAAAAAAGGTAATTTTTTCTTATTTGTTTTTCAAAATTAGCAAAGTCCTGCCTCCTTCCTCATTAATGACAAACTTCTAGTTTCACTGGAAAGGCCTGTGGTGAACAAATTCCTCCCCTCTGGTGGACTATGCATATATTGCATGTATGTAATTGTATACGTCAGGTTTTTCAAGAAAAATATCACTCTAATCATATAGAGGGCTTCAAAACTCATGTATCAAATATGATACAGTTGGCATTATAGGGTTAAATACAGGAAAATACCAGATTTTCACAGATAATGCAAAATATAGAGGATAATATTAGAATAAGTGGTGGTAAATCACTTAAGAAAGGTTAAATATTAAAAAAAAAAATAATAATAGTTTGGAAACTTACAGAAAAGGTCTTTATGGGTTAAAAGTAATATGTGTTAGTGATTGACTTTCTTTGTATGTGTAAGATTAAAATCAAGAAACCACTACAGAACTAACACTTCGCCTTAAATTTGGAGTCCCAGAGTGAACAAACACTGTGGTGGACAATCCAGCATCAGATTTCATGTACTGCTGTTTTACAGAGAAGCACTAGATTACTGCTACCATTTTATTCCACCATAAATCCACTTGGACGTATAGAGTTTTTAAGAGAGGACATTAATAGGGTCCAGTGTCATTTTGGATCAAATCTGATTCAGCTGTGTCTGGTGTCACAGATATGTTGACAAAACGTTACCATATGGTACCCTCCAACTTTTATGTTTTGGACTTAATTAAATGCATATGTTTAGAAAAGTGGCATATAGCGCTTAATTCTTAATACAAAAAAACAAAAAACAAAAACTTGTTGGTTATATAATTAGAGTGTGTGATTTATCATTTATTGTAAAATGATAATTAAGGTTTAGTGTACTTTTCTATGACTGATTACCATGTTAGGGCTCAATCTCTGTCTCCATCTATGAATAACAACTGCATTTTATATTTAACTATAGCAACTCAGCCTACTATAGATTACAGAGTGATACGAAAGTATGTTATTGCATAATCATCCATCCAAATACCTGAAATAATGTAAAGCACTTACAAATAAACCTAAAGAACACACTGTTTTATTCTCATGGCTTGGTTTGTTTGTGCAGATAATTGAATTTAAACATGATTTATGCTTTCCACAGAATCCTAAATTCCAGGAACCTGTCACCCTGGACTTTCTGGATGCTGAGTTGGAAAATGACATCAAAGTGGAGGTAAAGTACACACGGGATAAAAAAGCCCCTGACATAAACAAAAGCATACACACAGACTAAGGTAAATATTCAAAGGTGGATACATAAACAGATGAAAAAAAAAAAAAAATCCAGATGTCTTGTGTCATACTAGAAAGCTACTGTAATCAGTCCCCTATAGTTAATTTACTTACTCGCTCTAACTTGTTTGTATGGTTTTGATAATGTGTTTTCATACCAAGTAAATCAAATCCAGTGACTGAGTCTCTCCTTGTAGATCAGAAGAATGATGATTGATGGAGAGACAGGTGAACGCACAATACAGACTCTGGTGAAAACCCAAGATGAGGTAAGAAAAAACACACACTGCAGCAGGTAGAGGTAGCTCACGCACGGCACAGCACAAACCTTAAATTTGTTATGACTTGTTTGAAAGGGTATTTCATCTTCCTGTTCTGCAGCTGTGTATCCTGCAGTCATGCTGCAAAGATGTTCTCAAATGTTACGAAATGGTTGACAAGCGTTTTGTGTTTTAAATATTCCAAGTTATGCCATATATATTATATTTAACCCATAAAGACCCAAAAATCCACCAGCGACTGTTTGTTATCGATAGATGTCGATAGATGTAAATATTTGGTGTAAAATGCAGTTTGTCGTCTTTTCATGGTCATCAGATATGACCTTATTTGGACGTTCAAAGGCTCCATAGTTTCCATGGAAACACTGTCATCTTCTACAACATTGATTCACCAGTAAAACCCATGTAGTTGGATCATTGACAGTGGATGGACACACTTACTTTATGTTCAGTTAAGGGTATATTTGACTGAAAAAGTCACTTTTTCAGCCCTGTGATAAAGTGGCGACATGTCCAGGGTGTACCCCACCTTCACACATAAGTTGCTGGGATACCCCCGTAAACCTGGTGAGGATAAAGCAGGTTCAGAAAATGAATGAATGAGGGTCACTTTTTCCTCAGTTTTTTTTTTTTTTTTTAAAGTTTAATATGAGCTTTTATGAATATCTATATAATCAGTAAAACAAATATTGGAAATTTTAGTGGAAAAATGCAAAATACAGATAATTATTTCACAATAAATGGTGACAAATTACTCAAAAAATATTAAATATAGAGTAAAAAATTATTTGGGAACGCTCACAAAAGTAGCACTGGGTCTTTATGGGTTAAGAGCAGCTTTTATAACACAGTAGTGATACTGCATAATGTTTGAGCTGCAACTAGTCTCTTTATAAATGAAGTTTTCATCTGATTTTCACATTTAGGGGGTGGGAAATTATAAATTAAACTTCATCCTGTCCTTTTCAAATGTTGGACTTTTGTTTATATAATCCCTTTGTTTGGTTTAAATGCTAATTCAAAATAAATAAATAAACAAAAAACATTTTCTACTATTTAAAACGGATACTGAGAATCTTTTGAGTGTTACCTAAATTAAAAACTTTTTTTTTTTTCATCTTTGTCAGAGATACATAGATAGAGGAGTTCGGACATATACATTTGCACCAGTCAATGGAACTGATTACAGGTGAGACACACTAACTAATACACACCTTTAAAATTAGTTTAATCACTTTTCCACTTAGGATTCACTCACTGACTCCCTCCAGTTGATGGGTAACATTACTTAGGCCAACAGGGGTCACTGTAGTTTCTAACATCAAACTCTACTAAGTTAAAGCAAAAATACACTATATTTACATTTTACTGAATATATGGCAAGTTATTTCTAATTTCAGGGTTTATCTGGGTAGCATTTGATTGTTGTTGCAGGGTATTTTACAATAATAGAATATATCAGCAAACAGTGCATGCTTTAAATTAATCAGCACGATAATAATTACTATTTGATGACCCACATTGGCCTCGAACAAATATCTATGATCAATCTTTAATGTGTTTCCTCTCCAGCCTGGCCCTCGTGCTGCCCAGATACAGTGAACATTTCATTCAAGCTAAACTTGGGGATGACATGAAACAGGCGATGTGTGAGTATGAACTACCCTCTCATGCTAACACCCGTCCTTACAGTACGTTTCTTCAGAATATCCCCACTTGCTTTTTATTAGTTGCTCTTCGCTCAAACCAAAACCACTCCTTTGTATTTGCCTCTCAGATCAGTGGCTCCCCAGTGTGCATTTCTTTTGTAGTGTAACCCACTGGTCAGTCGCGCTTCACTCCCACACACATCCACATGCACCCCCCCCCCCCCTTCTCCTCTTCTCTCAGACCCAACCCAAGCTCTGCCTCTTTTGATCTTGTTGACATTCTGCTCTTCTCTTCTTCTTTACTCCCCTCTTCTGGCCCTCTGTCTTGCTTAGAAAAAGACAAAACCTCGCCTACTCTCCCCGCTCATTATCGCCTCTCCTAACAAATGTTTGTTTTTCTTCTGCACTGCACCACGTTTCACTGGCCCAATTTTATCCCCCAATTCAGCCTGCCTCTCTTTAGGACAATGATTTCTATCCTAATATATTTCATGGGCTAATAGGCTAACCAAAGCAGACAAGCTTATTTTCTCTGTCTGTTTCTCTGTTTTTTCTGTATCTAATCTAATCAGTAAACCTGTCCTCACCTCTCTCGCTTATAGCTCTTAATATGTCTCACTACTCCCTTCTGTTCTTTCTTTGGCGTGCATTTTTTCTCTATTTGCATTCCCAAGGCTTTCTGACTGCATGATGCACTCTGCTTGCTGTTCCTAACTGCTCTGACTATAGATAATAACCGCTTATAAATCACAAGGACAAAACTTATCAGTATACACACATGTGCTTTATTTTTCTCCTTTTCTCAATTCTTGTCCAATTTCCTTGACTCTGATATGAGGTATTCTCCCCTGTCTTGCTTCTACACTGGGATTTTACAGCTTCTTCTTGGGGCAAGTACTCACTCTTCTGTTTTCCCTGTTTTCCTATTTACCATGTGATGATGCACTTTACTGCATATGCACAATTGTTCCCTAAATGCTTGCATGGTTACGTTTCATACAGAACGTAGTGTATGTAAGTGATGGATGGATGGACACGGAGAATGAATGCTTAATGATGATTTTATAGATGCATGGGTGGATGGCAGCTTTGAACAGGGGATATAATTAGTAGAAAACCAATGAATTCAGCACATACCCATCTGGCTTTGGCTGACTTTTTATAACTTTGATGTGACGCCACTAAGCATAAACGGCTAATGGTGCAGTTATTCCAACAGATGAGATTTTGACTGAGTGTTTCGTCCTCTGTATCACTCCCTCTCTGCCATAACGAGTCTGTCACAGCGCCATAAAGGCTGTCGGAACGTTTACAGGCCTGTTAAAGAAAGTAACACACCATGCCTTGCTGCCACAGACCACTCCGATAGGGAGTTTGGGACTCTAAAGTTCTCCGTTCAGCCATCTAGAATTTCACGCTGGAGACAGACCACCAATACCTTGATTCATCTTACCACTTTCCTGCAATAGATTGCTCCTGCAGCCACATGTCCTCCTCATACAATAGAGAGGGACTGACCAAGGGAATGATGGATGAACATGGATTTTTTTTTGCACCATTAGTAGGAATGCTGTTTGTGTTGAAGAAATGACCTAATACAAAAGTTGAGGAGGTGGTGACAGAGAAGCAAAGAGCAAAAAATTAAATAATAAAAAAAAAAAAAAAATGAGAGAAAGAGTGTATGGTGTGAAAAGCAGTTGGCCATCGAGACACCCTGCCCAGTCTATAGAGACGGAGGGACAATGAATCTGCCTGTTAGGTTTTATGTGAAGGACATTGTTTCATCCTGCACCAGATTTCCATGACCCCAGGAAACTCAGCGCTCAGTAATTGTTTTCGCAGACTGCACCACACGACTCAATATATTTTAAAGGCAATGTCCAAACTGTCTTGATTTTAAGAGACCAGTGAATGATGGCCAATGATGCCTGTCATGCCATTTATGAGATAAGAATTACCAGACAGTATATTAAATGAATTCCAGAGTCAAGGGAGACAACGCAAAGAATTGGAAGAAATTTCCTTTTTATCATTATGCTTACATGTCCATGTGGCTCCCCCTCACAGTCCTTTTTCAAGCTTTCATTTCTCAGTATTTATCTTTTGTACTGTATATAATATTCTGTCATTACCATGACTTTTTATTACCTACTGTGGGAAATATTTACAATTTTCATAATATTTTACAAGGTATGACATCATTTGTCAGATGATGAATGGATTTTTATCAGCCTTCTCCTTTCATACTTTTTTCTTCTTTTTTATCATTTTCTGTCTGGGGTCACAACAGGTCAAGAAGGCAAGTATTGATCTGCCAGTTATTCTCTTATGTGTTTTCATTGCCCTTACAGCCACACTCTGTACCTTAATCCATCACCTATCACATATCTCTCCAGTTTGTTGTGTGTGTGTGTGTGTGTGTGTGTGTGGTTTCTTACTTCGACATGTCTTATTATATTCATGTGCAATGTTGTCATACATGTGTTAAAAGTACAATATTTGGATTTATGCCGTCATCTCATAGTGCAAATTCCTCTGTATTTACATCACTTTCATCACCTAATGCTTTTGTGGAATATCTGTGATAGACTCTGAACTTAAAGCAGGTGTTATTTGTTTTATAAAGCCATGGAAACCATACAGCTGGAGAGGTTTGATGAGTTTGGTTACACCTACATCGCTCCAAGGTGAGTGACCCCGATGCTACTGTACAACCCACGCCTACTGTATAGGAACAACCATACGGTTGAGATTGAAAATGATCAATACTGTTTCTTCAGGGATTACTGCAAAGAACTGAAGTTGTCAGACAACAACACCCAGTTTCTCCTCGACTTCAACAAGTACATTGATAGGAACACTCCAGATGCATGTGAGTCATGCATCTCTTCCACTGTTTTCAATCGACTCATACAGTAGTTGTGATGTCAGTTTGCTGCATGGTTTGCACTCATATTAGTATTATAATTCCACTGACTCACTCAATGTCACCTAATCAATATACAGAATGCACTGCAGTGGTATGTGGGCAGACACGAAAGAAGGGGTTTGTGAATATGTGTATATGTACATGCACGGTATGGTTTGTTGTTAGTCATTGTGGAATTTTTCACTCTACTTTCACAGTGGTCAGCATCCGAAGGTCAGAGCATGACTTTAGATATTAGATTAGCATGGTCTAAGCAGGGTGACATCAGCCTCATCGAGTGAGCTTCCTAGAAGGCCGATGCTGTCATGCTACTCAGTGACTCATGATGTTTGATTTGTCATCATCTAATGGATCTCACCCATGGTATGGCTTACCAACACCATCCAGCTAATGGATCTATGTATCTTTGATCCATTTAAACCAAGGTCAAGACACATACCCAGTCTTTGATAGCTCTGGTCTTGCTGCCGTAAATGCAATATATTTTTACTGTGTCTTGAGTTTACAAAAAGTTATGGTCATGATTACAAACCTCCAGGGAACTTCTAAAATTCCAGATACTTTGAAACCTACTTTTTGAAATGCACTGTTCTTGTCAGTATGATCCGAGCTCAGCGTCTTGGCATCACATCTCCTATAGGTACAACAGCCAATATCTCACAATGCACTTCCTGCTATCTGACTGTCTAATGTTCACTCAGAGAGGACCTACAAAAACATGTCTCCCTGCTGGATGGTTTCCTGACAAATGCCATGAGATCATTTTTTCCCCTTCATTTATCCAGGCAAAAGATTTGGCTGAACATACCTGCTGTTTTTCATGCCCTGACTTTTACCTTTATACGATTAATCACTTTGATCCAGTATTCTGTACTGTAACCCAGGGAACAGATCCAGTGAACTGGTGCTGGATTAATGCCTTGCACAGCGGCACTTCAGCAATAATTCATAAAGCAGCCAGATATATTGCTTATTTTGTTTTTCTTGCTCTAATTTCGCTGCAAGCTACTGGGATTAAAACTGCCACCAATCAAGTTATAATACTATGATAGTAACTTAGAGCAGGCTGTCATTGTGTTTTCTGTGTTAATATAATGTTTTGAATGTGTAGAATGAATTTTGCTTTTTAGGTAATGTGTCCCTTGTGAGTCGTCTGATCCTGGACGCTGGTCTAACAGCTGAACTGGTAAAAGTTTGGAGTGAGCAGACGGCGTGAGTGCTTTTTAGTATTACTACCATGAAATATTTACCTTAAATGTTATACAAAAAGGAGTTGTTGTTTTTTTCCTATGAAGATCTGTTACATCTGTATGCTGTTGCTCTGGAGTACCAAAGCTCATGTTTATTTCATGCACAATTTAGTGACTTATTGAAGTCTTTTCCTTTTTAGTCTTGGATGATTTGATTGTGTGTAACCAGTGAAACATGATGAAAGCAATGTACAAAATGTGTATCACACCCAGCCGTACTGAACTTTGCCAACATATGCTGTTTTTTTGGAAAATAGAATAATTACAACACTGTGTTTCCTTTCATGGTGTGCCCACTTGTCTAAAATAATCGAACACATCATTACATGCACTGCACAGTATCTGTTTAACATTAGGGCATAAAGAGACAAGTAACTCTAGAAATAAAACAATTTGTATCTCTGTAGCTTGATCATACAGACAGGCAATATTGTGCTTGAAAATATGTATTTTTTTCCTTTATTGTTATGTTATATTTCCTTCATGGTTTGATTTGTTTTTCACGTGCTCAGGGATGGTGTTGTGGCCAGGTTTGTAGCCACAGATGGAGGAATCACAAGAGTCTATCCAAGAAGGTACTGTCTTTCTATTTCTTCTCAGTTTCACTTTTAGCGACAGCTCTGGCGTTGTTAAACAGCACCGCAAACTTTGCCCAGCTATCTGGTGGTGTAAATGTGTGAGATGAAAATGGATACAGACTGTAATACTCTTAGGCTGAGTGATTTTGGCTGCGGTACTCACCTGCTCCGCTGGGTTTTTCTCCAGAACATGGAAGATTAGACTCTTTGAGCTGAACTCCCAGAGCTTGCCAGGCCAGCACAAGACATGGGTCAAATCCACAGATGCAGCAGCCAAATACAGTTCATGCTCTTCAATTTCCTTACTGCTACGCTACTTTTATCTGGGATACATTAGGGGATTCCATTTGGTCAGAATGCTACATTAGAGCCTATGATAAATGTATATTCCCTCTGACTATTAAACATAAAATACAATCGATTATTGCTTTTATTGGATCACACCCCTGTCGTATATTAAGTTTTGGGTGAGAACATTTGGCTAGGGATCAATTTCTGGAAAAAAACCCAGACATATTAAACACATTTACTCTGTTTGTTTATGCCTTTAATGTGCCATTTATTATATTATGTGACTGTATTCATGTTTTCAGTGCTGGGGAAGAGTGGACTGAGAATCCTGAGACATACGAGTCCAGCTTCTACAAGAGGACCCTCGACAATGAAATTTATATTTTCACTGCACCATCTTTCAACTGTAAGTTTGTGGAGAGGTTGAGCATGTGAATGTATACGCACATTTTTGTGCATGAGCATCTTCCGTGTGGTCTGGCGCTGGGCCTATCCAGCTCTCTGCGTTTGGACGTCATCCCAATCCTACTGGCAAAGATCACACTCTGAGGACTCTGATATCACTCTCTTTATCCTTCTCCTTTTCCTGCTGTGTCTTTCAGCACTGACCCCCCCACCCCCCCTCCCCGTATACTTCCTGTTATCTCCACTGATCTGTCTAACAGACATCAGGAAAGGTGACGTCCAGTGTAATGTGCCTGTGCTTACACTTGACTGGATTAACACATGTACTGGCTTCACACTCCCCTCTACTCAGATAAATTACAACCTGCTAAAAATGATTGGAATTTCCCCATAATGACTCATGATTGTTCCTATTTAAACTGTGATTTACACTCAGAAATGTTCTCTCTTGTACATTTATCCATGATTTCAGTGAAACTGCTATGATTACTCTTTCTTCTCCCTTGTGTATTTCCTCTCAATTGCAGCAGAGAGTAGGGAGCCCATTACTGAATCAGGTATCCTAGTGAGTAAAGCAGTGGATCTCACTATTGACGAAGTCACACTTAAACCAGCAGGTCAGTCTTTTGAACGCTGCAACAATAATTTTTTTAGTGTGTGTGCTCCAAAGCTACCAAAAAAAAATCAAATTTATGTCATTAAAGTTGAGCATTTGTTTGTGCTGTGGTTTGTTCTGTAGTTGTGGGAGTGAAACTCAATGTCAGTTTCTGGATGAACGCTTTCATGAATGCTACGCTAAAACTGAACGTAAGTTTCTTATGTAATTAGCACTATTTTATATACATAAAATTTTTCACGCTTTAATTATTGACAGTAAAGAACCATGCATTTTGTCTGTTTTTTCCTTCAGTGCAAGGATGAAATCTGTGGCTGTCTAAGGAATGATAAGGTACAGTCCACTATTATTAGTACATTTTGATTCCACCCATGTTTAGCAGTGATTTAACTTAACTATGCTAACTTCGTCTCATAGCCCAGCTGTGCTACCAGCATTGGGACTATATTAACCCTCTCATGCATGAATTATGAGAAGCTTAGTCAATATTTTTTACTTGAGTGATTTTATTGCTCTTTAGGCATGAAAAAATACAATGCAATTTAATTTTTATTATGAACGTATTTTTTATGGTGTTACAAAAATGTCCACTCAGCTGATGCAAAAGAAAAAAATCATATTCAAAGCCATCATCAGAAAGTGATATACTGTGTGAAAACTAGGATTTTTTTTTATTTTTTTAATGCAGCTAATCAGATTTTTTTCTCACATTTAACATTCCCTAATACTAGTTATCATTCACTTCATGGAGATAATTTGCCAAAAGAAAATGTGTAAGAATACTGTTATTTACAGTCTAATAACAATAAGCAATTGATTTACACTAAATCCTGTTACTGCAAATCAGGTTTTATCAAGAACAGCAAAGTTTCAGTAATGGTATGGATTGCAGTGTTTGTGATGATGCATAAGCATCCACTGTGAAAATACAACAGAACAGCAGTAGAATAGATGTCCACTGTAGTGACCACTATGCATGAAAGGGTTAAATGGTGCCACAGATTTTTAGAGCTTCATACGTTTTATACTTGCATGGAATGTGTATCTTTTTAATTGCAGCAAGTAGACTGTGTGATCCTGGATGATGGGGGGTTTCTTCTCATGTCTAATCAAGATGAATATATTACACTGGTAAGTTTTAACTGTTGTCTTTACCTTGTCATAACTGCACATCTTCACTTATTTAGGACCCTCACCTCTGTCTTTTTTCCAAATGGTCAGTTTATGATCACATAATGGAACATCTGCAGCTATATGGTCAGAAAAGTTTCACATTTCCTAACTTTCCTATGTAGTAAGTATCTAAGTATCTTACCTGTGTTGGGGGATTTCATCAGTCACATAAGGAGGTCAGATCAAGGGCTCATGACTCAGCTAAGATATGAGAAGTGGATGCTAGCTACGTGAAAGCACCCGTAGGACAGCAGCACATCCACGTCTGCAGTAAAGTAAAGCACAAGCCACTGGAGGAGGATCAAAGGGAAGGTACTGGTGGGTTTTAGTCAGTCATGGGAGCTGTAGTGAAGTGAATCCCCCCGTGTATGTGAGAAGTCAGCTCAGATGGGCCAACTCCACTCTTACAGGCCTCTGTATGTCAGTAGTTGGATATACAGTGTAGTTGGAAACATTTTATGTCAGTCAAGACAGGACATCTGCTGTTTTTGATCTGTTATATGTCATGATCTCTTAGATAGTTTATGGACTTTCAGCATTGAATGAGGACATCCTAGTCATTTTTTACATTTTGTGATTGATGGAATGTCCTTTGAGACTCTCTTTGTGCTCAAGAGGAAATGTCTGTCAGGTGTACAAGAGGGTTTATAGTTAGAAACCTTCATCAAAACCTTGAAAGCTGTGTCACTCTTCTTTGTATAACACATTATTAAACATTTTTCATGTGCTATATATGTTCATCCAGTTAAAATTATACAGTCAAGGGAACATGACACCTCACTGCTCATCCAGCACATCTTCACCTATCACATAATCACATTTTTCCCACATGTCCCTCTTTAACTAGACCCTAGGTTCATGAAGGAAACTTTATCTGTTCCTGGAACAACAGATCACATGAACTCTATGATTCTTGGTTTGGAAAAGGTGATTTTTTTTTTCTTCTACTATGCATCCACTGACTACTTTTTCTAATTGTGTTTGTGTCTGTGTGAACTCGTCTAGATAGGTCAGTTCTTTGGTGAAGTGGACCCTGTGCTGATGATCAACCTGGTCAACACTTCATTGTACTCCTTCAATAAGACATATGACTACCAGTCCGTCTGTGATCCAGAGAAAGACAGCAAGGCTGCAGCAGGACCACGCTCTGTCTATGTGGTGAGATACTCACTCACAGGCTGTCTCTAAGATAATTGTAGTTTACACACATTTGCATGTACAGCAACTCCCTCTGTATTGCTGCTAGGGATGGAAACTGATGAGATACTCTGAATGAAGTACTATAATTAAACTGTATGTCTCCAAACTGTTGTGCATTCTAATTGTTTTAACACCATTGTCATTCATAAAATTCAGATTCTTTCACTCATATGGTTTTTCTTTTATTGTAAATTCTCCAGCCTACCATTGCAGACTTTCTGAGCATTGGCTGGTGGGCCTCCAGCGCAGCCTGGTGAGAGCATGTTAATGTTTGTTATATGTTTTATGTGTTTGCTTTCTGTATTTTTTTGGTGTTTCTGTTTATGAGTGGGAACCCATTTGTAGGTGTTTTGAATGTGAGAGGGCTCGCATAGTATCAGGGGATGAAGATGACTGGGTTGGTGTAGGACAAGGGCAGTTGCACAACATTACTGTATCACTATTTGTCCCACAGGAATATCACCAGCTTTCATAATAGATGACGTTAACATCACTAGTGCCTCCAACCTGGGATGGATGTGCAGCTGTTATTAAACACTGATTAGTTGTTCAAGATGGTGTACTGAGTCATGCATGTGACTCAACTTGTTTCTTTTCATTGCGTGTCAAGGTCAATACTGCAGCAGCTCCTCTTCAGCCTCACATTTCCCAACATTCTAGAGGCAGGTAAGCAAAAAAAAAAAAAAAACAGAATGTGAAATCTGACCTTTATTTTTACTTAAATAGCAAAATCCTATATGGCTTCCTCTCACCTTTAATTTCTATAATTCCCCCCCGGCATATTGTCACACATTTTCTATATTTATCCTTTTTGCTTTTTCCCAGCGGAGTCAGGAGATGAAGACATACCAGATGCCATGTTCAAAGAGAGTTGTATCACAGAGCAGACGCAGTACTTCTTTGACAACAATGATAGATCCTACTCAGGTGTCCTGGACTGTGGAAACTGTTCCAGGTACATGTTGTTTAAGTGCGTGGTATGTTTGTTATGTTGCATTTATGTGCTACTATATCAGTGTGAACGTCCATTTACACTTTAAATGGGTTGTGCCATTAAAGATTTTCCACCGCTTATCTTCTTCCATGGACATCCTTCTGTTTAATAGTCTGTGGGGATCGACCCAGAATAGTGTTAGTTTCCTGGCCTCTTTCTGTTTTCCAGCCTGATTTCAGGCAGCTGTTTTCTGATGAGTTTTGATCAGACACAGATTACCTTGATCTGTCAGTGACCGGAATTGCGAAGGGAAGCAGAATAGCTCTTTTATCTGTTTTTCTTCCTTTAGTGTCTGGCTACACTTCAAACTCACCAATATACACATTCACACACCACAGCGCATTTACTTTGCTCTAACCTCCTATTTTGTGTCAATTTGAACTGTCTGAGGGGGTTAAAATATGGCTGTAATTACTGAATGTTATGAGTCCCATGTGTCTGGTGCTTTTCTCCTGAATGTTAATAAACGTAGACACAGAAACTTTCATGACCACCATAAAGAGCAAATCCCAAGATGAGAAAAAAGTATGAATTGTTAATGTAATATGGACAGTAATGCAGTATATATGCCTGTTTGCATGTAAACTGAAGCTACATACAGGTGTATAGTAAATACCCTCTGAAGAGGCATGTGTTTACATGTTTTGTGTGTGACTGTGTTTTCCAGGATGTATCGCGCTGAGAAGCTGCCAAATACCAATCTAGTGTTCCTGATTACTGATGCCAAGGCAACGTGCTTGTCATGTGATCCCAGGCCACTACGACAAGCTGAACAACCCTGTATCCTTTCACATCACTCGTAAAAATCAAACACTTCCCTTCGGCTCTCCAGCCCTCCATCCATCACCCGTATGACAGCAGAGCTTTAACCTTTAAATACAAGGACACACACCTAAGGAACTTGCAGTAGGTCCCTCCAAAATGTTCACAGGTGAACAGTAAACCAGATCCACAGCATATGAAAGCTTGTCTTACATTACACCCGGATTAGATTTCTTTGTTTAAATTCATCTGGGCTGCGTGCTGCCATCAGGTTGAATTAAGGTTGAGAGCGGGTGTGTTTGTGTGCACATACTGTATGTGTGCGTGTGTGCTGAGTATATCTGTTTGACAGATGTGTCTTTGAATATAGCTTCCTGCTGGTCAAACAGTAAAAGTGTCATCATCGGAGGTTACCATGTGTTCGCAACAAGGGGGTCCCATTGCTAATAAGGGCATGCGATATAACCATACCCTCCTGTAACTCCTCTTGACATGACTTAATGGTGACGATTACACTAAATCTTTTCACTTGAATGTAGTTTTTTAGGTTACAGGGGAGAGCGGAGCGATAGTCTGCACTCACTTCCTCTATAATGCTAATGTGAAGTAGTGTGTATGATTATTCCTAGGAAAGTCTTGAATAGATGTTTCATTTGAATATCTCTTAAATGTTAACATAAGATTGGCTCAGATCTGAAATAATCATATATCTGATTTTCTGTGGCCAAGGGTGATGAGTTTTGATGATGAATTTCATAAGGCATCTTGGCAGGAAAGTTATAAGTTAGCACATCATTTCATTAATTCTTTTAAAAGTGCTTTGGTAGGAGTAAATTGTATTTTCCTCAGTGTGTGTTCAGCTGAAGGTCCAGATCCATGTGAGCTGGCGCAGAACCCCAGATACCGCAAAGGGCCGGACGTGTGTTTTGACAACAATGAAAATGTAAAGCCACAACCACACATGTGCCTTTGGAAACAGGTCTATTAGTGATGCTTCACAGTTGGCTTCTGTCAATTTTGGCCTGGTTTTCATCAGTGTTACGCTCTCTGTAGAGATTTAATGTACTGTTGGCTGCATGCTCTTCCACTCTAATCCATACTTGATTCATTATTTTTATTTACTGTAGCGTTTTTGCATCATCAATTTTGCATGCAATATCACTTCTTTGTTTGTGTTTCTCTCCTTTTTTATTTTTCATCTGTCGTTCTCGTTTGATGATTGTACGTCCCAATGGCTTCTGCTCAAGGATGAACCCTTGTGTCCAATCAGCAAAGGTTTTGCATTAAACTCCACATCACTCTTCTTGTTTCTGGTGCTGACTTCAGGGTTAGTGTCCACGTTCAGCTTCACTACTGACAGTCCTGTCCTAGCCACCCTGATCTATAATGTTCATTGGTCATTTTAACCCATAAAGACCCAGTGCTACGTTTGTGGTAGTTCCTACATTAATTTGTCTCTCTCTTTAACCTTTATTAACACTGCCAAAGTATCATATCTGATCCATGAGTTTTGAAGCCCTCTACATGATTAGTGTGTGATTTTTTTCTTGAAAAACCTGATGTATACAATTAGATACATGCAATACACAGATAATCCACCGGGGGGGGGGGAGATCATTCACCAGAGGCCTTTCAAGTGACACTACAAGATTATCATTAATGAGGACGGAGGCAGGACTTTGCCAATTTTGAAAGGAATTAACAATTTGTTAGACAGGTTAGTGATATACTATGTTTTTGTTTGTTCAAAATTATAATATTTGAGCATTGAAACCCGATGTATGTAACTCATACATAGAAATTGATATTTGAATCCTTTTGGGGTTTTTTGGTTGTTCAAAAGGACCAATAAAGGCTTCAGTTTCAATAAACTGAAATTTTCTGTCAAGGATTTAATGGTTCAGGCTTCACAGGGTTTAGTTATTTATCACGATTTCTCATAATATCCTCTGTATTTTGCATTTCTTCAATAAAAATCTGATATTTTCCCATATTTCATTTACTGATCATGTAGATGTTCATAAAAGCTCAGAGTAAAGTTCACTGTCATAATATTAGAAACAGAGAAATGAAGAAAATGTGACTTTTCCAGCAAATATATCATTAATTGAACATAAAACAAGTTCCTCCATCCACTGTCATTGATCCAACTCCATGGGTTTTACTGGTGAATCAATGTTGTAGAAGATGATGGTGTTTCCACAGTAACTATGAAGCCTATGAACATCCAAATGGGTCAAATCTGATGACCATGATAAACTGACAAACTGTATTTTACACCAGTTATCTACATGGTTTGATAGAATTAATGGATCCAAAGCTATTAAACATTGTGTAATGATAGAATGTTTGTGGTTGTTTGGGTCTTTCTGGGTTAATGTATATATCTGTTACATTGTGTAAAGAGTATGAGCTGAATTATTAGTCAGAGTGCTCCACCAGGGTGGCACTGGAACAACATTTTAGATTGAATTGGAAATGATCCAGAATATTATCTATGTACCAGATTGTAACAAATGCTAGGAATGTATTTCTTTGTTGCATGCTCATCTGCCCAGTAGACCGCTACATCTTTTTGTCATCTCGTTTTTTGTTTTTGTTTGGCATCATTTTTTTTTTTTTCAACCAAACAGATGGAGAGCAGCTTGAATCTTGGCAGTTTAAAGTTTTAAAGCAACTTAACTGACTTTGGTCTGTAGCAGCACAAAATAATGAAAAAAATATACAGGTATCAGCAATTGTTATATTTTTGGTAGTTCAGAAGTATGGAAACACATTTGGACATCAGGCTGTTTGTAGGATTTAGAAAATGCAACGGAAAAACAGTGGATTCCATGGAAAAAAGCTTATGCATTGTTTAATTTGAAGTGAATTAGTAAAACAAATGAAAAAGGTGGATCAATCATATGTGAGAACATTGTATCACCACCCAACTTTGAACAGTTTATAGGATGTCTAAATATTTGGAAAAATGTATTTACCACATTTTTGTGAACACAGCCTTTCATTGTGTTGCAAAGGCATAGATCACACACCTAAAGGGTAACTAATTCATGTGCACGTGTGCTTCTATTGTGAAGAGGGTGTGCTAGGAAGCAAAGGGAAAGGAATGAATGGCTGAGGAAGTAGATTGACAGAGTTAAAGTAGGCTGCATCCCTTTGCCTCTTTCCATCTGCCCCCTTACTTTTGGCTCAGCCCCTCATAGGAAGGCAGTTTGTGTCCAGGCCAGTCCATTTTGTCACTGGAGTAAACAGAGGAAGCTTCACATGGCTTTCCTGCCCTTTGAACGCAGAGGAGTCCCACCTTCTTCTCCTGGGCTGTTGGCATGCACCAACATCCTGAATACTCCCATCAAATACAAAACACACACACACTGGCACATGTACACACACACGGGCATGAAGGAAGCTAAAGGAAGGCCCCGGTGCTGTAGGGTATTTGATGTGATAGGTATAATGAAGTATGAACAACCTCAATGACCTCCCATTAGTGTTTGTTGTAGCAGTAATGATTAAAACAGCCGCATATCAGAATGTTATTAACTTAATGTTGTTAATTTATGATGACTGTTTTTTTTTTTTTCCACAGGAAGACGATTCTGATTGTGGAGGAGGGACTTGCCTAAGCCCATGTCTTGTGCCAATGCTTGGGCTCCAACTGCTGCTGCTATGGCTCATCACATCTTCACAGCGCTCATGACCCTTACACATATGCGCACACACACACACACAAACACTCACACTCTGATCATCATCTCATTTCACAAGAGGCCAGAAGACTCTTCAGTTCTGCCGTCCAGGATGTATGCAGAATATCTGCAACAAGACATTTTTTTCTAACTCCAGTATCAGCATTTCCATTTTCCAATGCCAAAGGGTGCTCATTCATTTCCTCCTCATTATATTCAAAAATAGAGACACATTTACTGTGCTCAGCTGCACTCATTCCCATGATACATATTCCTTAATACTCTAATATGGTGCAAGAGTAAGAGCTAACCAAACCCTTTAATTCTGCCTCATTTGTTTCTGTAATTTATTTAGTGGAAGGTGAAGAGTTGTCCCACTATGCCAACTGAATATCATTCAAAGACTGTATGTTCACTGACAGCGTTGATTTGTGTAGTTGTCAATATTGTTTGTTGCTTATTATATTTACTGCGTATGAATCATTATGCTGTAATGATTGTTTATTTCAACAACCAGTGCAACTATGGATAATATCCCTTTTGTTTGAGTGTTTTTAATGTATCGTACCTATCTACTGATCTGTTTTCGTTTGTTTTTTTAAACTCAAATTCAGTTAGCATTTCGTGACTAATTAGATGGTGTATTGTAGCAGCATGTGCTCAGTACAGAGCTCAAAACAACACTGATACTCTGACACCAAAGCTCCGCACAGTACCAAGGACCACAAGTAAACACAACCCTACAACAGAGAATCCACAGGCTAGATTATTTTAAGATATTTCTCTGAGGTGGGTGGACATCAGTATTAGAGTCGAGGTGTTAGATGTTAGATAGGTGCCGTTGATACCTCACACAGATTAAAGTGAAGGATCGGGTCAGAGAGTGCCCATATGAATAAAATGCTATTAGGATATTCCAATTTTAGATATGTTTGTACTTGGTCTGACAGCTTTGGTTGTCATTAATTTGATGCATCAAATTCCCAGTGCCTACATAGTAGCTCCAACAGTCTGTTATATTTGAATGAAGCATTGAATGCATCAGAGATGTATTGTTAACATGTATGCTTCTATGCTAATGCTTGCTGCAGTGTAGAAGAGAGGGGAGTCTTTGCAGTAATATGTTGTGAAATGGGCCCAATCTGCTGCAGTTACTCTTAATTTATGGGGCCCAAACAACAGTAGAAACAACCAGTGATTTTGATCATTGGAGAGGAATATCATTTTCCTTCATGGTCAAAACAAACCGAAACCAGACTTGAGCGTGTGTACTAACTCCTCTCTTTATTAGTCCTGTTTCTGTTCCCTTTCTGGATCACCAGACTCAGGAGCCAAGATGACTTGTGAATGAGATCAGCACATCAAAATGACTGTTTCTTTGTTTTCCTCTCCTCGCTGTTCTCTTCCTTATGCTTGTTTCCTCTTTGTGTTGCTCTATAAGTGCTGTGAAGCAGACGCTGAGAGCTCAGTGTCGAAACGCTGCAATGTCATGGGATGAGCTTGTTCTGTGTTTGGGCGCCGTTTTTTTTACGCCCGTGGTCAGCATCAGGGTCGGCTGGAGAGAATTTCAAGACGACACAAACCAATGGTAATTTGACATAGCCTTACTTTATCATTAAAACCACACGTAATGCATGACACCTTTTAGTTTTAGTTTCCACGTCTTTACTTATTCATCACCGAGTTCTCTCCATCTCGCCTTCGTGGTGACCTGCTGGTGTTGAGTGTTCAGGTTATGCCTGTCTATCAAAGTCGCGTGTTGACTTGTGTTTTACTCCGGGGGTCCCGTGTCTATGTGCAGGCATGTGCGTGTCCCTCCGATATCTGATTGTGCTTTAATACTGTACATGAAATACTCTTTTGTGGAACTTGACTAGCCTGAATAAATTTTGTATACCTTTGTACACTAATACTATTTACTGTATAAAAGAGAAAATGAAAGAACAGAAAAATGTTTATAATATGGTGTTGATTATTGTGCAAATCTAATATATTCACAATAAAAGTGTTGTATTGTTATGACGTGGGGTGTTTCTTTTTATTCAGTCGTATCCTAAGAGGTGCTTGGGCTCCGGTGGAAGTAAACCAAACATGTCCTTGTTGCACTGAAAGGCCACTGCTAAAAAAAGGAGGGGTATTTTCATCTCTATTTCACCCTGTCTGTATCCTTAACACCTTGTAGGAAGCTAGGAGAGTGGGTCTTTGTTACTTTGTTCCAGATAACTTGGATTTTGTCTTCTTACCTCCACACACAAAGAAAACACAGGGTGAAAGGTCATACGCAAGCGTTCGGCGGCATGTAAGATATGATGACATGATGACACAACGTGGCAGAGTGTGTCTCAGTGAGTTAAGACGGGTGGTTCATCCTGGTGTTTCTAATTTCATAATACCGCTGGGAACATTATTAGCTTTACCATGTCTTCCTGGAGCAGCAGTGGAACGCCAGATGCTAACACTAGAAGTACAAAGATGATGAACACATGCACACTTTACTTGATGGTATATGTGTTTATGTGATGGTAATCTAAGAATCAATATGGCAACAGTTTAGAGCAGAGAACCTTAAATGTTTGTTTTTCTTGCAGATGTGTCAAACTGGGAGGTCTATGCATATGCGCTATAGTGATAATCTAGATGGGAGGTTGTAATAGGATACTCTTGTAAATGGGGACAAGGTCATACCCTTAAACATGCCTTGCCTAAGAAGTTACAGACGTTGAAAAGAATCAGGGACAAGCTCTACATCTCCTTTCAATTTGGAATTTAGAATGCTTCATAACTCAAAACATGCGCAAATGCGGCGTGTAATGTGAAAATTAATCTTTTTATTTCACAATCTGCATCTTAATTTTCTACTTATAGACTTCAAGCCTTTTAACTATGACATTTTACTGACAGTGCTGACATATGCAGCTAGAGTTATTGTGCCCGTCACAGCTTAAATGAGTCAACACACCACACATGCATCAACTTCCCCTTCGTCTCTGTTCTGTGTTCTTATTTTTTTATTTTTTTTGCTCATTCAAGTATAAATGGAGACTTTCTTGGACTGTTCACTCAACAAAGTCTTGCAAACAAAAAGCGAATGTTAAGTATTTTTAATATATTAAAACCATTTGTTCAGATGGGAAAATATGAATTGTGTTTATTTCCCTCCAGATTTGCCTTTCTTACATAATGGAAGACAGCCCAGCTCTAAGTGCAAATACAAACTGACAGTTATGTGAATGCTTATTAAGAATATTTTGTTCACATTTGTTTTTACATATAAAAGACTGAGTGGATAAATCAGTTATACATTGTGTTTGTCTGACTGGAAAACCCATTTTGTACTTTGAGTCCAGATGTTAATGCAGTTGTTTAGGTTTTGCGGAGATCCCAAACAGAGCAATGACTCACACGACACTGGCTTTTTATGTGAGGGAGCTGTGTAGCCCCCCATCCCCACCCCCCAGCCCCCTTAACACTGAGCTTTTTGTCAATTTGTTTTAAATCCCATTTTAAAATACACCCCTTTAACTCAACTTTCACCTGTTTGTATAGTTAAGTATGAGCCCATGCAGTGTTAGGTTCCCTAAAAAGAACATTTCACCCAATCTGAAGCTTTCAAAGCTCGATCTGCATGACTCACTGCTGAATAAGTTCAAGTCTGAGAGTGGCTTTTTGGGTTTGTTCCACTAATTGCAGGAAGTGACACATGAGATCAATGCTGCGTCAACAACATGGCCCATGACTGGATCAGCATGCCATTAGTAAACCTTCTAAAGTTCATTAACATTATTTTGATAGTAATATAACATCCCGTTGTGAATACTTACAGGCTATTTTTGGACCCGTATTGCAGCTCAATGACACTCCCATCAACTCTAAGTTTAGTTCCAGCACTCTTCAGCCTCTAGGTCATGACACCCCAGGGGCAATCAACCAAAGTCTGAATAAACTTCCCTGAATCTGGTAACTATAATGCGGTTTACATTAGCTGCAACATTTTAATTGGCACCATTTGTTTTTTACCCTTAATGAAAATGTGTATACTTCCTGTGAGAAGACACAGAGAGGTCACAGTTTTTCCATCACCACACATCACGTCAGTGCAGGGGCAAAGGTTGTGTATTATAGAAGTGACATCCTGTAAATCCAAATCCAAAGCACAGTATGTTAAGTACATGCTGACAGACTGAACGCCTGGGTCATCTACTGTGTGTTTTCCTTGACTTGGATAAAACGGAATTTTTAGATTAATCTGTACATTTCCTAACAATTATGGCACACCAAAAGTGTTTGCTGCCACAAAAGGAAAATTCAGATAGCATCAAATAAGTTGTTAATCACAGAAAAAGCTACAAAATTGGCTCAAGTATTGTACCGTGACTGCTTTTGGCATGTGTTCTTTCAAACCCCCATCCAATCTGTCAACCGCATAGGCCAAAGCAAACCTTTAAATATATCTGCAAAATAGTGAGAGGGAGAGCGATGGTGTTAGACAAAATGAAGGTTGGAAAGAACAGCAAACACACGCTTGGCATGGATTATCGGGAAATGCCACAGGCTTTTCCAAACCCATAAACATGACCACACACTTGTCTATTTTCACTCCTTGGTTTTTCTCTCCTCGTCTCATTCTCACTCAGTTTCTAAGTGTACTGCGAGTGCATCCGAGAGAGTGCAGTCAGTGTGATTGGCAGGCGTAACGCTGGAAAACTCTGTCCAGGTGAGTATTCTCAATGGGACACATTCCATTCCAAGCCAGATTGGGCTTGATTTGTGGATTTTCTCTGCGTTTAGAGTGGGGCCTAACATGCATTCACTGGTAACATGAGGTGTTAGATTTGTGGGGGGCAAGACCGTTCAAGCTGTATGTCATTCTCTTTATTATCTAACGATATTTCTCTATTCTTGACTAAAGAACACTCTGGAGCACTTTTTCTTGTAAACAATTATGAAGATCCAAACAGCCAGTGTTGACCAAAACTGTCTACTGATGTCAAATGGTTAATAACTTCTGAACCACTAAACCTATCGATACTTAACAAATATTGGTGTAAAATACAGTTTGTCATATTTTCATGGTCATCAGATATGACCCATTTAGACGTTCAGAGGCTCTGTAGTGAATGTGGATAAACTGTCATCTTCTACAACACAGGGGTCAAACATGTGGCCCGTGGGTCAAAACCGGACCGCCGAAGGGTTCAATCTGGCCCATGGGAGGAATTTATGAAATACACTGAAGAAATTCAAATCAACGCTGTCACACTCATTTTAATTCAGGTTCCACATTCAGACCAATATGATCTAAAGTAAAATAATAGCATAATAACCTGTGGATAATGAAAAAAAAAAAACCCTCTATTTTCTTGGTAGTTCTTTGAGATTCAAGTGGACTAGTTTAGCTTTAAAAGAGCAAAACTAGTCCTAGTAAACTACCAAGAAGAGTAATGACCTGGGCCACTGAGAAACTCTTCTAATTTTAGTTTGAATCTCCAAATTTTTAACAATATTCTACCTGTTACCAATTGTGTGTAATGCACATGTACGAATGATAAGATGAGGCATTATATTGTTAAAATTACACCTATTTTTCTTACAAATTTCAGTTTTTTCAGGTCATTCACATGTTTTTGTGATAGGAGTTTGTAAATCTGATGCAATTTGTGTAAATATTTTCATCATTTAATATTTTGTTATATTTTTTTGCACTTAAAAAAAAAGAGGAAAAAGTTGTCATTATATTTATAAGTTATTATGTTATTATATTACTGGTCCAGTTCAGACCAAATTAGGCTGAATGTGACCCCTGGAAGAAATGAGTTTAACCCCCCTTTTCAACAACAATGATTCACTAGTATGTAGTTTGATAAATAACAGTGGATGAAGACACTTGTTTTTACATTCAGTTCTTGATATATTTGCTGAAAAAGTAACTTTTTCTTCAGTTTTCTCTGTTCTTTATATAATAACCCTCCACTTTAATCTCAGTTTTTATGAACACCTACATTATGTGCAAATTAAATACAAAAAAAATCCCTGACTTTATCAACAAAAACCCCCACAAAATTCAAAGGATCATAGTATTAGACATGGTGATGAATCACTTAAGAAAGGTTAAATAGAGAGGAAAAATTAATTTGAAAAGTGACATAAAAGCAGCACAAGGTCTTTATGAGTTAAGGTTGTATTTATATGGATTATTGTATAAATGGATAGCTATAGATGCAAGAAAAAATATTATTAAAGCTGTGGAATTTGAAGACACCCACAGGCTAAATGTAAATATAGATGAGCTGATGTTATTTCATGCTGTTATAGTAGCTTTTGAGTCACACCCAGGTTGAATCTGACAGAATCTGATCAATCATTGCTAATTCCTGTTGTCACTCATACATATATATACCTGTCTGAAAACACCTGTGAGTGGCCAAAACTGGGTGGTTTGAATGGCAGAGGGTTTCCCAACACCTGGAAACATGAGTAACAGGTAGATGCAGATTATGTCCTGTCAGACCATTTGATTTATTATGAAAATTTTACCTAATAATAATAATAATAATAATAATAAACTTTATTTGTATAGCACCTTTCATACAAAAACTGTAGCTCAAAGTGCTT
>JAPSES010000249.1:8750562-8774839 GCA_029822895.1 Maxillicosta whitleyi
AATAAGAAATAAATAAGAAATACATTAAGATTTGATTGCACAGAATTATAAAATTACAAAAGTATAAGAAAATAAGATAATAACCTAATGATGCTTAAAATCTATCAAACACCACAGCCTTTATTTATTTTGCAGCCTTTATCCTATAATGTGTACTCTACAAGGTTCCTTTAATAGATTAATTTATTTCTTTATCACCCAATAATACCTTAAAAACATGGTAATTTTATTGTCTAAAAAGGTCTGCAACAAACTCACATTAACCCACAAAGACCCAAACATCTAAATTACCTACTGATCTAAACTGTTAATTCATTAATCCTATCACTACATGTAAATAATTGGTGTAAAATACAGTTTGTCATCTTTTCATGGTAATCACTTATGACCAGTTGGATATTCAGAGGCTCCGTACTGAATGTGAAAAAACACCATCTTCTACAACATTGATTCACCAGTAATTATTTAATTAATAATTAATATATAATAACGTTATAAGAATGTTTGCTGCTGAAATGCACAACCACGAACGGAATCAATAAAATGAAATGGGAAATAATTCATATAATTCACATTTAGTGAAAGGATGGCTTATTAGAAAAGACACTGAGTTGTTGTAATGTTGTAAACTTTGCCACTTTATGATGCACCATCAAGTCTGCACTTACGATTATGATTTCATTAAAATCCCGAATCTTGCCAAAGTGTATTTATCTGTTTGACAACTGTGTTGCTAATAGTCTTCAACTGCTTTATAAGAGCATTAATAAACAGATGCTTATAAATGTGTCTTATAAAAACAAGTAATGTCCTGGCTAGAGAGAGATCAAAAGAGAGGGAGTGAATAACATGGTTGTGGTCCCAGACAGTTGCTGTTAGGCAAGACCTCTGCTAAGAGGGGTGGAGTGGTAAAACTCAAACAGCTGTCTCCAAAACCCCACAGAAGATTTACTTTACTCGTATTTGTGTATGTAAATGCTTCAAGTTACCTGTGTGTGTCTGGTGAAACACTCAGGTGGGCTCTGAAGACCCAGGCTGCTTACAGTTGGCCTGCCCTACGTTATGTTCATCATCAACACTTTAATTACACATATAAGTTCTGACACAGACACATGTGGGATGAAATGTACCTGCTGCCCCAGAGCTGATTTCCCCCCTTAAGTTCTTTAATTATACCGACCAACCTCCCTCCCCTGTGTGTCTCCAGTTCTGCGTGAGTCATACGGGGGTAAATTAGCAGGGAGCAGCAGACAAGACATGCTGACTGTTAGCAGATGTATAAGAAATGAGGAAACACAGGTTTAAGCACTATTTTAAGACTTATTCCTTTCTCCTGTCCTCAACTAGTATTTGGTTTCCCATCTTGGCTGAATGTGACCGTGTAGTTTGTCTGTTGCAGTGACAGATACTTGAACAAATATAATACAAATATCCCCAAGGGACCTCCCATAGGGATTAATAAAGTATATTCTATTCGAAATGTTTTACAATTGTTTCCCTTCACTCCATGTTGGATAGTTTTGGATATTTTTTGTGATACAGTTTTTACGGAATTTCAAAATAAATCGCAAGTGAGGATTGAGCGCTCTCAAAGGTGTTTCATTTTGATCCAAAATGGATAGTTTTGGACTGTTTGGGAAAAGTCTCATTAAATGATTTACAGTGTGAGACGAATTGAAGGTAATTCTCAAATAAATGTTATGCCAATATTAACAGATCTCAAAGGGAGGTGCAGGTAGACGACCACATTCAGGAACTCCGTTTGACAAATAAACATTTTTATCTGATATCAGGACAATAGAGCCAAATAGTCCTTCCTTTACAATATACCTTCTGTATGTAAACATGACCTATTTGTGTGCGTGGTCCGTTTTGTTTGAGTGCTGTGCAGTGGTGAGAGGCTGACGTTTGCTGTTAAAAAAGCGGTCACAATGGAATATGTGTGGGATGTTGATGTGTTTGTCCGGCACGCTTTATGTGAATTCATGCTAAAGGATGTGTCATTTAAACAGTTATGGTTAGCGTGGATATACAAACTCACCAAGCCGTTTTGTCCATGAATTGTTCCAAGGTTCTGCCTCAAATGTTCACATCAACACCCATAAACACAGGAGGAGTGGCAAACAAAAGACTGAGTGAGCAGTGCACGCTGGGAAACAGACGCGTTCTGATGAAACCGTATAATTGTGAGTTTTAAGCTTAACTCGTTAAAGTGTCTTATGAAAAAGGAGAGGAGACAAAAAAAACAAACAGATAAGACTCCTCCTGGTATCAATAGAGGAAGTTTCAGAGTGACACTTACATAAACAGTGTTTGCTGACACACAGTATTAATATCTGTTATGACGCTGATGTTATTTTAGGGGATATGTTGGTGGTTCAGTTTGTTGACGTGCCTGATAATTAACTTCTGTGTAAAAAATTCCGGTTTTGCATTTTCTGGTCTTCTGGTCTTATACTTGTTTTATCTAAAAAGCCATGTTTTTAAATTGTTTGTACAGACAGATTGTGTGTGTGCGTAGTTTATTTGTGTTACCAGTAACTGTCAGCAGATCTCAATTACAAGCAGTGACTTCAGTCGCGATGCACTGACAACAGGAAGTGTGTGTTTGTTTAAAGGAGGATCTCTTAACATAGTATCTGTGTTTACAGCTTTAAGGCCCACCACTGTCATCACTAACCCTAACACACACACACGCACACACACACACGCACACACACACACACACACACACTGCTAATGTCTTCCTTTTCTGATTAGAGTGAAATACCTGAGCCACCACTGCTACACTCCCATACTTCTTCAATCTCTTTCTCTTTTTAAGTTTAATATCTGTGTATCACTCACATAAATCATAGTGTTTCATTTCATTTTTGATTTTTTTTTTTCTCCATGACACATGCTCCTGTGAAATTTTGGAAAGGAGTTTGGAGTCACTGGAGGTCAAAACTGGAGGAAGGGAAGTGTCATATATATAGGTGTGGGAAAAAATATTAGACCATCAAAAATCATCAAAAATAATGGTTATGCAATCAAGTACTAACTCCTGTGTGACTAAAACAGACAGAAAAGAAAACATAGAATGTCTAAAAGCACTGGTTTTGTCAGTACAATGACATAAGGACTTAAGTATTTTTTATTATTACCAAGAAAACATGGAAAATGACAATATGAGCTCTGAAATTAAACTATTTTTGTTGTTATCATTATATTTATCCAAACAAACATACCTCTAGTTGTACCAGGCATTAAAAATAACAAGAAATTGAAGAAAACAAGGGGCGGTCTAATAATTTTTTCCACAACTGTATATCAACAAACACGTAGCTAGAGAAAGTTTAGCAACACAACACTCACAAAACCCCCAAACAACATGTGCAGGAAGTCTATTAATACACCACGCACAAATATGCACTCAAACAGACCACTCTTCACTCTGCTGGTCTGCTTTGTACCTTCCTTCTACAGTAAATCACTTTTTCTCACATTCTTCTTTTTGACTTAGTATCAGCGTTTCCATTCGCCGTATCATCTCCATCTCCCACTGAACTTCCTCCCTTCATTACCAGTTGCTGAAGATATACATTTCTGGCAATAACCAGCCACAGATGTGAGGAGTCTCAAATGGTGACGGCGCTCATCTGAGTGAACAGTAGGCTACTGGCTCTCTCTCTCGCTTATTTCCATCCACTAGCAGAAGCTGTGTCTCTCAGACGCAGTGAAAACACCCACTGGATTCTTGCTAGGAGACTCAGTAATGAGATTGTGGTGATGAGGGCTTTTTGTTGAGAGCTCAAACTGGTGAAGGTTATTCAGTCATCTGCTGCTCATTATGTACGAGCATGCGTGTTTGTCACCAAGTGCATGTGAGGGAAACACATGAAAGACAGCTTGAATACATGATGGTTAACGTGAAAGTGTATGTGGTCATGTTGCATGTGTGTGTGTATGTAAATGGAGAGAGGTAGAGGAGACTTATGTGCCGCTCCAGTGAAAGTATCTGACTCATGCTGGTATTATTTTGTTGCGAATGACTGTGGTCGGCGCGGAAAGCCGCAGCAGGATTACTCATTGAACCATAGAGTAGATAGCGATGAACTTTGTCTCCTCCTCTGTATTTATCTATCTATTCCACTGTTTTGTTTTGCACACATGTTGTGAGTTTGGGAAAATAGTGGGAATCCCCATCATACACTAACTCCCAATCTGTTCCATAATAGCTAATGTGATTTCAATTTACTGTGCTCCTAATAAATTGTCGTTACTGGAATGATGCCGAGGCTGCAGTAACACTGATGTTTGGAGAAATGCACTTAAACGCAACATTTCCTACTGCACACCATGGACACTGGAAATAAAAATGGCACTCAAGAGATGGATTGGGATGTCTTGTCCCCATCCACTCCCCACTGGTAACATCACCTCTTATCTGGCACAGGAGGAGCAGGAAAATAACATAAACAAACCCACGCTCTCCCCCACCCCACTTTAACATCCCCAATGAGTTTCCCATTGACAACTGCCTGCCAATATATTCCTTTTAACACACTGTGCCGATCAGTGATCTTAGAAAAAAAGTGTAAATGAAGGATTAATTGGGATGTTGCAATGTGACAGAGAAGGATGGATACTGACTCCACTGAATACATTAAAGTATTGTAATATTCCACTGGGATGTGGTGCTTTTATCAGAAGTGGGTAAGAGTGCATGTGGTAACATTACTGAACCTTTTTAAGATTTCACTTCTTCAGTGATGCAATTTTTTTTTTTTTTTTTTGGGGGGGGGGAGTTCAAAGCTCCAAAACAAGAACATTAACCCATAAACACCCAGTGCTACTTTTGTGAATTTTTGCTCACTATTTAACCTTTCTTAAGTGATTTATCTCCTTTTATCATAATATTATCCCCTCCATTTTGCATTTTTTCAGTGGAAACCAAGTATTTTCTGATATTTAATTTACTAATTATGTGTCTTAGATGTCATGCTGACATTATATTTGAAGGTTATTATACCAAAAGTGGAGAAAATTTAAGAAAAAGTGACTTTTTCAGTCAAATCTATCATTAATTGAACATAAAACCAAATGTGTCCATCCACTCATTGATCCAACTGAATGGGTTTAACTGGTGAATTAATGTTGCAGAAGATGACAGTGTTTCCACATATACTACAGAGCTTCTGAATATCCAAATGGATCATATCTGACGACCATGAAAACACGACAAACTGTATTTTACACCAATTATTTACATGGATTAATAGGATTAGTGGATCAACGGTGATTTACCTTTTTTATAGCAGTAAATGATTTTGATCACTGGTGAATATTTGCACAGTTTTAAAAATCAAAATATACTGATTCACAGCTTTCGAGTGATAGTATCACAAGGCCATAGGTGTAAGTGGCACGAACAGGATAAAGGGTGAGAGGAGGGACATGGGAAGAACTGAGGATTGCAAAGAAAGAAAAGAAATAGAAAACCACCGGTTACTAAATGTAAATGTATCTTAGTTTTAATAGGAAGTCGAATAAACAAGGGTCATACTGATAAGGGTATGAAAACGACCTGTTCTGCCATAATCAACCTTATCACTGAAGCTTTGGTTTTGGTGACATTAAGGCCAATTAGTAACACTGAATGGAGAATTGAAGGGTGTGTGTGTGTGTGTGTGTGTGTGTGTTGGGTGAAGAAATGAGACACAGCCAGATAAAGTCAAAAAGGAGAGAAGAGAGAGAGGGTGAGGGAGGAGGAGGGGAGAGTGATAAAGTCATACACGTACAGAGGGAGGGAAGGAGGGAGGGAGGGAGGCGAGGAAGTACTTAGAGAGGAGACGCATCCTCTTTGCAGTGGTGGAAGCAACATCTTCTGATTGCAGTCCGACAACACAGCAAGCTGCAGCTCCAGTTTGTGTCTCAAACTATTGTCCTGTTACGCGACGATGTGGATTTACAAACTCATTTTGGGATTGTTCATCATATCCTGCTCTGGTAAGTTTGTCGAAAAGTGTTTAGAAGTGCCGCGGATGGTTCTGTGTCATCTACCAACGGGCTGGAGCTGGTGTGTGTAACTACAGCGCATTGGTGTGACCATATCTCTCATTGTGGAACTTTATGATTTGCCTTTGTTGCCTCTGTAATATCTAAACGACACGTCTGCGCACTCTTGATCTATCACGGGCATGTGTTTACTTGTGATATTTGCATCTTCGCAGTAGTTGGAGTGCGTCTTAGTAACACAATATTTACCCATTTGGAAGCTGGGAGGAGAAATCCCATGCGTAAAAAGGACAGCGACGCGTTCGGTAAAGAGTCATTACGCATGATCCAGCGTGGGATTTATTCATGTCAACTCTTTCTGTATCGTTGCAACATCTTCCTGCAAAAAAAAAAAAAAAAAAAAAAAACGCGTCTCACCGCAAAGTGTCGCGTTCAGACTTAGGCCTGTGACTCATTACAGCCTATAAATAAGGGATTTGATAAGACATGGGGATTTGACCCACTGTCCCATAGGAATGACCCATTTAAAAAACTAAATGAGTGAATCAGTCATCCCATAACCCCAACAGAGCGTGATTTCGCGGCTCATTGCTCCTGGGCACTCAGGCAAATACAACTGTCGAGTGTGTGAACACAAGTTGAGGATCGAACAGGTTGCACACAGCATCCCATAATATGTAAATATCCTGTATGAGAAGCACCCACTCTCATTTTTTATACTGTTTATATGATAAGAGCTATTTTCATTCTATAGTTTTACACACACTACACTACCATAGTTAGTTTTTCTATGTTGGTAACAGCTCTTGACCTGAGTGCATATAGGCAGATATAAAATAGGTAGGTGGAGGAAACAGCAGGAGGAGGCATTGGTTTTCTGTCTAAATGTAAATGTCAAAGCTCTGATTCTGCAGAATGTAATCCCCCTACAATGTGTGTGTTGCTTGTGTAGCTCTGGGGAAAGTGTGTGTCCCATTAGTTGAACTGTTAAAACAGACTAATTCACACATTTACTCTTACTTGGCCTTCTCCACCTAACTGGACTCCTAGGACACGGACTTCCACACCAGGGAAAGGCTGTTGATGGACTTAAGTGTGGGTTCACCGCGGATACAATGAAACAAATAGAATGTAATGAAGAGGCTATCATCCATTCATTATTATTCATTAGTGTACTTAATGGTTACCTGGGTCGTGTCTGAGAGACTGAAAATGTTGGTATCTTTCCAATTACAACTATATGTTTTACTGTTATAATAGCTGTGGGGCTTCAAATAACAACTGTTAAAAGAAGGTTAAGTGGGTTGAATACTTGTTTAATCGATTTTATTTCAGAGGGCAGAAGAAATGCGCTCCAGGACTACCAAAGGACAGATGGTGTAAGACTGATGGTTGTGTCTTCTGATTCTTCCCACTTCACCAAAAGTAGGAAGCTGAGTATGGCTAAGTGTGCCAGAGCATGCAGCCGCAATAAAAGACTCCCATTCACCTGCAGGTATGTCTTTTATGACATTTTGTGCAGGATGTATATTATTCTCCAGTATAGATAACTGTCAACTAGCTGATTCAGTACATGCTTTAAACATTCATTCTTCTTATTTAACAGTTTTCCTGCTCTGCATACTTATGTAACACCTGTGTTAACTGGCCATGGTGTTCCTCACACTTTCTTTCTTCCCTCTGCCTCCTGTCCTTCTCTCCAGAGCCTTCCTCTATGATCATAAAAACAGGAAATGCCAGTGGCTGTCATTCGACAGGAACTCACCAGGAGTCCAGACTCATCAGGACTTCAACTATCAACTCTATCAAAAGAAAGGTATGTTTTCTTCCTGTTCTACTAAAGTGGTGTCTTCCTTTGTACTATCTCTCATTCAGAACGACATGTTTCTGTATTATCTCACTTCAGATCATCAACACCACTTAATTTAGAAAATGTATGGTTAGAGCTGCAAAGAACTCAGATTGATTTTTAGATGGACACCATCCTCAGGAGGAAGACGAGGAAGGGCAAGGACCAGTGTCGTGTTTATTGCGTCTCAGCACATTATGGTTCATTTTCTGTCATTAAGCAGTTTGTATAAACTATGGAAAGCCCCCACTTACACTCACTTCACTGGCTGGCTGCACACAGCAGTGAACATGTTAGCTGCATAGCATATTTTACTAGATCCAAATGTTTAGTACAAGATTAGGAAAACAGATTTCACTTTTGGCATTGTCCTGTCTTTGTTAAGCTCAGCATTATAAGTGAACATCCCCTTCTGTCTGCTTTCTGCATCAGCCATACTGGGGCTGTAAACACAACACTGCTCTGGTTGTTGGCTCATCACACTTACTCACACTCCTTCACTGTCACTGGTTTCAATTTCTGTCTCTCCTCATCTTGTCTCTTCTTTTCTGTCTTTCCTTCAGACTATGTCAGAGAGTGCATTGTAGGTACAGGGCAGAACTACAGGGGACGCAGGTCGGTGACAGTGAGTGGAATCCTCTGCCAGGCCTGGGCTTCTCCTATTCCTCATGAACACAAGTAAGGGTTTATTTTCACCGCTATGTTAAACAAAGTAGTGTTAACGCTGCTTCTAACTGTTACTTTTGGCCTGTTAGTGATGCAATTAGCTAGTAGCTTAAGGCTACTCTGTATGTGTATGAGTATGATATATTAGGGGTTGATTAGGCTCCTGTGAGCAGTCATTCATCAGAACTGACCTCATTGTAACGCTTTACGGAGTCACAGATCATTTCCTGCTGTGGCCCTACTGTTTATCTAGGTGTGTGTGCACATATGTGTGTATGTACTTCAGCAGAATTAGGATCAAATCTAATATGTACCCAAGGTTAAGCCTAAGATATATACCCTTACAAAATGTATGGTTTTTCAAACATACTTTCTAATAGCCTAGGCCTTCAAAGCAAATTAAAGTGATTAAAAAACAAAAATCAAGCTATCTGTAGGATTATAGCAACATAAGTGCAAATATTTAGTAATTATCTAGTGGGTAGTTATCTCTTCACAGCTAAACGTCTACATTAACACACTGTTTATTGATGCATATAGGTCCATATAGGTACCATTTCCAGTTGAAGGAGTGATGATGGTAGAAATAATGCAAAATAGAAGTAGAAGAAGGAAAATGTTACTGTGAGACAGATATTCATAACCATTAAAGAGCCTTTGTACTACACCTTAGGTCTTTTTTTTTTATCTTCCTTTGGGTACCTTATTACTTGTTCACTCTCCTCCATTAAATGATGTTAAAAGGCTTTGTAGTGAGTTGTCGCTACAGCAGAGGGAATCAATGAGGGCAGTACACGTTTGTACCTCCAGTGAACCTGCTTTATCAGGCTGCTGTTAATGCCTTTGTAGATCAGGTAATTAAACCCATGTGTATCATACGCTTTGTATGTTTTATCAATCAGCTTGCAGCCATGGGAAACTTGGCATACACATATATACACACACACACACACACACACACACACACACAACACAGTCATAAACACACAAACACAGACACATGGCACACATGACACAAATTGCATTTTTATCAGTGAAAGACTTCTTCTTTGATTATCCAGCAAAGACATGCTCCATTCTGTATCAGTCATTATCGACTCCACTGAAAGGCTACTTCAGAACTTTATCTTTTCATCAACATTTGGGAAAGCACGGTTTGACTCAAAGACTACACTATGTTCATCACCACAACTGGTGACCACGGCCATGTGTTTTCTTGATGAAGAAGAAATGACTCATATGTCAGTGTGTTTATATTAGACATAGTACCAGGCTCATGGAAAACTACCACTGTTTCTACATATTACTATAATTGATTGACAAAAAGAGAAACATTTTTCTCTCATATTCAAACAATATGTCATAAACAGTTTGATCCTTTACATATGTTGTCAATGTCAATTAATGTTCAAAGCCCAAAAGCAGAATTTATCCAGACTTTAGCAGCATTTCATTCAGAAGAGAAAAAAAAGTCCTTCTGGTAGTGATAAAGAGGCATCAGAAACTGTGGCCTTGGCTGTTTTTCAGAAAGAGTTTGCACTGCATGCTAGCTACACTATTTTGCAACTGGCCTTGTGCATGTAATTGTGTCTGTGCTTCTGCTCCTGTTGACAGATTCATGTCTAAGAGGTTCAAGAAGAAAGACCTCCGAGAAAACTACTGTCGCAACCCTGACAACTCCACTGTTGGACCATGGTGCTTTACCACTGACCCACAGCCACACCTCCGACACCAGGAGTGTGGCATACCGCAGTGTTCACAGGGTGAGCTACACACAAAGACACACCCACACACGCACACACACAAAATATGTCTCTTTATATCTAAGCAGGCATTTATCTTAAAATAATGCCCATTCCACGGTGCAAATTGCCTCACCAATTGAGGCCTGATAGTCTGAAATGAGGTGCAGCAAATTAGGCAATCACATACTGCTGTGGACTAAGCAATGCTGGCTCTAAATGTTCGCCCTTCTACATCGCTTTCTCTATATGTTTGGGCGCCCAGGTTTTCTTTATTTGCTGAGACCAGCTGCAGACATTTCCAGGTGTGTGGTTCAGTTTATGCTGTCTTGTCTCATTTCATCAAGTTGTATGCTTAAAAAAATGAATCTTAAGAGGGTCATGTTGGAATGCTGGGTGAGATTAGTACCTCTCCTGTCTGTATATAAATTGTAGGATATTTGCTGTGCATGTGGTGAACAAAGAAGGAAATAGCAAAATTTCAGCTATGGGTTTTTATTTAAAAAACAAACTCAATTTATGAGAAAAGAAGCATTTTCTCATCAGTTTTTAGGCCATTGTGTTACATGACACATTATAAATGTCAGTTACTGATGTTTCCTTGAAGACAGAATTGATAATGACCTCTGTTATCTAATCCCTGAGGATTCATGCTGTCAGAGGGGTTGTTCCCTCTGCATGTATGACACTGGATCACGTTAATGAGGAACCAGGCTGTGGGTCGATAAGACAAGATGGGAAACCCTTTTACTCTGCAGCTCACATATTGTGTCCCACTGGGTTATCACAAGTTGTACAACAGAGATAATGACTTTTTGTTTTGATGAAATGCCAGCACTCATTCTGAAAAAAATACTGGAAAGGTTTCTTAAGGAATTAGTTGGAACCATACACACAAACTAGGCACACAAACACACTTGCACATGTAGCCAGTGGTATAAAATGTGCTCTGTCATGACAGCGGTGGACTCTTACACATCTGTTTCTAATCTGGTTCTCTCTGTTGTTTACACTAGACAGTGTGTACTACCCACTATGAAAGCAATGGATCAAAGAGATTTTACCTTCATTAGTGTGACACATAATATGCGACTCCATACATTAAGTGTTTGTGTACACAATCTCTTAACCTCATGGACATGTATTTAGTATTTATGAGCAGTTTTATTGCAAAATGTTACCAAAGTTTTTGTTTAATGTCCTCATCTAAGATGTTTGCTCTGTGTGTGCGTGTGTGTGTGCTATTGTTGTGTAGTTGAGTGTATGATATGCAATGGGGAAGATTACAGAGGTCCTATGGACCACACAGAAAGTGGAAAGGAATGTCAGCGGTGGGACCTGGAGGAGCCACACAAGCACCTGTACCACCCCAAAAGGTAATATACATAAATGTACACATGTGCATCCAACCGCAGGGCACTGAATTATACATGCCCACTCATACTTCAGTCAACAATTTAAAAATTAAGAACAAAAATATTGTGAGTACAAAATGTGAAATACAATGTAGTCAGTAATAATCTGTAAATGCAGTAATTGTATGTGATTGTGGTACGCTTAGTCTGGAGATGAAATGATTTGGAGCTAGCCATTTTGACTTTCCCTGAAGGAATTCTGTCAGCATTGTATTACAGTGTGTAATTGGGTGTTTTCAGCTGAACTATGCTGGGAAAACTCTTCATTCTGACTTAATTGTTTCAAATTCCTTTAGCTCTTAGAAGGTAAAATAGCAGACTTGTGTCCCACAATGAATTTGGGCCACACATACTTTTTTTCTTTTGAGGCCATACATTTTAGTCTGCATTAGTATTCCTAGTTGATCTTTATTTGTATATCCATGAGTGTTCATGCTGGCTATGTGTGCTCCAGCTACTCTGATGGCAGGTGGTCTGGATTAGTGGGGACTCGTTAACACATCCTTAATCATCCCAGTGTTTGTGTAAATGGGGTCCCAGATTGCTCATAGCACTAATGTAATGAGAGGGTCCCAGAGCCTGATACTACACGCCTGGAGGCTGCAGGCCTGAGGGGATGGAGGGCTTTAGGATGACTTACTGCAGAACACCTGTAGGGGTGCAGCCTATTATCTTCCACACTCCCTTGAGTTCTGAACAGATTCACAGATGGAGAGTTTGCACCATTCCAGTTATTAATGCTTCAGTTGCATGCGATGGTGAATTGTCTTTCACTTCTGCTGTTCTCATAAGGATTCAGTGTGGATGTGGAAAACATTGTCTTTAGGCGAAGAATGATGACGTCACATTGAGAGTTTTGCTTAATTTTAGGTCAGAATAAGGTTTGTGTAAAGGTGATAACTTTTAGTAAGCCTTTTTTCCCCTGATTGATCACATTAGATATCCGGACAAAGGCCTGGATGACAACTACTGTCGGAACCCAGATGGACGCCACAGACCCTGGTGCTTTACGACAGACCCAAACACACCCTGGGAATACTGCGACATCAAAGCTTGTGGTAAGTATGCATGCGTGTTTGTTTGTGTGTGTGAAGATTTCTCAGGCGTGTGAAGTTAAAATCTACACATAATCTTCATAAGGGTGTGTTTCTGTACAAGCCCGTGAAGTGTGACTGACTACACCAACATTTACATACCTCTTCCGGTACCTTTCATTTTGCCACTCCTTCCCTCTCATTGGCTAACATCGTCAATACTCACAAACACAGGCACGCCAACTTCTCTTAGACTCTCTGTTATGTCTTCTCTAATAGCCAGAATGTTTATTTTTCCCTCTGCGCCACTGGCCTGCTGTTTATTGTTCTATGCCAGTGACTACATGCGGCGCTTAAACCGCAAAGGGCTCGGTTACTGCTCTGCATTAACCTCCTGTTACACGTACAAGCACAACACGATGGTCATACACACTACAGGGAGATTTTTATTACACCTTACAAATGTGGTGTTATTAGCTGCATCCATCCTAATTAAGAATACCATCACATTTTCTACTGTATATGCTTATGTTACACAATAACGGGTAATGGGACAGCCACTGTGGTCCTTCAAAACATAAAACAGAGCGAGCGTTGGTGTTATTGTTGGGCTCAGTATGTGACCGGCCTGTTTGCCTGCTAGATTCATCAACAGTCCTGGCACCTTGTTTACTAGATGGCACTCCTCCATGTGGACTCAGTGATTCACTGTTCCCCCTGTTTTTCCCCATCTCCTGCACTCACTCTCTCTCTCTCTCTCTCTCTCTCAGTCTGATATGGGAGTTTGTTGGGACCAGACCAAGTTTACGACCCAGTTAGTCTTAATCAAAACAAGGCACAGAGAGAGGAGAGAAAGAGAGTGCGAGACAAAGTGTTCTTTTGTCAAGGGCTGCTCTTTTGTTTACCGTCGCATCCAGCGTGCATCTATTTTTAGATATATAGTATAGACAGAAAAATGACCTGCAAATCAGTACGTTTATACACTCCAGTGTTGAGACCAATGAAGATACACTTTTCTGTGATGTGAAAAACGCCAGATTCTTACCGAACTTGTGCAGAATCAACAGGTTAAAAGCAGGTGGCAGCAATATGAGGCTGTTTAGTCACAGTCTGTAGAACCTAATATTAATCTGTTTCATGTTATCTGCTGTTTGTTTTAGCTGATTGCATGTTTTTGTGTTTCTACATGCACATCTTAATTATTTACCCATATATAAATATTATTTATTTTATTTTGATTTGTATATTTTTGGACAACTTTCAGTAATAGTTAAAATTAAGGAGTATTAGCACACATGAGGAAATATTTATGGAAACGAAGCAATATCCACAGGCAGTTTTTTATTTATTTTTTTTAGGTTTGTTAACTTTGCAAAAATGCCATACGTTAATAGAGTTTTAACTTTACAAGAACATTGTGCCTGTATCGTTCTTTAAATGTGCTTTGAAACACAATGTTTGCTTGTATTTTTCAGTTACTTTGTGAAACTCTACATAATTTGAGTCGTTAATCGGCAAAAAATGTTAGCGCTTCAAAATCCAAGCTGCTTTTTGTCTTGGTGTTTACACTAAACAAGTGATTCACAAGTGAACAGGCTGTAAACGAATGAAGTGTTAGATTCTTGTCCTCACCCCATGATATGTTTGTTATTTCTCAGAAACACCTCCTAAAAGACATGTGGAGGAAACAACCGAGTGTTACCAGGGCAGAGGAGAGGGTTACAGGGGGACGGTGGATGTGACGCCCACCGGACTCACCTGCCAACGCTGGGACTCTCAGTTTCCTCACAACCACACATTCATACCTCAAGCCTACCCCTGCAAGTGAGTCAGATACTCAGAACACACATCCATCCACTCATTCACCTACCCACAATATGCTCATGTCTCAACATGCTATTGGATGGCTTTCTCTGTCTTTTCCAGGGACCTGAGAGAGAACTACTGTCGGAATCCAGATGGTCAGGATTCCCCTTGGTGCTTCACCACAGATCCCAGAGTCCCCAAAATGTTCTGCACCAACATCCATCAGTGTGGCAGTCACAATAACCCTGTCAATGGTGAGAGGTTCTTATTTGACACTTAAAACAGCACGAGAAGAGCTGATTTTGTTACATCTGAACCAGTAAATATTCCGAATTTTCATATTCTGTGGCCCATACTGTGCACATAAGATGCAGTAACCATATATCTTGGTTTGTAACAACATTTTGGATGTCCCTGTGGAGGACTGTAGCCCTATATGACTGTGGGAAGGACTGACCAACAGGCTTCACATAAATGGACTTTGACAGGAGCTCAGGATCGTCAGGTCTCACTGGACAGTAAAAGATGGAGTGAAAGGATTAGTGCTGGATGGGATTCTTTCTGGGATAGCAAGACATTTGGAAGTAAAAGATGTAGATCTATGGTTGAGTACACAAATTCAGATTTCCCAGGGGATCTTGGGGATATTTCGTAGAGATGTGGCATTGCATTGGGATTATAAACTGTCTGAGTTTGAGTTGTGGTCTACCCATGAGGGCGGAATATGTTCCCATACAAAAATGAGATTCAGGGTGACAGGCAGCTACCAAACCTTATTTAGAACTCATGCTTTCTAAGGCGTTATTGTATATGTCTTGTTTCTGCTCTCACTTATGCATTTCTACTAACAACCATGATAGAACACAAACTGCAGTTTCATTTTTATATTGTAAATGAATCAGCTCTTTTCATAATTGGCAGTACAATAACCTACTGTTAGTGGTGCGTGCTACATATGTGGTGTATGGTGGACAAAGGCATTTGTTGTGGTGATGTTGGTTTCAGTAAGGGTAGTTAGAAGTTCTTGGGGTGCAATTTTTGAAAGACATGCTTGTTTCATTTTATTATCTTCTTTTTTGTCTTTAATCCAGACTGTTATGATGGCTTTGGAGAGAATTACCAAGGAGAGCAGTCAAAGACTAGATGGAACCTTCCCTGTGCTCCCTGGCAGGATCACAGCAACAGGTCAGTCTATTTGATCCCCGCTACTTCTTTAACCTAATAACTTTCCCAAACTCCGCTGTGATGCACAAAACACAACTGCACCATCAATAAAACACAGACAAGCACCGCTGTCTGAAATAAAGATCAAACCGTCACACGGCTCCCTGACATGAAATCCTTAGGAGTCGAACAGTAACTCAAAGTGTTGAATTCTAAGGGGTCAGCGAGATCAAAGGAAGTCACTGAAAATTGGCAAAGGACATGTAAATTTCTATCAGTGGGGGAAAAGAATGTTTGACAAATCTGTTCTTACACATGACTTTCAGAGTAACAGCATCAGTGAGGAAGGCAGTGGGTCTGTGCTTTTATTAAACCATGTGTGTAAACCTGAGACGTAGTGGTTAGTGTGGAACTTGCCCTATTATTGACCTCTAGTTAAGTCTTATTGTTGTTAACGGATCAAGTCGGCCTTGTGTTTCTCAGAGGGGAAAGTGCTCCTGCGGGTGCACTGACTAGCCTCTCCTGAATCTCGTAATGGCTAGAGAAGTGTTTCCCTGAAGATGACCTAACTCAGCAGGAATGATTCTCAGCGATAACTTGGCTGGGGGACATACACTTCACTTCCCACCTTTGACCCTGAACCCCCTTTTGCTGGAACACTTCAAAGCCAATCAACCGCGCTGCTTGGCTCCTGCCAAGGGGTCACAAGTCAGGGTTAGGGAGGCACAGCGAGACCTGGCTGTTAGAAATGTAACACACGCAAGCACACAATCGGCAGACTGGATTGTTACAACTTGGAATCCAGAATTCCCTCCCTTTTTCCTTTACATTTCTATGTGTTATATGTTAAGGAATTCAGTGTGGGAAAGAATTCTGTTTGTGGTTTTTAAATCCTTGCGAGAATACCCTCATGTGTGGGATATGTCTGCATGAGCATGTATTACATAGATTTGTGAGTGTAGGTGGGTGCATACTGTCTCAGTGAGTAATTCCTCTGCAGATCACCTCCTTATCCTGTCTTGAGGGAGAGCCTACACAGCTGTGTAGTTGATCTGTCCAGATCATATCTGGCTAGATTCGTTCAGCTTTTACTAATAGTTATAAATCACCAGGAAATCCTTTTACCTTTATCAACAGAAGAATTATCTGCTTAAATGCAAAAAAAAAAAAAAATCCCTTTATTTTGAAAATATCCTTCAGGCCTCACTTAACAGAGATAAAAGATCATTTATGAGATATTTGTTTGTTTATTTGTGTGTTTTTAGCGGTGAGAGGGTCTTACTGATGGGAGGACTGGAGGGAAACTACTGCAGAAATCCTGATAAAGACAAACACGGTCCCTGGTGTTACACAAACAACTCAGCTATTCCTTGGGACTACTGCAATGTAAAACCATGTGAGTACTGTGTAGATGTTCTACTTATCAAAACTCCTCCTTTTCACACACACACAGCTGGCAGCACGTAGATCTGTCTACACTTTCAGGTCAGTGCATGTCAGAGAAGATTAACAACCCATCAGGAAGACAGGGGAGGGTTCCTATTAACTACTCCCACATGGAACTAGAGCCAGAGGCATCATGTCTATAAATGTGAATCTGTTTACCTGGAACTTTAGAAAGGTATTCACAGTGCTGCTTTTTCATCACAAGTAGCTATTTTACAAGATTAAGTTGGTTGTTACAAAACTACGCCAGTGCTAATCATACTTCACATCCAATTTATTATAGTTTTATTGTCCTTTTAAAAGAAAATAAAACCTAGACAGGATTTTCACAGAATATACAAAACAGTAGTAAATGTCAGGTTTGTGTTTATTGGTTTTTATACACGGCAAAACTTACTATCAGAAAAAAATATATTTAAAAAAGCTAAAGCTGAATACTGCCAGCTAAAATGGTGAGTTTATGTGATTTGCAGTTTGGAGATCAACCAGGAAAACACACATTTATTCCAACAGGGCTTCATTTTCAAACACCTATAGATTACAGCAAAAAAGAAAAAAAAAAGACAAATACATCAGCCCCTGTGGTCTTTGCTGTGCGGCTACTGTGAAATTTACACCTGTGTGTGAGGCCTCCTCTTATCTTGTACCAGTTAATACTTTCTGAACCCTTGTTTGTCTCGTCTGCTCTGTACAGGTGATGCTTCGCAGAACACTATTCCACTGGGTGAGTGTCTCTGTCAGCTCGTCTGGCTGTGTTTGCAGGTGGTTTAGCTACTGATCTGTATTTGATAGCCTCTGAGGCAAGAATTGGTGTTTTCAGAACCTAAAGGAGTCCTTTTTTTATGTTCAGCTGTTATGGGACATGAGGTGGGATATTATATTTTCATGGCAGCGTCTCTTTCTGTGCATCTATGCGTGTACGGGTGTGGACGTTTATACTGCATTATGTTAATTTATCTTTGCCTGTGATTTAATTTCTGTACATAATAATTCAACAACAGGGACACGAACTCTAAACAGTTTAAATTGGTCCCATGTGTTATGAGAACACATTCAACAATTACCATAATTTATGGTCTCATCATAACTTGTTATATTTTATATACAGCGTACTAATGATTATGGTAAATCATTAAGCAGCATAAATGCCTCATGTGTCATGTCTAAGAATATATTATCTTTACAAAAAAAATGCAGTTCATGCCTTTATTTGGTAGAGATAGTACAGAGAAACAGGAAATGAGTAGAAAGAAATAGTCTGGCCAGCTGGGAATTGAACTGGGCATTTACTGTTCAGGGGTTTTAGCAGCTCCACTGAGAACCAGGTCACCCAAACAATATGTCATCATGAACTGCACCACTGCCTGTTTGTCCATCTGCAAGTCCAGTTAAGGCTCAAATGTCATGTATGCACTCATTTAATTATAAATGAATGGATGTCGTATTTTGGAAAAAAGCACGACACCACCAACAAAAGCAAATGCCAGATGGAAATTAACAACATAAAACAGCCAAAATAAGTTATAGTATTATATAAAATAAATATTTAATAATTTTACTGATATTTAGACATTAAAAAGGAGTTGGGGGTAAACATTTATTTAATCCCACCTCTTTATTACAATACCACACACATTATATATACATCTATAAATTAAATGTCATTAAGGAAGTTGTATTTCTGAATTGGTGTGTGTCTGTGTGTGTGTGTTTCCAGGTGAGCTGTCCTCTGTGGTATGTTTTGTCCATAAAAGAACTAGAATTGTGGGAGGAGGTCCAGTGAGCATATCGGATGGTAGCTGGATGGTCAGCATACAAAAAGGGTATGACATCTCTATTCTGTTTTATATTCCACACCTTTTCTTCCACAGTGGGCCTGTCTGCCCAGACAACCCTCAAATCCATATATAATTCATTAGGGTAGGACATTTTAGGACATTTTTTTTCTTAGTGGCCTTTCCACACAGCTTACAAGTCACTCTGCCACATGTATGTGAAGACTTTTCAGCACGTATTTTAAAACATAGCAGCCTCTGTGTCTGTACATTCAAGTATTTTTCAAACGCAAATAGATTTAGTTAAGCCTAAACTAAATTCATGTTAAAGCTTAGAGAGTGCAATAGGCTGCTTCTGCCATATGAAAAAGGAAAACTACTGTTATCTGGTGTTGAACTGGTTGTCTAAATGTAAATAAAATACACCAATACAGTATGAGCTGTGCAAAAATATCTTAAGCCTGTGTTTCCCAAACGTATGGGACCCACTTGGTGGCAAAGTTGGTGCTAATTGGTGTTAAATATAGAAAAATAATATGACATGTTTTCATTTTCCAAATTAAAACAGATGGCAAGTGTTCTCTGGAACAGTGTAGACATGTTTATTTGACAAAAAATTTACAAAATACAGACAAGAGGCCTCAGTTGTAATATAATGATGGGTATGATGTGAAAGATTCTACAAAAGTACTGTCAAAAACACCCAAATAATAATTTTCAAAAATGCAAAGCAAAATAAATAAATAAAAAATATGCAGCACGATTAAAATGTATTTTAAAATGACAGTAAATACACGAAAACAGACAGAGTGTGGTCTGACAATGGAAGAGTCAGTAACGATGTTTGGGAATTCATTATATAAATTTAAGTCTTGAGGAGATGCCAACTTTTCTCTTTGGGTCTTGAGTAAACAAAATTTTGGAAGCACTCTGGTAAATAAACTGTAATAAATGATTTGTTGACTATCTTCATTTATAGTTGAATTATAAATAAACCATATATGACTATATGGATTTAACTGAACTCAGACATGGGTTTTCCTCTTGTCCTTTGTTAGATTTTGTCTATTTAAGAATAATAAATACATGGGTTTACACAGTTACTATTCTATGTATTCACAGATCATTTGTCCGTGTTTAACTTGTTAATTTTGCTCTTTCCAGATCAGTACACTGGTGTGGAGGGTCACTAATACGAGAGGAGTGGGTACTCACAGACCAGCAGTGCTTCTCTTCATGGTAACTTCAATACTTGTGCATGAAACACAATTTATTGACTTTTGCTTGGTCTGCCCACCACAAAGATGCTCTACAGAAAGTAATAAATGTGGAATATTTCAGTGCCAGGGGTGAACACTGTGTTTTCCTTCTGCAGTGTTCCAGACCTCAGTGAATATAAGGTGTGGCTGGGAGTCTCTGATATTCAAGAGGGCACTGTCGACTGGTCCGCGAGGCAGGAAGTCAGCATAGATCATGTGATATGTGGCCCTGAGGGGTCCAGTTTAGCCCTCATAAGGCTGTCTAAGTAAGTATCTGAATAATAAATCAAAACGTATCTACTGTATATGTGGTAGATAATGGTTTGCACTTTCTGTGTTTGTTTAATATATCTAGGCCAGCCCTTCCAGCAGACAATGTGCACACAATTCAGCTGCCTGTGGCTGGGTGCTCCATTCGAGAAGGAACAATATGTAAAATGTATGGATGGGGTGAAACCAAAGGTAATGATGATGGTGTTCATCTATATTCTTGAGCTATATTCTTTCTCCACTGTCACTCTCATATTCATATCTACTCTTCAGGTCAAGGTCCACATTTGCCCTATATTGCATTTATCTTTAATAACTCTGGATAATGGGTGACACATTGATGCAGTGGATAGCTCTCATGCCTCACAGCAAAGTCCTGGGTTCGATTCCAACACCAGTGTGTGGAGTTTGCATGTTCTCCCAGTGGGTTCTCTCTGGGCTTCCTCCCACCATCGAAAGACATGCACTGATAGGTGAATTGGTTAATCTAAATTGCCCATTGGTGTGAATGTGAGAGTGATTGTTTGTCTCTATATGTTCAGCCCTGTGATGAACTGGTGACATGTCCACAGTATAACCCACCTTCACCCATAAGTATCTGGGATGGGCTCCAAGCAACCCCCGTGACCCTAGTGAGGATAACGCAGGTTCAGAAAAATGAATAAATGAATAAATGAACAAACTCTGGATTATTCACCACATCCATTCTTTAAATGATTGAAAGAGCAGTTGCCTTAGTATATTATAACACATTCTTCTCTTAAATAATTGGCTATTGTATAATTTATGCCATATGTTTTTTAACCTCAGGTCAGTACCACTTGTTGGGTGGCCAGTTATATAGAAGGGATGAAAGAAGATTGAAAGTTTTAATAAAATGAAAGTCAGAAATATATCAAGATGTTTGTATAAAACCATTTAGCCCTCCCTCCATGCTCTTGAGAAAAAGAAATGTGCTGCATATGTTACAGTACTGTATTATTTTACAATACAAGAAAGTTCCACAGAGGTGGTATTTGTGGTGTATTTTCTACAGGAGGATAGCTGCAATAGAGCTGAACTTTTTAACCCTTTCAGGTACTGGCCATGATGATGTACTGAAAGCAGTCAACCTGCCCATTGTTAGTAATGAAAGGTGCAGAGATATGCACAGAGGGAGCCTCCACATCACCAACACCAAGATCTGTGCAGGAGGAAACAGAAATGAAGGAGTGTGTGAGGTAAACTATGTTTTGCATTGTTTTTCACACAAGATGTAATCAAACATGAGGTGTGATCAGATGATTCTACTCAACTCAAATGGTATGTTCAGTGCTTGTTGTTAAACACGCTCAGGTCTTTAGACCTTTGGATACAGTAATTGTTCCCAGTGTGAATTTACGAGGATATTAGCGCCTTAGTTCAGCACAAAACCAGCGCTTTCAAAGCTCAGTTTGATCTAAATCTCAAACAAATGTTCTGTAAATCCATAGGCTTAATATCCAGGCCGTTGTAAATGGAGCAGCTGCACCAAATTTCATCAGTGATCAAAGCCTTGGTTTTGTGGCTTTATAGCTTAAGAGGAGAGCTGTCTGTGTTGATAAACACTCATGGTGCTGCCTGTCACTAAGAGCATAAAAATACATTTTGCTTTCATTCAAAAATGTAAACAGTGGTGATGGTCATTTCTAGACCCCCATCGTGTAAAATGTGATATGTATGTGTTCTTTTACAGAGGGATTATGGTGGCCCCCTTGTGTGTCAGGACGGTGACATCAGGGTAATTGTAGGAGTGAGTGTCCATGGCAGAGGCTGTGCTCGAGCCAACCAGCCTGGCATCTTCATCAATGTACCCTTTTACACACAATGGATCTACAAGGTCTTCAGATATTATCCTAACCCTGAAATCATCTAGAGACCCAGTTAGAGAATATAGCACAACATGGACCACACAGCTTCTACTTCTGCAACTCCTGTGGTGCTCTCAGGACACCTGGTTTCTATGTTCACACCTACCCCAAATATAAATAAGAAACTGATCTGGGAAAGAGTGTTTAATGGATCAACAGCGGGGATGAGAAACACATCACTGATGTGACCCTAAAATCCCATATGGTGATTATGGTGAATAAAAGCCGATAATGTTCAGATGGTGGAAGGGGGAAATGGACCGGAGCTGGAGCTCTGGTTGTAAAATATGGAGCTAAAAACAAGCTGAATGTTTCAGAAACAAAGAATGTTTCTTTGATTTTTGGGAGCTGAACTAATGAGACCAGGCAAACAAGAAAGTGTTTATCATCTGTTGTTTATGATTTTCATTTAGTAGCAAATCCACCAGAGTAATATGTGTGCATGTGAATAATTTCAATTCCTGGCATTACTTGAATGTTTTCAACACCAAAGTGCAGTGGTTCAGCAGCTCCATCTGTAGAGTACATCAATGGGCCACTTAGAAAACTATCCACTGGTAGGGTGAATTTAAGGGCACTCTAACAAGCTCCATGCAACTCCAGGTGCTTAGATAAAGTGGTCCTTATTGTACATAGTATTTTAATGAGTGTATTTGTAACACTCTCAAGGTCATTTGGGTCTTATAGATCTCTAACAAGAAACAATGAATGTTATGGTATACGAATAAATTATGTACAGTTTGTTATCTACATTTCAGCTTTCAGTCATGTGTTCCTTATTCTAACATTATCACTAAGCCATTGACTGTATATATGAAAATGTTTGCATATTGTGTAGATACAATGAATGTACGGCAGCCAAGTAGGAATTGAAATTAGCAGTAAATGTCACATTCATGTGTATTAACATCCTGTTCTCTTACTCCATAAAGGTAATTAAGTATTAAAGGCATGTCTGTATGTGTGTGTGTGTGGGTGGATGTGTGTATGTGTCTGTATACTGGTGCATCTGTTTCCATACATTTTCCTGCAGCAGTGTCAGTATGCTAAACAAAACTGCAGAAGGAGAGAGTGTGTGTGAGCGTGTGCATGTTTGAGCCGAAGCTGAATGAATTACCATCTCACCACACTCAGACCTTGGCAGACCCCCAGTTCCTATCCTCTAGTATATTAGAGTCACAAAGACTGTCACTTCAAACTTTATCATGAATGGAGATGCTTCATTGGGATGAGTGAATGGTCCTTGCAACAAATTAACACACCGTTCCTACTAGAGTTAATGACTGTGATGGCTTTATATTATAACTGCATTACGTACGTATGAGTGAGAAAACTTATCTGTGTGTGTGTGTGTGTGTGTGTGTGTGTGTGTGGTGATAAAAGAGCACTGAAAGATGCTGCAAGCTGCTATATTTGAGAGGATGTACAGTACTGTTTCATGATCATGTTCTTATGTTAAGTATATGTCTTATCCAATATGCTATATGTTAAACTCAGACATTATCTGAAATGTTAAATATTTTCTGTCAATATATTAAATGTTTTTATTCATTGTTTGAATTCTCTGATTGAGTGCACTGAATACTAATGCATTTCATGTCAGTCACTTCTCCTTCTTTCCGCATAATTAGATAAAGGTTGTTATAGTTACCTACCAGAAGATGGCACCACAGTAGCATTGAGACTATGACCATGTTGTGATAATCTAACTAATCTCTCTCTCTCTCTCTCTCTCTCTCTCTCTCTTTCTCTCTCTCTCTTTCAAACACACACAAACCTACACACACAAACCATTTAAGCCTAGTGGCTGTTCTTGATCAAATACTATGACAGACTGGCCATATTTTGCTGTCACTCTATTCACAGTTTAATAGACAGGAAGTGAAAGATAGATATGAGGGGCATACAAGTGTGTGTGTATGTGTGTGTGTGTGTGTGTGTGTGTGAAGATGCTGAGAAGTA
>JAPSES010000249.1:8787627-8806359 GCA_029822895.1 Maxillicosta whitleyi
TGTTTTTTTTTAATCTATTTCATTAGATTCTTGACACTGGAAACATACCCAAAGAAATGTGAATTACATGCTGCTAATAAAGAAATTAACAAACCCACATTTCCGTAATGGTGGTTTTCTTCAGGATCTAGCTCAATAACTATTGAAGATACGTTTATAGAAAAGTCCATGGACTATATGAGAAAACATGAGTCGCCATCTGGTGGACATGTGTTATTATTACCACAGCAAAGAAAAACGAAATGAACGAAAATTTCAAAGTGATCCAGAATCCAGGATTTCTTCTGGATCACCCCCAAAAGTTAATCATTTAAAATTTCATCAAAATCTGTCCATGACTTTTTGAGTTATGTTGCACACAGACAGACAGACGGACAAACGCCGGCAAAAAAAAAAAAACCCCTCCTTGGCGGAGGTAATGAAACAAATGCATTTATTTACAGGAACTGACATGTTAAAAAAGCAATGTTTTCAGATCTGAAATACCACAAAGAATACAAGCACTTGTTTGCACTCATTTTTAACTTAGAAAGAGTTCTGAAATCAGTGGGAAAAACCTGATTTTCACTCACAGCTTTCATGCATCTTGGCGTGCTCTCCAGTCTTCCACATTCCTGTTGGGTGCTTTATGCCAGTCCTGGCGCAAAAATACAAGCGGCTCAGCTTTGTCTGAGAGCTTGTGACCATCCATCTTCCTTTTTATCACATTCCAGGGGTTTTCATTGAGGTTCAAGTTTGGAAATTTAGAGCAGGGTACAAGTTTTTTCTAAAGCCAGGTCCATATGTATATGGAATCAAAATGTGATTGACGTGTAGACGTTCAGCTTTAATTTAATGGGATTAACTTGTTGCATTAGAGTTTTTCTGAATTGCTAGAACATTAACCCCATTCTCAAATACTCAGTTTCGCAAACTCATTCATCAAATCAATCACTCTTTTGGGGCAACCTTAAGCTGGTTCTCAAACTTAAAAACAATTTTCATACCTGTGGCACATTTTTTACACAACTCTACACACAATGTCACTCTCTAAAACCCATTTCTCACTGTGATGCACATGAGCTACAAAACGGTCAACACAGGAGGCAAACGTTAAACACAAATACAGCACAGTTGTCAACAAGTACACACAACAATTCAAAATTGAACACACTATTGTCAAACCAACTGCACACAACATAAGCCAGTTCAGAGTGCCTTGGACTCCAACAAAGGATGGAAACAATCTGAGAGGCAGAAGATTCTGTTTATGCTGTGGTTTAGGACAATATACAAATGAAGAGCTCTTTTCCAAAACGTTATATATCCATTTTATAAAATTAAGTGTTTTTACTGATCACAGTGTTTTCACTGAAATCTATGTTTAAAATTGTTACGGACATAGCAGCATTAGCCTAATTCCAATTTTCCTGATGCTATCTTAAAATCAGATTGTAAAAAGTAAAATAAAATATTGTAATTAAATGGCTTTTATAGCATTTTGGAAAAGAGCTCTTAATACAGGAGTGGTTCAATATCAGCCAGAGTTTCATAAATGTTTGCCTTCCACCATAAAGCCCTTTCCTGAACCCAATAGGACAATGTTTCTGTGCATGGCAGTGGGTTTATCACCCAAACCCATATACCAAAGAAAATCTGCCAGAACCAGCTGAGATGGTCAGTGGTGACGTATGTGGGGAGCGCTGTCAAGGCTGAGTCCGACACATCGGGGGTTTTTACTTCATTGCCAGGAAAAAGAAACGGTGCGTCACATTATGTAATAACAGTGCAATATGTAATAATGTAACACATTTTCACATCATTTTGTAATAAAATCCTTGAACACATTTTCTAATAACTTATTATATATTACAAGTTATTAGAAAATGCAGGTGTAGCACTTTATTTTTTTTTTACAGAAGATGTAATAATTTGGTTATAAAATGTTTTTTCTAGTTAAGGCATCAATTTCAGTTTTTCAATGGTTTATTACATAATACAATAAATGATTACATTTCCTGTAAAGTGCTACACCAGTGCTACACATTTTGTAATAACTTGTAATATGTAATAAGTTGTTACAAATTTTATTGCAAAAATGCGGCGTTATTACATAATGAGGTGAAAAATTATTACATTATTACATAAAGTTGTGCTATAGGGACATTATTGCCTGCGATGTGAATAAAGTCCTCAAAGACATGATGCTGAGGCAGAATGAATCTGTCATCAACTTGATTTGAGTGTTTCACAGAAATAATAATTTTCTTTTTACAGCTTTCTTGGTCTTTTAAGTTAATGCTAAATATATGTACAATATGTAATAAATATTATGTTGCATTATGCTTTTGAGTGCAGGTACAATAGTTTTGAGGCAATTGTTTGCTTTTGTAATGAGATTTTGTGAATGTAGTTTGAATCCTGGGCTTGTATTTACAGTTAAATATAAAAAGGGGTGCAGCTTTAAAAGAAAAAAAGTGCTTTAGTGATTGTGAAAAACTGTAATCGTTAAGGAATTACAGTCACTTTAAGTGTAGTCCCTGCTTTGACAGAGGCTCAAAGGTAAATGGAATTGAGGATTGTTTGGATGAAAGTCATTTCCAGTCAACAACTGCTTGCTTTACAGGACTTTATTACATTTACTTCAGCTGTTGCTTGTTTGTGGGTACTTTGACATCAATTTATTCTTCATTTAACTGAGACACCTATTGGCGCCGGGCTGAGGCCTGGCAATGTATGTATTTAATTGTTCTGATTGATCTATTTACCTTTCCTGCATGCATACTGCAAGAGCAAAACACACTAAAAGCTATATCAGCTTCAAACCCAAAGCCAATAAGTGAGGTTGAAAAATACTCTTAAACATGGGATAATTAACTAATCACTAATTATTTAATCAAAAAGCATTACTCATTGTCATTAGTTTGATTCGATTCAGAATTCCAATGATAAATAGAGGTGCTGAGCAGAACTGCAGTAACTTTAGACAATCTGGTTCTGCAGAGTTTTAAAATACACTGATTAATATTTATATCACTATTAGCTTTCAACAACAATTCACTCTTTACTTTCTACTGACTCATGGTTGCGTCTTGAAAAAGCTGGAAATGCCAGTCACCCAGCACTTTCTCTGCGGAAAATGAAAAGGTCCGATATAGTGACTTCTATAACTTTATAAACCTAAATTAACCCCTGCATTTCCTCAAATTCATACCTTTTGCTGCATGAAAAGTCACCGTAAAATTATACATGAGATTAAAAATTGTAGAGTGTACATATTTGGCTCTAACTTTGGAGCTTTTACAGGTTAACTTTTTAGGAATCTATTACAAATCTGCAGTTAAACCACACACAAATCCAAAAGTATATAGTGGGCTTCTTAGATATTATAGTTTATCCGATTTCATTCTCTTCGGCTTGTCATATCAGGAAGTGTCCAAACGGTATTTTTCAGTTTCGTATTGTCGAACATTTGCAGGCTACTGTCTACCACGGAGAGAAAAAAATAACTCATAGGAAGAGTCATCATCGGTCCTGTCAGGAGTGCATCCATAGTGATGTTCACATTGCCATTATAAACCAGAGATTCTAAAAAAGTACTTCAGTTACAGTAGCTTAGAGACATTGTTTCAGCAGAGACTCGGGGCCTCCTCCTCTCTCCTCCCTTCCTGCCTGTGTGTGTGCATGTGTGTGTGTGTGTATGTGTGTGTGTGCACATGGTATGGAGCTTTATAATGCTGACAGGCAGAATGAGAGCAATGGGAAGCTCAGAAAATGAGAGAGAAGGAGAGACAGAAAGGAAGAGAGGGGTGGGAGGATGCAGGGAGGCTGGGTCGCCTGTCAGTCAGAGCCCAAACCTTATCAGTTATAAAAAGACAAAAAAGAGAGAGCGGAACAGACAGACAGACAGACAGAGTGTGATTGTTTGTGTGTGGAAGTAGGTGAGAGGGAAATTAATAACACGAAAATAGAGTTACATCTAAATTAAGTCTATTTGTCAGCAAATGTCAGTCATTGCGTGTGGCCGCTGGCATTGTTAGTGTGAGAAGTGTTGTCTTGCATATTTTAGTTGAGATTAATATTGTTTGCGGTGATTGAGATACATGAGCCTTGTTAGCAAAGTTGTCTACATGTGGTGTAAGATTTGCTTCCCTCTCTCTTTTCTGTTTCTTTACAGGATCACTCAGCTATAAAAAATCAGAAGGAAGAGAGCAAACTACAGGCGTGATAAGATAAGAGCTGCTCTAAGCTGGCTTTAATAAGTTGGGAATGTGCTTTGATTAATGGATCAGGAAACTCTGACATGTATCAGCACTTTTCATTAAAGAGGCAAAGCTTTGCACAGTGACTTTGCAATGTTGTTTGCAGCAGCTAAAACAGAAGATGACTAATCATTCATGTGTATGCCAGGTTTATTCTTTTTTTTTTTAATTTAATCTTGTTTCTAATATATTCATACCTGCACGTTATGAAATATTTCAGGTGTTTGATTCTTGTTAGCAACTGTCTTCCTTTTTCCAACACCAGTTTTTGGACTAAGCAGGACATGAGCGACCGTCCTTGACATTTTCTTGCCTATTAACATCTTTTCCTCCTCCCATTAAGGACAGGGGAACGAGCTGGAAGAAAGGGCAGCTCGGGGGGGAAGAGAGGTTGAGGTGTGGGTGGGTGTGAAATGGGAGACAGATTCGATGTATGTGTGTGTGTGTGTGTGTGTGTGTCCTGCTGATCAGCAGTGTTCACTCTGTAGGAGTCCAAAATGAACAGCGATGCCTTCAGGAGCAGAGCGTTATATATTCAGCTGATGAGCTCTGCTGTGCACTGTAAAGTGTTCCCTCCAACGTGCTCCTGCGAACTCTCCCAGGGTGCCACATGAATAAACACTCTCAGGGCTCCCATGACTCTTCCTTCCTGAAGCTGAATATTTTATACCACATGATTTTTTTTTTCGGGGATGAAATGCTAATCTGATCAGCCGCAGTTTTAGAACAATAAATATTGTACATCATAACTCACTGAGGAATGAGTGGGTGAATTGTGTTAGCTGCCTGAATGTTATGTGCTGCAGAGTGAGACACAGACAAACAGACAGACAGACAGACAGACAGAGGCGGGTACAAAGGGCTGGCTGTGTTTCATGGGCTACTCCTTATTTCCTGAATGTGGCAAGCAGCAACTTGGAATATCAATGATGCTTGATTCCCCACAGCAAAGACTGCAAAGAGAATGAGTTTGTGTCTTTATATATGTGCATGTGTTTGTGTATGTGTGTGTGTGCGTAGGGTACTGTACATTATTCAGCTCTAGCCCGCAGTCTCTGCCCAGCTGCAGCCATAGGCCAAACACCACTTTACAGTTTATAAACAAAATTACACACATACACACTCTTGCTTGAGGCAAGCTCTTAAATTGGATTGAGACTACAAACTGATCAAAGCAGTTTGTAGCAGGATTGATGCTACTGGGAGTCCTAACCTGTTTATAAGAAAGCTTCCCAAACCCACCCCAATCCACCCACTTTCTTCCCACACGGATACACAAAAAATACGCAATGTTTTCAAGAATGTTATTTTCTAGACTGTTTGGATGTGTGATTCATACACTGCCTCAGCACAGAGTCATACAGCCAAACAAAGACTCTGTGTGTGTGTGTGTGTGGCCACAATAATGATTAACACTAAATAATCAAGTAAGCTGATGTCTAACACCTTGGGTATGTGTAGGCTTTTGGCTCCATACATCAGTACATGGCCCTGATATTGTTTGCATCTATTAGCCTCTTCCTACTCTAATGAGGCTGTCTGCTCAGTTAAAATAAAAAGTCATCAAATATTATGAGCCCTATAGACCAAATTAAACCACAAACATCCACACAGCCACCGGTGACCAAAACCATCTGTGATATAAACTGTTAAATACCATTAATCCTGTCAATCCATGTAAATAATTGGTGTAAAATGCAGTTTGACATCTTTCCATGGTCATTCAGAGGCTCCATAGTTACCATGGAAACACCATCATCTTCTACAACACTGATTCAACAGTAAAATCCATGGAGTTGGAACTATTTATTTAAGTATTAAGTATTTTGTTGAAAAAGTTTCTTTTTCCTCAATTCTCTCTGTTTCTGATATAATAAAATAGAACTTTAATCTGAGCGTTTATGAACATATACATGATCAGAAAATTAAATCTAGGAAATGCATTGAAAAAACAAGAAATACAGAGGAAAAGATAATAATAAATAACGATTAATCAATTAAGAATGATTAAATAGATAGAAAAAAGCTTTGGGAACTGCCACAGAAGAAACACTGGGTTTGTATCGGTTGAGACTAGTCTGTATTATCTTTTTGTGTCCTGCATTTTTAGCCAACAAAGCTGCCTAAAAAGGTGTGCATATTATAACCACACACATCGTCGTCTTTGTTCATTAAAAATACACCATCACCCGAGCGATATTACCATGGAGATTGAAAATCTTATCTTGGTCTGCCCACCCAGACAGCTGTTTTCATTTCAGCAGTCCTCATGTAATAACTTGGTATTATTTTGCTGAAGATTCATTAAGCCCACATACTGTATATAATGATGACACAGAATACTCCATGTACAGTATAATTTTATAACAGTCTCTGAAGTGATGCCATTGGCCTGATTTCCAGTCTAATTCTAACAGGCCCAAGCCGGCTACTCTCCAGAGAAACCTGGTCAGATCAACCATGAGAGCATCAGCGACAGAGTTTGCCTCTGTGGTAGGATTCGCTGTAGAAGAATATGCAGGATTAGGAGAAGAATCATTGTCTCCACGGCACGGTGACACTTGACATATTCGCTTTTGATTCAAAACCTCTGTGAGAGCAAGACACGTTACACTGATTCAGATGCAATACTCATCCTTGACTGAAGAAGAAAAGGAAGAAAATTTATATTACCTGCTGCTTCTCAGCGCAAATTACATAAATGGTCTAAGGCATCGGGTTTACAACCTCCTTTTGGTCCGTTTGTGCCTTAGTGAACATGTTCAAGCACAAAACACACAGGGTGAGAACCTATAATCAGTGTGTAATATTCATCCATTTTTAACTCTACTTCTTATATGGGCGTATTAGAGAATGTATGGATGTGCTAGTTAAAATGTATGAGTGTAAAAGAGGAAATATGTGAAGTCAAAAGACCAAATCCATGAATATGAAAGTAAAAATGTATGACTGTGAAGGGAAAATGTATGAATGTGACAGTGAAAATATATGAATAGTAGAGAAGCTATATGACTGTGACAGTTGGTCGGAAAGTAAGAAAAGGGGCAGGACTAGATAAGCCTTTGCTTCTTTCTGTCCCTTATCAAACTGTGTTGATAAGTTTTATGGTAAATTTATTGCATTTCATTACTTTTTTTTCCTGTGATTAATAACCATAGATGGGTGCATATGTAATTCACTTCTTGCTCTTATTGTTTTTTTTTACTTTTTGAGACAAATATATAAATAAAATAAAAATAAATAAATAAAATATGAGGATATGGGAGAAATTACATCTTGTATGGCTCATAAAGTACTCTGCTTCTCAATATAAATATCCATCCATCCATCTTCTGCAATCCCTGAGCACTTCTGGAAAAACATACCTTACATACACTACACTGTGGATAACATAGAAAGTAAAGTTAGCAACAATCCTATTAACTATTTGAAACCATCTTAAAAAGACATAGCTACAATGCTGAAACTGGGCTGCTTTTCTGAGCTCATGTAAAGTTAACTTTATAGCACCAGCATCTCCTTATATTCAGTATATAGTATTTATGGTATAATGATGAGGCATCAGAATGTAGCCAACTGACTCCTCCACCATCCTCTTGTGGTGCTAAGTTAAACCTTTCTATTGGCAGTATCACTTAAATTAAAGCCAGTTATTATTTAAATACACTAGATGATAGCAACAAACCTTCAAGTTGAATTCCACCTATACAGTAAAATTGAAAAGAGCACTCTAATGAATGAATATCCTGAATACTATATTCTAATTTTAAAATGATATTCCTCTAAATCTTACATGTTGAACTCAGCCTTTGATTGGCTCTGACCTCAAAATTTTCCTACCCTATAATAATTTGCAAATTCAAGTGTACTTATCGAAGTCAAAGTGCTTGAACATATGATTAAAGATACTTCATTGTGCATATTTCCCAAGAATATACAAGTGCATCAACTAGAGGTCAATCAATATTAGACTTTTAAAAGCTGATGTAAATATAATAGTTTGGAACGTGAAAAAGACATCATCAAAAGAGGTAATCGGCTAATATCAATGCTGCTACCTGGATACAGTGGATGGAGCTGTCATCATTGTGTCAGATTACTAAAAGTATCTGCAGCAACCCTGGGTATTTTATTCAGGGTCTGATTGCATATTAATGCCATTCACTTCACTTATAACTAGACAAGACTAGAGCATATCACCTCATATTACAACTATTCCTTTACTTTTAACCCAGAACATACATGTGCATCTCACATGTAGCCAAAGACAACTCATATAATCTTTAAAATAAACCACAACTTGCATGTGTACAAGTTTCCTGAGTTTACATCATTTAAAATACTAAGGTTTATATTCTTCGAGTGAAAATATTAGGAAAAAAAATAGGATATATACCATATTTCAGGTATTTTATGCTATATCAGTCTAATTGACCTTGTTTAATTGTGCCACAGCTAACACTATCTGAATTTATAGTAGTACTTCTGTGTCCTTGGTTGAATGCACATTACCAACCACAGATCATTGTACACTAAATAGAAAATAAACATTAATCAGTGCATTCATAACAAAAGCTATTAATTTCCACAGAAACAGGGCTACAGTCAGTATATCAGCAATGTCAATGAGTTTACATTCAGAATGCTAATGTAACTACATATTTATTCACTATTTTCTATTGGCTAAACAACAGTTAGCTTACTCATGGCTAGTATAGTATGAAACAAATCGGATTTTACTTTTTATCATGACGAAACATTATCATAAGATTTCTCATGTTGCAGTCCAGCAGTGACAGAGGAGAAAGCAAAGCCATTGGTCACGACCAACATTTCATTGATCGACTTCCAACATTATGTTTTCCTGTTCATACCTGCATATATTTACTAAAACAAGTGGCGCCAGGCACAATAAACCCCTCCCCTTGCACATATTATTTTGGCATTGATCCAGCTGATGTCATCATGTCTATACATGTGGTGATGTCAGCATATTAGTTGCATCTATACATGTACCAGGTTTGAAGTAAATTGAAGCAAAATGGATGTTTTTATAAACATTTGAAATTCCGTCCATTATAAGTAAATGGGGGAGAAAATATTTTGAAAACATAAAAAATTGGAACTTCGACCTACTTTTCTCAAAATGTAACCAGTTCTGTTCTGGGTCAGTGGCAATCTATAAACCCAATTTGGTATGAATTCAACCAATAGTTTTGCTGCTAGAGTGTTAACAAAGTGAACCAAAAACAATGCCCCTGCACCTTGTGGTACTACTACTTAGTATCTGAAGGCTTCTTCCTCTACTGTTCCTGGGTCATAGGGATCATACAGAACATCATCCTCGTGTCATCCTGGCATCTGTTGACCGGCCAGTTTACTGTGGCACTGTTGTACACATATTCAAAGCATGTGTATATTTACACAACGCCCAAACCAACACTGATGCATATCCAGGGAACATCTGAGATATCTCACTCAGCTTCACAGATAGTACCACCACAGATGGAGACCTCCAGCCAGAGGAGTGGTGGAGGTAAAATAATGAGTGGTGGATTTCAGTTACATAGTTATTATTTTATTCGAAAACAAAAAGAAATTCATTTTTAAACTACTAAGAAATAATAAACATCTATTGTTACCATGATTGAATGTAGGTATTCTTGTACTGTAAAAGGGCAACACATTTTAGATCCTTTAATATATGTTATTTAGATTTAAGCTACTTTATACCTCTGCTCTACTACATTTCAGAGGCAAATATTGTCTTTTTTTAAAATTAGAATTAAGTTTATAGTATGGCTTAAGAACATTCTACTTAAGATAATCATCCATCCATCTGTTTTGAACTCATCAACTCTTGATTTCATAGAGACATTATCTCTAGGATCTCTATAAATTCAGTACCCATTATGGTTTTCCACTGAATGCACACTGGCTCCACAACAGGTGTAGAATGCATTTGATGTTAGGCCGACTGTAACCACATCTAACCATCTGTAGCATAGAGCCTGCTGGCTTAATCACAGCCAGGGAAACCAGCTCATAATGTGCTATGTGTGTACTCTCTGTTTTCCAGATGCACCCATCCATAATTAAGACTGCGAGCCAAACATTTGACAACCCAACATCTTTTAAAAAAGTCCTTAAAGTCAGTTTAATTTAACATAATAGCTGTGTCAATTCTGAGTTTGACAACAGAAAGTGTTACTGGTCACTATATTTCAGGTCATTAGCATAATCACCATGTTTAATAAAATGCTTAAGAAAATAAAATTTTATAAGGGAAAAATATATAAATAAGTGGCGCCAGGCACAACAAACCGTACACATCACCCATTATAAGTAAATGGCAAGATTTTATTTTAAAAAATCATTAAAAATTTTGAACTTTGACCTACTTTTCCCAAAATGTAATGACATCCGTTCTTGGTCAGTGGTAATCTATAAACTTGATTTGGTATGAAATGAACCAATAGTTTTGCTGCTAAAGTCTTAAGAATCAAATAAAAAAACAAACAAACAAACAAAACCAAAAACAATACCCTTTGCCTTCCTCTTTGGGGGAGGGGAATAAAAACGTAAAGCACTGGCACTATATTAAACAGTTACTGAATTTACTTAATCTTTACTAGGATTTCAGAATTGAAGTGTTTCAGAATTTGCATGTTATAATAATAATAATTAATTATTGTACTTGCACCATTAGACAACAACTGATACAGTGAGTCCACCAAAAGAGGCAACGCATCAGCATTTGAGACTCGTAAATCCAATGTATTCAGCAGTAGTTACATGAATCCTTTTTTTAAAAATTTTTTTATGGTAGATGAAATGCTTGTAAACAAAGCCCCTTGATTTTCAGCATTTTTTAATAGATACTAATCTGAAACTTTCCCAGCCCTGAATAAGCAGAAGAAAATGGATGGATAGATGGACAGAAAGTCTGAGACCTAGACATACCTGACCCATAAGTGCATAGCTGAAAATTCTGCCTTTGAAATCAGTTTCATCATATATTCCCTCAAACCTCACAAAATGAAAGATTTAAAGAAAAAGACAGAGAAATTGGGAGTAAGAGTTAAGTTAGTGTGCAGTTAATTGCACTAATATAACTGTCTAATGGGTGGAAACTGATGGTTTTGCAATGTGCTTTCCTGGCATAGGAAGGTGCTCATTTTGCAACAAATACACCAGTTAATTTACACCCATCTATTTGCATGTGTGTAAAATGGCTGTTATATTAGTGCAACGTGGACATGGAGTTGTCACAGTGACAACAAAGTAGTTCACACAGAACCTTCCAAATGGTCTATAATTAGTAGATACAGCCATAAATCTGCAAAACTAACTTCCAACCAACCCACTATTACTTAATTGTCTGTTATTAACATGGCTAAATAGATGTATTAGCATCACAAATAGGTTTCAGTGTGGACTTCAGTTAAATATATATCCGAAACTGAAAATCTCTGAAGAGACAAAACAAATGTAACAAGGCTCTAATAAGGAGCTTTTGTGATTTTCTGTAGCCACAGTAGGTGATGGTGGATCAGTATTCATGTTGCAATGTGCACCATCACCACTCGATTCACTGAATATCACACCTTGAGACTTTAAATGCACTGCAAAAAAAAAAAAAAAGGCCTGCTAGAAATAAGCATAAAATTCCTAAATCTGATCAAATTGGCTTATATTGATTGAAAAAAATCTGCCAGTGGGGGAAGAAAAAAAATGTTTTTTCTGATGTAAAAATTTCTTGGCAGGCTGTTTTCCATATTTAGATGAAAAATAAGACGTATGTTCTAGAAATAATGCTTAGACATCATTTTTTGCAGTGTGCAGCATATGATGTTGATAGAGGGAACAATATTTCATGAGGTCCATTTAGATTTCTACTGTTGCTCACCGGTAAAGATTAGTCTCTCACTTGCTCGACATTGCAAAAGATATAGCCACCAAATAACCAGTGTTGTCCATGTACTGGTCTGTCCTCCTACAGTTGTTCCATCCGTCCCACACTTTACCACTGTTTGTTTGTATTGTGACAGAAAAATCACCCATCTATCTGACCTGCTGCACAACAGACAAAGGCATGTCACTTTATTTTAGTAAACTCAGTTTTTTTCTGTTTTTGTTTTTTTTCCCCTCCAGCTACACTTACACTAAACAATCTGTGGTGTTCCATTTTACAGTTATGGTTAATGCTTTAAAATGTGCTTAATTTGCAAGCATTTAACACATTTTAATAAGACTGCGGAGTACCCTGCATGCACTAAGTGTTCTGATTCTTCAACAATGATATTTGGGAGCCAAGTGATTAGATATTGTAATAACAATGTGATATTTAACAGCAAAGGAGGGACAAACAGGGGGGGTGGGGGGGTGTAAAAACCCTCTGATTAGATTATGCACCAGACACATTCTATTAATGTCTTTAAAAAAGACTTAACTTTGTCAGTGCTACAGCGTTCTAAAGTGTTACAGAATCTTTTTTCCACCACATATTGTAACATCTGAAATGGACATAAAACTTCACACATTTGTCAAAATCAAAGCAAAAATATGAAACCTTGTCTCCTGCAGACTGTTAGATAACTTCATGTGAAATACATAAAAAAAATATTTCTGTCTTTCTTATATTCAGAGAACTCAGTCTGTCTTTGTCTTGTATTTTTAGCCCATCTCTTGTTATCGATTTCAGATTCATAATTCCTGATTGTGCGCACAAGAAAAAGTCAAAGTGATACAAAGACACTGCACGCACACACACACACATATAAAAATGTGCACACAAAAGCATCAGCAAAGAGAGTGTGGTATGGCCAGCGGTGATGTGTATGGTTAATGTGATTTGCACAGCATTTATCACCCAGAGACATTTAGAGACTAAGTCCTGCATACTAACGCGATAGTAGATATTACACCCCACTGCTTCCATTTAAAGTCCTGATCTGATGGTGTATAATATCCAGGTGATTTGCTATAGGAAATTTTCAAACCCTAACATTTTTTGGAAAGTTTCCTACAGTATCCAGGCTGTCAAAGAAACTCAGAAATACTGAAACTGTCAATTAAAGCCAGTGCCCAGCCGCCCACACACACACATACACACATCTCTCCTTCCTTAATTCTCCCTCCCTCTCTCTCGCTCTCTCTCTCCCTCTCTCTCTCTCTTTCTGCTGTGTTCGACAGATGCGTCAGTGGGACAATAATGGAGCACAGAGGCATATGAGTGAGTCCTGAGATGACAGAGAGCCTGGCGTCCCCAAATCCCCCTATACTGCACCATGGCTCTTTGTCACAGTATAATCCTTCCTCACTCACTGAGAGGCCAAGAAGGAGATTGAGAAAGAAGCAAAGGCACGAAGAAGAAGACATAGAATAAAAGAAGCATATTTAAAAGATAAGTAGTTATAGCTCATCAACAAATTGCAACGGTGGCTAAAAGAAGTATGGAGAATGGATTTGAAGGAGGTGAGCTATGCTGAGAGGGTGTCACTAAAAAAAAAAAAAAAACAGCTTGAAGGAAAGGGTATGACTCAGCTGCATAAGCAATTAGGACAAGGTGCAATTCTTAGACAGAATCCAAATTAAAGACGGGCATTTAAAAACTGTGCATGCGAGTCAGAGCACGAGCGTAAGGGGCAGCGAGAAAAGAGAGAGAGTCAGTGACCGTGTTGTGTGGGTAGAAAGAAGAAGAGGGAAAGAAAGAGAAGGAGCGAGCCAAAATGGAAATAAGAAAAAGCGGAAGACTAAGGCAATTAGCTCATTTGAGTTGACAGAGCTGAACCAGAATGTTTGGAAGTGATAAGGTAGTGTGCAGCACAGGCAGAAGGCGAAACAACTGCATCTTCTCATTCCCCTATTAATACCACTGACACGCCATTGAACACCCTTGTTTCCAACTTAGTCATTTCTAAGCAAATACACACATACACACACAGTGGCCTGAAGCACATTTGCTAGTGCTAATGGTCTGCATAATTCAAACACAACAGAATTAGTGTTGGAATAAAAACACATTTATGCCCCCCATGTTTACCAGCAGTTTATTTCCAAGCTGATGGTTTGAATTTGTGAGAGTGATTTGGAGGGTAATCTTCTGTGTATTAAGATAAATACTTCTTGTAAGAACACATAATTATCCACCATACAGTATATAAAAAAAAAACTGCTCTTAGATGTGTAACCTCTCATTCATGTGTTTTTGTGCTGAGAGCGAAATGGGTTTCAATGTGTCGTCACTTATACACAATGTGCATAATTGCCATTTATCATGCCTTCATTCACTAACAGACACTTTAATTGCGTCGTTATTGGCTCACTCATTGGAACGCATAACACAGGCCAATTCATACAATCATAAACACCTACACACATGTTTACTGTGGGCATGTATACATCTGCAAAGACACATAGATGCAGTTCTTCCGCCTCCTTTCAGTTTGAGTGTGGTTGTGAAACGTTCCTTTATGTGAAGAATGTGTTGCAATGACTGAGAAAAGGAATAAAAGCATATACGTACACATGTCGTGTTTGCTCACACACTTTTCAGTCATGATCTGCTCATAACACGGTGGATCCAATGTAGATTCATAAACTTTCTATACATTTCTGAGATGTGTAATTAGCAAACTAATGTTTCGTCTGTGCATACGACTGGAAAATGTCACTTCATGTTTTTTATATGGCAATTGGAGTCAAAAATAAATAAATAATCAAGTGGTGCCAGGACCAACAAACCCTGCCCCACATGTAATGTCGGAAAATTTTGGCATCGATTCATCATGTCTATGCATGTGATAAAATCAGCATATCAATTGCCTTTATATATGTGCCAGGTTCGAAGTAAATTGAAAGAAAATTGATATTTTCGTAGACATTTGAAATTTTGCCCAAAATAAATCAATTGGAGAAAAAAAGATTTTTAAAAAAATCATGAAAGTTGAATTTAACCTACTTTTCACAAAAGGTAATCACATCTATTCTAGGTCACTAGCAATCTATAAACCCAATTTGGTATGAACTGAACCAATGGTTTTCCTGCTACAGTCATGTGACATTTCACCCATTCTAAGTAAATGGAGAAAAAGAAAGATTTTAAAAATTCATAAAAAATTTGGACTACTTTTCCCAAAATGTAACCAGATGTATTTGGGGTCACTGGCAGGCTAGAATCCCAATTTAGTATGAATTCAACCAATAGTTTTGCTGCTAGAGTGTTAAAAATCAAAGAAAGAAACAAACCAAATCAAAAACAATACATTTTGCCTCCACTTTGGAGGGCTGGGTAATAAAAAGAAATAAAAAAAAAACCCTAAATTATCCTAAGTGAAATGAGTGTCCATGTCCAGGAACTGCCAAAAAGCAGTGATATGAATAGATAGTTCAAGTAAAATGTGTAATTATGATATCTTTATACACCAATGCAGCATTGTGTCACATGCACCGTCATGTTTGTATTACAAAACATCAAATGATCTCCTTCCTGCACCTATTGTATCACCTTCAATGAGGGGTTACGTGTGGTTGTTTTTTGCTTGTCAGTATAATTATGTAAAATCTGCTGCACCGATTTTCTAAATATTAAATAAAAGGGTAAGTTATGAGCAAAAAACATACCAAAAAAAATAGATAACTGATGCAATGGAGCAGATACAGTAGAGAGTAGATCTTGATTTTTTTCCCCTGAACACAAACTGATACACAAAGAAACCCACAAGGAACTGTTTCCTGCTACAAACTGCACCACATTTTGCTCACTATCTGTTCTATCATAATGACCTATTGACAAGATTTTGTGTTAATGACATTCTCAAAACACCCATAAATTTTGTAATTTGCCTGTCTAGTGTTCCAGGCTTTTCTTTGTATTTCAGTGGACAGATTGGTCCACAAAAACTGTAGAGAATAAAGACCCTCAAGTAACAGGTCTTTAATTGACAGTGATACATGCACAGAGAGCTTTCCACAGTCACATATCATCTCTCATGAATTCTGCCTCTTTTGCCTTTATAGAGTTTCACATTAAAACACAATCTACTGAAAATGCAAAAACAGTGTCCAGTTGTCAGCACAGTCCAGTCTGAAACACATCTGATTAATGTATAAATTTTAAAACAATGTTATTGGTCAGTCATTGTTGAGATAAAACAGATTTTTATATTATTTTCATATAATTTTTATACAAAAATTGACATAAAACATGGTGAAAATGACACCATCTTTTTTTTAAATATAATTTTTTATTATTCACAGGTATATTTTGGGAATCAAAGTAAATATGCAAGGGAGGGTGTTTTACAAAAATGACCAGGTTCCGCATGTAACCTGAATGGACACGATGGGTTACACACAAAACATTGAAATAAGACTGCCGATTCATGAAAAAGGCACATATCTGGATTAGAAAAACCACTAGGATCCTCAAATTTAACACACTGATTGATTTATAGTGGTATATAAGACCATTTAAAGCCATGTTTTCCAGATCAAATGGACTGACACCTAGGTAGCGTTTCATGTTCCAATTTTGGTCCTATTTTTGGCTCCAACATTTTATTAAAAATTCATTAATTTTGGGATGGGTCAGAGCAAGAGTATAATTTCTTTGCATTTATCTGAGGTCATCATTAGGTACATCCTGGGGGGGACATATGTGTAAATTTGTCTTTTATTATTGGGTGTAAAAATCTGGCTAAGTGTCAGGTACCAAAATAAAACCAGTTTCAAGGAAAGACCCAGATACAAAAGGGACAGTTTTTCATCAAATTTATGAATATTGCCTAATTTAGATCCATGCAAATGACTCAGGTGCAACATAACACTTCTTTGTCTAGACAGTAAAATTGCGAAAGAGTTAATTACATTCTTTGCAAGAGCTTTGTGGATTATATACAGTATTTATGACTCATTTGCACCAGTTGGCAGTGACAGTAATATTTTTGTGGATATTTCCCAGACTCTTACTGTCTCTCTGTACCTCGTTATGTCATTAAAGCTTTAATCAGATAGTAGATAATTTGTTGAGTGTTCTTAGTTGTCAGTGCAAAACTAATCACTTAAACCATCTTATATAGTAAGATAAGTAAGAAAGAAAGTGACAGGGATTTATTTGGAAATACCATCTTAATGAATAGAACAGGTTAATTAATGTAAATGGGGAGGTGGTCACTGAATAAGAGTGTTGTAAGTGTGTCGCAGTACTGATGAAGATCATTATGTGGGAATATAATTTACATTACATTTACCATACCTGCAGCTGAGGGATAAATTAAGTAGCCACTCCAAATTCCCATCCCTGAGCACCATTGAACCACTGGTGTCTTTGTGTTGAATAGTACCCAACAGCAATGTGAAAGACTGTAGAGCATGCCAAGACAAGAAAATAGCTTTTCCAGGAAATATTGATTCCTGAAGTCTTCCTGAGTTAAAACATTAGTGCATATTGGATTGTGTATGTGAATATGAGCTTGTGTTCATGGTCTGAAACACTACACTTTATGTAATTTAGAGCAGTAGTCGTTTTCTAAATTATAAATTTGCTCTAAATTTGGAAAACGTGTAGTAAAAGGGGTATAGTATCTCATTTGTACTAAAGTGTACACCACACAGATTGCATGTGTAGGCAGAGAAGGCCAAGAAGTTGGTGTGTCAGAGGGTTTTTTTTTTCTTCCCTCAACATCCCTTTAGAGATTTAGATTAAAAAATTACTCATCTCCTGCAAGTTAACACAGACGCAATCAACACTTTCTCTATGAGCAAACTGAACTAAAATACAATGAATTCTTCTGTGCTTTTGTACCTTCCTCTTTACTGATACAATGACACAAAGATGCTTTACATCAGGGGTGTCAAACTCATTTTAGTTCAGGGACATACAGCTTAACATGATCTGAAGTGGGCCTGACTGGTAAAATGTTTACATAATAACCTATAAATAATAATTTCATACAAATGTATTGTGGATAACCTGAACAACCATGTTCAATCTGAAATATCTCAAGAAGAATAAGCGCAATTTAAACAATATTATGTTTCAGTTTAGCATTTATAAAAACACAAATATTTTGTGTATAGTATCAGGCAGAATATCGCTAAAATTGTCTTTATTATGTATTCTACATATAGATGTTTCATGTTAGTCGTATTTGTTCAGGTTATTCACATCTTATTGTGCAATAATAGTTTGTAAATGTAAATATTTTCTTATATAATATTTACTTTTTTTTTTGTTTAAACCTAGAAGAAAATTTGGAATTGTCATTAATTATAAGTTATTTTTCTATTATTTCACTAGAGATCATGTTGGTCAGCATGCAGAACCTGGATTAAAATTACTTTGACACCTGTGACATTTAATATGTCCAATGTAATCTTTGCACCACGGGCTGAATTGGACCCTTTGACGGGTCGGTTTTGGCCGTATCCCTGCTTTACATTTACTATTTTATCCACTGTGATAACAAACTATATATTTACTGGGGGG
>JAPSES010000249.1:8815782-8848836 GCA_029822895.1 Maxillicosta whitleyi
ATTTATCTTTTTTCATATTTATATACGTATGTATAGGCATGTACAAGAAACAAAAAACTGTCTCTGTTTTGCACTTCTGTACAAAAGAAAGTTACCGTTTTGTTCTTTGTGCATTCTATTGCATGGACTGGTGAGCAGAGTGGAGAGCAGAGGTTTTGGGCAAAGTCAGATAGATCCATAAAGAGCATTACTCATATTTGGGTCTCTTGAACCTTATCCTTCCCATGAGTTGTCTTAATGATGTAAGGATCAGCAATGGTGCTGATGTGGCTGTGATGCTGTCTGACTGAACGATGAAGAGAGTTCTGGGTCCAGTGGGCTCCGTAGCCCCCTTGACGCGATGTGGAGGAGGAGGACACATACCCAGGCTTAAAGGTGTTGCTGTTGTGTTCCACTAATGTAGGCAGTACCAACCCTGTGTCATCAGAGCCACTAGATCCAGAGGTGGGTGGTGGAACTGGAGGAACTTCTTCCTCCATTTGTATGATTTCTATGGTCCTGACTGCCGCCACCGTGCTCCTCTGTTGATGTCGTTTACGCAACTTATAGAATGCTATCAACATGGCAGCTGCCAGCAAGGTAACAGCAACAAAACAGCCAATGATGATTTTGGTGGTCTTCATCACCTCATCCAGGCTGGCAGCTGGCCCACTAGGGATTCTGGCAGTGGGGATTGACACCTGCCGTGGAGTCTTAGTATCTTGGAACAGTACAGTAGGTGTGGAGATAAAGACAGGCTGAAACACAGAAGGTGACGCAGGGACTGTAGGCTTGGGTTTAGGTGTCTCCTCCACTGTTGGCTCTAAAACCTCAACTGTTACTGTGGTGAAGTAGGACAGATTAGATGTGTTGAGTTCAGCATTGCTAACATTTAGGTACGCTGAGGCATTGGAATTTCCAGCCATGTTGCTCACCATGCAGGTGTAGATGCCAGTATCTGAGGGGAGAACATTGGAGAAGTTGAGTGTTCCATCATTAAGGACAGATATCCGTGGGTGAGCTGAACCATGGGTCAATACAGTGCCATTAGGGAGAAGCCATCGCACTGAGCTCATAGCAGCTGTGCGACATTTCAGTTCTGCCACCCTTGCTGCTGAAATGTTCAGATCTCTTGGGGCATCAAGTATGAATGGTGCAGAGCACTGAAAGGTGGTCTGATCAACTTCCACTAGGTATCTTCCTCTCATGTGGATTGGGGTGTGGCAGCGTCCACAGCATGTGGAATTTGTGGGAATGTATTCTCTGAGCCACCAGGAAAGCCACACTACATCACAGTCACATCGCCAGGGGTTGTGGTGCAGGTGTAGCTCCACCAGGTACTGTAGAGGGGTGAAGAGATTGTGGGGGAGGGATGACAGGTTATTATGAGCTAAATTCAGCTCCACCAAGGCTGTATTGTCATCAAATGCATTCCTCTCAATGGTAGTGATAGCAGAGTTCATAATCCACAGTTTACGTAAATTCTTGAGTCCACGGAAGGCCCCAGGTTTCAGTTCAGGGAAAACATTCTCTGAAATCTCTAGTTCCTCTAATCCCACTAGAGGTGAAAGTTGAGGAAACTCCCTCAGGTTGCACATCCCCAAGTTGAGGTACTTGAGGTTTTGAAGGCCCTCAAATGCCCCATCGGAGATGTACTCCAATTTCCTCAGTTCTCCCAGATCCAGTCTCATGAGGGAGGGGACACGGTTGAAGGCATTTGATGGAATGCGCTCAATGGGATTGTTTCTAAGCCACAACTCTCTCAACTTTGACAGGTACTCAAAAGCCCCACTGGGAATGACAGTCAGCCTATTGTCAAACAGCTCCAGGGTGTTCAGACTAGTCAAGCCATAAAAGGCCCCCACTTCAATCTGTCGGATGGCATTCCTGCCCAACTGCAGTACCTCCAGGTGATGTAGATGCCTGAAGGTATCAGCCTGTATGGTCTCTATGCTGTTTTCCATCAAGTTCAGGTACCTGGTCTTGGTAGGGATGTTGGGAGGAACCCTCACCAGGCCTCTGCGGGTGCACACCACCTTGCTGAGCTGGTTAGTGCAGGAGCACACACCTGGACAGTTCTGTGGGTTAGCCGAGCCCACTGCAGGGCCTGTGGACTGGCACATACTGAGAGCAGGCACCATGAGGGAGAGCACGGCGAGCAAGGCTGCGTTCCAGGTAGGCTGCACACTAACCTGGCCCAGAGGACTCATGGTGTGGAGGGCTCATTATTCTGCATGGTAGGGGGAGATGGCACACACCGGAGGACAGACCACCTTAGCCTGGCTGGAGCAACTCAGTGCTCCCAAGTTCCATCGACAGTGTAGGAAGATGCTACATAAAATTGGTGTGAAGGGAAGAAGGGAAAAGAGAAAGAGAAAGGACAGAGTAAGAGTGATTTTACCAAGGAGCAGAAAAGCAAAAGCACTGCAGCATTATAAGAACAATGTTCATTATAAGTGTCAGTGACATACCTCATTAGTTTGAAAGTAGTCCTTTCTTCCTCTTTTCAGATGAGAAAAACAACAGTTTTACTTCTCATTCATTTATAATTCCATTCCATGGAAAGACAAGAGATAAATGTTTTCTTGTTTTCCCTTTCTGAAAAAGTGAGGTGGCCCTCTATTAGCCAAGGGTACAAAATGGCTCCTGGTATTAAAGACTGAAAGCAGCATGGAAAGCACTCACAGGCAGATGTAAGGCCAGGAAGGCTTGGCAGGTACGTGGATCCCTTCTGCCCTGACTAACAGCCCTTGTGCCAGGCTGCAGATCCCAAAATGCAGTTCCACTGTGGATAAATCACAATGATCCATAGCACAGTTAAACACAGAGGAGGAGAGAAGAAGTGACCAATAAAAATAAATGAAAATCCTCAGTTCTGTCGGCTCCTGATACATGTGTTGGCTTGTCGGCTGGTCGCCTGTTTGGTGGCAAGACCTCCCTCACTGTGACTTTGCCAAGGGCTAGTCAGTCGCTGATTAGCCCCGTTGTGACAGAGACTGAGAGACAGAAAAAGGCTAAAGAACTCCCGGCACAGTCATCCCCCTCTCCTCTCCTCCTCTGTGTTCCTCTCGCTTCCTCCCAATGTTGGGCTGGCCCTGGTCAGAGCAGCTGCAGGCTGCCGTGTGCACAGTTAGCAGTAATCCGTCTATTCCTCCTAGGGGGAGGGGGGGTTGGGGGTGGTGGGAGAGATGGTGGCGCTGGATGGGGGGTGGAGAAGGGGATGCACTGCACTGCTGGAGCTTCGCAAAAGGCTGTTTGAAGAGAGAGAGCACTCTTGTCCTCTTCTGCAATGAGTTTAAAGAGAGAGGTTGCTGCTGGGAGGATGTATGAGGAGATGGGCTCCGTATCTGTATCCATAAACAGAGAAAGGTATTACAGATTCTTCTCTCCGCTTGCCGTTTGTCCCCTTGGCTGTCTCCTGCAGTGTTCTTCTGCTTGCTTATTTGTTAGTTCTTTCTCCAGGGCTGAGGTAGTAAGTTGTGGCAGTTAGCCATGTGTGTGGCTGTCAGACTTGCGGCTGGCTGGTGGACTACTGCAGTAGCCAGAGTAGAACAGAGAGAGAGAGGGAAAGAGAGACAGAGACAGAAAGGGAGAGACTGAGAAAGAGAGAGAGAGAACCAGTGACAGATCAAGAGCAAAAGAAAGACAGAGTGTGCGAAAGAGACAGTGTGTGAGAGACAGAGAGATGGAGAGGAGGACGCACGCGAGCACTCAAACAGGCAGCCCACCGTCACAGTAGCAGCAGGAGCAGCATTCTAATCCACATCTCCTCTTCTTGTTTATTCTCCAATCTCTCTCTTTTCTCTGTTCCCCCCGCCGATGTGTGTCGGTGTTGCAGGCAGCTAAGATGCTCGCTCTGCCCCCTCCCTTTGTCCTTCAGTGGGAACGTGAATGTACTGCTGACGCACTCCTCTCAGCTGCTCAGCCAGCCTCAGAGCAGTGCATTGGTTTGATGCAGTGTTCCTGTGTATTAACACATTCAACCTCCCCTCCTCCCCTATCCCTCCTTCTCCCTCCCCTCACTGTAACTATCTTCTCCTGTCATTCTCTCTCTCTCTCTTTCTGTCTTTGTCTCATGTGTTCTGTCCCTCACCCTCTTTCTTTACTCTCACTCTCTAGATCACTTTACCTGTGCCGATCTTCCCCTCTCTCACTCTCTCCGAGTGAGCCACAGTCTATCATTAAAATTCAAACACTCATTCTGATGTATCATAAAGATGCAAGAGGTCAGACTTTCTACTCCAACTCCAGAGTGGTTGTGTGTTCTCTGTCTTTCTGTCTCAAGAGCGCAGCAGTGCACCAGTGTTTTCCAGTGGAGATGCGGCTTGCTGCTATTTCTCACCTCTTGTAAGGCACAGTTTGGTAAGTGTCTCCCTCATGCATTATTACCAGATGGGAAAAACAGACCTGTGTGTTATATCTGCTTTTCCTAGTTCGCCAGTTGGTAGAAGATTTTTATATATGTGTGCATTTTGGAGGTGTGAGGTTGGGTTGGGGGGTCCGTGACATCATAGAAGACTGAAATGCTGACTCTGCTCCTCTGTGTCTGCTGGGCAGTCTTCTCTTCAGGGAGGAGAAAGATGAAAGAGCTTGCACAGAGTTATCTCTTAGAAAGATGAGAGAGAAAGACATAGAGATAGAGGAAAAGAGACTTACCAAGAGTGGGGTGGGGGAGAGATGAGGCTGGGTAGGAGGAGATATATCCACGTCCTTGGTGAAATAGGGGAAAGGAGCCTATAGAAAGAAGAAAGAAATGAGATAAATAGGGATAGAGAAGAAGAATGAGGGAGACAGATGAGGGAATGTACTGCATATTAGCCTCCTCAGTAAAATGACAGAGAAAGGCAGAGAAAAAGAAGGATGTGGATTAGAGGTGAGGAGTAGGAGGGACGAGAAGAGTGTTGATCATGTTGGATTAAGCATCATTTGAATGCAGGGAAGAAGTCTCCTTCTCTGCGTTTACTTAATGACCACGTTCTAGCCCTCTCTTCCTTATTGCTTCCTATCACAAGCATAATGCCATTGGGGCCGGGGTCTGTAGTGGAAAAATAATAATTCCATGCAAATTATCCCGTCCAGTTTTGCCTCCAATATATAAGATGAAGAGAACACTGCTTGAATTGAAAATTCTATGTTGTAAACACATTATTGAAAAATTAATGTATGTGCACAGTGGCCCATAAAGGGGATTAACTGATACCGCATCTAATCTAAACAGATGCAAGATACAGATTACAGAAGTTGAACACGAGGACTAATGTATATGTGATACTCCAAGTGAGCTCTTCTTTATGTTCAAACATATAAACATGAATAAAATATCATAGTAAATAAATCATTATGCCCAGTATTATTACACCTACATAATTCTACTCTCCTCTATGAATTTCCTTCATTATTTTGCAATGCAGCACATTTATTTTCATTCTGCTGCATTCATGCTCCTTACCATAAAAATGAAACATGTACACATCATAAGCTTGTACATAATGTGGAAAAAATACAATATTTATTCTCTTTAAAATTTCAGCAAACCATATTGATTGACGGAATATATTACAGCTCTAATGTGTTTTCACTGTATGAAGATCAAAGCATTGAGTTGTATTCATGTAGTTAATTTACATGCACATAGTGTCTTGTGCCTCAGCAGCCATAACCTTATACTTAGTAAAAGGGTTTGAAAATGAACAAATATACAACAATAATGGCAATACTTAAAAGGTATTGTTAACTTTAAAACAAAGTCATGTGTAGTGTGTTTTGCATATGACTAATTACATCAAAATCCTACTGAGCAACATACAGTATTGGAAATGTGGACTTATGTCTTTGACTGAAGGAACAATGTCCTTCATTGCCCTTGACTATGTATAGAGAAACAGAGAGTGCAAAAAAAGGAATTAATTAAACTTAAGTGTCACTATTTGTTTCATGCATCAAAACAAAACTTTAGAAAAAAACAAAAACAGCACCTGAATTACAAGGGCAAATAAAAAAAAATCAATAGGGAGAGTTAAGAGATAAGCCAGATAAAGCAAAAATATGCCAAGTGCAACTTATGTACCTATTCTATTTCCATTAGATGTGGTGCTTTACAGTGATAATTGGAGAATAGGAAGAGAGAGGCTCCGAGACGGGGGGTGGGGGGGGGAGTGAGGGGAGAAAACTATTAGTTAAGGTGGTGCAGGCAGGGCTGGTCAGATAATTGATGGCCATGGTTGTAGCTGCTGTGTTAATGCTATTACAGGGGCCATGAGCAAGGAAAGGTCACTTAACACACTGAATATTTTTTTCTGCTGTCCTCATCCCTATTGACTGTCTGTCTGTCTGTGTCGTTTCTTTCTGCCTACATGGACGTTGACCATGAAGAATATCAGCCAGCGCCTCTGAGGCAAAATCTCCCTGTAATGTGTACTAAATCAAACCAAGCTACACTGCATGGAATTACACTTTACTTGTTATACGGAACCTATAAATTAATGTATATAAATGTACATAAATAGCCATATATATCTGTCTTGTATTAAAAATGTCATATATTAGATTTATGATTCAGATGGAGTGTCTGTTGATTTATCTAAAAAGTAAAATGCTACAAATTAGAAACTTTTTTTTCCCATTAAGTCTAAGTATGAAATGTGCCTTTTTTTTTTTTTTTTTTTTTTAATTACATTATGAATGTGAATTACTAGTGATTTATTCCTCTTTTATCAAGAGTACAATTGCTCTATAAATGGTCAACCTCTGTTTTCAACATTAGAGTGGGTCTGGTCAATACTCAGTAAGTGACATCCTGCCCTACAGAGCTGTTTCAGGGTTAGAGGGAAAATTGAATGTTGCAGGAAGTAGAATGTTCACTGTGATAAATGTGCGCCTGTGACCCAATTAGTCTGTGTGAGCTGTGACTCATCACTAAAGGTTCAACCTAGTTGTTATAGGACACCCACCTACAGCGGTACTGTTGCTCCACAGTTCTGCTGCTCTCAGATTCCCCATGCTTCATAAAGTACAACTTTTCCTTTGCTAAAAGTGACCACTCTGTCTACTGACTGCTGAGGTCTGAAACAGCGTGATGACTGGAAGCAGCTGTTCATTCTAAAGTGAGCGAAGGTTAAAAGCTGGAGACAGCCATTGCTTGCCGACCCTGTGGTCACGGGCCAAACACACAAACTATTGAACCATAAGGGTCAAGACTCCTATAGGCTGAGACTAATAGTACTACTGCCAGCTGCTGATGCTAGCACTACCACAGTTACATTACAATCACCTACTTCTGCGAGCACTAATAGTACTCCCACAGCTGCAGGGCAGACAAACATCTATAGCTTAGTTACTGTTAGTGACTGATTCACCGGTGCAGCTTCACCTTGTTCTATAGTTAGAGCTGACGGATCTAATTAGCTGCTAGTATTAGCCATTACCTTGCCTTAGCTACTGCTCGATGTCTCTCGGCCCCTGTGGATCCCTCGCCACTCAGCCTGTGCTTAGTGTGGCAGGTCAGCAAAGTGCTGGAGCAGCATTTGGCCTGAGAATACAGGAGTGGATGGTGAGGGAGAGGAGACCAGTGGAAGCAGATCGATGTAGCCTGTATTCATTAACCCTCGCTCAGGGCTCCCTTCCCTCCCCAATCACAACCCCGCCATTTTAGGACGGCAGGAGGTGATTTATTAGCTGTCCTGGCTCAGTCAGCACCATCGACCCACAGTCTGAGGAGAGTTGACTCACACCAGGATATACCGATTCCCTCACTGTGGGCTGAACTCACTCAGTGATCCAACATCATTCAAAGAAGAACCATGGCTGAGAAAACATGATTACTAATATATATATTTTTTTATTGCTGTTTGACAGTAAGAGGCAATCATCCAAAATCTGTGTACTCATGTGTGGCCTTAAAGGGAAAAAAAAAGTCGCATGGCACTTTAACTGAATACGTAGGATTAATGAAAAGTACAAATGCAAAGAAATCAATCAAGAGTAAAGTCTAGTGAGACTCTGAGAAACGGCCCTGTTGTTGTGGGGTCAAGCACTCATGGTGTTTTACAGTGAGGGTCAAGACTTCTAAAATTCACTTGTACTGCCAGTGCCAGATTCTGAATCTAGCACTATTAGTCACATTAGGGTCACTGTGAAATAGGGTCAGTGATTTTTTTTTTAGCACTGCTCATTTTGGGAACAGTTTTACAGGTACAGTGAAGACACAGATCTCTAAGATGGGGTAAGATTTACCATATAGAACAAGATGATATTTGATTTACTTTAAATATTAAAGTTTTAGTGCAGCTCAGCCATGTAGCTGCCAAGATGTTAACTGTATGTGGTGCTAAGATGTGGAAAGATCTGAGATGAATTGATTTTGTTATGCTCAACTTTTAAAAAGCAACTTAGTTTCACATTATGATCCTAAAGAACTGTAATTCCTTATTTGCGTGTCATCTTTTAACCACATATTCATCTTCAGCAGTATTTCAGCACCAGGAGCTGTCCACATGACCTGTTGCAGACTGACTGATGTAGGTATGATTCATTTTCTAATTCATTGTGTAATCTGAAATTTTGGGAAACTACACAATCATTCATTTTGAATTTGATAAATTTACTATTTGTTTGTTGAATACAAATGAATAACAGACCTTATGTCAAAAGCATTGTGTGCAAGTCTGTCTTTGAGAGTTTTGGCAATGCAAATGTGTGCATCTGTCAATTCAAGCCCACATTGTGTTGTTAATCTTCCTCACACAGTGAAACAGAGAACCATTTTGTTTCATAAATCCATCATCCACAAGTCACATCTTGTCTGACAAACACTTCTTAATAGAAACAATGCCGCTCAATGGATTTTATTGATTTCACTCAACTGAGAACACAGAAGATATTTGGTAGTTGGGCCACAAACGGGCAGCGAATCGGGTCAGATCCTAATCCTATTTTGCTCACACAGGGGAAATCTGTACATTATGTGGAGAAAAAAAAGACTTAGATGGATGAGATGACGAGTTGCCATTGTAAGGATTTTCAAAAAAATAAGTATGAGTCACTTTATGTCTGTCACAGAACGGTTACAGTGCTATGATTGTGTTTGCTTTGCTTTTCAATACACTATTGTTCCACTGCTGTCAATAAATAATGACAACATTAAAGGTGATATTCCTCTTACATGATCCCTTTGTGTAAAAAAGACAAAAGTATTAGGTAATGCCAGGAATGTGAGGGATGCTGATAAGGGTGATTATTACAGTAAACACTATTAATCAGAGCCACACGTTTCCCTGGAAAATAAATAAATAAAGTCCCCAGGAAATTAGCCTTCAACAGGTGATGGTATTTATCTATTTTTGTTTTCACGTATGGATGCTCAAACCCAGTTAATTATATTTGTGTATCCCATTAGTGCTGTGATTGATTTTGTGAGGATGAAGTAAACTGCACCTATCCTCTTTTACCATGTGCAAAGAGTACATTTCTGGACAGAGCTCTTATTGTTTGCTGAATGACCTTCATTACAGACTCATTTGCATGCATGCATGTGTTCATGTGTGTGTTTGGAGTCAGACTGAGTGCATTTGACTTTAAAACTGCAACTTGTTTATAGTGACAACAAATTATTTATTTTTTTAGCATTAGCCATAGCTCAGTGTTTTACACAGGTCTCAAATAAATTGCTAAGGAAAGATGTTGGGGTGTTAAATTTTAATAAGTCTGGTAAACCACATTGGTTTAAATACTTAAATAAGTGAAAACTCTCGTACTGAGCCACATCCTGAGCCCAAAGCTGTTGCTCACCTTGTTGGCCTCAGAATTTGCTGTAAAGTATTAAAAAGTCCAATATCCTTTTGGAAATATTTAAGCTTATTTGATGAAAGTAAGCTGGCCCTTCTCTACAGCATAACATTTATATGGCCAAAGAAGAAGAAAGGGCACTTCTACCAATGAGTCACAGAGCAAATTTTGGTAGCACATTCTTGTGACAAACGTGCACACACATCCCACTATGCTGGAGATGTATGAAGGCAGTGTGTCAGATGGACTCCCTCACCTCTCATATGCAAATAACTTTCCCCCATGCAGCTCTGTGATTGGCTTGCTGTTATTAATATTCTGCCAGCGTGTGACTTCGTTAGCCCAGAGTTACTGTGCCAACAGGCAGCACTAAAAAGGGACTTTGTCAATGTTTGATGTCTCGTGAAGTGATGCTGTGTATGTGTGTGTGTGAAAGAGAGAAAGAGAAAATGTGTGTGTATTTGTGAGTCTTTGTTTTCTAAGGAGATTGAAATTTGGGCAGTAGGAGACATTGTTCCCTGCTGACATCAGATTGAGGAGGAAGTGACTATCTGCTTTTCAAAATGATTGTAATAAAAGTCTGGATATGAACCCTGTAGTTAGTGCCATCTCCAAAGAGTAGCCACATGGAACGCAGAATGTTGTTTCTCAAATCATATGGTTTAAGTACAGGTCTGGCTTATGGTCGCCGTTAGTTTTAACCTATTGCGCTTCATCCATTTAACTCTGGACCTGGGCCAAGTATGCCAATCCTTGTAAACAACAAATATATTTAGTTGAATCAAAGCCAAACTAAACCTTGTATAGGGATGTGATCCGAAGCCTAAACTAGCTGTGACATATTTGCCTGTGGCCAGCCTTCAGTCACCCGTCGTCACACTAAGTCGCTCTGTCACTGCCGTATTTCAACAATGACAGCATGAGCAGTGTGTTCTCAACACAGATCATAGGGTTTGTCATGACAAGTGTAGAAGGCCCTCTCTGCTGTATGTGTATTAAGGTGTGTAGCGGTGTGTGTGCTTTTGTGTGTGAGGGTACAGTAAATCCCCTAAACTGGAGCTGGTGACCCTCAGTAATACATTTCCTCTGGCAGAACACTTCTGGATTTCCCCCCAGGTGCCCCAGGGTTTCGTAGAGAGAAAAGTGTAGGGCAGCATTTTCTAAATTGAAGTCAATACCAATCGGCCATTTATCTACAAGCACCCTGACGCTAAGGGCATCTAAAGGTGCATGTGTGCGAAGACAAACACACACAAAGACACACACACACACACACACAGAGTTGAGCTTTGATTCCAGAAGCAGAATACATGATTTAGTGCCAGCAAAAATCTTAAAATGAAACTAATTTTCTTAATCCTCAGTCATTCGAAAATTGTCCATTCTTTAAAAGACTCCTATTGTGTGTGTGCCTGTTGTGTCAAGCTGCAGGGGTCAACGTTCTTCTTAGAAAGACAAGACAATTTAATAAAATTCAAACTAATCAGTCCTCTTCACCCTTGAATTGTAAAGACTATTAACTACCCCAATAAAAGGGCACACCGTGCATACGGCATCAGTCATCCTTCATACATCTTTGGACTCATACATCCTGAAGATATTGAGTCATCATGAAGAGCTCCGCCCTCCTCCCCTCAGTGAGTTATATTAGACAGTTTATGATGCAGTTGGTTTACCTTGTCTGACTAATGTTAGATTTACGACAACATAATGTCATACTATATTACTATACGCAATAACATCAATGATCCATTTCTTTGTTCCCAGCAACGTTTTGTAATAAGATTTAGTAAATTTTCCTGCCTGGACAGGACAACAAATTAGAATGAACAGGTTTAGAATGAATGAATAGATGGATGGATGACTCCTATTGTCAATAATTTGACATTTGTGATGTTGAATGTGGTGCGGCTTTGAGGCCATTATGTAGTAAAAATGTGCACTTGAGAAAATGTTTTTTGCTGAATTATGTGAGGAAACAAAAAGCCTTGATTGTTGTCAGTGACACAGTAAAAAAAGACAAAGAGAGACAAATGAATGTGAGAAATGAGAAAGCAACACACTTCCCCAATGGACATTATGTTAAGATTAAAAGGTACAAATATGAAGTATTGTGGCTAGAAGCAGACAATATATCAAATTAATTTGATGAAGGTCATGACCAAGGTTTTGCTTTCTGAAAATTGTGAAAAATGCCTAAATTAAAAAAATCAAGCGTATTCCTCTAGAGATCCTCGCTCAAAAAAATGCAACTAGAGTTTTGTGATATATTATTTGAAAATGTGTTTCTCCAGTCTATATGGCATCTAGTTATGGTAATAAATAAATAAATAAAAAATAAATAGCCAAATTATCAAGCTGTAGTTGCAGTGTTATAAAATAATTAGCACTACATTGCAGAGGAAGAGGTAGACTGCTATTATATGAAATTCAAAAAAAGAGCTTAGACCTTCCATCCAGTCAAGAAATGTCACCACAGCATTTTTTGGTGCAGTTAAACTTTATTTCCATGTGAAAAATGTACCCACGTACTCCGGTGTTTAGCTGTTTTTCTCTCCCACACTCTGTTAGCTCAATAGTAAAACTGTTGTCATATCACCTTGCAGATTTTCTTTTGACAATCTGGAGGCAAAAAAAGGTCAGACAAGAAGAAAGCATTCTGAAGAAAATAATACAGTAAATTAAACCAAGAAGAGAGAGAAAAAGTCACTCATATAGAATTAATTGATTGTACAGAAGCTATACGTCTAACGATATTAAAATTTTCGGTCCAGTGTAAATGAAGCGTTCTACAAAGAGAATGAGTATTGACTGTTTGACTGTCCATGTTATATTACTTCTGCATGTGTCTGCAGTGTGCAGCTGCTTTTGTTGTGTAATTTCTATATGAGCTCCTTCATTATGAGAGGCACTCTGCATGTTCTACACTGATCTATATTCAGGGCCTAACCCTTCCCTTTCTGATGGGGATTACGCGCTCTAGAGGCAGGGTAATTTGATATCCATTGATTGAGTCAAGAGCCAATATGAAATTGAGGAATTGTAGTTATTGCTATTGATTTTAATAACTAGGCTGTTACAGTTCATTCAGTGCAGCTCTAGTCGATACAGAGTGAAATGTTCCCTCTTATGAGAAAAGGACACCATCGGATCCAGGTGTATTTATTTTGAAATATTCTGTGATTTAGTGTTGCAAACACTGCATGTCACAATAGTATGGTCCGCTGTTGTTCATTACACTGTGTTGGCACATAATAAACAATAATGAGGACAGTCGCAGCAAAAGCAGGCAATGAAACATTAAGACCATTAAAAGTCACAGTACATGAAAAGATCTATTATGTGTAATATGAATGAATGTGGTGTTACGGTGAGGGATATGGTGAGCCATTATCGCTCCCTCTGCATGCATACTTTATAGTTCTGCACGTAGTCTGTTTCAGCCCTTTCTGTAACCCCACAAAGCCTGTTAATTTACTTTAGTCCATGGAGACATTCAGTCAAAGTTTCTACTGATGCATATTTAACTAGTTATTGGTTTCAGTCTCCCATAGGAGGTTGTATTCATTAAAGATTTCATTTTAAAAATGCATACAATGGGTACTTCATCAAACTGTAAAGACACTGTATGATCATGTTTAATGATGAGCCATAATGCAGTTTTTTAAATAGTATATTTATTTAAAACAGTTTCCGGTAACTGTAAATGTAAGTCTGATAGTTCCTGAAAAGTACACTTTTAATACATATTTTTTCGTGCAGTGAGTAGTGGGAGTCTGAGCCTCAGGCAAACACATAGGACTGACATTTGGGTGTAAGTCTGAATATCTGCTCGAGATGTTACCTTCAGTGTTGACGTGGTTTGCAGTAATTTCCATAACAGAAAACATTTGACAAGTAGACAGAGAGCAAAAAGACAGCACAGACAAGTCAACTAAATCTAATATGAATGCCCAGTAATAGTTTGTTAATAATACACCAATTTGGTGTCATAAATGTTAATCATATATCTTCTTTGGGATTCCAATAGCGTATTTATCAATATTTTATTGCAGTTTTGCTTATGATCATTTTCCAGTAGTGACATTTGTGACTAATTTACTCTTACATGGCCAAGTTTATGTACAGTTGCTGAAAAATTATTAGAGCACTCTTGTTTTCTTCAATTTATTGTTCATATTAATGCCTGGTACAACTAAAGGTATGTTTGTTTGGACAAATATAATGATAATAATAAAAATTGCTCATAAGAGTTTAATTTTCCATGTTTTCTTGCATCAATAGTTATGACATTGTACTGCCATTCCATGTTTTCTTTCCTGTCTGTTTTAGTCACACGATATTCACAGGAGTTAGTACTTGATTGCATAACCATTGTTTTGGATGACTTTTGATGCTCTAATAATTTTTTCTGTGACTGTAGGTGGGGCTTACTTTATTGACTTGTTTTACTGACTATCTAAGTATAATGTCCTTATAATCACTGAAATGCTCTATATTTGCCAACTGAGAAGCACTTTAAAATATTGAAATAAAACCCAAAAAGGATAATAGACCAACGATTTTAAATTTTGTTGAAAAATCTCCCATTCAGTTTCTATTCAGATAGGGTGAAAGATTAAACATCATGTCCTAACAAAGTATTTTAATAATACAATAGAACAGTCTGACAAGAAAACAATGTTTCATAAATGTTATACAATAATTACACCATTTCAAACCACCAAAGCCTATTATGCTTCTTCATCATCATGATGGCTAATGATTACACAAACAAAGATTATTACAGAGGTGAAGCTGGTTGTGTAATTATAAAGACTGCGGGGACAATTGTGACAACGGTTGTATTCAAGGTAACAGCAGCATATGATAAAAGCAGAGTTGATGGTTTTTCCATATTCATATCACATCTGCTATATAAATGATGGCTCTAATGTTTCATGTTTGGCATTTTTCTGACAGATTATCAATTTTCGACCGTCTGTAATGTGAGTACGGTCAGGTGTTTGCTTCTGAGTCTGTGGTTGTAGAGTGAGAGGCAATCCCCGCTAAGCAGACGAAGCGTGGCTATTGCAGCTCTTAGTGGGAATAAATGGAGGGCTAATTTGATGGGAGCCACTTTTCTCCCCACCACATTTAAAACCCCATTACACTAACATCCACTGTGAATACCACACAGGTCCTTTTGAGATGACTGAACCGCATAGGTCAAACACTCATACAACACAAACTATATTGTGTACACCACCATTTTCATCAATAAGCAGAAGAGGACTGCTATAGAAATTACTGGCTTAAGCAAATGTGCCATGGCATTAGGGTTATTAGACCATGAACAATTCTGAGCCTTCCAAAGGTTATAGCACACATGGTCGCTTTCTGTCTTCCTTGGTGTCGTCGCCTCCTCTCTCTCACTCTCTCAGATACACACACACATACACACCCACGCCCACCTGTCACCGAGGCCCATTAGCACCCCTGCTGAGTCTCTGTTTGGCTTTTAGACTCAGGCACAGAAGACCCCCTATAAGGATAGGGACTGGCACTGTCTCTCGCTGCATCCCTTCCTCAAGCATGTCAGGCAAAACTCAAACAAATTCTACTGTAACACGGATACAGTTACAACCAAGCATGTGTGTGCAGATGCACTCGTGCAGAACAGCTGCTTGCTGCTCTGCAGGGTAAGATCACCTTCATGGGATTAGAGTCAGCTAAACTTCGCTGGCTTTTCATCTAGCTCCCACAGACCATGCAGTGATTGATTGATTCAACAATATAAGGAGGGGCAGAGGTGTGCAGCAAATAGTTACCTCACACATATGTGTTTCTGTTCACGTGTGTGTAGGAATATCTACTGTTGTGTATGCATTTGTTGCCATGTGTGGGTCTCCTGCATTGTCTGTGAGATCTTTTGTGTAGGTGTTTACAGAGAGGAAAAATATCAATACGTTACAGGATTGCTTTTTCTCACCACTGTTATATTTGCTTTCCCACCTCCATTACACCCCCATCAGCCTTGCTGCATTAAATCAGCAATAAAGACCTCCATCCATGTCTCTGTAAAAGACATGAGACACATTAACAGCACACACAATGAGCCTTCTTGTATCCAGAGGCAGATTTTACTGTATCTATATTTGTTCTGCTGGCTGCTTAATAGTGTACATCTTTAGGTGTGCTTGTTTGTGTGCTCATACACACGTTTGTGTATGTAAAAAGAGACGAGATGTAGGAAAGACAGGAGAAATATATTAGTCACAGTACCTTGGGCAGTGCACATTCAGATGCCCGGCAAATGATTAGAAATGGTTTTTATTGACATTGCAAATGCGTTTTACACAGCAATAGGCTGCCAAGGGGATAAGAGACTCATGCTATCAAAGCCACGTGTGGCAGGCCTCCCACAATGCAGTCCTGTGTATGTGCGCCACTGTGTGTGTCTGCGTTTGAGTGTTTTTCATGGGTTTTTCTTTTAATTACCCCCCTTGTGAATTAGCTGAGGAATAGTAGACTGGCTATGCAGTGTTAAGTATCTTTGGCTGGGAATTATCTGTTTAGTCTGCTCTGTTTGATCTTCAGGAATAAGTCATTAGTTTGCAAGCAATCTGCTCCCTTACCATCCCTCCCTTTTACTCCCCTTCTCTACACGTACTCCTCCCCTCCATAGTGGCTTTATTTAGGAAGTCTTTGGAGCTGGGTGACTCAAATTTCCCAGTTACGTAACAAAAAGCGTAGATCATGCTAAAGAGATGTTGTGAAGGCAAGAGAGGGTTTGGTGAGGACATGGTTAATGAAAAAGACAGAGGAACTAGCGAAGTATAGCGGATGTGAACCTTCACTTCCAGCTGATTTGGGAAATGAAGGGGTTCATTGTACAGTACATTGCACATGGTGAGAGGAGGCCACTTCTTCTTGCTGCAAGGCACAAGCAAAGATTAAAAGTGTGAGTGTGCCTGTGTGTGTGTGTGTGTGTGTGTGTAGCTTAGACAGGGTGCAGATAAGAAGATTGTTAACACTGGATGAGGAGCAACCATTAGATGGTAATTGGCTGGCCAGATGCTCCTCTCGCTACATACAAATTACAGTCTTTAACATCGCCATGCCTCTGGCTTGGTCTATGCCACTACTGTTTAGTGTATATACAACTGGAGCCTGAAATCACAAGGGAATCCGATTATTTTCAGGAAGTTTTTTTTCTCCACACTTTCCTTTTCTTCTCTTTTTTTGAATAATTCAGCTTTTAATTTTAATTAATCAGTTTTCTTTTTGTCACTGATTTAATGGTGTGTGGGAGAGACTGTGCAATGTTTCGTTATGTAATATTAGTTCTGCTTTGGATTCAAGACACAAGTTTCCATTTGTCTAAGTTTGTGCAAATAACTGTCTGTCTTGCCTGACTTGTCGAGTGTGTCCAGTATTAAGACTGTAATTGTAAATTGCCAAGAAACTGCAGATGAAAATGAGTTTTAATCTGAATCAGGTTCAATGAATCAAATTGCAACATTTATGTTTAATATGGTATGCACTGCTGTCCCTTACAAATTAAATAATGAATAAACAGTTAAAGGAGTGTTTCAGCAAAAACAGCCAAAATGAAAATCTGTCTCCCGTCTGTTACACCGGGCTGTTTGCTTGGTGTCTCAGGGTTACTCAGAGCACTTTCTGAGTCTTTTTCAGACAGGGTGCCAAACTGTGTCAATGCCAAGAGAAGCATTAGCGGACCCTGCGCAGTCCCCCCCCCCCCAAATGGATATTAATAAACCCTGCTCCGTCTAGCATCTCTGCTACCAGTTCTCCCTCACCATCCCCTCTAATCCCCTCCTATCGTGCACTCCATCCTCCTTTTCGTTTTCTGTCTACAGTCCTTTTTCCCTTAAGTGTCAATAACTCTTGCTTGCAACACACACACAGACACACAGGCAGTAGTTGCAGTGTCAGGCTTTCCACAGGGGCTGCTATAGTTATATAGTAGACTCTGTGGGTTTAGTAAAATCCTCATTAGGACTCAGTGTAGGTGTGAGCATCCCTGCTGCTGTCTCACAACAAACTGCTTACCTCAACAGAATACTTACAAATACACACAGCTGCACATAGAGTCCAAACAAAGGGGAGAGTCAGACACCGATACCAGGCAGGAAATCTTCATGTATATGCATATACACACCCTCACACAATGTATGTAGATTATACTAATTTATGCCCCCGATGTCCCCAACGCACACTCGCTGAGAATCAAAAAGGGTTGGTGTTGTTGTGCAGTGGCATTTTAATGGCGGCTGTTTCCTCCTAATTAATGTCAGTCAGGATGGCAAAGTATTCAAAAATAACTCTTTGAGTAAGACCAAGTACACAGCGATGCCACCCTGGTAAACCAATTATAATATTTTGTGAATATCAAAATATTCTGATACTTTTTCATGTGACAGCTATTCAACCTAGATGATGTGGTGATATATATAGATATTTAAAACATCTAACGTTACATCTAGCAGCGCAAAATCTATCCGTTTTCACTTTAAAAGGCAATTGTTAAATGTTGCAGGGTTACAGTACGAGCTGACATTTTTGAAAATACTGCATTTGCTATATCTACTTGAGTGATATTCTTAGAAGTAAACTGTGTACAAAGTTACAGGAGGTGGTGATCGAAAGCAAGCGCACATTATTTAATGGTATTTACCTTCACCATTTCACGATTGGAAATTTGAAGACACAACCTTTTTGACATTAGGTTCATTTTCGTATTGAGAAGGAGACATGTTCAGACTCTAGAGAATAAATCCATACAAATCTCTGAACAGCAGACCTATTTTTGGTAGCAGAACAGAATGCAACACTTGGCAATCCAAAATGTTGTTCTGGTAAAGTTTTAAAAACTTGACAGAAGGAACCAAGTCATAATAATTTCTCAGCCAATGTACAATAATGTGAATAATGACCAAAATGTCAGTATGTGTGCAATATATTCTAAATGCAATTTCATAAATGTTCTCATATCTAGTCTGCCTGGTGTCACTGAAGGTCCCGCTGCCTCAGAGATGTGCAAAATATCTACCCATTTAGGATCTTGGACATTTATTTCATAAAGTTTAACAAAAGTATCACATCCAGATACAAGCTAAGAAAGTTGCTGCATGATTTATTTTGTGGAGATCAACTTAATATGAAATGGAATTGTCAATTTTTTCAAAAAGAAAGTGTGAATTATTATCCTTTAAACAAATATTTGCTTTTACATCAGTAAAATAAACATTTATAACAGACGAGCGCACTCATAACAAAATATGTCCTGCCAGTTAATTTTGATTAAAGAAGTAATTAAAACCATATTTGTCACAACCTTTTTTTAAAAAAAAAAATACAAGCAGAGATTAAAGCAGCAGAGGGATCTCAAAGTCAACACAGACTGTGCAGTACCACTTTGGGATGTTCTGCAAACACAGGATCGAGCCTAGAGCAGAAACAACCATGAGCTTGTATGTAAAAAAAAAAAATGAAATAAAGGGGCTATGAGCTTCACCACGCACATAAATTCTTGAACAAAAGTGGTTTAAAATTCCGCCGATGTCCCTGATTATAGATGACAGGTCCATATGAGATTATGCCGTCAGAGTGCAGCTACTAATTATATCTCCATCGTTTCAGGAGAATAGCAGATGTTTAGTTACATTTGACAGGTTAACCATACACCATATCTTCATGAGCATAACATTTGTAAAGCTGATTGCTTCTCGCTTATGATTGAGAAGAACACCTGTGCATTATGAATGACAGCACAGGCATGACAGGCAGGGGCACATGCAAAAAAAAAAAAAAAAAGAAAAAGGGAAAAAAGTCTGGCCTCTGTTGCACTTGTATGAGCCCTTTCCTCTGTATCTCTCTCTCACACACACACACACACACACACACACACACACACACTTACACTTGAAGGGCTGCTCATTTGGCTAACAGACCTCATTACACGGGTGGATGGACCATCGACCCCTTGGTGGAGGAATTAAAGAAATCTCCCTTTTCTTCTCCTCCACCCAGAATGTGTGACATGATGTCCTGGAGTTATTTACCTGCTCTCTGTAGCATGACAGCTAATCTCACCTGCAGCCCCAAGACCTTGCACATGACAGCTAAAAAGTCTGCAACAAAGTAAGGTGGGCGGAAGAATGTTTCAAACACCTATTGCAAGTGCTAATTTTAATGTGTTGCATTGAGACGATAAGAGAATATTTTAATAAAAGTAAGGGTTTATAATAAAAAAAAAAAAAAGTTTTGCAAAAAAATATAAAATGGTATTAACCTTGCATCTTCCAATTGAGTTGTACTTAACCACATCATTCCGTTTGATTTTGCTGAAAAACACCTGAAAAATACCTCTTCAAATTAAAATTGCAGCTGTTCTTCAATCATTTGGAGTACAGATAAAGGAATGGGCTGTTTGTAAAGGTAACACCCTGTAGTATGTACTAAAGCAGTCATTTTGGTGTTTATTTGACAGGTAAAAAGCTGTACACTTGGAAACAAGTGCCACCACCCCCCACCCCACCGTAATTTTTATGTGAAAATAACAGTGTATAAAGCTGCCTTTGGTAGGTGTGGAAAAACACACATCATATGCCAACAGACCAATGTCTTGCCAATTTACATTTCAAGTTTGAGAAGTTTATCTGTCAAAATGTCCACTTTAGAGCATTTTTCTGTGGTTATGTTTACATATATCAGAGAGGGAAAATTTGGGAATTATCAGTTTTACCCAAGTGAACATTAATTATTCTTGAATACTTCAACCTATAAATATCAATATCAACCTTTGGAAAGGTTGAATCCTGGGGAATCAAAATGTAAACAACAAAACTAAGCAAAATCAATCACCATCTCTTTTAAAAATACTCATATTTAATAAAAATAAACATTTACCAGACAAAATGACAAAATCTGAGAAGAGATATTTTTTAAAAAAAAATTGCAGTATAATGCAAAAGTATTGTGTTATAACTCAAAAGTTTTGCATTATAATGTAAAAACTACTGAGTTATTACACAAAACTTTTGCATTATAATGCAAAAAACTACACTTTTACACTATTGCATTAATAACGCAATAGTTTTATAAATCACTCTTCTCAGGACCCAAAATCGTTTGTCATTCCAGATTATAAATATGACTTAATTCATTGGAATAGCAGCATTTGAGTTGGGCATGACCATTTTTCCTGTCTCTCACACTTGATTGGCCATTCTTCCTATCAGTATCCTCTGGGGCGCTTAAGATTAGCCAAGTTAGGTGACAATCAAAAGCTAAAAAGTTCATCTATCAATCTATACCAGTATTGCCAGCAGGAAAAAGTAAATTTTGGATGTTATCTTCAAGGAAATTGGAAGAAATTACCTACATAGATCACTGGTTGGACAATTATTCCTGCAGTTTCTGTGCCTTTGTGGATCTTACTTGCGTTTTGGACCTAAATACTTTACTGGACTATATTCACTGGACTTTTACGAGCAAAACAAGACCATATTTGTCTGGATCGATAGATGACTGATTTGATGACAGCCTTCGAAAGTAAGATAAGCCAAATTTCTCATATTTTGCTTTTCTGAAAAACAACCTTTTGTGCATGTGGTGTTGCTGTGGTTTTAGCTTTGATTTGATATGTGGCAAGTGGAAGTTCATTAATGATGGAGCAGTGTATATGAGCGTTATTAAAAATAATATTATCTAAGTCCCTGAACAGAAGGCTGGGAAGAGGTTAAAGGTGCACAGGGGTTTGCCTTTTTAAATCCAAGTTTGCGCTGAAGTAATGTCTATGGAGACTGGTCTGAATCCACAAAGAATGGCTTGAACCCACTACTTGCACAGAGTGTGTGCTGAATTTTTACCAGCAATCTGCTCCTTTAAAAAGGACCTCTTCACAAAATATCTTACGCTAAAAATCAGTCCCTCTAGAAAAACGCGATTATGCAAACATAATTCAATACATAACCAAGCGAATAGCACAGATTATGTAGGGGTTTGCTTTTTTTTAAAAAAAAAAAAAAAAAGGGCAGACATTCACTACAATAATATTATATTTCCACGCAAAACATGTTTTAAACATTAAGTTTAAAAATATTGAATTGTAACTTGATACGGGTACTGGTGTTATATGGGATGCGCATCATCGGTTCATGCGTCCACAGATGGTAAACTAATCACAAGCCTCAGAAAAAATCCTGAGATGATGAAAAATGCAGCTCGTTTGCAGCCAAAAATAGCTGCAAAAGACAGGCTAAACCAATACCTGATGTCCAACATGAAATAGGGTCCAGAGTATTTTACACCCCATGCAACTGTAGGTTAGAACATAAGAGAAAATTGTCAGTGGAGCCACTTTTAAAGCACAAAACATTTGAAAATACTTTCTGCTGAAAGGATAATAATGTTCTATAAACATAAATAGCTTTAGCTCTAATAGCTTTGAAACAGATGGCCTGTCCTACCTCACTTTTGTGAAGCAGATAGCAATAATTTTATTTTTGACACTTGTGAATATTAAAGCTATGGTTGAGTCATGCTTACAAAATAAATAACTAAAACATAAACAAAACTCGCAGTGATATAGTGTATTCCTACTTCTTTAATGTTTGCTTATCATAGGATGTAATTCGACATTTTTTATTTAGTAGTAGCCTAGTTAGAATACGATTTTTTTCACTGAAACAAATGTCTTTCCAGTTCCTGCATATTGTCACAACTTCATGCATTTTTTGCAAATTCCTGCAATTTAACTGTATAAAATCATATAAAGGGCAACATGGTAGTGCAGTGGGTAGCACTTATGTCTCACAGCAAGAAGGTCCTGGGTTTGATTTCAACACCAGTCAATGGGTGGGACCTTTCTGTGTGGAGCTTGCATGTTCTAACCGTGTCTGTGGGGGTTTTCTGCAGGTACTCTGGCTCCCTCCCACCATCCAAAGACATACACTGATAGGCTAATTGGTTCATCTAAATAAGTGCAAATGTGAGAGTGATTGGTTGTTTGTCTCTGTGTTAGCTCTGCAATGAACTGGCAACTTGTCTAGGGTGTACCCTGCCTTTGCCCATAAGTAGTTGGGATAGGCTCCAGCGGCTCCTGCGGCCTTATTGAGGATGAATGAATGAATGAAAATCAATTTAAAAACTTTATATTCAATCAACGATTTTTGAGTGCACGATCAAAGATTTTTGCCCACATCCTTCTGGAGGGACTGAATAAGATACTGGTGCAAATACACCCATAAAGGGAGTATAAAAGGGGCAATTTGTCCCTATTTTGAATCAGTTTCTAATGTTCTATTTCTTTTTTTTTTTTTTCAGGACAAAGATTCTTGAGAACCATACACCATACAGAATTCTCATCAAAATAGGCTCCAGCTAGTAAGGTCTGACTCTGAAAGTAAGGAAACATTGTGTCAAAGCATCTCCAAACTCCAAAAGAGACCGTCTGTTTATGCAGAGTTTAGCTGCTATAATTTCATTAACTGAAGATCAGTCAGAATCTGACAGTCATTAATGTTGTGTGTTCTCCAGCTGTTACACTCTGGGATAGCGGAGTAATAAGGTGAAGTTTTTTTAATGAGGCAGTCTGATCTCAATTAGCACATTTTACATGCAAATACCCAACACTCAAACATGCGTAAGAGCCAGATATCTACAATATCTGACTTAACATGTCACACTCTATATAATATTCAATATCATTCAAGTTTCAAATACTCAAATATATGTAGAAAGAGAGAGATACAGAGAAAGCGAGTGAGTTACAGATGAGTATGTGCACAATTAACACTGTCTGTCTGCATGTGTTAATTGCATTGTCCAAACTGCTTGTAACAATTTACGCTCGTCTGCTGTAAATTAGACAGTTTTTGCAGCGAGGCTTGTTTGCATTGACAGGGGCCAATTTTGAAACCTAATTTATAACTATTTCCTACGCAAATAACACAGGTCCACACACACAATAAGTTAATCTGATTGACAGTAGAGTCTGCAGCAATTCCCACCCTTGTGCAGTTACTTGTGAATTATATGCTATATTTTTGTCTCATTTGCACCAGTTTTGCACTCGCCAAAGAATTTCAGTCCTTTTGGGGATCTGGCTTTCTGTGTGTAAGTGTTGATATGTACTCACTGGCCGTCACACCACATTACTGCTTAGAGCCCCCTTCTCACTAAACCTGCTAACGCTATGTTCCCATATACACACCTCCACACAAGCCCCATCCCACATGCAGACTGTATTCACGCATATGAATTGCTATGCAAATGATCCTCATATCTCAATGGGCCAGTATAGACATTATTTATATTTGGCAATTCAATTCTGATGACAGTGTTTCTTCTATTTATTCTAATTGTAAGGCAATCAGAGGTTCCAGATGTGTCCTCAAGACTGCAGGGCTGTTACGCAATCTGTGGCCACAGCCATGGAGACTCAAATTATCATGACAACACTAATTAAGTTGATGACAACCAGTTAAATCCTCACCACAGCTGGGCTCTGGTCAACATGGTAACACATCACAGCCAAGTGTTTTTGACATTTTTTCCAGAACATTGAGCATAGTGTCCCGTACAAATGCTCTGTCTGGCATACACACACAACAGGCAAAACGTTCAATGCTATGTACACACATATCAAAGGCCTTAGGTGGTGTATATGTGTGACTGGATTTTGGAACAGCTTGGAGCCATGTCTCATCTTTTGTGACCTCTCAGCTGCAGGCCAGTGGAGAGAAAAACTATCAAACCAATGAAGCTTAGCGAGGTGAGTGTGTGCGACTGTGTGTATATATCACAGCTGCACATGTGAATATCAAATGCCTTAGGGAAGAATATATCCCATTATATCGGCGCTTATTACTCACTGTCCCTCCCCTCAGTCACCCTCTCAGCTTCCCTCCTTCATTGAGATATTTCCAAGACTTTGAGGTCACTTTTGGTCACCAATACCCCCCCCTCTTCTTTTCCGTTCTTCTTCTACTTCTGCTCATATATTGCATCCCTCAACCTCTCACCCTCGAGCTCCCATCTCCACTAAAGATGTCAGACAATGGCTTCACACTGATCAAACGAGACAGTGTGTCAGTTCCATCATAGGCCACAGGGAACAGTAGGAGCAGCTAACATTGTTTGTGAATGTGTGTGTGTGTGTGTGTGTGTGTGTGTGTGTGTGTGTGTGTGTGTGTGTTGGAATGCAACCGCATGCGCAAGCTTGTGTGATAATGTGTCTCCGTGTGAGAGTGTGTTTACGTGTGCACAGGCATAGAAAATTGCAAAGGTCCAGATGTGTGTGCATGCGTCTATCTGTGGGGTTGTGACGTCAAGCTATTGCCTGAGAGAGCATGCAGGGGTAAAGGGGAGAGGGATGGGCTGTGAGAAGAATGAGAGACATCAAGCAGAATGAAAACTGTCATTGATTCAACAGTTTTTGTCTAGATGAGTAATTCTTCATCTGACCTTCAAAATTCAGTTGAATTCCACATAATAGTTATACAGTATATTTAGACAAATTGTACTTTCATCTAAATTGGTTATTATCATTTATTACCCAACCCCCCGAAGGGAACACAAGGGGTATTGTTTTTGGTTTGTTTGTTTGTTTGTTTGTTGACATGCTAGCACCAAAACTATTGGTTGAAATCATACCAAATTTGGATTATAGATTACCAGTGATCCAGAATAGATCTCATTACATTTTGGTAAAAGTTAATTTTTTTTAATGTACACCATTTACTAATAATGGGCAAAATTTCACATGTCTATGAAAACATACATTTTGCTTCAATGTACTATGAATTTGGCACATATATAGAGGCAATTGATACGCTGGCATCAGGACACCAATAGACATGATGACATCAGCTGGATCGATGACAAAAACATTTAACAATATGTGTGAGGGGCGGAGTTTGTTGTGCTAGAACTTGTTTATTTATTTATTCACTTATTTTTTTACTATCCGTTTTCCTCCTTTCTCTCTCTCTCTCCTCTCTCTTCTTCTCACTTATTTTCAGTTAATTAATAATTATGTTTTGTCAAAAACCTGACTTTTTGGGAAAGCCCACATCACAACATCACATCATATACACTTCACCACACACAAAACATTTACACAACCAATGCAGGACATTAATCTGTACTACCTGGTCAGTCATACATTTTGATATGCTATATCCTAATCTCCAACCTCCTCCCTCCCCCCACATTATAATGACTTATGATTACATAAATTTCCTTGTCACTTGTCTTAAATAAAGGTTATTAAATAAAGGTTATTTAAAAAAAATATTTCAAATAATAGCATACAAATAATAAATGATCAGAGCATTATTCTATAATAATACATTTATTATTCAATTTCACATGTTTGTTAATATTAACCTGGATCTTGCTACTTGCTGCTTTTTTTTTTTAAGAGAGAGAGAGCTTTGCAACAAATGGCAGATACGAGCCTGTTTGCTGAGTCCAAATGAACCTGACTTGACTTAATTTACCATGGTTCGTGTGCTAGATTGCTCCAGTTAAAGTTATATATATGGTATCACACTGTCACAGCACATTTATATTTAACTACTTTATTCCAATGTTAGACACAAACCCATTTATAACAATGCCTCCTTTGGAAAATACACAATTTGTCCAGGGAGTAAACATAATGCCCCGGTGCACAGAATGTTGCTAATTCAGGATGCACAATTTCCAACCTTATTAAACACAAATTATACAAGCTGTTAAAATGCTTGCAGAAAAATAACTGATAACTCCTGTAAAATTATATAATCCAATACATATTGCTACCTGAAAACAATAACCCTCAGTTTGTATTTTAAACTTGAAGGAAATGAATGAAATAAATGCATGCCTCTGTTTAACTGAGAAAGGTCTTTAATGATTAAAAAAAGGTTTGGCCCTTAATTTTGTTTATATTAACTCGTTATTTAGCCCTGTTGTGTCATGGGGGTGAAATCAAGAGTCAAATGAGCCTGAAGAGACATGGATGAAAAAGGATGGAATTACGAGCCACATCTGTTGACGCATCCTCATCATATAAAGGAAAAAAAACTGAAAATGTAATATCATGGCTATTATACAAAACTTGTGATGGCAAGCAGTGTGTCTGACCATAAAGACCATAATACTCAGATGGGAAGAGGAATCTGTCATCCTGTGCAGTCTTTGAAAACACCCATTTCTAAAGCTGTGACACATATTGCTGGCACAGAACACATGTGGTAATTGTTCTCATCCATTGTAAACAGCTGTTATTAAGGCCAGATTAATGACCCTAAATCATTATGTTTCTTTCACACCTTTAATAGAATCTGATGTTATGAAATATACACAAACTGCACAAAGCTAGAGCTATTGTTACCATTATTGTAGCTCATTAAAGGACATAAAAACCCCAATTTTTCCACATTCTGTCTTTTTTTTTTTTTTTTTTTTGCTTGCAGAGCAATGCTAACAGCTTCTATTTGCCTGCTTTTAATCTTTTCATCTGCAGTTACTGCTATTTGTGAACACTGTACAGCTATCTGGTGGAGTTGTGACTTGTGGTAAAATGTAACATTATGTAAAACCTCAGAGTGCATTAAATTAAACATCATACATCCCCAGACTCAGCTTTTTCAATCGGTTTTTGGATGTTCACACTGTCACTCCAATCAAAATACAGTCCATCAGTCCAGTTTTCAAACTTAGACACAACATCAGTGGATGATGCACACACTTGCAGCTTCAGCCTTTTCCTCGGGGTATTGCTGATGTGACAGAGAAAACCTGGTCTGATGTAGCAGAGTAAGGATTACAATTGCAAGCTTTTACATATGCACACGCTCACGCACACATACACACACACACACTGTGCAGGCCTTGAGCAGATGGATAAAGCAGGGGAGGATGTGACCAGAGGAATGATGCATGACAGGGACAGCTGTGCTAAGCTCACTTCATTCAAGATATACAAGCTCAGTCACCGTACATAGGCAGCAGGGGCTAAGTGTCAAAGCAAGACACAAGTGCAAACACATCCGGATGCCTGTTATGCAGATGCTTATGGGCAAGAAAAAAGATGAAGAAAAAACATATTACATATTTTACAGTAGCAAATGAAGATGCATCTCAGATGGCAAGGGGATATGTGTATCACTTTAGCATGTTTAAACATATTACTACAAGGATTACTTTACCCAAATATCAATATACAGTAATGTACTATGTGGTGTGGTCAAACTTTGGGACTAATGAAAAAATAAAGCTCTTATTTTATACTTTAATTTATTTTTTATTTTTTTGTTATTTTTAAGATACCAAAAAATAAATAAATAAATGAATAAAAAATAGACGCATTACATGTAAGTTCAATAAAATGTATTAAAATTGCTGTAGTCTTGTATGTTTTCCTATGTATACTATTGATGATGCTCAATAAACAAAAAAAAATTGCTGTAGTCTAACATATTTCATATTATTTATACATACAGATATACAGCTGATAGAAGGCCCACAACCATTATAGTGACTAAATAATATTAATTATGACTGTGTTTAAGTGTCTTTTTATTGGACAGTATATTAGAAGAAAAAACCAAACACATTTAATTGTTGGAGACCTTTACACATACAGTACATGAGTTGTTAAATGATGGCGTTTAATGAAAACAGTGATGATGGACACATTCAGAGGTTGTTTATGCCCACTGGGCATCACCACATGGTTGTGCATAAATGCTCTGGTTCTACTTTCATTAGTCCAGTCTTGTTATTTAATAGCTAAACCTCATATGTATATCTAATATTATGAATTGAATCCCATTTTGAGATTTATCTTTAAGCAGACCGAGTAGGGATTTATAGCTGTAATAAATACATGCTAACACTGAGTTATGGAAGGCCACTAAAACATCCATCCTATCTTAATATTTCATACACAACAGCAGAAAAACAGAGGATCCCTCAATTTTTAATGACTTAAGAGGGTTTTACTATCAATTCTTGAGTGGATATAGTAGATTTTGTATTTCATGACTATTTATGGTGTTGTCTGAACAGATTTAGAACATTTTGTATATTTTAAAGATTGAAGGGAAAAAGATAAAAAGATCCTGTAGGTGATTTTTAAAGTTATTTACAAAGCAGAAGAGCTGTAAAAATGTGTGAAATACTCTGGAGCAAACAGGGATTTCCCCCTATCTAATGTCCCAGTGCTATGGAAGTCTGATACAGACCACAACACTATATAAAAGACTCCATGGATGCAAGCCAAGGCAATCAACTAGACCGGATGCTTTGCACATACTGTACATCTGAAAGGCTAACGTGGCTGACAAAAAGGCTGGTCAGACAATCACACAAGTACTGCTTGCAACAGAGTGCACTTGCTTGACCTAATGTACACACAACGCAAAGGCATTTTCATTGTTATTCTGTTTCAGATTTGTTAGAAGTGATTCCAAAGTTGGCAACTATGGATGTGTTTTTGTTTTTTTTTTCCTGCAGATGCAGACTGAATCCAGATTTTTTAACATATATGTTTTGCTTTTGTGTTGTTCTAATGACTCCACAGCAACAGTAGCCAGGGCTGGAGGCGTCCTGTTTTCAGATGTCTGTTCTGCTGTCTGCCTGATTCCTGTGAGCGTGATATGTCAGGGAAAGCTTAATGGAATTTATTTGCATTGCTGTAAGCTAACAAAACACATTTTTGGCCACAGCTATTCAAATAATGACATTTTGATCCAAAAGGTTAAAGGTTGGCTCAACAGTAACATCATAACAAAAATAAGTACACTTTTTTAACCATTATACAACATCAAACAACTGTCTCTAAGTGAACACAGCAGAGTTCTCACCGTTAACGGTTCACTCGACGTAGCGAGAATTCCATTTCATTGCAGATGTGATCGACAACTTGAGTGGTTTGTGAAGGCATATAACCATGATGAGCGTTAATTCTTGCTTACTGACCGTTTCTTAGCTTATTTAGGATACCGTGGTATGTGTGGATAAACAGTGTTTACAAATCAATACCTTTAAAAAGCCTAATATGCTGTTATGTCAGGTATCTTCCCTGGAGAATCCGAAGAGCAATAGAGGACTGTTCAGTGTGCATTGTCATCATTCAGTGCTATTGAGCTGAACCCAGGACTCAATAAGGACAAATGGGCTGCATTGTGTTTCAATGGTTCCCTAAAGAATAACGAAGAGTGAACAAACAATCCTCTTTTAGATGACTGGTGTCTTCATGTTCCGGTGTGAAGCAGAGTCCGACAATTTTTCCAAACCTGCAGTCCACAGTAAATGGTGCACATCCTCATAAGCATACTGCTGATAGAAATGGAAATGTTAAAGTGGGGTAGGTATGAATAAGTACCTCTTCATCCTAGAAAACGATTTAATACTTCTTTACAGCAAAGGTTAATGATGTCAGCAACCAGTAGTTTGTACCACACACTCAATGCCAATAAATATTGATGACTTAAATTCGCACTAAGCAACATGCATTAACCTCAAATATAGACTTTGTTAACTGTACACAAGCAGCAGTGCTGAAGGTGTGACGTCATCTGTTCATGTATTATGTGTTTGGAAAATGACTTTGTACCTGATGTGAAATATGGTCTTCTACTATTTGCCAGATAGATGATTAATTCAACATTCAACTTTGAAACCGAACAAACAGATATTAACATCCTGTTGCTCAGCTGTTCATTAATGTGTTGTGATAATTGTTCATCCTTAAAGCTGCTTTTGTCTTTACTTCTCAAGGTCAAATAGAAAATAAGTAAACCTTCATTAATGTGAAGTGCAGTAACAAGTTGACAGCTGACTCAACATAACTTAATTATAACTTGTGAATGTGTTTAAGTGTTTATAGGTCTAAGGACTAGTAAAGCTAGAAAAGCACAGAAAAGACAAATAAAAAAGTAATATATAAAAACAAAAACAAACAAATAAAACAATACTTCACTGTATTTCATTGTTGAAAATATAACTGCTTATACCATGAATTGTGTAGAAAACTTGACAAACATACATTCATTCCTGACATTCAGGATGCAAAGCATTCAAGAACAGGAGCGATTTAAAACTGGTGAGTTGAATAAGATTTAGTACGAAAAGCAGCATCCATGAAACATCAAGTCCATTAGGAGCAAAAAAGGGTCAAGGGTCACCATTTTATCCACAAATGCATGAGAAGGTTATTGAATTTAAAAGAAAAAACTTCCTTGAAGAAAGACAGTCAAGGGATTTGGTCATTTCACACTCAATGATGCTGAATACATGGTATTTCAGGGTGTCGTGGGGAAGGGTCCAGGCCAAAGCCTCACACAGCATCACATCACGAATCAGTCATCATCATACTGTGGCAAACCTTTGTAAAGCACTTCAATGTGTATATGCAGCCATCAACAGCACTTATGTTCTTTGGATCAGAGCACATGGTGTCCGTTTCTTCAACAAAAAGAAAAAGAAGACTGGAATAAATGCCGGTTTGACCAGAGTTCACTGAGTGATGATCCATCTCAGATACCTTCAAGACCAGAGAAGTCAGCAACACTTCTGGCAAAGTTAACTAGTGTTGTAGTCGAGATCCAACTAGACCGAGACCAAGACACTACTGAGACTGGAGGGTATCAAGACCCAGAAAAGACCAAGAAAAGACCATGACACACTATGGCCAGACTAAGACCAAGCCTTGTCGAGAGTCCAAGACTGAAAACAGACTACAGTTAGAATCAACATGACGTCAATACTCATATCAATTGTAAAGCAAAAAGCATTGGTGTAAAGATAAAATAAGTTGAGTCTGTGACAAGACATAGACCACAAAAAATTGGTCTCAAGACCAAGACCAGTCTCAAGAACTACATCACTACAGTTAATGCAAGGTTTCCTTTAACGACAATAAAGTTTGAACAGGGAACTCCGATAATACAGACGGACTCGTTGTAAAGCACATTTAAGACTATTTTCTGTCTGTCACTGATTAAAAGATAAAGAAGATAATTACCACAGAACACTGCGGGATTCAACAAACCCCAGAGATATATCAAGTGGCATATTGAGCAATCTGACCTGTGTAGTGTGGTGCACTTACTTGATTGGTCAGAATCAGTGTGCCAGTAATAGATAACAGACCATTTTCGGTGTATATTGTCAGGTGTATCAGCGGTACAACTGGCATTTCCTCAGTGAGAGATGAGAAATAGTTGTCAGTGGGAGGTGTCTTAAAAGACAATGCTGTTTGTCACTCTTCTCTTGTTTACACCAATTATTTTATAACAATAAGTAAAAGTAAAGTACTAAGGGAAAGTAACATGTCCTTTATTCTCTAACTTTGTAGAATACCCATGGTCCTTTTGGATGATGACAAAGACCTGTAGTTTCTGGAACTGTCTGGGCCTACATTTCATTAATATTTTAACCATTAGAAGTAAAGATGTTTTAAAACCTGTCTGGTTTAATGCTAACAGCCAATGGGTGCATAGGGGATGGTTGGTTTTCTTGTGTGGCAATTGGATTTGCAGTGTATTGGTGTATGAGATGGCCAGGGTCCCTCCTCCCCTACCCTCTCCTTTGAGTCTCTGTTCATGCCTCCAGTAATTTATTTTCATCTCCAGTGAGAACGAAAATTATTCCACTAATAGATTTATGCTTAGGTTGAACCAATAGCTGAAACCATAGCTGAGCTTTTAAAATAAGGATGAAATCACAATAAAGTCCAAAGGAGCTAAAGGGCCTGCTCTGATTTTCCAAATGGTCAGTTACGAACAGAAGCCACAGGCACACAATGAAACTACACAGAAGTCTCACAGTTCACACCATTCCTTATGTGCTTACTGGATAGTTTCTTCAACAGAGGCACACATGGTGATCTCCAGCTTCAGGGCCATATTTGGTGCACTTGTCCAGACGTTCACAGATCACAGACAATTCATCTTTCCGGAGACAGATAATTTAAGAGTGTTTTATTTCAGTTTTATGTTTCTATTGAAGTTTATACTTTCTTTGAGGCTTATACTTTTGTGATTAGTATATTTCTGTTATGAGAATAATTGTGATTAACCTATAAAGACCCAGTGCTACTTCTGTGGCAGTTTCTCTATATTTATCCTTTCTTAAGTCATTTATCAAAATTTATTGAAAGTGATAAGTCACAAAAAATGTAACAAACATCCACATTATGTCTTTGAACACAATTCATTACATTAGTACCATTACTTCATCATTCTTTACATTAGTACCATTACTTCATCATTCCTTACATTAGTACCA
>JAPSES010000249.1:8856837-8895289 GCA_029822895.1 Maxillicosta whitleyi
ATGGTCAGAAATACTTTGCATTGTGGGTTTAACTTTAGATTCGAATGGTCTTACTGCAAAATATCAATTTTACACATTTAACCTGACACTCACTGTAACTGTTTTTGTCACTGTCTTCTAATGTATATGTAAATTGCCAGAAATAGTCACTTACCCAGTAGAGGGTTAAATCTCAATTAACAGAAGTAAGAATATTGTTGCTGTCGGTAGAAACCTCATAAGTCTATTTTTGGTCTTTTTTTTTGTCATAAAATCAGTCAGTCTTCACATTGTCCTGAAATATTTTACCAATGACACACGCTGAAAATGGCCTCTGACTACATCTCTTAACTCCATTCACTTATTTAGAATATACATCATTTTTCCAGTTCCCTGAAAAATAACACATTTTGGATATAAGAGGTTTCCGCCCAACAGAGACGATATATGATTTTGCATTTATTATAGTGACAACTGTTAAGAACTTAGACATTCAGTCGCAAATTATGATAGAATTATTTAATATCCCCCTTTAATATTAAATACATTTAGGCGATTTTTGGTTTTTAATTAACGACTGTTCCTGCAGGCCCAAGACGTTTGTAGGTTAAACAGCTCCATCATGACAGACAGGTGAGGTTACTGAAAGGGAGTTGTTGAGTCAGACATGTTCTAATACAGCAACTATTACAATGAGAATTGTAATACACGCTGCCATAGCATGTGCAGAGGTCAGTAATCATTTGAATCACATTTAATCACACTTATTCAGAGGGACAGATGTACAAAAACCTCAGTGAGAGCCAGTGGGAGCAGCTAGCCAGGATGTGACATTAGGACCAGCTTGCTAACAAATGTTGTCAGTCTTCTTTCTTTCACTTTCACTCATTTGATTTTCACTAGTTGTAACACTTGTGCTTTGCACATTTCCCTACAGCATCTGTGAATATGACTAGGTGACATGTGAGAAAGTGTGGGTGAAAGGCATGTCAAGGTTGACTGAATGCAATCTGTTTCTATTAGCTGTTTTTCATCTGAGAAAAATTACTGGCTCATAATGAATGCTCTAATACATGTATAATGTGATTGGCATGACATAATGAATTCATATTTCAAGTCTACACAACAAATGGTGAGCACAGGTTGTGTATTTACTTCTCAGATAAACAAATATATGAAAGCTTTGCCTGGGACCTTGGTCAGATCTTGCAGTCTGGTTTCATCCAACCCAAGCTCTGTGTCATATACAAGGGAACCATAATTGGCCTATGTGAAAGCCTCCTGTCAGTTACAAGGACATCAGCTGAATGAGTGATACATGAAAAAAAAAAAAAAAAAATCTCCCTTTGTGGTTCTTGTCTGTTAATATTGTATAATGAGACACAGTGAGGATCCCCTTCTACCAGCCTCATGCATTATTTCATCTTCATTAGAATGTTAGTCAGAGGAAGGTATCACGCCAAACAGAGGTATCACAAGAAACGGAGGTAAATTAGTGAATAAGACAGAAAGTTAGGACTGACACTGTACTTTTTCTTCTCGATGTCTCATAAGATTTTAGAACAAAGGGAAGTCATTCAAATGAGTAGCGCATTGAAAAGCAAAACAATAGCATTCAAAATGTTCCACTAGACTGATCGATGGTCTGCCAAACATCAATCACTGCTCCTTTTTGGCACAGCGTTACTGTGTGTGTTTGTCCTGTCAGATGGCTAAGGTAGACTGAGGACATGTACGTGAGAGACACTGTAAAGGCAAGTCCAACAATAAGTCATGATTGATTTTGTCCCCTGCCAGTTGGAGGAAGAGACAAACACATTCCCCACAGGGGCCTAGTGAGATAGATTGTGTACCAAGAATGCCATTGTTACTGAAAAGCACATTTTCTCTGACAAGGCAGTGCTATTTCTCCTCCTCTTCTCCTCCTTTCTCACAATGACAAATACTCTTAGCCTGATAGATGGCATTGTTTCCAATCACGCATCTCTCTTTTTCTTTGTTTCTCTTTACACCATACCAAACACACAACTGCACAGTAAGTAAGAGGGAGCATGTTAACCGTGAGTGTAAATACCTCCCAGAATGTTTAACAAAGTCAGGAGGGATGAGGTTTGGGCTCAGCTGAAGAAAACATGGTACACCCACAGAAGCTTTACAATATATTAAAATTATGAGGCATCTGAAGTCCTTTGTTTATGAAATACAGTTCGTGTGGATAGAAAACAACAACAAGCCTGACATAATAAAAACTCAGGAACTTTAACACATAGAGGAAAATATAGTCCTAAACAGAGTGTGCTCATGGGAAACAATGCTGAAAATAGTGTATTCAAGTAAGGCGTCCCATCAATGCTACACTGAACTTCAACGGTTACATCTTTCTTTTTTCCTGTGTAAAGTTTTGGAAAATAAGTCATTTGGTACATTTGGGAATTTCCCCTAATTAAAAGGGTTTGTGAAAATCCAGTTTGAATAGTCCAGTGAAACTTTACACAAACAAACCAAAAAGTGACTCACACAATGGAACTCTGTGGTACAGTGTTCATTTGGAGTGGCTGTTTTCCAGACATCAGCCTGGTGCGGTTAGAACAAAAGTATGGGCCCCACAGAGCGGTATTGTCACCATGCAGGAAGCTTGCTGTGTTTTCTCATCTGCCAGTCAACTCCTGTTGATTACAGCTGGCTGCCAGGAAGAGGAGAATTAATCAGTACTGTCAGATCACGATGCAGATCAACTGATCAGGCACGGGAACATACTCAATTACGCACAATTTCAGCAGAATATGCACAGAAAATAACTCATCTATTACATTGCTGGATATGCCTCTTTAAGAAGTTGCTTAACCTTCACAAAGTTGCCGTCTGGTGTTTTATCTGAAACTTACACCCATTTTACACTGGGGAAAACCCCCACTGACATCTGTTTTATTTTCTCACTGTGAAAGCATGCAATCAATATCATACCCAGGTCAAGTGACTTTGCAGAAGTTATGTTAAATGGTGTCTATTATTTCTCACCCCTATTCCAGCAAAATGGCATGATACATGTTGATGATACAGAGACCCATTAATCCAAATGTTTCAGTTCCAATAATACTTATTCACAGGTTTTATGTATTGGCTAATGCATGCAACTATTTTGTTAATTAACGATATGACATACTGTATGGAAAAGACACATAATGACCCAAACATCCACTGATGTGTTCACCAGTTCATCCACTAATCCTGTCAATACATGTAAATAATTGGTGTAAAATGCAGTTTCTTCATGGTCATCAGATATGACCCATTTGGAGGTTCAGAGGCTCTGTAGTGAACGTGGAACCACCGCCATCTTCTACAACATTGATTCACCAGTAAAACCCATGGAGTTGGATCAATGACAGTGGATGGAGACACTTATTTTATGTTTAGTTAATGATAGATTTGGCTGAAAAAGTAATGAAAGTAAAGAAATTAAATATAAGAAAATGCATGATTAATTTGGAGTGCCAGGAGACACAAAATTAAATAAATACATATATCAGTAAATAATTAAACATATCATTGATTAATTAAAATTGGAAATACATACATTAAATAAATAAATCTATCTATCATTAATTACTTCAATGTGTCATAAATTAATTAAACTTGGAAATACATACATTCAATAAATAAATAATACATCTATCATTAATTACTTAAATGTCATTAATTAATTAAAATTGCAATCTATGCATATATAATTATTTCACTATTGAATTATTTCATGGCCCCAGTGCCAAGAGGGCCACAATGAATTTATTTTATCTGTCAATATCACCCATCAAAGTCTGTAGACCTACGATCACACGTCGGCTGTAATTTACTTCGACCCATTAAAGGTGGTGAACAAGACGAATGCAACCACGCTTTGGTACATATTGTGGTGTTTGGGTCGAGGTTCAGAGAGGGCCAGCAGGGGCTGTATGTGAAGCCTGAGCTGTGCACCGAGCCCCAGGGCTCACACGGGGCTATGTGCAGGACGCAGCTCCATACAGAATGCTGGCACTGGCTGGCTTCTGCGTCTGGTGTTCTGGCTCGAGAGGATACCAGTACCGGCCGGCCACTCCATCTGGGTCATGCCACAAACCACGACTGAAGAGCCACAACAGGTGGCCGTGGTGTTCCTGCTCCCACTCAGCCCATGTTTTTTTAAGTGTCAAACCCATCAATCACAGCCTGTTTCTCATAGCATTGCAGGTTCAGAGTTTGAAAACAGTGCACCATATATAATATATATAATATGCTATATATACCATAAACTGTCACTAATAATCCAATTAAAATATCTTATCACTGATAAAACAGCTATCTCTATTGCCTCCACTCTTGTCTTCCAACATGGTGGCGTATCTGTTTACTTCCTGTATTGATTCTGTGGGTGGTATTGATCTATAGATACACTACATCTGAATGCATCTACCTTCTTCATTTTTATCTGTGAGAACCATGTCCAAACAATTGTAAAGATGAAAACCACCACCTAATGTGTTAAAGTGTGTTGACTGGCTCTGCATCGCTCCATTATCTGGGATCGATTAGTCATGAATTGCTGTGCGGGATAACCAATCAGATGTTAGTGTCTGTTGACGAGCCATGGTGACAGATAAAATAAATTCATTGTGGCCCTCTGACACTGGGACCATGAAATAATTAATTAAATAATGAAATAATTATATATGCTTACATTGCTCTTTTAATTAATTCATGACACATTTAAGTAATTCATGATGGATGCATTCATTTATTTTATTTGGTCCCTTCTGGTGCTCCATAGATTTACAGTGAAAAAGGTTAGATTCAGAGGATAACGCTAGTGTAAATGGTGCTAAATCACTTTATTTTAACTTAAGTTTAATTAGAGCGAGCAATTCATTTGGGAACTGATAAAAATAGCACTAGGTCTTTATGGGTTGAGCAGCAGATTTTTATTATATTTTTTGATGGAATTACAGGTTTCTACAGATGAGTATTGCGGATCCAGTTTTTGCTTTTGTCTGTGACCTTTGGCTCTGTGTGGCTGTATGACTAACCAACTGAAATGAAATAAGAGGGCCCAGACTAATTACCATGTAAGAATCAATCTCATTCTAAGACAAATTTTCATGCTGTATGACCAGTTCATCAAAAATTACCCTGGTAATGCTATGCTATTTGTGACCAATAATCAGTCCCGTTGTTTAGGACAGGAACAATATGCAACAGCGATTTTGTTCTTTGCATTGTGGAAGATGCCTCAGGTCAGGTCATGGCAGGTCAGTAACAGGAGACAGCATCACCTGATACGAGCCCAGTCTACGGTTTCTTATTTTCCAGTGTTTGACATGAATGTGACAAAAAAATGACAAACTTGTTTACTGGCAGCGGGTTTACCCTCATTAAAAAAAAAAACAAAAAAAACAGACACATCAACTCATTTTTTATATAAAAGTTTGTGAAAAGAGTTTTCTCTGTCTTGGAAGCACAAAGAATGTCTGCAGCAAAACCTTTTGTGTGGAAAACTTTATGTGAGGATCAGAAAACCATATAAATGTAAGGCTGGAATAATAACAATAGGTACAACTGCAAAGCAACGCTAACATCCTTGAGACTCCTGAAGGTCTGGAGTTTTGAAATGTTGTACAGATAAAAATGTTTAACTGACACTGATTACTGCCTTATGAAACAGTTCCCTTTGGCATAGTTTTTTGAGCTATCCTTGACAGCGTATAGAAAGATGCATAAGAGGCATAAGGTCACCCTGCAGTGATTGATATGAGATTCAAACTACATCAAACACTTCATTCATCAAAGAAAAATAATACTTTTTATGCATCTTGTGTAGTTTTGGTGGATTTCACATTTGTGAAGTCAGCATGCGACTGATGCTATCACAGCTGAAGGTGTGTATTAGTGTTTCACTTGCATTCAAGCGCTGACAGTTTTGCTCACATCATTCTTTCATGTATTTTATTTCCCCTTGCAAAACAAAATGTGTGCTGAAAGTGACAAGAATGCTGATTTTTTTTTACCCTAAGGAATGCAACCCCAAACGTGGTGTAAAGCAGCTGTGTCCTGGAACTGAGAAAGTGCAAAGCCTAGATTCATCTTACAAAAAAAAAAGAAAGAAAAAGAAAGAAATGAAAAAAGAGCCCCTTTCTTGGTGGACATTTTATCTATCCCCTTATTGGAATCGTTTTAATGCATACTGGCAATTTCATTATAACCAAGCTATACAATTTCATAGCATTTAGTTAGATTAATGTCATGGCAGCACTACACTATGATCCAAGTGATGATTCTTCTTAATAGGCTCTTTTGGTCATACAAAATAAAGAGTAGTATTTATCAGATGCTGCTAAGTTGAGGACCTCTGCCTCTCCAAACTACCAAATCCATTATCCTGCCACATTTTCTCCAAACCCCAGCTAAATATGGAATATCATTTTTCTTGCAGAAGAAATGTCATGGGAGTGTGCCTTTCCTATTCTCTGCCACTCCTGGCTTAATTAGAGTTCTGTAATTACTGGGACTGTAATTTCTGGGTTGAAGAGATGGGATGTGTGGTGTGGGTTGTAGAGGAAATCCTCTGAGCTTTCAATGCATTGCAATACTACATACTTTTTTTTCTCCAATGCAATCATGTAGAAAGACTCCCAACAGTCCAATCTATACGTGAAGATAAATTGAGCCCAGTTTGTTCCATTATCTTGGCTTATTTTACCATGTTTAATCCATTTTAATCAATAAGGATGCTGACATTTATAATAACTCCCCAGTTTGACCTGCAGTGCACTTCCTGACTCACAGAGTCAGGCTGCTATCTGCCAAAAACACTGGCATTTGGCCTGTATCCAGACACGTAGATGGGAACAGGTAGAACTATTTTTGATGCTTTATTTTAAGTGCCGCACGAAGAGTAGGCCAACTCTGGGAAGATAAGCCGATTGTGTATTACGCTGTCGGGCTGATGATGATGCAATCTAAGGCAGTGAACTCTCCCTCTGTTTTTTAATTTCCCTCAAGCATCTGTTTCTAAATGGGGGTTTTATCCTTTAAAGCTAAGGCACATTGTAACCTTCAGCTGTTTTATTCTTTTCTAAGCACTAAGCAGGATAGCCAGAGGGAACAAACTGCTGCCAGGACACTGTACACTCTTCAATACGGGTAATTACCACTAGAATCAGTTCAGCCCATTACTAACTCTGAGCTTAATAGGGAGAAAGAGGATATTCAATGAAAACAACAGAATCCCTCAGTCAAATGTCAGCTCTTGAAAGGCATACATAAATACCATACATGTTGATTTGCAAATCTATCAATATACGGTCCTTGCATATGATAATTATTATTGACTCTATGTATGTCTCCATTTCAATTTAAATTATTCAAATCCAGATTTTTTTTTTCTTCACTAGGTTCGTGAATGCTTTCCACTAAGCTCTTTTCCCACATCCCTTTTGCTGATTTAGATTTGAAAGCCCTCGCCGAAGTTGTCAATTTATAGTCAGATATTTGAGTCCACTCCCGCTCCCTCGCTCTCTCACTCTAAGTGTATTATGTGCTGACAACTCTTTGAACTATAGGGTTTCATATTTGTGAGCTCTTCAAGCAGGCTAAAAGTGATGTGGTTGTACTTCACTGAGTGTGTGTGTGTGTGTGGGGGGGGGGGGTACGGAGCAGGCGAGAAGGAAAATGTACTCTGACTATAAATTGACGAGAGTATTTCAGGCCATACCATTAACTTGTTTTTCATTTAATGTCTTTTATTGTGAGCAAGTTCAAGTGTTGAAAGGTTTATGAAGCGACTTGAGTGGTTAAACTGAATGTACATTAAGCTGAAACCTACACTGTTTAAAATGTGATACACTTGATACATTTTTGTTCTTTGTGCCTTATTAAGAAATGAAATAAATGATTGAGTACATTCTGTGATTCTTGTATTTTCACACCTTTCACATTCATTGTAATGTTGAAAATGACTACTCCCAGTTTATTATTTTAATTATTAGAACTCACATTTTAGGTGATAAATGTTTTATTTTTTTTTTTTTTTTTTTTTTTTTTAGTTGCTTGAAGGTATAGTACTCAACCTAGTGTATTCCAATTCCTTTTTCCATTTTTATAGGTCTGTTCAGGCTGTAAAAGAAAGAATTCTTGTGCCAAAAGGATAATAATGTGAACCCCTACTTTGTAATAAGATCTGTCTAGATCATGTCTAGACGTGCTGAACAAATTATAGTTTGTGCCCCGTATTGTGTTTTTTTATGTATCCCAAGGCCTCAAATTTGCCTATCTGATAGTTTTTGTTATTTTTCTCCTTCTCTCTGACAAAAATGCAATCACTCCTCACTCTGCAGAACACATTCACACTCAGTCCTACATTTAGAAAATAGATTACTGTGGCTATTTGTCCATTTGGCTCCCTGCCTCTGGCACAGGCTTCAAAAGCTTGTCTGAGTAGTTTGACACAGGTAATCTGACTGCGTTCATTTAACTTTACTTTACTTTTAAGACATTTCGAGGGCCAAACAGTCAGTCCCTGGACACCAAAGAGGGTTTTCATGTCAGACCATTTTCTTTTATAGCCGTTCTTGTTGTCAGAATTAGGTATTTAAGACTTAATAGTAAAACTGTACTCTGAATAAATAAATCAGGATTCAAAAGTATGGCTGCAAGAGGCGATGATTAGAGTGAAAAGAGAACTTTGATGTTCTTTCATAAATGTAAGATGAAATAAGTAACAGTAAGTGCAAGAATTGGGTGATTTAGCTGTAAGGATAGATAAAGTAAGGCAATACTGGCTTGAGTTATTTGGAATCGCCTTCACGTGCCTGAAAAGTCAATGGAATTTACTACCCACAATTTTGGAGTTTGTAGGTTTTATGGTTTGTGCTTCACCAGCCATAGCAGTGAGAAAAAAAGTAATATATTTTTTTAAAGTTATATCTAGTAATCTTCAACTTGATTGTGGCTTAAACATATAACACACAGTAAAATATTTGTGTTCCCAATGAAAAAAATTTAAAAAGCCAGGATGCAAATGACTTGTGAGATGAAACACAAAATAATTAAAGAATTGTGACTATGTGGGACAAACCATTTTTGAGACAATTACAACTATGTAAATTGATTATTAAGGTGCCAAATTGAGGTCAATTGCGGCTTTTCCATTGGACATCTGTGTAAAATCTACCAATATGTACTAACTGGCAAAAAAAACAGAAGTGTGTAATGTTGCTTTTTCCATTAAATCACAAATCTGATGATTTATTATTGCAAGATGGCACAAGTGGTTCCATAAACACGGCCACGAACATAAATATCACTTTGATTTATGGATACATTCATTATTATTATATATTACCCCTCTATCCCATACTAAATTTAATAATTGATTCTGTTTCCTCATGTATCCACACATACTGCACCATGTTTCTTTCAAAACTCTTCTTCACTTGTTGTAACATCCATCAATATACATATATATTTTTTGATTTACATGACTCTAGTTGCGGAAAAAGGTCTTTCCATTGCAATTTGTGTGAAATATCAATTTCACAACACCCAAAAAAACACCTCTTCCCCATTTTTTAACATGCAAGTTATATTTGTAGTTTGAGGGTTGATGGAAAAGCGACTAATGATTTTTAGTAGCAGGCAGTATTTGCTTTTGCTGCTTTTTTTTTCCACTTCTCAAGGTTTTTGCTGCTCTACAACTTGAGAGAAGAAACATATGCTGAAATATAATGAGAACCAAAACAGCACGAGTCCATCTTTTAGTGTTTCAACCCCAGAAATTTTTTGAAAATGGTCGGATTCAGAGTTAGATAAGAGATGATCAAATTTTAAGGGGTAAGAACAAAAAGCTCTCAGAGAGTGTTCGCACTCCTGCCAGATCCACTGTCAAGTGTCAGTAGTTCTTCTGACGTATTAAGGACAACCCAGGTAAGGTTCTGTCTTCACCCGTCATCAGTCCTCTGACACTACTGGCCCATTTCCACAAGGTGTTCCCAGCAGTTTCCCATCATACCAGTGTTCAATTTGCCACATGCTCCTACTTGTTGTCATTAAAAATGCATTTAAATGGCTCTTAAATTTTTAAGACACGTTCTGCTTCAGAGGACAGTGCAAAAAGACTGCTGAAGTTCACAGATTTTTCTTAATTGTTCATAGCAAGCCATGACAATGCAGCTGACTAATTTACTGTGAGGTCTCCTTGATACAGTTACTGTATGAGTCAGAGGACAGCTAACGTTAATAAATGAGCGTCAAGTCGACGAGCCATTAAAAAGTGCTTTGAAGCTACATTTAAGGGGGAAAAAAAATCCTATAACCTACCCAATGTAATTTAAAAGACAAATAGAGTGTCAAGGGACATTTAGACAAATTAATATAAATGTAGTTTTGAAGATCTGCTCATTGTTTTCACATGTCATGCTGGATATGTATATATGTATGTGTGTGTTTGCATGTATGTGTGTGTATGTACGCATGTGTGTACATATGTGTGTATGAGAGTATGTATGTGTGCATATCTATCTGGTTGCGATCTGTCTGTCTGTTCATTAGTCTGTCCAACTATTTGATTAAAAAGCAATAAACAGAGAATTAACAATAAATAAAGCCAACAAAAAAAAAAAAAAAGGAAAGTGGGTGGCAAATTAAGGCATTGTGCTGATGGTGTTCTAAGAATCAAAGAGAACCATAAGCGGTGGGAGCTGACGGCATTGTTTTTCTCGATTGTGTTTATTTATTTATTTTTCCGCTCGCAGTTCTGACAGATCTGAGGTATTGAGACAACACTCAGGAGAGAGGTGGATGCTGACAAGGATATAGTTAATACAGAGAACACGACAGAGTCAGAAGAAATGAACAGTTAGGCCTCTAATCACACAGAAGTCAACACAAAGGCCCTTTATGGCGCACCTCAATGGGTAGGGAGCAAAATATGAGGGGGATTCTAGTGGACACAGGAAGGATAGAGAAATGAAAAGAAAGCAGGGGATAGGCGACAGGAGATGAAAGACAAGCATAATGTTTCATCTCTGAGGTCCCGTTCATTGTCTCTATTGTCATCTACTTTCACAGCATAGCTTCGGGCTTTTGCATATTTTCATATTTATTTTATTTACATAACTATTTACATAACTATCAAAATGAAAACCAGTCCCTGATGTTTCATAGTACATGAACCTTCAATGAACTCAGAGTATTTAAATACAAATGCATGTCATTCACTCTTTCTTTTTTTCCCCCCATTTGTCTGTCATTTTTTTCTTGTTTTGTTGTCGTCTCTTTGTCCTCTCTCTGCCCCCATGAACGCCTCACCTCCCACAGCACCAGCATGAAAGGTGCAGGATGTATTACTGGGGTGTGTGTTTGTGTGTGGATGACCTACTGTGCCCCTGCTGAAAGCCCTGTACACCAGAAGGACCTCTCTATCTGATCTGCCCCATCTGCTATCAAGACAGGTAGTGTCTACACCTGGGGGAGAACTCTCTTTTTCTCTTTGTCTCCCTGCCTCTCTCAATCTGTCTCTTTCCCCAATTTTACACACAAACACACACACACACACACACACACACGCATGTACTCACACATACAGACAATCACTGACACGCCCGTACCTGGACACAGTGCGCTTGTTATTGAGACATCTGTCAGTGTGGACTGACTGACATCGGTCATGCAGTAATAACACATGATGATGAGACACAAGGTCGAAATTCTGTCCTGTCTTTTCTCACCCGGAAGGGCCTTCCCTCTGATCTCTGAAGCTACCACTGTACAGAACATCCTCTCCAGTTACCACAACGTCTATTTATTGCACACAACCAAGCTTGAAGGTTTTATTCTGGTCCCAGAGGTTAAATAAAGAGCTTTTTCACACAAAAAAGTAGGTTGCTAGCTGATTTCACCTTGGTTGGTGATATTTCTGAGAGACATAGTATGTCATCTGTGTATATTTTCAGTCATCTAGGTCACTGGAATCCTATGTGTTTAAGTAGAGGGCAGCAGGACATCTTCTGGTTTCTGAGGATATTTAACCTCCCATTCAAGTGGTTTCTTTGGTTATAGATCGAAAAAGTGAACAGGGAAATTTTTTTTTTGTATCCAATTTTAACAAAAATAAAGTTGGAATGAAATACATTTAACTCTTTTCATGAAAAGAGCTTGGCAATGTGATTCATTCTTGGTAAAGTGTAACTGGGACTCAGTATAGCCACATTTACACAGAGATCCCAGAAAAAAGGCAAGATGTTGATCCCACGTTGTTGCCACCATTGACAGATTTCCAAAGCCAAGCCAAAGGAGCAACAGAGGTGAGACAGGCTGGACTTTTACACAGCAGGCCTGCATTCTGGAATTAAAGGGGTGCTGACACAGCGCAGCAGTGTATAATGTGATGTACCACTTCTGCATCAGAAATACCCCTAGCATAGCGATGTTGCTAACTTCTCCAGAGTCTTTCACCATCGCACAAATGTTAGCACGGACAGTCCACTCAAAGTGACAACAGGTCGCAGATCTCAGTGCCTCCCCAGTTCGATTTCTGCTGGTGTTGCTGCTACATGTGCTGCAGATTTGTGCCAGGGGTGAAAATGGTATGTAGCTGCGCCACCAGTTGCACGTGGCCACAGCACCCGTGACATGAAGCTACAGCACTCCTGGCACAAAGCCATAAAAAAAAAAAATCACATCTTTATTGCAGAACGAACGGCGTTCCTTTAACACAGCATTCGGGAATCATGAGTCTACCTTTATCATGATTCTACCTCTGTTACTACCTCCAGAGGTGTTACAAAGCCAGAATAAGGGTTGGATCAAATGATCCCACCATATCATTTACACAGACATTGTTCAGAAAAAAGGTGAAATATTCCTGCAACAGAAGTGCTATGGAACAGGGGCTTGTGTAAACATTGCCCCTGGTCAAAGGTGATTACTAATATGTGTAAATAAGAATATAAAGAGGAATGTTTGAATGTTTATTAAAAATATAATTTTAAGTCAAGAAAGGGACAGTTTGTAGTAAAATAATAATGAAAATAATAATTTTGATGATGTAGAATCAGTGTATTGAGTCTTCATCACATGGTAGCTAATCCATGTGTGACAATGTCTCATTTTCACAAGCCTGATAACCCTGATGACATTAAAGACATGAGAGGCTACTTACTGCAACAGTTAGAGTTAAATAAGTTGTTACAGCTGAAACATTGCAGTACTTACCCATGGAAGGATCTGAACTATTTACTTTAAATCCAGCCAGTCCCCCCGTTTTTTTTTTTTTGTTTTGTTTTGTTTTGTTTTTTTGGCTTGGCTGTTTATTCAACTTTTAACTGCAGTAAGTAGTCTCTTATTTCTTTAACGTCAAAAAGTTTGGATTGATCAGCATAATTACGCTGAATGAGAATGAGACATCATTTTCACACATGGATTAATCTCCATAAAATCCAAACTCTACTTTAGAATGTGATGAAGACTTGATGCAGCGGTTCAATTCTCCATCATTAATAAGCAAAAATCAATGCAACTACGGATAGAAAAAAATATTATGAACCTTATCGTGACACTACATAAATATTATGTGGCAAAAAAGATGTCACAGTGAATGTCTCCTCTAATTAAAACCAAAGATGGTGCAGGCAAATATCGCATTTGTGACTTTTTTTGGCTGGCCGGTGTAAATCACCAACACTAAAAGCACCATTTCCTCAACATATTTATTTCAGCTTGTCCTTCAAGATCAATGTGAAAAAGTATTAAAAGAGAATAAAGTCACTGCAAATGTGGTCATGTTGAATGATGTCTTCAACAGCTCTGAACAGATTGTGGAGAGAGATAGTAATGATAATGCCACCTTCACGACCTTCATGTTGTCTTCTTACATTTTCACAGTCCGATACTGACTTACTGGTACAACTTTGACTGGTAGAATTCATTTTTAAATTGATAAACATCAATTAATATCATATCATTGATACCTAATTCAAACAGGATAAAATAATTGACCAAAAATAAATTACAAGTGTTTGACCTCTGTCGTTCACCATGGGTTTATACAGTATCTGACACCACAGACCACCTAACCTTTATTACCTCCGCCAAGGAGGTTATGTATTACCCTGCGTTATTCTGTTGGTTTGTTTGTGGATCGCATAACTCAAAAAGTTATGGACGGATTTTGATTAAATTTTCCGGATTTGTTGGCAATGACACAAGGAAGAAGTGATTAACTTTTCGGGGTGATCCAGAAGAAATCCTGGATTCTGGATCACTTTGAAATTTTCATTAACATTGAGGTCAATGGGGCCAAAAAATTACTTTCTCAGTATCTTGGTTAATTATTGACCAAACCTAATGAAATTTACAGGAAATGTTCACTCTGAGACAAGGAACAGATTATTAAATTTTGGAGGTGATAGGGATCACTGTCTGGATCGAGGAATTTTAAAAAATTATTCTCTATTAGTTATCATTGGCGTTGCTGTAGTAATAATAACACATGTCCACCAGATGGCGACTCAATGTTTTCTCGTATAGTCCACGGATCTAGCTCTATGGAGCTAGATCCTGAAGAAAACCACCATTACGGAAATGTCGATTTTATTATTGTTATTTCTTTGTTAGCAGTATGTAATTCCAATTTCTTTGGGTTTGTTTCCAGTGTCAAGAATCTAATAAAATAGATTAAAAAAAAACCAAATGTGGGAGTAATATTGCGGGGGTGTCAGTCACAATATGTGGGGGAACTGTGCTGCTTGGCGGAGGTTTGCGCTCTCTGGGTGCTTTTCTAGTTGGGGTGTCTATCCAGTTTTTCCTAAATGATGGCTTTTTGGGTTTTTTTTTTCCTTTTAAAGAGAAATGGTAAATAAAACCAAGTCTCAAAGCAAGGACCCACAGCAATACTCTGTGGTACGCATCCAAACCACTCAGCCACCCCACTGACAGATTCATTCACTCCTCTCTGAAACCCTCTGTGTTCTCTGTCCAGAATGTGTACACTGTTGTCCCCCAAGGTCCATCCCTCCTCCTGATTCTTGACCTGAGGAGCTGGCTCTCCTGTGCTGTCTTGTGGAGCAGTTGTTTAATCTCCTCTACATAGACGTCTGTGCACCCTTCACCGAATTGGACTGCATATAATCCATTGTTCAGCTCTTACCCTCAGGGTGGACGAGTCTTCATCTCAGACTTTTAACAGGTCTGAAATACAGGATGATGTGTTTGGAGAACTTTCTCAGACACTCTGGCTGCATGCGGAATGACAATGTTGTTTCACCTGTTCTTTATTCTTCTGTTTGATGCATTTCTTTGGTTTGATGGATTTCTTATTCTTACCAATAAACAAAGGCTTGCATTGTTATCACGACTAAAGTGTTGCTTTCTCTTTCCCCCCCAGCCTTAGTGCATTTTCAAGAAATAAGGGTGTCGAGGGTGAAGTTGGTTATATTTAACAGAAAGGCATTTTGCAGCGGTCATGTTTTTAAGTATTTATGTACATGTGACGTAAAGCAATGTGGTTTAATCTATGGCTGTCAGTTATTTAAATTACTTTTGATCATCAATTGTCATAAAAATGACTGATTAACTTTATGTCACCACAGTGGCACCACAGCTTTATTTCTGTCTTTTGTTAATGAAAATTGGACACACACACACACATACAAATGCACACAAACCTTGCTCTCTGTTGAACTCAGAGCTAGTAAAAGGGAAACCAGTTGAATGCTGAAAACCAGTGTTGAAATAGTGACCAAATAAATAGCTGCTGAAAAATATGTTTTTATCCTGGTGATTGTAGGGCAAATAATGACAATGTGGTAATATTTTAATGACTGTGAAAAGTGTGGTTTCATCTGGTACACAGCTCAGCTTCTAGAGTTTGTTGATATACTGGATGAATTTCAAATGCCATAGAAAATCCAACTAAAGGTTGGATGGTGAGGTAAGATGATGGTGTGTGTTTCACAGTATTACAGTGGATTAAAGTGATGCTGTTGTCAATGCATTTGAGGGAGGCTACATGTTTGATCTTAGGGAGTTTAGACTTCTGGTTTGCATTTTGCAGATACCCTTTGTCCATTCCATCATATGTCACGTGAGTTGGGGTTTTTTTTGTTTGTTTGTTCCAGCAATATATCAGTCCTTCTTTTTACCCCTTGAGAAAAGTGACATTTGATCCAAAAACTGGCAAAAACATTCTAAACAGAATTAAACTCAGAACAGAACAGTTATAGTATAATTATCTGATGTCAGATGTGAAATAATATTATGTTGATGATAAGATGAGCATTATTGATGCGACTGGATTTATTTACTGCTGTTGAGAAGCTGCTCATTAACAACAAAAATTAATGATGGATACTGACCAAAAATAATTAGCATAGAAGTAGACAGTAGATTAATGCACATTTCTACTCTGCTTCTACTTTTGTCACTGATTTGGGTTGATTGATCTTGAGGTTGCTGGTGTGGGTCTAGGTTCAGCTGTACAGTGAAATGTAGTTTGTGTGGTTATTTACATTTTCATTCCTGTGCATTAAAACGTCAAGATGACGGTGCACAATACTCTACATCATTTATGGAAATACTGTAGTGAGCTGATTAATCTTCAGCGTGTGAGTGACATGTTGTGGTACCACTGAGAGATCATGTCGAATAAAAAGGGCCACTGATTGTGCTGTGACATCTTTACTATGGAAATAACAGATCACAGATGATGAGCTCATTAGGACGAAGTGAATAGGAGTGAACAGAGTGAACTGTCAGAGCGAGAGAACTGGCTACCCCAACTAAATATATATTTTTAAAGGTTCTATTATGTTTTATAGGTCAACACATCACTTCCCACTGTGCTGTTCATGTCAACAATAGCACCTTGTTAGCAACTTTTTAGTACAACAGTAGACAGCATGACAGAAGCAGCTCCTTATTTGTTGTATTTTGTTATTTCATAATATCATCATACTTTACAAGTTAACTTTCATATACATTTTTACAACAGATAGGCAATTTCTGCCCACATTCAAACATTTGTTTGGTCTTTTTACCGATCAACACAGTATAAGTCTGCAAGATATTTGTTATGAATATTATATTTCACATGCATATTAACCTCTATTTTGATTAATGGTTTGGTATATTCCCATTTTACCAAAATTATTGTTATATAAAATATAATATTACCTCAGTCAGCACCTACACTATTTGTATTCCATGGTAATTAAATCCAGACCAGAGACCACATAATTAAACACATAATTATAGTTTGTTTGTTTTGGGGGTTTTTTAATCACAGTTGATAAACAGACCATTTCTGAAATGACAGTTGGCTCCAAATAACCCTGACTCCTATAAGGATACATTCAGTCTAAAAATAAGGTGACATATATAAGCTTTGATATCTGTTGTGTAGTAGTCGGTCTTGAAGGTTTTTGACAAAGTGGCATTGGAGAATGGTAAATGGAAATATATATGTAAATGGCTGCAACAAAGATCCATAAAAGCACTTTATTTATTGCTACATAATGACATCTGTCAAATCCAAGTATTCTTAATGCAAAATAAGACCTTGTCAGCAGCTGTTTATTAGATAAAACATTACTTTTTTCCTGACAGACATCTTGCTTCTAGTTTTGTCAATAAAATGCACAAAAAAGACCATCAAATAACTCTGTCACACAAATGTTTGAAGTGTTTGATGTTGTTAGTAATGTCACCTTTCACATAATCCCAGCTCAACCCTTTTGTCCGATTATTGACACATGTGATACCCAAGAACCAACATGGCCAGAGACCAAAATCCAACTGGTAAAATCAGCCGTTTCCTCCACTTCAGTCTGAAATCATAATCCCAGCATAAGTCCAGTAGAACTGAAGAAGCCTCTTGGATGAAAAGAGAAAAGTCTTTGAGAAGCACAAAGAAATCCATCTGGATTTTTCCTTAATCACTCATGATGTGAGCTGTGACACATAAAATACAGCAGGAGACTAGAACATGCTGATATAGCGTATATATAGTCTAGACCTTAACTTTAGCAACAGATGATACGTTGACATAGGTACATTAAGGAGCTACTAAGATCTCAAATTGCATGTACTAAATTTGCGTGCATAATCTAGAATATTGTGGTGTTGAACTTTAGTTTGAGGGTGATTTACAATGACTAAATAAATGACAACAGGAGTAGACATGTTGGAGATACACCTGTTTGAATAAGGGTTTGGATATTTTTTGTTGGGTTGCAGCATGGCACCTTTGGAGAGACAAAAGGCTAAATTCGACCCTACAGAATTAGACGTTTTGGCAAATGACGCAAATAAATGCTTAAATGAGCTACAGCAAAGTCCTGAGTGTGTGGAAACCTAATAAAACTGGCCATCCAGCATGACATGTCATTTAGGACTTCAAACAACACATCTGAAAAACGGGATTGGGAGATCCCAGCTGTAATCGCTACCATACGCTGGAATGACCCACATGCACAAAAATGTAAACTTGACAGGAGTTTTGTCATTGCAGGTATTGTGTAACTCTCTCTTGTGGTCAGCTCCAAATCTCCTTGGACTATCTCCAAGAGCTCCAAAATGACCAGGCTGGAGAGGCCATGTTTTAATAAGTGTTTCCTCATACATTCCAAAATTTTTTTTTTTTAATTTTTAAAAAAGGGGTTAAAAATGTGTTCATTGTTTCAATGTCTCCTTCTAACGACAATAACTGTAGCCAAGAGTGCACAATAACGCATACAAACCGTTTGCACCTCCCTTTGAGACGTGTTAAATATAGATGTAGTTTATATGATTAAAATTGTTTTTGGGTTTGGTAAATAACTTTGCATGTGCTAAATTAACATATTTACATTTTCTCCTCCCAGCACACATTTGTAAGCGCCCCATATCACATATTCATTGTGGCAAACGTACTAATTTGATGCGCTACTATGCACCTTTAAATGTGCAACCCTTAGTATGCACTGTTAGTAAATCAGTTTGTACATTTTTTGTGTGCGCAATGAGTTTGCACATGTTTTATACACGCAAACCTTTAGTAGATCTGGCCCTAAGAGCAGAGTGGAAAGGCAGGCATGAGAGACATTAGAAAATTAGATACAATGTCATTCACTTCTGTATAGAGCCATAATGATTTCAAGTATCTCCACAGGCAGTTATTTGTGTGTACCTGAGTGAAATTATTCGCTGGGAAAGAATACCTCAAAGGGCATTTACGGAAAGTAGTTAATACAGAGTTCAACTGCCATTTATTCTGTGAAATTCCTTTTGATACCACAAAAATGCACTTAAAAGCTGTCTCTTAGCTAAGATTTAAAAGCATGACTGTGCCTCTAGCAAGAAGAGCGTTTTGATTATTAACAACATTCTGCTGTTAGTTAGTGTGAGAAATGAGTTTCATTTAGATATTCTACCTTCAGGGCATAAAGACATTTTGCCAATGTTTCATGTGTCAAAACAAACTGGATTTTAACTTAAAAGAATAGCTTTTAGTAAAGTCAGCATATTTATTTATTTATTTTTTTTCCCCATCTAATGTTTGTTTGTTTATGAGCATGTGCACTACAATTCCGACTGAGGGGTGGCGCAGAGGTTAACAACATTATGTACTGTTAGCACAATGTAAATAATGTGTTCTGGTATACATTAACATGGTTACATGTGTAGAAACATCGTCACTGTGATTGAACTACTAGTTAAGGAAAAATGTGAAAATGTCAAGCTATCACTTAAGGTAATAAACTGTTGCATCACTGGTTCACATTTCAAAATGATTATGGAAAAAAAGAATAAATTTACACAGTAAGGAATGGAGATACAGTAATATAAAACTCATTAAAATTCAGAATGTCAAGGCATCCTTTTAACCATTCAACAAGTGGTTGTACCTCATCTCTCCCTCTCTCTGCTCCTCCTCCCCACTCTCCATCCCTCCATCTCTGCCAAGGACACCATCCCTGCTGTAGTTACCATGGAGACAAGCCCAGAAGGGCTGTGGGCGAGACATGTGAGGGACTGTGGGTGACTCTGTGTGTGTGCGTGTGCATGTGTGTATATGTTTGTGTATGTAAAAGCACGTGTGGAAAATCTTTGCCCTTGTTTATTTTCCTCCTATGAATTGTATAGTTTTCTTGTTTGTTTCTTTATTGAGATACGAATAGTCACCCACAAGTGACTCTTCACACTACTTGTCCAAACAAGTTAAAATATGATGAGTTGGGAGTCAAGCAACATTATGGGACATTTATCTATTTTTGAATGGTGTAAAACAAAACTGATTGAAATGAATGTTGCAATGGACTGTCTTTGGAATTGTGTGAAACCATTGAAAGTGCAGTTTGTTGAGGTCCTCACACAATAAGGTGGTGTCCTTGGCATTCTGACTCACACAGTTATGGATCAGCATTATATTGTGCTATAAGACTTCACTTGATTTTGATTTATTCCTGTCCAAACAACATGGCTCTCCAAGGGTATGTGCCTGTGGGGTGGGTGGTAATGCATGTGTTGACAGCAATAATTCACCCCATTTAGTGAATGAGAGATGAGAGAAAGTGTCATTTTCTTGCGCCAGCCATTCTCTCCTCCACGTGCTAACGGACTCCCTTTCACCACTGTCATCTAAAAAGTCTAATGGTCTGACATCAGAGTTGTCTTTTTCCTGTCTGTAAATAGAGGTTTGCAGCAGCGATACATGTATTATGTGTGAGTGTGTGCATAGCACATTATTACATTAAGCAGGCTGTTGGATATGGCCTAATTCTGTGACAGATTTATAGGCTTAGGTGCAATGCACCATTTATTAATTTGCATTAGATCTCCAGTTTTTATTTAAAGGCAAGTGCACTATTAATGTTGCAATCCAAAACACAAGTGTCTAGATATTGCTCCAGCATAACAGCTGAAATGATCAACACATTCTCATTGGCTGATTTATATCGTAGAAGATGTTTATTCAAAAACATGCACCCTTTTCCAATTTCTCCAATGAATTGAGTGATGGTTGCAAGCTTAAAGCTGCGTCTCTTTGTGAAATCAATTTAATACTGTGTCTCTCATTGACCAAACTATGTGTGGAAGCACAAACACACAAGAAAATATAAATCAAAACTTCAAATAAAACTGAAGTGTGATGAAATTATTGCAGCGGATGTAGGCAGTAGGTCTTTTTGCAGATTGTTGTGCTAGAACACAATGCAGTTAAGAGTGAGCAGATCGTTGTGTTTACTCTTTAATCTTACAATAAGACGCATGCCTTCTGTCACCCCTGTTGAGTAGCAAACCTGCTCATCACTGCAAATCTTACACCTTGTAAATAATAACTCACTGACCCTTCATGTTTATATATCCTTCTCTTGTCTGTGATACATTGCACTGGTGAACCAGGCGGTCAGCCTTTCTGACTGATGTCTCTCCAGTCCAGTCCACTTTATAGGCTTTGAAATACTTTGTCATTTCCCTCTCATTTACTCCCATCCTCCACACAGCAATGAATAACTTTTCAAGGCTCCGGTGTTTTCACTCTCAGCATTATAACAGCTATTCTTTATTTAAGTTTTAGATTTAGAATGTGGCCAAGACGGCAGGACTGGTCAGAAGATGACAGAGCAAAGGGCTAATAAGAAAGAAATAGAGACTAATATACTGTAGGTAATTATCCTCATTAAAGAGCCGTATATTCAAACAGACAGAAGACCATCTCTAGCATATGTGTATTTCCGTGTGTGTGTGTTATTCTCTATGTGGATACTTTATATTGCTTTAGCTTCAGCAATATGGCAGTGATGTAGCATCATCATTATCACCTGGGCTGAAAGTAAAGTGCCTCCTTGCCTGGACCCTGTTGACGGGCACTGTTTGGAGTCACATTCTATCAGTTTGTGTCTGTGCACATGCTAGTGTGCGTGCATGGTACTGAATGTATTTTTCTATTGCAGTTTTAGTAATTCCGTGGCCACACTAACATGGCTTTACAGGCAGGTCCCTTATGCAAACAAATGGCCTTGGAAGGCAGGTTCAGCGAAGGGTGACGGTTGTATCTGGTTGCATCAGAGTGAGGAGTGATGGGCACTGCAGATTCAGGGAAGAATCTGTTTCATTTCACTTGCTCCCACAGACCCACCACAAGCAGGAGACCAGGGTTTAGCCTTTGAGTTTGTGGTGATGATTCGCTTATTTAGCAGCTTTCTCCCTTCGGTCATGTATCAACTACATCTGTGAACTCATTTTAGCCCAGGACAACTATTGTTGAAATGTTATTAGTTGTGGATGAAGAAAATTTTACTCTAATTTATTTGTTGTTTAGTGTATTTCTGTATCATATTTGTCAGTCCCTGTGCTGTCAGTAAACTTTGTTTTTTGTTTTATTTTTTTTTAGCTTAAAGTCATTTCAAGAATGTAAAACAGCGGTGTCAAACATACTTGGATATTAACAATCATTTTAGTTCAGGGACCACATACAGACCAATTCAATCTCAAGTCGGCCAGATCAGTAAAATACTATCATAATAACCTATAAATAGTCATAACTCCAAATTAACATTACACAAATTTACATTAAAAGAAACTATTTTCACAAAAAATGTAAATAACCTGTTCAAATATGAACAACCTAAAATGTCTTTAGAGAAGTCCACTTTTAATTTTCAATTTTGATGTAACAATATAATGCCTGATACTAATGTTTTGTGTGTTTGTAGATCCACTGTGATCTGTAAGTTGCAATGCACATGTGGAAATGATAAACTGAGGCAAAATATTCTTAAAATTGTACTTATTTTTCTTCAGAAATTTCAGTTTCTTCATATTATACACATGGTTTTAAAGGATAGTTTGTAGATGTAAACATTTTCGTTTATGTAATTTTACCTTTTTCACTCTAAAACATGGAAACATTTAGAATTAACATTATTTATATATTATGTTATTATTTTACTGGTCTGTTCCACAACTAAAGTTACCCCTGAACTAAAATGAGTTTAACACCCCTGGTGTAAAACAGAAGTATTGTTAGCTTAATTACAATACTTTTAATTACAAGGCATTGTGACATGTCAAGCAGGATTTGAAAGGCTTTCCAGAGTCAAACTGATTTTTTTCCAACCCACTGAAAACTAAGAAAAGCTTTGAGTGATATAAAAGCAAGAAGTAAAAACTTAGTAAACTGGATCCTGTTTTGTACTGACACAACTTCTTGAATACTGCAATGAACGCATACATTTGTAATGTGTGTGTGCCAAGCAGCTTTCTCTGGGTTACATCAGACTACAATTCATCAGACTAGGTAATGGCGCCTTGCCTTGTTTTGTTGCAAACCAACATTTTTAACTCCTCACCACACGCCCACACACAAACACAGACATACAAACCCCATCAAATGCATACAAAACCTCACATAGCCACAGTTTATTTCATATTCACCATGAGCAACAGGTGTGACAACAGCATGCATGAACTCTGTTATTCTCTGTGTGGAGAGTGAGTAGGTGTTTGTGTTTTGATGATTAGTTGAGGAGGAATACATGCCAACACATTAGGCCTCAAGCAGCCAAAACACACAACACAGTTTTGCCAATTTCCCAAGAGGGGTTTCGCAACTTCTCACCTACGCCCACCAACTATAAAGTAATTGCCTGTATAACATCTATGTATTGCTTCCCATTACACTATGTGGCAAAGCGGGGACCTTTGATGAAAATCTGCAAAAGGGGCAATTTTTAATTTAATTGGCTGGAAAGTTTGTAATCATTCTGTGCATTCAACATAAACAGACTCCATGATAGATCTTCAAACGCCAATAACAAACCAGTTCTTGTTCCACTGGTTATTTGCTTATGTTCGCTGAAAGCAATTTTCAAGGAAAAAGGGCACATAACTGAGAACAGTAGCTTTTCCGGGGGAAAAATCATAATGAAAAAAAAAAATGCCTCATTACCCTTTTTCCACTATTGTCACAAAAACTACAAATAAAACCTGGTGAAACATATATAAGAAGAGAATAATTACAAATGTGAGTTTTGCATTGTTGTCTTCCCCAGACATTGTACAACTCAAACTGTTTGTTCTGCTTCTTTATCATAGGGACTGAGGTAATTTAGTTCAGTTTTTTGTGTCTTTTAAGGCTGTATACATATTGCATGAATAGATTTTTTTTTTTTTTTGAAGTAAAGAAAATAAGAAATAAATATGTATGCTCATTTCAATCCTGCAAAACCAACAAACCCGAGGGTGGCCTAAGACATTTACACAGTACTATATGTTTGGAGGGGGGAAAAGCAGCAGCATTTCATGAAAAGAACACCTTGCCAAACGTCAAGTAAGGTTGAGCCATCAAGCTTTGAGGTTGTGTTTTCATAGATTCCACCAAATACCAGCAATTTCTTTTCAGCAAACATCTGACTGCCTGTAAAAGACTTTAAGCAAACATTTGCACCCTCTTTTTTTCATGTCCAGACATCTTTTCAATTACACAACAGCAAATGATGCTGTTTTTCAACAGCATAATTGGTGCCCAAAAACTGTAACAGTACTGTCCAAACTTAGTGAGTGCATGATTCTTTCAATGCTGTCTGCACAAAAAGTTTTTGCACAATTCACTTAAACCTGCAGAAGTGTGTGTGAGAATTGTTTTTCTGCCACTGACGAAACAACAGGACCAAATGCTAACTTTATACCGCAAACCACATTAATTATCTCTATGAGTTGCCGATGTGGTGATCCTTGTATACAAATAAAACTCTGCAACACACAATACTAACTTTTATGTTATGAAAAGTGTAAACATGTTTTTGGTTCCTTATGATGGGTGAAGACTATGGCGCATCACCACAGTCTACATAATTAGGACTACAACTGTCACGGATGAATCACACACAGACATGAAACTGTGAACATATTGTTTACTCAACATGCTTCAATGAGCACATTTTTGGGCTGTTTCTTCTAGCTATTTTCTAAATATTCAACAATATTAATCCAAAATGTGATTTTAGACAAAAGCCAGAAGACAAAAACGCCTTTAACTCCACTGCTTTCCTTATAACTCCACTACATTTAAAGTAAGGAAAAACGTGATTCAAAGGATGGATTATGGGTTATATGATCTTCTGGCCAGATTGCTCAGCCTAGTTCGAGGTATTGTCACTGAAGAGGCTGTGGCTTCAGTGTACAAAGCCTGCCAATGTTCAGTACCATGGACAGAGATCATTTGTACCAGCCCTTATGAGTGTTATGAGTGTGGAAACCGTTAAGTTCATTTCAACCCATCTCAGCATTACCATTTCACAAATGTAAGCTCTGTAACACAGCATGTATAATGTATGTTGCCTGCTGAGAAAAAGGAACAGACACAGACAGACCTGACAGCCCCAGGGAGTCAAATGAGTGAAGGAGAAAAGTTGATTATAAGGCTCTTAACGACTCCGCTAATTACCATTGATGCTAATTAGCTGGAGCTCCAAGTTAACTGCACAGAGGGTAATCAGTGTCTGGAACGGGAAAGAAGTTAGAGTCAAACTATCATCTCTCAACCCTTCATGGGGCACAGTTAGATGTTATACACTGCATGTCCCAGAAATGTTGGCATGTTTCTCATGCTGACATCTGACATGCCCTAAAAACAAAAGCAAAAGTTTTGATTGTAACTTAGCCTTGAAAAGAAGAGTTTGATAATAGGAAAAGTGCTAGCATGCCTGTAAATTTAAGATGTACATATGAAATTTATGAGCAACATTTGACCTTCATAGCAAAGGTTAACGTCTTGGTTTCTTTGCAAGCGTGCAGTGTGTAATAATACTGATCAATGTACTATTCCACATAACACACAACAACGTACATCCACACAACCAAACACACTCGCGTGTCCATTTAGCTTGACTTATGTGCTCTGTGACTGTGTTATTTTGTGCAGTAAATCCAGGTTTCTCCTGATGCCGAGATACCAGCTTAATCTTCTCCCAGGCTGTCGACACAACAACTGCTGGGGCTGATTTACTGTGGTCAGCTTCAATTACCAACCCTGAGAGCCAAAGGTATTCCTCAGGGTCTGGATGGCCATACGTTTCAAGGACAATTATTTTTAATGAGACTGCCTCCAATCCATCTGCATGTGGGTCGAGGGACGCTTGACAAATCCGTCCTTCAGAGGGCCTCCTTCTCACTCTGATCTATGGTTCCACTTCATTTCCTCTGCCTGTCATGCTGTGTGTAGAGCTCCTATCAGTATGTTTCACCTGGTGCAACGTCTCAAAAGTGGAAAGATAGGATGTGTGACTGATAGGGCAAGATGCTATTTGTAGTTCTAAAAAATGAAGTAACTGTAATATACTGTATGGTGATGAATAGGATTGAAAGTATTAGCACTGGAAGAACATGGAGAATGTCCTTCTACCCAGACTCCCTACGTTACAGACAATGCAGGTGTGCACATTTCTGAAAATGTGAGTTCTTGACCGTGAAAGTGTTTTTATTGGGATGTTTTTCAGATGTTAAACAAATTTATTTAAGGCAAGGGGTCATGTCATAAAGTTTACTGATAAGACTTTCTGGTTTATTGCTGACCTTGGCCGTCACATTTTACCATCAAATAAAATGGCAAAAAGTTGTTTTAAAACTTGTTTGACATTGAATGTTTGAGGTTTACAAGTTCATTTATCTCAAATTCAGAGACAAAGGTTCTGTGATAAAAGTATAGTTTTTGTGTGATATAAAACAAATAACTGTGATATGATGAGGTTAATGTTGTCAAAATTGGCAAAAAATAGTGTTTTATTATTCTTTCCAGAAAAGCAGACAGTTTCACAAGCAGTCTGATTAGGTTTGTCCTGTCTACTGAAAACATAATGGTTTCCTTTTTTTTCTTTTTTGTCAGACAAATGGAAAGTTATTTTTTACCTTGACATATTTTGGCTGGAAGGGTCACTTGATATTACGCTTTAATTTATTTTTTTTTTAATTAATACTTTTATTTATTTGAAGAAGATTTTAAAAAGGGTCACTTAATGTTACTGTGATGTGTCATTGTCAGCTACTTCATCCAGGTTTGCCCGACAAAAGAAACCAGACACAGAAATGAGGACACAGGCCTCAAGGACCATGAGCAGGGATGAGGGATCCTACACCTTATCTCACACCTGGGATGCTGTCCTCTGTGGAATGCCAGGCAGCAGGAGGAATAATCATCCCCCTGGCAAACCTGGATAAAACAGCTGAGAATGATACGTCACAGTAACATCAAATGCCCCTTCTGAGGAAGGTTACAGGTTGTAGCCGAAACATGTTAAGAAAAAAAAAATCTACTTTTTTTACCAGTCTGACAAAAAAGAAAAAAGGAATCTTTTATAGTTTCATAAGTATTTTTGTATTTTACCCAAACCAATACAGCAACATTCTCAAATACAGCACTAGTTGCAAGCCAACATTACCAAGTCATTATCCGGCTTTGTTTTACAAGACAATTTTGATATATGAGGAGTATGCACAAAAAAGGTTTCTGGCAAAAAACGTTTCTATAAATTAAAGTGGTAGTATTTAGTATGACCTCCCTTTGCACTTAACTTTCCTTAACAGTTCGTTCAGATGTACGTCATGTACACAGTGTATCAGGTGAAAAGGATAGGCAAAAAAATTAGGTTTCGTTGTCTATTACTTTTTGGTTTTTATGTTTGTTTATTTTATTTATTTATTATACATAAGTGCATTGATTATTGGACAAACCAAAAATACCTTCATTCATTCAATATGAGATTTTATTGCGTTGATTTTCTGATGTTTTATACTTGGTTTCAATGAACCCATGTCAGATGTTTCTCACTGTGTTGCTTGTCATGGGGTCAGGGGTCACACTTAATACTGACTTTAACCTTCACAAGCCATTTAGTTCAGTTTTGTTTGTCCTTTACGGCTGTGCATGTTTCCTGCATTTTGTTGTATCTGGAAAAAAAAAAAAAGACAAATAAATGTGTATGTTCATTTCAATCCTGCATAAACAACCAACCCGGGGGCAGCCTAATACTTTTGCACACTGCACTGTATGTCATAAATACTGGTCTAAATCTGTTTATTTAATCATGTCTTTTAAAAGACCTGTGCCTATACATAACATAATCAATACAGAACAGACACTCGAAGTGAGTTATGGGGTGTTCATTCCAGGCTTCTTGTATCTATGGGTGTATAAGTCAGTGTATTTCCAGCAGTAAATCATTGTGAAAACCAGCACATGTACTAGTGTCATGGAAAAACCTGCTTAATACTATAGAAAGAATGTGCTCCAATGGTTTCTTCGGTGCCTGGAGTTGAAAGTCCACCAGAAACAACAGCTTGTCCTAGCAAAGATCGCATGCAGTTTTTTCCTCTTGTTTCCACAATTCTGACTGATCACACTCTGAAGTATTTCCAAATAGGGTTTTTGTATGGTGTTCAGAATGCAAATCATTCTTTCTGTAGCCGAGTTGGGCTGTGAACTTTCTACCATCAATAGTGCAGCATTGGTTTTGAATCATTCACTCACCACAGCTTGGCTTATCATTCATTTTTAACCATGAAAAAGTACTGCTGTATGACTCCTGCCTATCATGTATTGCACTTTTTGTAGTGGCTCCAAACCACATAATCTCTTAAAAGACTGACAGCAGTCACTGTCATACAGTCAACTCCAATTCTTATTACTGGATGTCTGTTTTTGTTCATGACTCAAATATATAACCACATTTACATGCTGTCATGGTTAATTTTATGGTCTTATTTAGTTATTTATTATTGTTAAGCTTAGTCCTCTACTATACATTTGTGACAGCATAGGTTTAGTGATAGAACCTTTTATTCCATCAGAAAAAAACAGTATAACGTTGTAAAGTCTGTCGAGGACAAGGTTTATCCATTCTGGTCACCATCCATGTCAGAGATGAAGAAACAGCTTGGCTTCATTAATCTGATCTATTTTCTCCACCAGGCTTTGATCCTCCGCTGTACATCTCTAAAGGAGCCCTGGCCCGAGGGGAGCATCTCCTGCAGTGATTCCCAGCAGAGGTCCTGTTTGTGGGGTTGTGAGAGCACTACGCACTAAGCAGCGTGCTGGATACCCAAGCCTTTCATGTCCCATAGGGAACTGGTGTCTTTTGGGGCAGCTATTTGATTCACTAGCTTGACCTTGGAGCTGTAGGCAGTAATCACAGTATGAGGTTCTTATAGGGGTTGTCTTTTGTATCAGTAAGGAGAGAAAAAAATAGAAAGTAAGAACAATGAATGTTGTGTGCATGTGTGGCATGTGCACACTTCCTGTACCTGAGTATTGTCCTATATGCCTCCGTCTGTCTATCCTGGAATCTTATCTATGTTTTTGTCCAAGGACATCTTACTGTTTTGTCCGTGATACTATATCACTGAAAGCCACATTCTCATTGCTTCATTTCTGACTTAAGCCCCAGGCTGTTGTATTGTGTTTGCCTCCTGCTTCCACCTGTGACTCTTGAGGTAATTAGATGCATTCCAAGTGTCACTGTGAGTTTTGTCTCCTGTTATACTGTATGACCAGATAGTGATTGACTTGTAGCACTCTTTTATCTTTTCTTTGGTCCCTTGATGAAGAGTTCTCCCTGTGGGCTTGGTACTCTGGTTTAATTCGTTGTGGTAAGAGAGCCTGTACTGTTGCTCTACACGGTAATCACTCAGAGCTGCTCCACAAACACACCATCAGCGCACAGACACACAACATAAATGAGGAGAATAGTAGCACAGGAAGAAAATCAACTTTGCCGACATCCAAAGAACATAGTGTACAATAGAATAAAACCTCAATCTAAATAACAACTCGGCTCTCATGCTGCCTACGGCAATGATGAAGTCTGCCTTTTGCTGCCCTTTAAATTGCAGAGACAGATCGAATATTAGAGTGGTGAGTTTGAGGGTTGTTTCCACCTCCAGCCATGCAGTGTGACTAACACTGGCAAACATGTAGACAGTCACAAGCAGAGTGTTTGATGTCTGTATGAAGCTGTGGTGACTACAGAGGCTGTAAGGCAGCTGTGTCTCACAAAATGTACATGTGGTCTACCAGCTCTGTTGGTGCCGTCCTTTATCCAAACCTGCGCTGTGACCTCCCTGAAGGCAAGTGATCCAAAAGATAATTCTCCTATAGGGATCACCACAGTCATACATAGAACAGAAGCACAAATCCATTTCACATTGCACACTGTTTTGATTACGATTGGACCGAATGTCTTTTAATGATCAATTCTGCAAATGCTTTATTTAAATTCCTTTGCGCAGCTTTTCACATTCTCCATCATTAACACAAACAAAGAAACACCATAAATCACATTTTAAGGAAACAAACACACACATACCCATCTTTTATTTAAATGCACTAAAGCTGTCTGTAAATCCAAATGCCATGTTTGGCATAGCACAAGTGAATATTTGTTCACAGTATGCCTGTAATCAAGAAAGCATACCATAGAGCTTCAATACAATGTGAATGAGAAAAATGCCTGCTAATTGTTTTAATTAGTCATTTATCATTAGTGACGCCTTTTTTAAGGGGGGGGCTTCTTTCAGCTGTTTTTTTATTTTTTTATTTTGTCCCAGCGGGTTGGCTCTGCTGATACACAGCAGCTTGTTTGCCTGGTAGTGGATGAAAAATCCCCGTCCTCTGAGCATCTGTTCAGTACAGCGGGGATGCTGCATCTCCCCAATGCCCCAGACTACTTGTCTTCACAAAATACAACTTACAGAGATGTGAGCAAAGCTATGGGCTAAAATATCACCCACAGCCCTGTATTAATAAATACAAAAACTGAAATTATATACTCTTTACGGAGTATTAAAGCCTCATTCCAATTAATGGAGCAAATTTGCAAGGGGGGAACTATATCTTAAACCTGCATAATGACTTTAATTTATTTAATGCAAATTTTGGTTTTAATATCAATTAAATTTGGTGTTTTTATTCAGCTCTACCTCCTGGCTTGAGTGGTTGTGCAATGGAGTATTAGCTTTATAAAATTAAACAGGTAGATAAGCAATCTCACAATTTTTTTTTATCACTATCACACTGACTTTGTTCAGCAAAGGCCCTGAGTTGTTTAAGAGGGACATTTCAATGGAAATAGAATACAGCTGCATATTATGAGCATGCAGACGCTCAGAGGTGAGTGGTTAAGTGTGCTGACTTCACAAAAGCTGGTCATTCAGAACAGAGTGGGCTCGGGGTCAGTCTGATCTGCATAACAGATCAGGAGTCCCTGAATGACACTGTAGACTTGAAATAAGCTTATTATGTATGAGGCCCCTCATAATTATGCCCTCTTCGTGCACAGGTCTTAAAAAGGATTGAATGACCTTTTAATCCTTTCCCACTGCTTGTTTCTATTAAATATACAAATAATTTGGTTAACTGAAGAGATAACGATAAAAACATGTCTAAATACCCCAATAAACACGCACTTAATAGTCTGTTCTGCAGCTCAGATGTAACTCGTAGTTATGTGTGTCAATTATATAATCAGGTTATTACATAAGTCTGGGCCAGTTTTATAAAATCGTCCCTTTTTGCCTCCCTAACCACTGCAGGGAAATCCCTTTCAGCTGCAACATTGCCGATCTTACTCTGCTCCTCTCCGTTTGCCTGCATACTGACAGTTTCACATACTGACCTTACGTCACACAGTACAGCACACAGAAGCCCCCTTCCATTGAACTTGCCTGTTCAAGTTAGCAGCAGCTATCTAATTGTGCCACTTTTGCTCCCGCTGCTCTGTTAGTGTGACAAACCATTAGTGCAGCACTGATATGCTGTACAGGCCATTCACCTCAATGGCAACAACAAGTCCTGTAAAATACTTCTGTGCTGAAATGTTTGTGTTGGCTTGTTTGTTTGTTTTTTAACACCTACGAGGCGTTGATTACTTTCAGTGCTGGATATGAATGATTGTCTTTCTCACTGCCAACACAACTCTTCACATTAACATTTTGTGCTGATAAATGCATCCAGTGTGTCATTTTCCAGACAACATTGTTGACACACATCCCCAGTGTAATAGCTTTTGAGTGTCCTCTCTGTCAGTGTGCACCATTGATAAGAGGCTGCATGTTCTGTCTGTCAATCACTCAGTCGGTTAGGAGAAAGCTGGTTGCATCAGATCATAATTTAGCTGTTAGTTCATCAGCTGAAGGGATATCAGATCATTTCGTCACATTCTTTCATCAGTCAGACAGTCTTTTAGGTCCAATGGTGCTGCTGAGGATTCACCCCAGGAACTACAGCAATCTAGAGGGGTATGTACTGAATCAGAGCCCAAAACCATCACCCAGAGCAAGTACATACTCTCTTCATTCATATGGAAACAGTTATCAAAGGTGCAGTAAAATTTTTATTCAAGTCAGTCTCATGAGGGTGAAAGCTGCATTAATAAAACTAGCACAGACATTATTGGGTTTCACACACATGCACACGCAAGCTAGTAAATAAAATTTGTTTGGTGTGAATAGGCAAATTGACAAGATGTGTGACTGCGTGTCCCAGTAGAGACTGAGCTGAAGTCATTGAGCTGGGTTAGCAGGTAAATGTGTAAGTCAATGCTCGTCTGGTGGTTAGGGAGCACAGGAGTCATACCCAGAACTGTCACCAGCTGCCACAGATAACACTGCATTTAAATTCATGGAGACAGACTCCGTCATGAATATGACAATGCAGGGATGAGATGCTCAGGCATGTGCGAGCACATCAACAAACACAGTTAACACAAAGATACACAATATGTTCTCATAAACATGCACATCAGAGCAACCTCCTACTTGCCTCCCAGTGGTCGGGATGTAAATGCATTAAGAACTCAGTGTGTGACGTGAGGCGGAGGGGGAAGAGTGCCAGCTGACACAGGTGGCACAGAGCAGTGATACAACTTATTACAGCCAATACAAAACCCCCACTGAGGAAGCTGCTAAGAAAACAAATATGAGCTGCACACTGGCACGGGGAAGCAAAGACAGGAGGCGGAGATGGGTTTGAAGAAGGGAAGAAAGGAAGCAGGGCAGGTTTGTGGAAGGAATGAGGAGAGCTAAACACAAAGCGTAAAGAGCAGAAGAAAGGGGTGGAGGAAAGCAGGAAAAATGTGTGTGTATGTGTGATAAGAGAGGCAGTTTGGCTCGACTTGAAGGGGTGTGTTGGATAAGGACTGTCTACAGTGCCAGTTTTAAAGGTTGCCCAGCATCACTATTTATCTCACCTGCATCCCAATGATGGCACAGGCTCAAACACACACACATAAAAAACCTTCCATACACACACACACACACGCATGCACATACACGCACATACAAAGGCCCCTTAGCAGAAAAACCAAGCATGTGTATTTGTATGAGAAAGACTTATTGGGCTCCACTGCACCTGTGGCAGGTCTCCAGTATTCAGAGGTAGATAAATGGTCTACCCTTCTAGGTTGGCCAGCAATCTGACCACGTCGCTGTTTATGAGAGGAAGGAAGTGAGAGAGAGAAAAAATGAGAGAGAGATGTGGATGGAGAGACTGAGAGGAAGAGAAGGAGAAAACGATAAGAGATATCAGGGAGGTAAAGAGTGAGAAGGAGGAGGAGGATGAATAGAAAAATGCACAACGAATGATTTGTAACATGACTACCTTCTATTAATCTCCCCTAATGCACTTCAGTACTGCAGAGGAGGGAGAAGCAAAGAGCAGTGGGAAGGATGGCAAAAGAAAAGAAAATGAGGGTTAAGTCAGACAGAAGTTAAACACACATAAAATAAGCATAAATGCAACCTCTGCAGCAAATTATACAGTATATTTAGAATTTTAACCTGCAACCTTTATATCACTACACAAGTTAGGTAATATTCAACAGGCAATAGTTTGTGTTCTTACAATATTTGATCAAGAGGACTGAAAGGAAACAGAACTTCTAAACCTTGTGGCTCTGTGTCCAGTCTTTAGATATTAATCTGTGACAAAGTATTTGTATTACTAATATACAATTGTGCTCATAGGTTTACATACCCTGACAGAATGTGCATGGGATGGTCTTGAATGTTTCAACGTGACAATGATCCAAAACCCAAGGCCAAGTTGACCTGTCATTGGCTACAGCAGAAAAAAGCGAAGGTGGAGCCACTCTTAAACAGGTCTCAAACATGAAGTTCATGAAGAAAACCAAAATCTTAACAGAACTGAAGGGTTTTTTTTTTTTACCAAGAAGAAGCAGCTTTACCATCTGAAAAAGTAAAAGGTTTCAAGCTGTCATTGATGTTAAAGGGGCCAATACAAGGTATTAAGAACTAGGGTATGTAATCTTTTGATCAGGGTCATTTGGATAGTTTCTGTTGTCAGATGATTCAAAAAGAGCAAACACATTTGTTGGAAAATATATGGCCACAAGTGAAAGAAAAGTTTTGTATTATCATTCATATTCTCTGAAAAATGGCCAAAGAATCACAAATTCTGCTAGGGTATGTAAACTTATGAGCACAACTGTATCTTGTCATGGAAGGGGATTTAAAGATAGTGACTGAAGGTCTTTACGCAGCATAATGGAAATAACACATACAATAAGTGCAAAATATTAGTATTTCACATTAAAACCATTCACAGCAATGTCAATGTCAATTGTGTGTATTGCAATCAGTAAAATAAATATATTGAAAATTGTAAGGGCCATTCAACAAAACAGTTCTGAATTCCATATTATCTGCAGCCTAAGTCGCAGTATGTCGTCAGTCTGTCTGATCCAGATCCTTTTTTTTTCTGCTTTTATAGTTTCCAGGTAAAAAATTCATATGCAGAGCCAACTGCATTTGGTTCATTTGATATTCACATCATACAAACTCCTCATTACATTTTTCCATGCCTCTCTATGTTCTATGTGTTCTGTATATGACAGAATGGCTTGTGGTGCAGGAGTAGCCTGTGATGGATATTTCCACTTGTAGCATCTTTTCCTGATTCACATCCTCTGCAGCTTCACTGAGATAATTCATTCAGTTGATAACATCATTTTTGAATACATAGATCATGATCATTTTCTTTTTGAATGCGTTATAGAAAAAGTCCTCATTTACTCTGCATTTTCGATTTTTAGCAAGAAATTTACATTTTAAATGTCTATTGAGATTCCCAGTCTCTGACATTATTTTTGAATACAGAGATCATACAGATTTCTTTTTGAATATAGGGCAGAAAACTCTTCAAAAATTCTAAGCTTTTGGTTTTAAGCAAGAAATTTAATGTTTAAACCTACTGAGATTTCCCTGGCTCTGAGCTTATGTTTATTCTCTTTAAAAGTCTGCTGATACATCAAACGGATTTCATGGGATTTTATGACAAAAACAAGAAAAAAATTAAGCATCATATCTGATTATCAGGTGGGAAAACTGACAATTTGGAATCTCCCGGCATATCCATTAAATTGCCTATGACTGCCGAAACCCCCAGCCTCCTTTTTGCTCCCTTTTCCCTCCCTTTGATCTTCATCGCTTCTCTTCGAAACACGGTCCTTAATGTACTCTGAAAACTCAGACAAGCTAGCTAACTAACTGACAATCCTGCCAACAAGCCTGTAGGAGCAACACTGTACTGAAGATGAAGCTATTAATTTATGAAAAATAGATCTAATATTTCTGAAGAGGGAAAGTGTTACATCATGTAGACAACATTTCTGAGGAGCAAATAATCAGCCAGCTTTAGTCTGAGTAAAGATGCATACTGTAGCTGCTCCACTCTACATGAATGTAACATTGATGATTTGAGGCGGGGGTGGGAGAGGGAGAGGGGGGTTTAGTGGTGCTGCCTACATCAAAGCTGTGATGGCTCTCCAAAATACATTTCCCCAGAGACTCCGTTTCCAGGCCAGATACACATTGCTGATTAAGACACTGATCCCAGTATTGATGCAGCTATAAAATACAAGATGCTTCACCACATATTGATCCAAGCCCTAACCTAACACAAGACACTCACGCACAATGATGAACAATTTTCAGTATGTACTGTACGTACACATGCATAAATATGCATGCACACAGTTACACAATGAAAAAAAAAAGAAAAAAAGCTGTACACAGTCACAAACATAGCTGAATAATACAGTAACAGAGATTACCTGAAGCTCAGCACACACACAAACACACACCACCGATAGATCGACCTGAGCTGTGCCCAGCATGGGTCTCCAGCTGTAGATCGATGATAGACGAGGCTGGAAGTGACAGTAGTGAAAGAGAGAGGCCTGAAGGCAGTTGCACTACAAGGGAATCTCCTGCCAAAGTCACAGCAACATCCATGTGCTTATCATGTTTGTAAGAGGCTGATGCGTGTGTTTGTGTGTGTGTGTGTGTGTGTAAATAATTCTGCGCTTTAAGCTTATAATAACATAAGTCAAGGGGTGGGTGGTGTGCATGTGTGCTTAAAGGGATGATGTACAGGTTTTAATCATGGCTGTGAGGTCTCTGACTGACTGGTCCTCTGTTCCTTCTTCTTTTCATCCTGTGATTCTGTAATTAGTTGATTGACCTCTGCTGTCAGGGCCTAATTAGACAAGGTAATTAAGGATTAGATGGGACAGAAGGGAGGTGTGCGTGTGCATGTGAGCTTGGGGTGGGGTGGGGTGGGATGGGAGGGCTAGTATGTGTTTGCGAGGTGGGCTGATAAGGAATGTGAAGGTCGATACGTTGCTTTTAGTTTTAAGGGACAGGGAATTGTCCACTATCCTTGGCAAGTAGCTACCTTGTTTGCAAGATCAATGTAAGGTGGATGCAAGATGAATGTAAACAATGTTAATTAAAAAGTATCATTGTACCAAACCTCTTCTACTGACATCAATGAGCTGACTAATGCAATACAGTAAACAACTGCACTGTATTTCTGGAGTGGTAACACCCACTGTTTGGGAAGTACTCAACTGGCAAAACAAATGAGGATGGGGTGATAAATGTTACCAAATCCTCTGTGCTTTTCAGCAGCACATTTTATCACAAGTAAATTAAAAAAAATAAATAAATACTGTGCATATGATTGCTGAACACTGTTAAATTATAACTTGAAAGCAGCACTTAGCTGTAATCGTGTGAAGTTCAAATAAAATTAATTAAACTAGGGTTTAGACTAAAGAAGCCAGTCAGACAGACAATATGAGAAAACATCTCTCACAATAGACCAGCAAAGTGATTCAAGTAACAGCAATTACAAAACCACAATAGAATCCACAAAAAGAGCTTCCCATGCATAATACAAAATGGGAAATGAGGAGGTAATAAGAATAGCTTCATCCAAACAAAACACCTGACAATAGAGCAGTTTAGTGATAGTTTCAAATAAATCCATAGACACGCATTGTATTAAATTATGTATGTCCACCAAATTAAATAAGGTAGAACTATCCTATTTAGGTCTGGGAAATTAAAGGATAAGACTGTGAGACGAACAAGACTGAGGGAAATTCTGCCCTTTCCCAGCTGTGAAACCTTGACATTAAAGCTGTCACACAGGGCACCGACAGTTTTGCAGCTTATGGAGTGCAAAGAGGGAGCGTGTTGGCATGAGATAGAGTGCAGTGACAGGCAACCCCAGAACCCTGCTCCAACGGGGGGGTCCCATCGCTCCCCGCTGCCCTGTGGGGGGTTGATACACTTTCTTCTTTTCTCCCACTCTGTTTCTGCATCTCCCTGTTGTGGTACATCTTTACCAGAAAAGTGTGTTATGTTGTCATTCGCCACATAGCAGGAGACTTTGGATGAAAGAAGTGGTACATAAGAAAACACTGAAAACAGGAGCAGAGAGAGAGAAAGAGAGAGGGGAAGGAGAGGGAAGATGATGCCCATATTAAGTAAGAAGGATGAGAGTGGTAAAAATTAAGAGGGTGGAGGGCAGTAAAGAAACCCAAAAATGTGATTTTAGTTGAATTTGAAAACCCTTATATGGAGAAAAGAAAAGGATATTTGTACAGACAGAGCATGAGGTTTGAGTGGGTTGGATAGATGGATAGGAAAAAACACAGAGATGGTGGGTGATTAGTATGCTGGTAAACCACTACATTTCTACTTCTCGCATAGCCACTCACCACTAATGATTTGGACTCTCGATAGCTACAATGCAGTACAGTGTTATGGAAAGCAAAATGATGTAAAATAGAAGCATCGGGTGCAAATTATGAAATACCAAATGACAGTTCTTCCTACGGAATGAAGCAGAGATGGAGCTATAGGGATTACTAGTAATGCAATGTTTCAGAGATGGGTGAGAATGGGATGTCCTAGATAGACAAGAGTGACAGATGAAAACAAAACCAGACTGGGTGAATAAACGACACAGACAAACAAAACTCCAGAATGATAAACAGAGACACAAAGCTGAATACTCACTCACAAACATTCTGGTAAATTCTTAGATGATTCTTAGATATCTTGTAAGAGAACACTATAAAGAAAATCAAATATGACATATTAATAT
>JAPSES010000249.1:8901477-8936824 GCA_029822895.1 Maxillicosta whitleyi
CTACATCTTTGCCATATCGTCATATATATATATATATATATATATATATATATATATAAAAAAAAGAAGAAGACGTAGATGACACCCAGCTCTAGTTATCCACCAAACTCTCTTCTATACTTCCACATTCTTCCCTTTCTGTTGTCTTTTTCTGTTTTTTTCTGTTTTCTCACAACATTCCTAAAATGAGTTATTATTCCATCTTAATTATTCCCATAGAGGAATGCCATTGTGGGGTAATGTTTATGTGTTGTTCAGAATATAACTATATTTAAAAAAAATCTTTAAATACAATTCTAGTTTTATATTTCAGATTTCATCACCACTGCTCTCATTGTTGTTCATTGAAATGAGTTGGAAAAAAGGTAGTGTTTTCAAAGACTACAAATTCACAAGTCGTAGAGCTGTCATCATCATCATCATCATATCTGCTCTGACCCACTGAAGTTGTCTATGTAGCTTCAATATGACCAGACATGTAGGTACCAGACCTTTAATTCTGTTATGCAACACTTGAAGATCAAGGTGAGAGATGTTGAGGACTGTTCACGATGTGTATCAAGGACAAGAAGAGATGTTCACGGAGCCTGTTTCACACAAAAGTAGTTCTTACTTTACTGTCTTTACCACAATCTGTGACTTTCTTGATGTGTAAAATTACAATTTAAGTAGACAAACATTTAATGTGCAGTTGAATTCACATAACAGCAAAAACTGATTTGTCTTTTGCCATTGACCGCAGTTTATATCTTTTCCTAAGTTAAATCTCATGAGGCAACGTAGAAGGGATGGAACTGTGCCTCTTTACTGGAAACTTGTTCAAAAGATTTTATATTAAGTTCTAACTGAGTCAAGTTTTGGTTGGCATTTGTAAAATGAGGGAGAACAAACAGACTGATTTCCACCTTGGAAATATGCCTGCATTTAAAGAACATAATGATAAATTAAACATGATGCCATTTACTACGAATCACCATCTGCCCAAGTATCAGTAACGATCTCTAACAAGGTTATCTTGTGACACACAACTTAAAAAAAAAAAAAAAAAGCTCTCATTATGTGATATTATGTTTTTGCTTTTTTTTCCTTATTCATTCTGTACATTTAAGCACATATATACATATATATGATTTTTTTTTATTTACTGACGAAGTGGGTCTTTTTTGTCGTGTGATCACAGGGATGTGAGTGTTCAACCTGTTCTGCTAGAAGTGGTAGGAACCCAATTTCTTGCCATTTCTACTTACTAGCAGCACAAAAGCTTGCAGGATGTGATATCCATTTTCAAGCTGCTTATTCAGGTCAGAGTGGTATCATACCAGTAAAGAGGTCTGAGGCAAGATGAAAAAATGCATTTTCTTCCACAGACCTGGGTTGACCATACAATACAACTACAACATTTTATCAATTCACCCACAAGTTGTTGTCGTTAGTTAGGTGTCAATAAGCATATATTCTGATAATTTATAATCATTATTTAAGAATTATGCAATAAAAAAAGTCTGAGACAAATTTGGATTTGAATTTTCTTGCAATGAAATGATATCTTTGGGTTCTGGACCAAAAAGATATTTGATGATGGTACATAAGGTTTCATCATTAGAAATTATCCTTATTTGCAGCATTATCCTATAGCTTATTCCTAGTGGTCTTCATGAAAATACTTCTTGGAGGCGATGCCTAAAGCCAGTCTTACCTAATACTCAAATAACATTCAGATTGCTCCAGAGAAGCAGAGAATGAGAATAAAAACCCCAACAATTGCCCGTAGGCCTGGTTATACAGTAATATTTAATGGAATTGGACTTTGTGGCATGTATCCAATTTTGCAGCAAAAAATTAATAGGGAAAAAACAAATGAAAAATCATTAAAAAGAGGAAATTGCTACTTTGTAAGTTATCTTGATATAGTGAGAGGTAGAATTTCACTTTTTCATTCGCTTTCCCCAGCTCTGTGATCTCACTCTATGGTACTTTTTTTTAATGCAACAGCTAATTTGTACCACTGACATAGATAAATGATGAAAATGCATGCGGTTTTAAATCATTTTGTAATCACATTAATAGCCTGGAGTAACTTTAACAGATAGTCACGCAGAGGATCAGAGAAAATTCTCACTTATGGCACTTTCATTTTCTTGATTGACATAAACCCATTCAAAGATCTCTGTGCACTTCTGCTGCATGGAATTTTTGGGTGATGTTCTTGACAACACAATGAGCCTCCAAGAGCTTTAGGAGTGTTGCACTTAAATATCTATAGAAGCTCAACAGATTTCACTACAGAGAAGTCACTGCTGCACTAGTTCCCCTGCTCTGTATAACCTTCCTCTGTGGTTTAGTGTAAAGAGCATTTGTTCAATGATTAGTTATAATTAATGGTAAACAGTACTATTCATACAATTTACAGGGAAAATTCCCACATTTTACTAAATCTCATCAATATTTAAGTGTCTGCCAAAATATATTAAAGCTTGCATGTCTTGCAGAACAGTACACTTCAAAACATGTAAGCAAATATGAAAAATTATTACAGCCATTTGCCATCAGTGAAGTTTTCAGCCTTATTTAACTTAAGTCTCAAGGCTGTTAACTATATAGCAGACATAGAAACTGCACCAAACCTGACACTGCATATTTAGTCCAAATGATGGTGGCTAGACTCAAAGTTATGGATGAAATGGAACTATATAATTCATGTGAAATGGAAATATGCAGCATGACTCAGCAATTGGTTCCATGTAAAAGGTTCAAAAGCACTATTAAGCTGGTCTGCAGGGAGGTGGTCGCCTTTGTGGTATTGTACACTAGCATTTCTGCCACCTTGGCCTTAATGGGATAGTATGTAATATATGTGAAGAAATGTACATGTATTCACTGCTATTTTATCTCCAATGTGTGAACAGTTCATAATGTACCTTAAAATGAGAACGTTTCCTGACTTTCATGGTTTCCTACATATATGATAACAGCCTGGGAGCTGATTTATATGTAAAGGTTGTGAGTTAGATTTTATCCAAAGGGTAACATTTATGCTTTCTCCCAAGTGCCTGATTGCCTCTCTTCTACAGCAGTAAAAATGGCAACCATTAAAATGGAAATAAGGTCCACTAGCTTCAAGAAGCAACCAAGAGAAAAGACTCCAATACAAACTTTGAATCATTCATCTTCTGAACCTGCTTTATCCTCACTAGAGCCATGGAGGTTGCTTGGAGCCTGTCCCAGCTACTTATGGGTGAAGATGGGGTACACCCTGGACATCACGCCAGTTCATTGCAAGGCTGACGTACAGAGGCAATTACTCTCGCATTCACACCTATGGCCAATTTGTAAGGCAGACACAGGGACAACATGCCAACTCCACAGAGAATGGTTTCACCACTGACTGGTGTTGGAATCAAACCCTTCTTGCTGTGAAGCACAAGCGCTATCCACTGCACCACCATGTCGCCCTCCAAGACAAACTTATATAATAATATTAAGATTTCAATGATGACCTTCTTCAAAGTCAAATCAAATTATGAATGGCCTGTAGTTTTTCATCTCATTATACATATATATAATATAACCAAATTATCTTGAGATAAGCACAATCCACCTTATGACGGAGGCGAGATAAGTTGACGTGTGTAGCTGTAATGTAATACAGCCTGCTTTTTTACTGTGGGGGCTCGTATTCAGAGCAGCCGCCTCCTGAGAATAACAGGCAAACGGAGCATGAAGGGAAGGCGAGGTCTGGACCAGGGGAAGATAGCATGACTGTCTGACAGGATGTGCTTAGTTACACATTCTCTGTTCCTACCAGAGCCCAGACAGCCCACCAAGGCCACACATGGGAGAAGAGAGGAGGGAGGAGGCCACAGGTTGTGTGTGTGCTAGTGTGTGCATGTGCCTGATGCAAGAGGAGATATATCGTCCCCTTCTTTTGCCTGGAGAGACTTTGGGATGCATCCAAGATGCCAACAGCAGTGACAGCATCATCAACAAAATGTAGCTATAGTGCACAGACTTACGCACAAACACACACATACACAGATTGCTGCTGAGCCACTTGAGAAAGACACTCCAAATGTGTTTAGGAAACTGCTCAGCCCCGGGAGGGAAAAATCACTTTTTTCCTTTCTGTCCCAAACAAACAGCTTCAGACTTTCCATCCTCACTCCACCAAGTGACGAGTCCCACTTCGTAAAGCAGCAAGCCCTGCATGAACAAGCCTGCCTTAAGAGGAAAGTTTACCCCTTCGTCATGTCTACTGGCCATTAAGGCAATTATAGCCAAATGAAACTAACTGGGGCAGGCTTAACAGAGTGTCAGACTGCTCCTGAAGGTCAAAAAACACTCTGAGTATTAGCCTCTGTCTATAAATCCCTCAAGTAGGATGCCTTGCCTATTGGCATTCTACATCAGCACACCTGTTTATCTGATGAAGCTATTTCCCTATGAAAGACGACTTTTAAAGTCTGGACATTTGCCCAGTTTACCTTTATGGGCCATCTCTCGCTCTCATCTCTCTTTCTTTCGCTCGTCTCTTTTTCATTTCCCAAGTGGGTGATTCAGTACCTCGAAGCAGCAGCCATTTTTCACTTCTGGAACTACCTGAAAATAACAAACTAGCATGGATAAGAACCTAATAAGAATGCCAAAGATGTAAGGACAGGAGTAAAGACACAGAAGAGAGGAAAGAACATGAGGACAGGCTTAATGAAGTAGAACAAAAAACTTTTATAATTCTGTTTCTTTCAGCAGATAATGGTATTACTGTGGCTCAAATTATAATCTAATTTTGGCATTTTAATATTTTGAATTATCAAGTGAATGCAATTTATTAAAGAATCTTAGTAATTGGAGGCAGATATTAAAATACATGCAGGAATGTACATGCCAGTGAGGGGGTGGTGCTGTTGAATAGGTTAAATACTTAAATAGATCCAAATAGATCTCAAGGGAATAATGTCACCAATGCAAACAAACAAGTTTTTGAGGTTAAATGACCTACATTTGTTTGCATGAATGAATGAATGGATAAGCAGAGTCTGAATGAATGCCATGTGTAGGAGGAATTGTTTCAGAGGAAACAGAGACTGAAACAGAGAGGAGAGCAGCATATGCTGATGATGAGGTCTTCCCAAGAAGCTCTTTAATATTTTATGTGTCCTAGATTCTGAACACCCCCACCCCACCCCCCCAGGACCCAAAAATGACTGAGGAGCCAGGGACAGAAAGATGTAGGCGGAAAAAGAACGAATGAGCGCTTTAAAAAAAATGAGAACATGAGCACACAATTGGTGAGAGTTAGACCGAGCACCCTCGGAGGATCAAAGTAATACTACGCCAGGTCATTTGTTTTTTAACACCTATGGGAATGTTCTGTATGTGCCAATGAGCAATGTGCTGAAACTCAAATACTGTGTGAGGATACAGACAATAAAGCTAGGTTTCAATGTAATATTTATAGCTTAGGGTAACAGTGATTGCAGGTTTAGCAGCCCTGTACACCGAGTGAGTAACTGGGGAGTCTTAACAAGTTTATACATTGTGGAGTTTTTTTCTCCATCTAAAATGTGCAGAAGTAGTATCTTATATGCTGACCAGTTCATACCTTATGCAGCCAATGATCCAGAATACAATCTGTCCACAATTTAATGGTAATAACATGATCAGCAGACACACAATATCACCTGTATACAACCTTAGTTCTTTGTTTAAAAAAACAAAAATGTAACAAGTTAGTTCAATCCATCCCCTTTGCAATAGCTATAAGAACTCAGACTGAGTAGTAAAACGTTTGTAAGGGGTATATGACTTTGAGTTTACTTTACACTTGATAGCATCAGACACCTCTGGCAATATCAATAACACTGGCCTGCAAACAAAACACGTCCATAATAAAAGTCAACACAATTAGTCAAACAGCACTTTTGTCCTTTGTTTTTCAGTTCATCTCATCAAAGAAGGGAAGATTTAGTACATTTGATCTCTGAAGCAGATAACTTCCAAAACATTGTAGACCAGTATAATTAAATACAACTTTAATAATAAGCAATGGCATATGAACAGCAAAATGGAAATAGTGTCAATCACCCTCATCTGAGGAAGAGTTTCAGAGGTCTGATATTTGCTAGATGTCTGGGTAAAGTCTAAACCGGACCTATTCCATTACACTTAGTAGAGTAAACTCTAAACATGACCAGGTATAAAGTTCTGATCCGTGCTAAGCTGTTAACCATTCATACAGTTGTGCTTGTTTTCAGTGAAGTGTGGTGCAAAACTCTTGCTTGCCTTGGTAAAGTCCATCTTAGGTTAAAGTCTTCCTCTGGTGATTATATCCATTATTGTCCCCAACAAAGGTGTTTGAAGATGAGCCAAGACAACATCTGTACCCACTGTGAAAGCAGAAATCACCCTATTTTCCCTCAGCTGAGTTAGATCACCTAAAACCCACCAAAGCTTCAAGCTGAAAGTGAAGGAGACACCTGGAACTAGCACAAATATCAGAGGGCCCCTGTGGTGCTCTGTCACTTCACATCAAATTCTCATTGGATGATGATCTGAAAACTAAAAACTGTCATCAGCATGCAGCATCGGACTGGTGTAAGGAACTGTGATGCATTTAGATGACATTCCCAATATAGGAAATTCCTCCTCAATCCCACCAGCAAATAAACGTAGCAGTTTGCTGTGTATAATGTCCAGAAAAGTGAAGAAGAAAATTAATTCAAATACATTTCAGGCACATTTAAATTAGTTGGAGAAACAAATTCAGTCACACAAAAACAAATTTAATTTCCTTTTTTTTTTTTTTTCAGGGTTTCCAAAGAAGGCCCTGACACTCAACTTATAATTAAAATAAACTGTCATTGAAGGATACGTTGCTTTTTGCCTTTCCTCAGTGAAAGAAGATGGTAGTCAGGGCTTGGTTTGGTTGCAAGCAAAGATCCTGGGGAGAAGAGTTTGCACCCCAACTTCAAAAATAAAATACTTTAGTATGAGATTGAATATGTTATACTGTGATTTATTTAGAAATACCTTCAGTCATTTTTTAACTACATTTTTGCAAATTTTCACTGTAGGCATGGTTGTTGTTAAAGCCATATTTTGTTACCTATTAAAACTAAACTGAGTGGACTTTGTCACAACCTGTTTCAAAAGTATGTGAGAGACAAGTGGGTTACAAGTAATATGCAGTGTTTCACTGTAATACGTTGAGGCAGCAATATAATAATCTGTGCCTACTAAGTCTGGAATGGTAAGTGTTGAACTGAGTAGGTAAAACCCAAAGTGTAGTGGAGTTAGGAGGAAGCATGAGGCCTCCTAAGACTATAAGTATTTACATGCACAAAATATTCAAGGTACTGCCTTCATTGTGAAAAAAAAATTCCTTATAAGTTGTTTACATGACTAATGAGAATGCAATAATATTCTTGTTTACATGCAGTTGCACATACTATGATTAAAAGTATATTTTTCTTAGTGATGCCAGACTTTACACTGTGTGTACACAGCCTCCCTATTTTGTTCCTTCAAACACTGTCTGTAAAAGGTCAACTTTTCAATATTTGCGCATATTCATACACCTGTTGATATTCTCTGTCACAATGTTTAAAAGTAGGGGTGTTTCTTCTTCTAACCAGAAATGTGGAAATGTGAACATTTCTTTGGCGCATCCATCTCTACTGGGTGTATTTGTCTTTACACTACCTGTCCAAAGCAGGATATTGTCATGTTTGCAGTTATAGTGGAAATATTAATGAGAGAATCAGAGCCAACAACAGATAAGGAAATCCCTGATCACACTACCTTACATCCCCTTTAAGAAATAGGTCCTACCCTAAACAACGTATTTTAACTTATTAACATTACAAATCACAATACAGATTCATTTGACACATAACTTTGAGGTGAAATGTTTGAGATGTGGTGATTATTTTACACATGCGCCAAACCCAAGCCAGTGTTCAAACCAGCATTTCAAGTTACAAGGGGACACTGACTATGATTTTGTCTTTGCTTTTAATATATTGGATATCACACATATAAGGCAGCTGAGACAGAGGTTATCACATCACACTATGATGTGGATTCTGCAGAGATTTAGAAAATATTGAAGGGGTAATGGTCTGATAATTCTACAATCTGACTTCAAGAGCCAAAGTGTACTTCTAAGTGCTACAAAACCAAAATTATAACTGCTGCTTCTTTCTCTAGCACCAAATAATTCAGCTGGTAGAGGGTAAATATCTTAGCAGAGAAGTTAACTGGGCATTCAATGCCTTGTTTATCAGCTTGAGTACATCACCTGCTCCACTATGACTTACATTCACTTGAAACTTGAAGGACAGGGGAGCTAACAGATTTGGAGCAGAACAGAACAGAGCTTTCACACTACTAAAGGCTTGCTGACATGAAGCTGACCACAGCTGAATTTAGATTTCACCTTCAGTAAGTCAGTCAGAGGAAGCACCACAGTTGAGAAATTACAACAAAAGCTTTGGTAATAACCTACTTATCCCAAGAACCTGATGAGTTACTTTTAAGGCTACATCCAGACAACAATCGAGATATTTTTCTTTTGTGGATTCTCAAAGTTTCGCATCCATATATACATCATATCAAGAAATATCTGCATCCAGGTGGAAAGTGGAAAACTGAGTTAAAATGGTGTAATATGTATGCCACACCTATATGTGGTACTGCATACAAACACAGAATCTCAAAATCACAGAAGAACGTAGTGAGCACGTGCATGAGGTCCTTCTTCAGCACGCCGAGTAGAAACATAAACAGAAGAAAAAGAAGACGGCGAATATACTTACAAAACCCTTACAAGTCAAAATGCCAGAAGAATGTTGATTAGGACGTCAAAAGTCAAACACAGGGATATCAGGCTGGCTTTTCAGCAGCAGTACCCCACCTATGACATGGCTACAAGAAAGGACTTTCCTCACAATGCCATGAACATTAACAAACCCCAGGTCACAGCAAAGCTCAATGGAGTCCATAACACATATAGGCATGCGGTAGACTCTGGGTGTCAGAGTAGCTGCGCACACTGATTCTGTTATTTTTCGAACTGTGTCAGGAAATCCGGGGTGGGTCACCAACATCCCATCTGGCCTAGAAACAGGTGATATAATAGAAGATGATTCTTCATCGTCGACACCAAATTCGACACACTTTTTGAAAGCACTGGAGCTCTCGCCTGATTCTCCAGTTTCCCTGGATAATGACAATCTACAGACAACCAACAACAGTCTGCCTCCTGCAGTCGTCAAACTACGCAGAGATCTGCTTCAGGTAGGTTTCAATCTTGAGCTTTTGCTAGGAGCTAAGTTATATGCTAGCCCATTAACATTCAATGTGTTAGCTTGATGCGTGTTTTTGTGTGTTAGTGTAGTACAAGTTGCATAAAATTGTGTTTTGCTATGAAAGGGTGTATGGTAAAATTTGCTTGGCTTGTTTTATTTAAGGCAAAACTCAACTGCCACAGAGGGGTTATACTAAAAAGAAAACATTCAGCAGAAGCTGTTGTGCAAGAGGAACTCCAAATAAAGAGAAAGATATTAGAGATCAAGAAGAACTCAGAAAGACACAACAGTGAGAGCTTGCCGATGGTGACATTGAACATTACCTCCATAACAAGCACCATCCAGAAAGGTTTAATGCTCCAGCAACAATTACACATGCCATCCTACACTACATGCCCCTATGCATACATGGAAGGACCCATACCCCAGGGAACCCCATCTTACCTGCACACACCTCATCATCCTTCAGATGCAAGTGCGGGATATGCACCTACACATGGCACCCCACACTCACATCCAGCTCCAAACAACTATTCATACAGCTGCTACAAGTTGATGATGTGGGGTCTTTGTGAACATACAGTATTGTGCTTCACCTGGGTGTGCTTTTTCACTTCAGTCACATTGAGCTGGTTCTCTTTCCTCTTTAACATAATGTTATTGTGTGTATACTTTTTATGATGTAAATAGTTTATTTTACTTGGTATTTTATCTGTTAACTGATACTTCATTTGCATATTTTAAAATCTTGTCAAATAAAAAAAAAGGTCAAGAAAGGGTTGAAATTATTTATTTTTACAACACCTACACAATCCATACATTTTCAAGTGATGTGTGCAAACTGCAAAAATTATATTAATAGAAAAAACAATAGACACAGTTTCTAAAGTTGGGCAGTCTGTTCAGTTCTATTTTTGCAACAACCACACTCAAGTTTAGGTGACCTGAGACACAAAGCCAAACTACACGTTACATTAACAGAAAAGAAAATAGTAAGCATTTTAAAAAGATATAAGTCAGTTGATTCAGTTATAATATAGGTCTAGGAACTTTATGACCACTCTTCAGACTCTCTTTCCCTCCCCCTCAGTAGTCAGTAATGTAGTTGTTGCGTTGTGTGGAAGGCTATGCATCCTGGTCACACTATGTGGCTCTCAACGCTGAGTGTCCATTCATGGTTTCTTTACTTGCCTCACTGTAGTTGTGATGAACAAAGCAGGTGTAGATAATGTCTGGTAGGTCCTTCAAGTTTATGTCCATAGGCCTCGTGCCTCCAAATCTGGCCTTGAGCTGACCAAATGCACACTTAACGACCATTTGGGCTCTACACAAACATAGCCCAAAGTACTGTTTTTGAGGTGTGGAGCCACTGTCTCAATATTCATCAGGAAAGGCAGTAAGGGATAGGCTGGGTGACCAAGCAGAAATATGGGTGTAGGTTCCTTGTCCTCCAACATCTGCTTTTTCAATACTAGGATCTTGCCAATTTTGAAATATGCATTTACCTTTGAATTGGCGAAGACTCATGCGTTGTACGCACTCCCAGGCCACTTTATGATTGCATCCATAAATCTATATGTATTGTCATACACTACGTGACCATTTAGGGAATGTTTTTACCTTTTCTGTGGTTGTTATCTATGGAGTTAGAGGGTGGTTGCTTGATTTCAATGTGGCTCCATTCCCAATAACTTCCCAAACACTGTCATGTCATGAATATGATAAAAGCCTGAAACAAGGTCTTCTGCCTTGACAGGTAACTTAATATATTTTGGTCCAAGGTGAAATGTGATGGCTTTGTATGTCTGTCTGACAACAATGGACACAGACTGTTACGACAGGCTGAAGGCACTAGACATCTTTCGTAACCTTCCCTCGTCACGTAAGTAGTGGAGCACACATGCAACCTTTTTTGGCCTTCAATGTAAGGACAAGGTTCTTCAGGGCAACAAGAGCGGTTCTGGACATTCGAAAATTCTCCTTTGATTTAGCGTCTACAACAACATCAATATACAAAGTTGTCCCACCAACTGCTAGTTCTCCCAGGTTTCCTCCAAAATCTTCTCCACATCACCCTTATAACAGGACACAGTGGTAGATTTAAAAGTATCTGAAGCTTGTATCAATTTAAATTAAACAGGTAGGATGCTGTTATGGACTGTTTGATGCCTTGTTAAGAGACAGACAGACAGACCAGCGATCCTGTAGGCAGGTTCTGTTCACAGTGTTGTGTGAACCTTTCTTTGGTAGATTACCCTCAGTATTTCATTCTGTCAAAATGATGGACAGCCTTCAGAAATTTCCGTCATTTTTAAAAAAAATCTGTTGGAATACTTTCGGTTAACATGACCTCTGCTCTTGGGGTTAATGACATTTGGGACTGCCCTTTCAATAAATCAAATTTTAGTCACATACCGAGCTGCACCAACTTGGTCAATGCAATCTTTCCCACAAGGCAAAGGATACGAGTCAGACTTGGTTACTGCATTTACTTTGCAGAAATCAGCACAATTGCATAGGGACTTATCAGGTTTTTCAACGAGCAGACATAGAGAAAATCAGCTAAGCAGAAGGTATGGCAAGTTGTTGTCAATTATATGATGAACTTCTCAATCAATTATTTTCTACCTTTCCATAGAAACTATAAAATATTTGCTGGGTTAGGTTAGGTTTGCATCATCCACGTAAATATTATATTTAATTAAGTTTGTTTTCGAAGGTGTGTCACCAAATAAGAATGCATAACTGTTAATCAGTTTAAGCAACTCAGTATGTAAAAGTGTAGAGAAAACATCTAAATTTTAAAGTGATTCAGAGATCTTCAACCAACCAACTCCTCTTATTAGAAAAGTTCTCAAGAAGAGAGAAAAGGATTTCTGGATCGCTCTCAAAATACGGTGGGATCTGATCCATCCTTAACAGACCTGGCTACATGGATGCAAGAGACTCACCTAAACACACAGAATCACTATCACTAACAGCAGCTCTTTTCCCCATTCAAGACACTACTAATGCTCTAATGATATCATTATCCATCACATTACTGACCAAACCATAACAACGAACTTCACAATACATCTCACACAAACTAACTCATATGTGTGTGTGTGTATATATATATATATATATATATATATATATATATATACACACATACACATAAACAAAAGTACACACATTTCTATCAAACCAATAACCAACACTATAGGGTCACACTGGTAGTCTGGGTATTAATAGTGCCAAATAAAGTCACACAAAGTTAAAGAAACTCTCATCCCCTAAAGGTGAGACCTAAAATTTCACTGGTGCAATTTAATGTGAGACATAAAAAATAGTTAAAACTAAATACAAAAGGAGCTTAATAAAAAAATAAAAAAACTGCCATACAAAGAATATTGTGGACTGCCTGTATTTTGTCACATCTTGGCTCGGCAATGCATGACAAAAGAGGGAAGTAAATGTTTTATTGTAGTAAGTTAAACCATCAACATGTTTTTTCTATCTTCCATCCATTAACCTCTGCATGTTCAGGTTCAGGTCTTGGGGTTAGCAGCCTATGGAGAGAGACCGAGAGCTCCTTCTCCCCAGGCACTCCTCCAGTTCTTTTTTCCAGTTCCAGTTCTTGGGGGGGTTTAAGGTGTTCCCAAGCCAATCAAGGAACATAATCTCTCCTGGGCCTCCTCCCAGTTGGACATAGCAGAAACTCCTCACCAGGGAGGCATCCATGAAGCATTCTAATCAGAGGCTCAAACCAACTCAAATGGGTGAGGAAGAGCACCAGGTGGATGTTTCAGTTTCCAACTCCACGCCAGTTCAACCCATTGTTCCTCGAACCCTTAAACCTTTGAGACATTATGTCGATGAAACGTGCTGCTGTGAATCTACGTCTGTAGAAGTGTCATAAAAGTTGCTGTGAGTATGTGCTTGTGTTCCTTTTCTTTAGTGGTTTTGCTTTACTAAGGGTTTTAGGGTCAAAACGGGGTGGAATAACAGAAAAAGACAAAAAAGAGGAATTTTAGTTTTACTAGTTTTTACTAAATAAGGCATTAGGAATGTGCATTAATAAGAGATGAAGAGCTCTATTCCAAAACGCGAAAAATCCATTTGAATAGTTTCCGGGAAAATGACATTTTTTACCTAGACCCACAAATTTAGCTAATATTTAATTTATCCTGTTAAAATGTTTTTTGTTAAATCAAATAACAATATTGTTGATTATAAATTCAAGGTTCTTTTTTTTTCAACATGCTATAAATTCCATTCTTAAAAAAAAAAAAGATGGTTTATGTCTTTTTTTTTAAGGGAACATGCAACATATGATAACAGGGGCTCATGCTATAAATTAATATAAATCAACAAAATGCAAATGCATGAAATAAATAAATTACATAAATAAATAACAGCCAAATAAATAGTAACATAACCTAAATAGTTAAATAAAATAAATATTTTCAATGTCGAACAAATAATTTAAAAATAACACACATACCACAAATTAAATAAAAATACAGCAATGTAAACAATACATTCAATACATTGTGTGTGAAAGAGATCTTCATCACTTCGGCATGGATCACTCTACATCTTCATCACTCTGTCAGTCCCCTGATACAGTGCATCATCATAAAAAGCTCTCACCACGTCAGATACACCTATTGTTCTTAACAGTGCCAGCACATTACGCTTCCTTGCGGCCTTCACAGAGGTCTGCTTTGGAAGTAACTCAGGCTTCAGGTCAACCAAACACTTCCCCCGCTTTAATATACTATGGAAACAGTACTCCCCATTGTAAGCCATCTTAAAACCAACATTGTTGGTTCTCAAGTCAAGTATGCGTGCTTCACTGATTTTAAAGCTCTTCTGAGCCTTAACACATTCTTTTGTGGCTGACTTATAATCAAACGCCTCCCAGTCTGTGCCATAAACATGAACAGAGACAAATTTCTGCAGGATGGTATGGTATTCCTGTGGTAGGGGATTTGTGTCCATTTTCCTTATCTTCTGCCCAATTCTGCCAAACACTCGGTCTGCCAGGAGAAAACTGTGGCCCCTTAATGGAAAGGTGTGCTCTATGCCAAGGTTGGGGGAAAAAAACTAAGTTCCATGAGCATGGACACTATGGTCAGGTTTTTGTTTTGCCCAAAACAAGAGTCACTGAACAGCTGAAGCCCTCTGGATCTGCTGCCTTGAAGTCGAACCTTCAGGCACTCACTCAGCACAGAAACAATCATATTGCTGTCTTTGCCACTCTCATTCTCCTGCTACACATAAAGATGGACATCATCTTTTGTCTGATGACTGTTCTCACCATGGTGCACAACAACTACACCAAACAGGTACATATACATCTGCGGTGAGCAATAGGACTGTCCTATTGGGGTTTTTGGAAGGACCATGTTTTGCATCATATCAAAGCAGATGGTCACATGAGCTTCAGCAACCCTGCCTAACAGGTCATAAAACATGCATGTTCTATGATGATGCAAAATGAATGATGCAGATCCCATCTTCTCTGTCTCAGTTAGGTTTGGATCTGTAATCCTGAACTTGTACTGGGCACAGTCAGAGCATGCATCTGTAACTGGATGACCGAAGCCAAGATTGAAATCCTTGGAGAACACTGAGTAATAGAGAGAGTAGCTGGTCTGAGCCTCAAAGAGCTCATACATCTTATGTACATTGAGGTTGCTAGGAAGATACTTGTGGCCTGGTGCTGCTCTCTGCCCATAATGGCTGACCCTGAAGGTAAAACACTGGATGTGCTCAACAATGAACTCCCATCTCCTGTTGTGCTCCTCACTGTGCCGTGCACCACCTCTTCTCTCTGGACGAGCCTCAGCAGTCTCAGCATAATATTGAGCCACCCGGGACACGCGATCTTTGCTGAAGCCTGTCAAAGTATATTATTTAGATTTTCATATGCAGTGATTGAAGCATGTATGAAATAAACAGAAATACATAGAAGTAATTTACTATTAACTCCCTCATTCCATTTTTGTCCTTAACAGGGGTCAGGAACCTCGTTACTTAACAATCACCTTTCAATTCACACACATTTCTCTCTCCAGAAGGGAGGACCTAGCTTTCACTTTTTCATACTCTCCCTTTCATCTTAACAAACAACCTTACTACTTTTTGTCATTACAGATGTCATCCTACAGTTTTTAATAAGAGTCTCTCTCTCTCACACACACAAACGCATACACACACTTAACCTACTTCCCTACTCCTGCTCTATAGCAATGACATCAGTAGGCTAATATTGTTATCAGTACTTTCCATGTCACGTTAGAATGCGTGTTTACAGTAAGGGCTAAACCTATGGAACTGTATTAAACTAGGCAATTCTGAAACAAAAATTTAACTTACCAAGCACTTCAATGAAGGTCGCCTTGTACACGAGCACAATGTCCAGGTGACTGTTGCAGAAGAGATTGTATTTGACTGATACGTTCCGGCCTTTTTGTTTGTTTGCGTCCTGGACTTCAGATGGTGCGTTTTGACTTTCATTATGTCCATGAGATTAAGTATGATGTGGTCCTGGTTGCAGTCCTGATCAACCTTGTTTGATCGTTTGTAAAATGTATTAAAATTAACAGCTTGTCTGCCTGACAGAAACTGGTCACAGCAGCCTTGTGTTGACATGCCACAGTAGGTATTAATGCACCACCTGAGTGGTGACAAATCTTTTTTTTGTTGTTTTTTCTGGTTTTCTTTGTTGGCACCCCCAGGTGTCAGTGTCACTGGCTCATCCATTTAGGTTAAAAAGACAGTCAGCGCTTATAGCGCTTTGGAATGGAACTGCATCTAGCAGTACATCTGAAACTAGGATATAGAATGATTTGGCATGAAACACTGATGGAGCAGTAAATAGGTTCAGTACACAGCTAAATGGCATGGCAAACTAATTTTTTTTTTTAAATTGGCGTTTATAGTGTTTTGCAAAAGAGCTCTTCAGAAGTAGAATGTCAAACATGAACTCACTGAACAACAACAATTTGGATTTAGGCCCAGTAGGTTTTTTGAGGGGCTCTTTTTTCTAAATCAGTAGCTTTTTGACACCTAGTTTTACTTCAAAAAGCAGCTATCATGGTCAACACTCAGTAAAAAAAAATAAAAAAAAAATAAAAAAAAAAAGGAAAAATCACCACAACACTGTAAACAGTGACAACACAAAATGACAGGAAAAAAGCCCAGACCTCTACTTTTAGTGTGCTGGCCTCACTCGTCTATGTTTACCGTCTATTGCACAGGAATGTGAGGGTGCACTGAGCATGCTCAGAAGTCTATGGAAAGCACAAGGTCTATTCTCTCACCACATTTTGTAACTTCTTCAATTGAGCAAACAATTTAATTTTTATGAATATTTAAAATAAATCATACAATCATATATCACTCATTATAGAGACACTGGAGGTTAAAGGGTTAAACTCCTCTCCTTGTCTGCCTGTATTAGAGCAGTATGTCTGTATGCATCACAGGTGTGTGACTGAATGAATATACATAAATTGGTAAAACAGAAAACGCAGGAGGACTGATGCAGGTCTAATTTGTCAGATCCTGAGCCCAGGTGTTTTGTATCGCTGAGATCTCAGCTTCACCCTTCAACCTCTTGAAACAAAGGGAGAAACAGCCAACAACAGGACCAGATAATGCCAATGCCGGGACATCCTGCCTGTTATGATAATATACATGCATCTAGAAACAAAATGCTGATATGAGAAGTACCGACTGGTTCAGACATGTTGAAATTCTATTTATCTGTGGTTTGCAATGATGTACGATGGCAAGACACTGATGGTAAATGTGATGAATGCACTGATAGAGGAGAACAAATTGGCTGCTATATTAAATGTAGAAAAAAAAAGATTGAAATGTCTCTGCCTCTCTGTATATCTGTTTCACCGGAGTAGATGTGATTTTAACATTGATGGGGACACAAAAGTGCTCTTGGCCTCTTAGAACAGCAGACTTTATATAAAGTTCTGTTTTCACATTAACATGGATGAAGCACTGGTATTCAAATCATCATCATCACACTAACATTTGCCATAATGCTGAATCTCATGACTAACATATCTATCATTATTTAACCTCACCTGTGAATTTCCAGCGTTTCCTTCAGCTTCTCCTCCTCTCCTCCAGCTTCTCTTCCTCCAGCTTCTGCTCCTCTACCTCCTCCAGCCTCTCTACTGTCTGTCAACTGACAAAAATGTTGATGAATGACATATGAACAGATTAGTGATACAATGATCATAGAATTCAATGGTAGCTATTGCCTATAGCAAGAAAAAGCTTTTACTTTCAATTATTACATGTAATTTATTCCCCAAATATACTGGTGTATATAATCACATGAGCATCTAGCATCTCAGGTTTAATACTATTTTCCTAACAATTTTTCTTTATTTATGCTTTTTAAAAAGGTTGGGGTTTTTTTTCCACACAAATACATGAAAATAATAATTAAACATTACTTTTAAAAGTGTATCTTTTTGCCATTAAATATAGTCTTTTATTCAATATTTGTATTGTATTGCCTGTTTGGTTATGTACCCTTTAAGTAACTTACACTTTGACTCCAGAATAAGTGTCTTATGTCTAGTTTTCTTTATTTAGACATCCTGCAAATCGTAATTATTAAGCACACATACGAAGACACACGAAAACAGACACAAATACAAATGTATACGTAAATGGCATCACTGATAATAAAATCCGTCTAGTTGACTTAACCCAGGCAGAACAAATGCTAAACATGCTGACAACATAGACTGGCGGTTGCAGATACATGGCCTATCCAACTAGGCAGTTAACAGATTACATGTTTGATGGTGGTTTTTAATGTCCACTTATTATCTCGTTTTGTAAATGTAAAGCTGTAAGTCCACAATAAAAAAAAAAATTAAAAAAAAAACATAGAACTGGATATAAAATATCTAACAATGTTTGCTGCTTAAATTAGCATGCAACAAACTCATATACTTGTAATGTGCATAGATGTTTCAATTCTCTGTAACATGACTTATGTCGTAAATTACTGTATTCCGAATTAGCCTAATTAGCATAACAAAGTCCGCTAGCATACAGCGCTAACATGCTAACGTCGGCATGGCTGGCATTTAATACGTTGTTGACTACATTTGCATCTCTAAACATGAATTTACTAAGATACATTCGTATCTTACAAGACATTGTATTTTTACCTAACTAGCGACTTACAGACGTATGTGGGCCAAGACCTCCCCGCACATGTCGCTCTTCAGCCATGACACTTAACACTGAACTTAACTCAAGGTAAGGTATAACACACGTCTCGCCACAAGGGGGCGGTCGAAGGTCGAAGGCCAAATGCAAATCAAACATTACGTAACAGTCTGTCTGAACCATTACACTTTGTGTGCTATAATCTTTGACTAAACACTATATGCACGTGTATTGATAGTGATTATAGAGTAGTGCCTGAATATTGGTAGTGATGTGTCCTTCGGGTCCCTACCCAATTCTACACCCCCGGTCATATTTTGCTAAATCCACTTTCATTAGCCTTTGGTACATTTATTTGTGTATTTGGGGATCCTAATAGTTTTAAAAAAAAAAGTTATTTAAACTATTTTTTTGTTTTAAAAAAAAAAAAGTAAATAAATAAATAAAATTTTAAAAAATTAATTGGATTTTTTTCAGCTATTTTTATTGATTTTTTTACAGCAATAGTGCAGAAACAATGTCTAAACAATAGGAATTGTTGTTTTTATACAGAGTAGAACAACAAACAAACAAACCAAAAAATCCCAAACAAGCCATCTATCCCACTGGATTGGAACAGAGTTTATGAGATGCAAACTTACACTTAAATATCACAGAGGGAAAAAAAAAAAAAACGGTGAGAAAAAATCAATAAATTTTTGACTGGATTTCTACAATGGATTTTAATCCTTGCTTAATTTGTTAGATTTATAGTTATGTCACAACATTTGCACATATAAGGTCACGAATTCCAACAAACATTTCTCAGGGTACGCCATAATTGTTTGTCAACAAAAGTTGTAGTCCATACTGAACATATGTCCGAACTTCAAGCCAATTACCTAAAATGTTCAGTTGTTGGTCGTATTAACAAACACAACTGGCCAAAGAGGACAGAGCAGCACAGTCAACAACCTGGAGGGGGTGGGTGGGGTGTGAGGTGGCTTATTTGCATTTTAAGAGCCAACGCTCAAAACAACCTTTCTGGTGTCATTACTCAGAAATAGGATTGAAAATGGACCTATGGAGTTGAATTAATGAAGAATTCAGACTCAAGCATACAATTTACAGTTTATGTAGACCACAGGGACATGTTTTAAAATGGATAATGCAGCCATACTTACCATTCTGCAGTTAGGATGCTGGCCTGATAATTTTAATAAAAACAAAAATTTAATGAATTATTAAATTTTTTTTAAAAGCTAAATATCACTTCTTTTATGCATGTCACTGTCCACACTTGCCATTTGTGTTTCTATGTTGTGTGCGTTTCTGCACTTTGCGTCTTACTAGTCTGCCGCTTTATTAACAGTGTCTAGTTCAGTAGAGCACAGGTGCCTGAAGCCTCTGACCCTTCTAATCAGTTCAACCCACAATAAGTCTCCTACTGGCATCTTAATTAATCGTTCTACACCAGTGGCATGTAGCTTTGCATCTTAATGTTCTACTTTACAAAAGCATGGAAATATTAAGATAACCGTAATTGCTTTTATCCATTGTTATATTAGTAGATGTGAGTGTTTGTCTTGCCTTTGTGTGTGTGCACTTGTGCCTGTGTGGATGCTGCTCTGGTATTCACCTGCAGCACGCGTAACAACCATAAAAAGTGATTTAAAGGTGATGAGAAGCCTACTACCTTTCTGCTGGCTGCCACAAGGTGTTATCTTTAGGTTTGCCCTGCAATTCACTTCACCATTTCATTTATTTCACAGATAACATTTATCGCTGCTACCAACACACTTTCCTGTGCAGTCAGACATAGACAGGCACAATGACTTAAATCCATTATCTTACTGTAACTCCAATAATGACAGAAACCATTTTAGCTCAAGCTGAATTCGACTGCCTTGAAACCATGTAGGAAACTTTAATTTTGACAGCAGTTAGACTAGCTGTCCCTCACCACCGTGTGTGCTTTTAATTCAAAATGTACAGTATACTCAACAGAAACACACACACAGACACATTTCCGATTGTGCTGTAGACTCCACTGTATGTTTGTCACAGAAGGCTTTCAGATTAAATGTGGCACAAACCAACAGAAAATTATTATTCTCCTCATGGAGCTCTGTCTGCTAAATCTGCATGTTTTACACTGTGCTGTCATCCCTTTATGGGATGGCATAACGATGAAGATACTGTTCAGATATTCTCTTATTATCTCCCAGGCTCAGCTTGCAGACAAGTTAAAGCTTCCTGTACTAACCAGAAAACTGGAAATATCTCTGGCTGCCTTTTCTCTTTCTATCACTGGACAATTACAATATTTATGAGAAGGACCTTGTAGTGGAAAAACACAGTTTTATTCTCTAGCTATTTCTTTCCCCCCCCCTTGTACCGTGGGTTTTTTTTTTTTCTTTTTTTTAATGAAACACCGCCAAGAAAATCACTCAAGCATTTGTCAGTGTAATTGTACAACACAATGCCATGAATGGATATGAGCCTGCCGTTTCAAACTGCTGACAGGCACAGAATAAAACACCTCGCACTGAACAGGGGATTAGGGCAGAGAAATAGAGTGAGGTAGGAAGACAGCAAAGGAGTAGTGATGATGACAGTGTGTGTATGTGTGTGTTTTCATTTCTATTATTTCCTTCAAGGCTTTAGGAAAAATAATTCTGTTTTAATTGAGCAGGAATAAAACGTTGATTACGCTGACCTTTTTCACTCGTCATGAAAACAGTAAAGAAAAAGCAACAGTTGACGATGTAATTATGCCATATCTTTGTAAAAGACCTTCACCCTGTGCGTCTAAAGACAATAACAGCCATGCATTTTCTGATGCATTAGCGACATGTTACTGATCATTCCAGGTGCAGAATCCCAATGGTTATTGATTTGCACAGGCTTGCTGCTGACAGACACCTCCACTTCACTTTCCCTTTCTATTTATCCTAATTTATGTTTTCTCTTTGTCCCTATCTAACTGTAACGTTGCAGAGGAAATTATTAATGTTTCATATGACCTTGGCCACTTGGAAAGATGTTCAAGTTTCTGAGGGATTTGGGAGGCTTTAGAAAGAGTCACTATGTTAGAACCCCAAACATGGAGTAGCTGCAAATGAGACCTCAAACAGCTGCTTTTCAAGAACACAGATTGTACTGAAGCTTCATATTCTACTGGAATAAAATCGTTCTGCATGTCTTTCAGCTCATTTCTCCTTTGCCTCTGGCTTATCGCCAGCAAAAGGGCAGGCTTACTCTCTAATATGTGTTTAGTCATTTTTTTTCTTCTACATATAGAGTCTTATGTGGTAAGACAGAGAATTCACCATCACCTGCACGGGAGCTTATTGCTTTTGATTCATATTTGCATTGGAAAATGTGAGGGATGACAACACATTAGTAGAATGAAATAGGAACGCATTTTCAAGGGGTGTCGTATGTGCGCAATGAAACTGAATATAAATGTGTGCTTTTTATGAAATCATGTTTCATAGCCACACTGGGGATTGGATTTAATCAAGTGAGACTTTGTCCTCTTCTCTGGTCGATAACTGCGGGATTGAATATACTAGAAGTTGTAGGACATGCTAAATATTATAAGTCCATGCTCTTTTCTAATTCAACCAACCAGGTTCTTAATATATCCTGTGGTGAGTTTAAAAATCTATGTACATGTGGGTAATAGCCATTTACTTTGTGTAAATGGATGTGTCACATTGAATTAAACACCTTCCTTAGTTTCATCCCCTTCCCATCAGGGTTCCCAAAGCACACTGCAATTTCCTTTTGATCACTTGCCTGTGACACTGCAGATCAGAGTATCTGTGTGTTTGAGTATTGGTGTGCAGCTGCAAATGTAGCTGCAATTGTGTATGTGTGTTATCGCGCCATCCTACACTTTGTGCATTTTATTTCAAGGGTTATATCTTGGTGTTTCATCATCATTATTATGTGATTACAAAGAAGAGGCACACCAAACACAATTCACAGTCACTCATCATGACTGAGTGAGACTGATGAATTACAAAAGTCACAGTGTGAACTTAACACGAGCTGTGTTCTCTTTGACCTCTCTTGCCTCTTGTTATGCAATTACAGCACCACTTACCTCAACCTGACATCCTGAAAATCAAATTTTGCATTTCTTGATAAAAGCAGGTGTATACACGACTCATAGAAGTGTATCCTTTACTGAATTCTTTTTTACCAGAATTGTGATTCACCTATAATTCTCCCAAGATATTAAACTATTCCCAGAACATCCTTCTACTGTAAATGTTTTCTTTTTTTTTTTTTTTTTTTTTTTGCTTTTGCTTTTGTGACCTGCCTGGAAAATAAAATCTTCATATTTATAGCTGTAATGTCCTCCACATATTGCAATGGATGAAAGGCTGAGGCAGACAGTATGTCATTTTTTTAAACCTTGAAATCAATCATCCATCCATAAAGAAGTCATCCTTAGCTATACTTTTATAACATAAGATATATTTTATTAGCCTTTCAAAGCCGGACCACTTGCAGCAGTCGTTGTGGTCTGGCAACACTCTACAGGCATTTGCTTGACACGCCACTAAGACAGAGAGAGAGTCTCATTCATTGTATTGGGAAAGGTTTTACAGCAAGGAGTGGGCAATAAGAGGGTCTAAACACTTTCATGCATTTAGGCCGATCAGATTTTAAAGTCCATAAGTAAACAAGTTTTTACTCTGGCGGGGCCATGTTACAAAAGACATAATTTTAAGTAGTCTGCAAGAATGGGGACAATCAGAAATTAAACTAGGAGCTGTTCTGCATCACTGGTGAATTCCTCTTCAATGATATATACAGCATGTATGTGGAATGTGTGCATGCACAGACTGTAAATTGTATAGATCCGTTGATTTACTGTCTGCTTGACTGCATTGGAGATTAAAATAATACACCGGAGAAGAAAATAATAAACACTCTCTATTTATACCTATGAGACCTACTTTAAATGATAAAACATTAATTAAATCAGTTTCTAGGTCTGTCTGTTCTTTTATTGCATGATATAAGATCTTGTTGATATAAATAAAATATGAAGCTGCATTTCATTCACACTAGAATTTAACCATGAAGTTATTCTTTTTTTTTTTTTTTTTTTACTTTCCCCAGGGGGTTAACTGGTTGTGGTGACAACAGATAGCATGAAATTATATGACTTTATATAGATGCCTCATATTCATGTTAGTTACTTTGTGTCATTTATTTTGAGCAGAAAGAATCAGATAACAAAAAAAACAAAACATACAACATGGTAGAATAAAAATTTCCAGCGTTCAAAACAGAGTGGGAAGAAGTATAACTTATAAACTCCCACCTCTTTTTACGAACTGATAATTAAATTAATCCTGCTTCCTTTGCTTTAACGTACTTTATTGTATATATTTCTATAATAACACAAAGCATTCATGCAAACCATTCACATACATTTTTTTAGTCACCTCATACAATTTTGCATAATCAACCTTTTTAAATATAAACTATAATATTTACAATATATATACTTTCTTTATGTACTACAAAGACGATCATTAATAAAAGTGATAATATCTCCTAATCATGATATTCTGTATTAGATAATTAATTACAAATAGCCAATACAGAATAATATCTTATTTTATGCATTCTTCTCTAACTATATATTCACTTATTCTCATAACGTTCTATATTTTGTTATTATACCGGATTTATACATCCTTTTAAATGCACAAATTGAAGAAGACATTTTAAAGTTTTGGTCCAGATTATTCCACAAGTGTACCTCTCTGACTTTTTATGTTTGTTCTACACTTAATTTTCTTAAATGTTTCAGATCCCCTTAAATTGTAGTGACTACGCCCAGGCTCAAACATCTCCTGTAGACTGTAGGGGTGCATATGGTCATGTTAACACTTTAAAACCTGATGTGTCATCGGTGATGCATTCTGTGCATATGCAATTTGGATGGCTGTAACTCTTTCACTGTTGGTGTGACTGGAAAAATCCTAACAGTTTCTGAAACCTAAGATGCTGCACTTCAGAGGTTTTATTGGGTCATTACAGTAATTTCACTCAAGCCTGTAGTAGAAACTGAAGAAGAAGCCGTTTTAGCAGAATTATAACATGCAGTAAATTGTAAATGATTGCTACATTTTCAAAAATCTGGAAAAAAGTGCTCTGGAAAATTGAGGAAATAGACTCACTGAGAGCATATTTTCTAAATTTTTAGTTAGTCAAAATAAGAAAAAAAGTCCAGACCATGTTAGGCTTAGGGGTTAACTCAGTAGAACTCTCCAGCTGCTGTGTTCAACCAGTTTTCTCCACGTGGTCTTGTACAATGAACATGAGCTTCCAAGCATTTATTTTTCTTTGCCTGCTCATTTATTATTTTTTCTCCATTTACCTTTCAAAACAAAATGATCCTTTGTTTTGTGAATGTATTTAGCTTCATTACCGTTTTTTGTTTTTTTTTTTTTTTAGAAATTAATACCATAACCTTAGTTGTCTTCCTACAATCCATACATTTGCCACAGACATGAGAGCTCGAAATGAGAGGCTAATTCTCCATATATATAGATCATGACACTGAATATCACATAACTGTGTGTGCAAAATGGGGATTGAAGCCGTGAAAATTAAAATGCCATGTGAATTAATCTATGTGTTTCAAGGGCTTAGGCATCCAGTGCATATATGACATTTGACACAGTCCTCTTTTATCAAAGCCCTTATCTCCAGCTTGGCAATAGAAGGAATCATGTTAATTATATTTGATGAAGATGCTACCCTTTGGAGAGTTCTTCTTAGTAATCCCTCACAGCTAAGTCTCTTGCTGTCTACAATAATGGGATGCCATCTTGAATCCCAAGGCACTAAGCACAAGTTAGAGTGCTCATGACAGAGACTGGGCTTTCATGGGATTTTAAGAGGAAGCTGGTAAGCCACTTAACATCCCACAAGTCAGAACATGAGGCGGGCTGCCAATGGCTCACCACTTAGATTTCCGTGCGCTGATTGCTGAGCTTCTGTGATGCATAGTGTCACAGATTTCTGTTTAAATATTCCATACACAAACAATTGCAACACATCTGGCAAGCTTCCACTTCTACAGTGTTATGTGAGTTCAGCATTATACGACCCAATGGATGTTCTCCTTTTTACTGTTGTTGCTGTGTGTGTGTTGTGTTTGCTGTCACAGTTATTTAGTGACAGTCTCATAAGGAGCAAATGTTGAGATGGAGCAGATTTTTGAGGCCCGGTGCAATTCTGTTTATGTTTACATGAAAAATAAAACGCTACATTTGAGTGACACAGAACGAAACAACGACAGCTTCTTATGCAACTTAACAACATTCTGCAGGCATATTCCTTTTACAATAGATCTGCAGAAGCATAAACATTTGATAAAAATTATGAATGAAATAGAGGGATGAAGGAAAATATGATAGCAGATGTGTGAGTGTGTAATAGGTGTGTGTATGGCATGTCATGTGTTGTCTGGGTCAAGCCTCTGTAGTAAGCCACAGGACAACAAGCTGCCCTCTGAGCACCGAAGTCATTAATCAGCAACTTGTTATTGAGCTGCACCGTGAGATTTACACACATGGGAGTTAAAGTACACACAAACACACACACGAATATTCATAGTATGTATGTACTCTCAAACACGCGGTGCATGGTTAGCTTCTATTTCAGCCTTCCTCCTCTGACCTCCCTAAGCTCCTCCTTTTTTTCACACAAGCCTATAAACCATCACTCAGCATGTAGAACTGGGGGGGGGGGGGGGGAGGACCACAGAGGACAGGGGTAAATACAGTGAACAAACATATTTACAGTGTGTATGCCCCTCACCAAAAGGTACATCTCATTATTTCCCACTTGCCACCTCGGTGGTTGAGACAATCTTCAGTGGACCTTGAGTGGACCACTTAATGTTGCCTCATGAATGTATTTATGAGAATACTAAGCCAGCAGTCCAACGAGTTTCACTGTTAAAATATCCACTGCTTCTGCGTTACTCGATTAGCATGCCACATATTTAGCATATCCAAATTACTATTTAATATTTATCATGTTAGTGTCACCTGTCTGCAGGCTGCAGGTGCTCTTGATTACATGGCCTTTCTTTGTGTGTGAGTGTGCGGTCAAAATGCATCATTATTCAACACCTGTTGGAGCAAAGAAGCAGCAACGTGTGGCCTGTCACTCATCATAGGGCTGTTTTGGCTGAAGAGAATGGATTTAATATGAAGAGAAAATGTCTCAATGGTCAATCAGTCTGTGATAAGTGCTTGAAGAATTACTCCACGTTTGAGTGATTTCTCAGAGCGACCTCCATTCACCCCTTTATTTGAGGACACTATCACACTCTGAGACTCTTTCCCTTTCCTTCTCAAGGACAGAATCATATTTATCCTTTAAGCAGAGTCTCAGGAAGGAGAGTGTTTCATGCCCACTATGTCTTGCCTCAGTGCATTCCTAACCCTATTTCCAATTCTTCAAGCAAAATATTACTATCAATCAAGTGCACACGTCCGTCCCTGCTGTCTTGCAAAGGTGTCACAAACAGCCTTCACTTGTTGGTGTGGGATGAAATCTCTTTGTTCCATATGAGACAAAGATTTATAACAATTCACAGTCCATCACTACCTACTCCTCCTCCCTGTCTACATACTTTATACAACCTCACCATCTGTGTCACTTTGGAATGAAGAGACTTGACTGGCCAGTGATCTACTGTGTCCAGTCTAAATCTGCGTCCTGCATGTCGGCCCCACTGAGCATCACAGTGGGTGCACATATGTATGTGTGTGCGCATGCTTTCATGTGTGTTAGTGCTGCGGCAAGTGCCGGTCACACAGCAATCATGGAGGAGAGGGCTGTATCTCTGCTGCCTCACACAGGAAAACGGCTGCTACTGCAGATATGTCCTCCGTCACAACGAACACACAGAATGAGCCTTACACAAGCAGTCCCCCAGTGTCCTTCCCTGATCCTCAGGAGGGCTCATAACAGTGGCAGGACTCCAGCTGCTTCTACACTTATATGGGCCACGCATGAGCACACACACAAGCACCCACTCACACACACACACACACACACATACAAACACAGAGAGTCGCTCATCATTCAGACTCCCTGCTGGAAGGGTGGAAAAAGAGTGGATCACACTGACATTTTCTCTCCAGGCAGCCATATCCAGGTGACTGTTGCATTGTTTTGTGTGTGTATGAGTATACAAGTATACTGATATGACTGTATTTGTGTGTGTGTGTGTGTGTGTGTGTGTGTGTGTGTGTGTGTGTGTGTGTGTGTGTGTGTATGAGTATGTACTGATATATGTGCGTGCGTGCGTGTGTGTGTGTGTGTGTGTGTGTGTGTGTGTGTGTGTGTATGAGTGCATGATATACTGATGTGTGTGTATGTGTGTGTGTGCGTGTGTGTGTGTGTGTGTAGGTGTGTGTGTCTCTATGAGTATATGAGTATACTGATATAAGTGTATGTGTATGTCTCTCTCTCTCTCTCTGTGTGTGTGTGTGTGTATGAGTATATACTGATATAAGTGTATGTGTATGTCTCTCTCTCTCTCTCTCTGTGTATGAGTATATACTGATATACTGATATAAGTGTATGCATATGCGTATGTGTGTGTGTGTGTGTGTGTGTGTGTGTGTGTGTGTGTGTGTGTGTGTGTGTGTGTGAACAAAGAAGCTGGAATTTATCATTAATATGTCTTATATGGTCTGCCATGAAAGCATTTTAACTCTGGCGTAGAAGGGCATAAACCTCTTTGAATTGAATCACGAATACAAACAGCTGAAGTACCGTTTCATCTACACCTACATGTTCCAAGGAGAACTGCAGGAACAAACATCCAGTCATCAGGCATCAAATTCTGTTCACTCAGATGCTAACAGTGAGTTGACAGTAGAGGTTGAGCACAATAGACCTTGGTAAATACATTTAGCACAGTGAATCAATATGAGGTCAATATGGAATCAATGCAGCAACTGTAATGCGGATTTTGTTCCACACTGCAATGGTGAAGCACCATGAATACACTAAACAACACCCTTTCACACAAGTGGCTGATATATTCTTTAACACAAGAATAACAAAGGTTCTTGAGTGGTAGACTGAGAGCATTTCAATGTGCTAAGCTGATGTAAAAGCATTATTTCTCCAGAAAGGACTTGAATATTTTAGCTCACTCCATTATTCTCTGCCTATTTACACTTATATGTAATAAATACTCTTGTTACATCAACATCAGTACATGCAATAATACAGTAGTTTGTGTCTCTTCTCAAACAATGACTGTTTTATTGTCATTTTATCTTATTTATGAGCTCCTATTATCCGTACTGTGTGCCTTTTTGAGTTTTCTTGTACTATTTTTATTCTTATATTGTTGGTAACACTCTTAACAAGCATCATGTGGGACAAGAATTTTCTTAATTGTGCCTTCTCATGGTTAATAAAATCAAGGTGATGTCACCAACATCACACCATGGTAATCCAAAAAAGAAAACATAGAACTGAGGAAGCCACTAGGATCAGAGGTGAAAAGTTTTAAAGAACTTAAATAAAGTTCATCTGCCTTCTATCTGAGCACTAAGGGCATATCATGACCTAGATGATTGAGAATCTCCTCAGAAATATATATTTTTTAATTTTTCTTTCATTTTAGCTTCTTTTTGTCTCTGCAAAATTCAGAGAGAAGAGTCTTGAAAGTTGAGTGTTAAAATACATCACACAGACACCAGTGACTACATTCTTTTTGATCATTTACTTTAGGGTTGTTATTCTTTGATGATGACTACGCAACAAATATGGGAAGGTTGAAATTTCAGTGTTAAATAGAGTGTTGGTGTTGTATTAACACCACATTACTATAAAACAACATGTCCTGTGTTACCTTTGACAAATAAAAATGATCAAATCAGAGTGTTTTTTAATACTGATAGATTGATAACATTGGTAGATCAAGCCACGTCCTCACAAAATGGCTCCACACCCACACCAGAATGAGACAAGGCCACACTGACTCACAATGTTTCAAAATAGCTGCTTCACGAACAGGTGATCCAGCTGATTATGCCTTCAACCACATCAGTGGAAGATATTAAACACACCTGTGGAGCCTTATTGGTCTGGGAAACTTAAAGGGCTCATATTTATCTAAACCCACTTTTATTAGCCTTTGGTTCATTTATTTGGGTATTTGGACCCTAATAGATCATAAAGTTTGAATTTGAACCCTCCAGCTGCTACAAAACTATCTTTACATTCATTTAGGTAAAAACCATGTGGATTTCTACAACCTGTTTCAATTCCTGCTTAATTTGTTACATCTATAACTAGTTACATCATGACATTTGCACGTATAAGGTCAAGATTTCCGACTAGCATTTCTCCAAATATGTTATAATTGTTAATCAGCAGCAGCAGTTGTAGTAAAAACTGAAAATATGTCCAAACTTTGAGCTGATTACCTAAAATGCTCAGTTGTTGGTTGAACAGGACAGAGCTGCACAGCCGAAAACCTGGAAGAGGCGGGGCTTAAAGTGGCTCATGTGCATTTATAGGGCCAACGTTCAAATCAACCTTTCTGGTGTCATTACTCAGAAACAGTGTTGAAGATGGACCTGTGGAGTTGAATAAATGAAGAATTCAGACCCAAGCACATAATTTACAGTTAATGTACACCACTGGGAAATGTGTTAAAATGCATAATTCCATTTTTTTTTTTTTTTTTTTTTGTGAAATGTCACTCTTTTAAAGTAAGGAACTGTGACAAAAGGGAAGGGTTGAGAATTTCTAAGGATCCAAGAACAGGACTAAAGGTTATTTTTGCTTGACTTTTTCAAGAAAAGAAAGAAAATAAAACACAAAACTCTGAAGACTTATAAGATGGGAGAAAATTTTTTTTTTGCCACTGTATCCAAACACCAACACTGGTGTAGTGTGGATACATCACTGGAAAGTGTTATGGGGTGTTCCTTTTTAACAAAGAAGAGCATCGACCCAACTAAAAAACTTAACATTTTCAAAAGTGTTACCTTGACACTACAGTGTGGACACATATAGACACTTCACAAGTGTTAATTTCAACACTGTGGGGTGTTGAAATTAACACTGCCATTTTTGCAGTGTAGATTGACTGACTGGGACACATAATATTCATAAAGAGTATTCATCTAGAAAAGAAAAAAATATTATAAATAACAAAGTGTACACTAAAAAAATCTAACTGGTCAGCAAACCATTCAGCAGAAAGAGTCAGGATGTGTTATATTTGAAAACTTAAACACATTGGTATCCTTTACTATTTAGAGAGTGCTTGTAACTTTACATAAATAAACATTTTCTGAATTTGCATTTGCAGTTCTGTTGCTACTCATATGGGACATTCCCCTCACAGACTGCAGTGGTATACATGATGTGTTCATTTAAATGTACCAATATACATTAAATATATCAAAGTAATGACGAAATAAATCCAAATATTTGATCTTCACATAAACAAAAACCACAGCAGCAGTTTCAGGGGAGAGATACTGCTGACAAATATCTCCATGAAAAAAACAACTCATATAGAATTTCCTTCTATTAATATATGTGGGCATATTCTAAATAGATTTACAGCAAAACAAACAAACAAACATTTTTGATAGAATATCAATCTCTTTTTTCTTTCTTCAGCGACTGTCCGTTGGGGATTCTAGCCGAGTTTGCTGTTTTGTTTTGTTTGTTCACTTTTAGTTTTTAGGCCAGCATTTCATCATCCATCACACTGCAAGGCAGAATATAAAATCATTCTGTCCGCCGCTTGACAAAGAGCTTCATTCTTTTTCCTCTGAATGATGCAACTTTATCAATATTTGCCGAACAGTGGGACATTGAATGCTTATACAAGCGATGATATATGATATTGCTGTATTATTGCTCAGAAGTGCATTACGCTCCCTCAGTGGTTCCTATTTTCCTGTCCTACTCAGCAGGTAAGCAATGCAGATAATTCAGGTAGAACGGGAGGGTGAGAAACAAACACAGACTGTAACATTTTTTTTTTTTCCAGTTTTGCCATTCTGAAGCTTGTGTAGTAATTACTGGAGAGATCCAGTTAGATGTCCACATCCTGCACCAGTCAATAGCTTTCCTGTTAATTCACTCCCCTTACAATCAACTCATTTAGACTTCTCTCTCAAAGTAATTAATGGAACTTCCTGCAGATATGGATTCCCGTGCAAGGCCTGATCTTCATTGTCATATCAAAATGCTGTCTAAGAGGATGCCGACCGCTGAAAACCTAAAATAATATGTTCCTCCACAAATGCTGACATAGAGTAATGTGAAATGTGGAAATTTAAATTACTCCCACAACGTCTGCAAATCTCCAAAAACCAGTGCTGTTCTTGACATTCACAGCTTTCCAGGGTGTAGTTTGCGTGGTATAGAGGCCTTTTTGCCGTTTATGGGACAAGCTATGACGAACAAGAAATAAAACCACACTGGTGTCTCAGTAGGTTCCTCAGTAAGTGCCTCGATTTGCATGGCTTACTTGGCCAAAGGGAGGCTCGTTCCTTTACTATAAGGCTCAGTGGATTCATTCTTGGAACCGTATAAGAACACCACACATAAGTATGAAATATGATACAAAATAGTACAATGTATTACTAAGAATGACATGCATAATTGAAGATACAGGAATTATACATTAAACATGCATGAATTATATATTGCACATTAGGCGTAGCTAAGTGTCCTTTAAAATCCTTTTATTAAGGCTTGTTTTGGCCGGTGTTGCCAATGCCAATTGCTGACCATACGGGTATAAAACACATTTAGACATTTCAACACGGTGTCCCATTTAAAATGTCAACTTCCCATTGTTCCCTACAGCTATTACTGCACCTGATACACAGTCACCGCTGTTCCTAGTTGAGTTTTTGTTGCTCCATTCAGCACTCCAGCTCTGTCTTCTGTAGACAGTGTGTCAGGATTCTGTGGCTCCTCACAGGCAGTGGGTGGTTACAACGTATGCTTTACATGTGAATCTGCAGGGTTCTCTTCTAAATATGCCATAGGGGGTTTGGTGCTGCCCCCTAAGGAATCTGCAGCATGCTGCTTGGAATCCTACAGGGACAAACCTAGAGAACAAAACATGTACTGCCAAACACAATTGTAAAACCCCTTTGTGCAATAAATGACTCTGACTCAGTGACAAGTGTGTGCCTAACTGAACATACAAAGGAAAATACGTTTTTAAAGCTTCATACTAGGAAAGTGTGTATGCAGTTTGGTGTGTTAGCGTCTGTGAATTCCTTGACACAATGCAGGCTCAGCAGATTCAAGCCTTCACAGGCTATTGGCTTGTACAACAGTATTACTCCCCTCTTTAATATCTTCAGTTAATGCGAGTCTCTGGCTAATTGAAAATGAACTAGTCTACAGTATGTCTCCCTGCAGTGCCTTTATAAAGCCGTTAAAGAGACACACACCCTTTCAACGCAGGACAAACATCAGAAACCTCCTACTGTATGCAAAGAATAGCTTGCTCTGGTGAATAAATCAATAAATTCTTTAGCGCAGAGGCAAAGCACCAGGTGAAGCTGTGGTACTATTATTCCGTGCCAAAAAAGGAACAGCTGATAAATCAGGAATATGTGGAGATAAAACCACACATAAAGCCAGCGCAGAGCACGCGTCTCCAGTGGCAGTGATTTACAGCAGCCTGAGCTAAACTGCTTACCGTCAGGAGCTGTAATGGATGCCAGCGTCTGCTCTTAATTTCTAAGACTGGGGATAGATATTGCTGCTGCTATTTTCTCCCAAGGCGATTTCACTGATGTCTCCCAAGGTACCCTACTGTGTTATATTTGAACCATATGGGTGCAAAGTGGTGCAATTAAAAACACACTGAAAGCCTCTGAAATTGATCACTAAGACGGGCAATTTTGGTTTCAATAAGCACTGTAATACACAAAATGTTTGGTTCTCCTACTGTGGTTGTCATGATTACTCCCTAGAGCTAAGATGAGAAGAGACAAACATTAGGGAGAGATGAGCTGGAAAATTCTGAGTTATATTGATCTAGTTTTAATAATGAAAGTTGTAATTAGTGTTTTGGGATTAAAAGATTAGGCTTCTTCTATGTACATACAGATGAGATGTAGCAATGGGAAGGATATCTGAGAGAGGGGAATCCTACTTTTCTGCATTCACACAAATAGGCACACTAATAATTAGGATTATTGCAGCCACAATTGACATAGATAAGGAATGGTTTATAATTTATTCTGGCAGTATTCCTCAGGCTGCTCATGGCCAAGACATGAGAGTGTGTAAAAATGATGAGTATCTGCACTACAGTAGGCATGCATATTCATAAGTAGAGTTATTTACACCTTTTAGGACTCATGCCTTGGCAGCTCATCAAACAAACAAACAACCAAAAAAAAAAAAAAAAAAACCTTACATAAGCTGCACTATACTTTATGGGTGTGTTGCAACAGGTTTGCTGTAGTGTTCCCTCCTGCCACCTGCTGTTTCTGGAGCCTATTACAGCTAACTGATTCACTGATCACTTCGCCTGCTGATCTACTTGGATGTTTATCCAACCACACACGTGGGTGCATGCATATAGCTGAGAAAAAAGTAAAAAAACAAAAGCAACAAGGGTCATGGTGTCCCTTAACAAACTGCGGGTTTTTGGTGGAACAAAGCTACCAAAAATTGCAAAGGAAGCGGTTCATGTTCATGACTCTCTACCGCTCCATCTACAAAATGTAATACCACACTGCACCACCAGGTTATGGGATGAGAGAGGCTTCTACCTTTGCTGTTTCAAGGATGATGCAACCAAATTTCCATTATATGCAGCTCTCTTAACTAGCCAGTAGATGGCATCAGTAGTTTAAGATTATCTCTTGTGGACACTAAGCTTTTCAACATAGGGTGTAATAATAGCTGTTAGATTAGACATGCCAATTGTAAATACCACTCTTCATTATGTGAAATACTGAATCACTGAGACAACAAAAATGAATGAAAACGTTCGAAGCTGCACTATTATTTTAATTGTATCGGTGTGAGGAGAATATTTAACTATTGAAATAATGCATATAATACAATGCTGGTGTAGGTGAACGTAATAACAATACACATGTGTACAACATCTAAGGTGGTGTTATGACACAAGAGGCGAAGGGGGAAAAAACAAGAAAAAGCATCTACTGATAGAACATACAGTGGGGTTTTTTTTTGTTGTTTTTTTTTAATGTCATACCTCTCCTCTGGACTATGAATGAATAATCTGGGGCTTCAAGGGACAAGATAATGCAGTTTGGGTGGGCAGCTGGCATATTTGAACACAGTGTGACCGTGGTGGAGACAAGGGTTTGGCCTTGTAAAGTCAGTAGTTTGGATGTTATAACCAGATGACTGTTGCAATGAATGAATGAATGAATGAATGAAGTGCAGGTCTGTGCAGTGAATGGGCCGCCATGGAAGCCCCTCCGAGCAGTGACAGGCTGTTCCTCCAAGGCTGAGGCCCGTGGCTTTTGATGGCCGTTAACTAGGTTTAGGGTCTTGCCTCCCCTCCCACACCCCACTGCTGGCTGAGCTGGATGACCGCTCTTTTTCTATTTTTATCCCCGTGGTGCTGTTTCTGTTTCTCAGCCAGCCAGCAGAAAGGAGAGCAGAGGTGCGGGCGTCTCTCATCACACCCACCTCTCTCTTTCTCCCTCTCTCTCTCTCTTTCCAAAAATAGCCGTGAGTCGTGATCAGCTCGTCCTTGAGAGAGAGAGGGAGAGAGAGGGGGGGGGTGGTGGTGGTGGTGGTGG
>JAPSES010000249.1:8954803-8969031 GCA_029822895.1 Maxillicosta whitleyi
ATTATGAACCACTGCAGTACTGACCCATGGAAGGATCAGAACTATTGCTGCAGTTAAATCCACTGAATGTCTCCTGGGATCAGAACCAAAGGTGGTGCAGTCATATATTGCATGTGTGACTTTTTTGTGGTCGGCCAGTGTATGATCTTCAAAGGATTGGCTCTGTACTCCTGAGCCTCTCACTGGGTCAGCTATGACAACCATGTTGTGTTTGCAGAACAGGATACACAGAAAAGTTAATTATATTACCTTCATCATGGTCACAGGAGGTTAAAGACAAAGACTGTGACAATTACATTATGTTATGTGATTGTCCTCTCTGACCCTGTCCTCCATTGAACTTTAGACTCTGGTTTAAGTGCATTTTTTTAGTCTTTCCTTTAAAAAATAACAGATGGGTCAGACAGGAACAAGAAAACAGGATACTGAAAATAGTTTTCAAATGTAAATGCTGTACAGCAAGGTCAGCTTTAAGGTTGTCGTTTAATCACATGCGCCCGCTGCATCTGCTCATAGCTGCTGGGGTTGGGATGTTGGGTATTGATCGAGAGTTTGCTCTTCCTCCTGCCTCAGTAAAGCCGCTTCTCGTAACTACAGATTAAAAACAAAACAAAACAAAACAAAAAAATATATAAGCATTTCCTGTGTTGTGATAACATTTCCAGCCACATAAACAACAGCTTTGAATGAAGATGAATGAATAAAAGGAGAGATATGAGTTATGACAGATAGATGTACTTACATGGCACAAAAGAATATCTAATAAGATAGCATGGAGAAGAAAAAGGAAGAAAGACAACAATGTGACAACTACTCACATATAAATGACATTGAATTTGACAGTAAAAGCTTTCTCACAAAGGGACTGGACTATAAGAGAAGCTAAGACAGACTGTTACTGATACAAAAATATTTAAGACAGTAGAAAAACAGAGCGAGAAGGAGTTGTAGAGGATGGGTTGAGGTCACCAGAGGCTGGGGTCAGAGTTGAAACTTACGAGTGGAGGCCGTGAACTCCCCCCTCCATCTGGGCAGACATGGTTCGCTTCTCAAACTTCAGTTCTCCAGAGTACATCATGGACCTGCAGCCAAAGGCAAAAAAACTCAGAGCAGCCCTTATGCATAAAATGGACGGTTAAAGAAAATATGCATGCGCAGACCTGTCCACGCACTCACCGTAAAATAGACAAACTTTTGGCCCCGATGTCCTGACAGCCATGTTGAATACCAGCTATGAGGTACGGAACAAATTTATGGATAGAGCCTTTATCTTGTACTGATCCTGAAACACCTTGAGCCACTTTCACCTTATCTCCCTCACTGGATAACACACATACACACACGGGGACAAATATGTCAAAATCCCACCATTTGTTTTGTCTTGAATGTGTGTTTATATACAAAACATAACCTCATTCCCCGAACCTGAAGTAGCGTTTCTGACTGTTGTTTTTCTCCATAGCGTCCAAGGAGCCCATTCCTCGATATTTCTTCAGCCGTACACCATCCGAAAAGAAATACTCTCCTGGAGCCTCAGTTGTTGCCGCGAGCAACGATCCCATCATCACTGACAGTAGATATTAAAAAGTGAAGGAATAGTTCATGAATAAGCTGCGATAACAAACAGAAATGACAAAAACAACAAAAACACTGAAGCAAAAGAATAAACATTTAACAAATACGAGCAATAGAAGTGATTAGACAATTACAAATGGAATTATTTATTTATTTATGAGCAATGTTTTGACTCCCTGTACACAAAAAGCATCCAATGAATAATCCAAATGACAAGCTTTAACCCATAAAGACCCAAATATGCACCATCTACCAAAATCATCTACTGATATAAACTGTTCAATCCATGTTGATCCACAAATCTATGTAAATAATAATTGGTGTAAAATAGAATTATTCATTTTTTCATGGTCATCAGATATGACCCATTTGGACATTCAAAGGTTTTGTAGTTACCGTGGAAACAATGTCTTCTTATACAACACTGAATCACCAGTAAAATCCATGGAGTTTGATCAGTGATAATGAATGGACATGGTTTATATTCAGTTAATGATATATTTTGCCGAAAAGTCACCTTTTTTCAGTTTTCTCTATATTTGATATAATATTCCTCAATTTTACTCTAAACTTTTATGAATGTCTACATGATTAGTAAATAAAATGTTGGAAAATACCCGGAAAAAAAAAACACAAAACACAGAAGATCTTTTTTTTTCTCCTTTTTCCTTTCCTTTCCTTTTCTTTCTTTCTTTTTTTTTTTTTTTTGTTTTACAAAAAATGGTGACAAACCACTTAAGGATGGTTGAATATAGAAAAAAAATCATTTTGGAAACGACACAAAAGTCACACTGGGTCCTTATAGATTAAATAGAATAGTTTGTTACCTGTAGATGCACCCAGGGCCAGTGCTTTTACTACATGGCCCACAGTCTGAATGCCTCCATCAGCAATTACTGGAACTCCAAAACGTCGGGCGTACTCTGCCACCTTGTAAACTGATGTACCTTGAGGTCGTCCACATGCCATCACTGAGAACCAAGATCATAAAACTATGCTTAACACGACTAAAATACAACTCTAAGTTTTTTGTTTTAGGTTTGCTACATTTTGAACTATTTTTTCTATCTCTTTATCTTCACTCTCTGTTTTATGTAGTTGTGTGCTGTTTAATCTGAAACCAGTATTTTGTCTTTGTCATACCTTCCTGTGTGATACAGATGGAGCCACAGCCCATTCCCACCCTCAGGGCATCCACACCAGCATCTATGAGGTTTTTAGCCTGAGCAGCTGTCACCACTAGAGAGAGACAGAGATGCAGAAAAAAAAATAAAGCAGAATAAGAGTGTCCTGGGTGAGATTTTAGTTATTGCAGCATAAATGTATGAGAAAGTAAAGATCCAGGATGTGGGCTCACCATTTCCTCCGACAACCTGAAGTTCTGAATATTTCTGTTTGATGTAGTTGATCATATTAATCTGATAAACTGAGTTTCCTTGAGAGGAATCCTGAAATTAAGAAAAAAAAAATTCATACAATTTAAGTAAAACTACAAATAACTCCATGAATGTCATGACATTAGGCTACATTTGAATGGAATCGAATCGAATAGATGTTTATTATCAGTTTTGCAGGAACAATGAAAAACTGCTGTTTCCTGTTTAGTAGCAAACACCTAGTGTAAAAAGACTATAAAAATATTACACAGAATTATACTGAAAATATATACTTACAAATATTGACAATAAACAAACACCACAATGAAATACTAAAATATACAAAAGTTAACTCTATACAACAGATAAAGGGAATATATACAACATATAAGGATATATACAGATACTAATTGATATATTCAAGTTTGCAAATTAATCATCATTACAATCACATACTATAACATGCTAGACACTTAATTCTCTTCGAATATAGTGTAAGATTCTGTTGAAATTTACTGGCCTATAATTTGGATTAGATTGTCTTTGTGTGAAACTTATACATGTTTATATTTGAAAGTACTTCAAAATTCGAACTGCACAAGGCACAAGGCCATTTGACCTTGAACAAGTAGGTCAAGGTCACTTATTTTCAATCGGCTTCAGCTGCATGCCAAGTACACAGTATAAATTTGGTGCAAATATCTCATTCTTCAGATAATGTGATTATGTTGTTGAATGGATGGGTGGATGGACAGAGGGACAGATGACAAAATGATTACAATACAATAAAAAGTCATATTTAAAACCCACCAACACTACGACATCCACTCCAGCCTGCATGAGGAGGTCAAGCCTGTACTTGTCATCTTCTCTGGTACCAATAGCAGCGCCACATAGCAGCTGTTTGCGGGAGTCCTTGGAAGCCAGAGGATAATCTCTGTTCTTCTTTAAGTCCGTCCTAGCAATGATTGCAACCAGCTCATCACTGTCATTCACAATGGGCAACTTACCTAAGAAGTTACAGAAGAAAAAGAGTCAGAGAACAAAGAAAACACTGTCTGACTCTGTATCTGATTTTTGAATACTTCTGCTTATAATTTTGCAGCTTTACCTTTTTTGCTACGTTGCAGAATATCATTAGCTTCTTTTAAAGTGACTCCAGCTGGTGCAACAACTAAATCTTCCCTTTTTGTCATTGCCTGGATTCAGAATAAGTTTGACAGTTGACAGTACATCATGATAAAACCTTTGCACATATTTTTTTCTGGGATATGTATGAAGTAATAATCAACATAACTTTTAGACATACCTCCTCTAAGGGTCTGTCATGGTCCTTCTCTGACAGGAAGTCTATGTCTCTGGAGGTAACTATGCCAACCAACTTGCTCCCCATCTTGCCAGTCTCTGTGACAGGAATCCCAGAGAAACCGTGGCGTATCTTGGCTTCAAACACATCCCCCACTGTGTGACGGGGGCTCATTACGACAGGGTCTGTGATAAAACCTTGCTCAAATTTCTGCCAAGAACAATAATTGTGGTTAGGGGTTTTCTGTGTCTACCGTTTTCAAACCAATATCTTAAAAAAAAAATTCTGTTTTTCGACATAACTTTCTACATTGTCACCATGTCACCACATTGTCTTACCTTGACTTTGCGCACCTCATTCGCCTGGAACTCAGCAGTACAGTTATGATGAATAATTCCTATTCCACCCATCAGCTAAAATCAACCATCAGGGATAAGAAATAAATGAATTCATGGGTTATACTCAGAAGGTTAAAAATCCTAAATGTTCCTCTACACATTTCACTGAACTATCATGGAAGAATTTGAGGCTGTGCTTATACTTACTGCCATGGCGATGGCCATGGATGACTCTGTTACTGTATCCATGGGGGATGAAATAAGAGGTGTCTTCAGTGTTATCTTCCTTGTCAGTGCTGAGGTGAGATCCTATAAATTTGTAAGAATTTGTCATAGAAACATTATTCTTACAAATGTCTGTGCTCAAAAACCAAACACAATTTACAATTCACACATGTACAAAGGTACAGGAACAGAGCAAAGCTTTGGCTTTTGTTTACTGAATAAAATTTGCTTTTGTTTACCAATGTACAGAATTTGTTTTGGCACTATACAAGCTGTTACCTCCTTGGAGTTTAGAGCTACAGGTGTGTGTCTGTTTTGAACACCTGCTATCCAGGCATAACCCATGTGACTTGAGCATGAAATTAATTTAATGTCCCAGCAGAGCTGGCAAAGATCAAAACAAAACAAGCCAAATAAGCAACTCTATTTTCAAGCACCCTTAAATAAATGGTGATGTACAAAGTAAGAGATAGACTGTAACTATTAACCCATGATCATGCTTATGAATTATTTTTGGACATAGAAACACAACAGAAGGGAAAACAACATTTTTAATGTGGTCTGGGACAACAGCGTATTTGTAGCCAACAAAAATGACACACACATAAAATATCAATAGAGTTGATTATTTTTGCCCAAGACAAATGTAAATTTTGATTTTTGTGCAAAAAATGTCTTTTTGCCATTATAGAAAAGGACAGAGAACAGTATAAGATGTGTCATGATGTCGTACTCACCACTTCATCAGAAGTAAAATCTATGAAACCAGGTAGGATCAAGAAGTCACTGAGAGGAAACAGAAAAAATACATGTGGTTATAGTGTAAAATAAGGAATTAAACATGATTTTGCTGACTGACAGGCAACAGTCAGTAACATTTAGCAGGTTATGGAATGTGTGTGCACTGCTGATATCACTCCTAAAAGAGCTGCTGTTTTTTTTTTTTTTTTTTTTAAACTTAGCTAACAGTGATTAGACATAATCTGTCAGCCTCTCAAAACTCTGACATGTTCTGCATTTATCCTCTGCACACTGATAAGCCCTGCATATAGCCTCCATTAAGGAAAGTACACCGGCATCCATTAACACACTGATATTTGCACAGATACACACTTTTAATGTCTGTGAAACCATGCAGTCACCCTTGAAAGTAATATTACTCATTATAATCCTCCATAATAAAAGCTAAGCAGATGTGTCACTGCTGATATTAATAAACATTTAATGGAAGGCATTGCATAACTCTGTGCACATGTTTCTGAATGTGCACTTGCATACATATCATGTCCACATGCATCTGTGTCAGTGTGTTAGCAATACTATGAAGTGAGTCAGAAAAACAGATCTTTGGATTTCTTACTTATATGTAAGTCCATCACCAATAGCAAACAGTTGCTGTGCTGTTAATCCATCTTCAGGCACATATCCTGTGCCTCCACTGATTAAGTAGTCAGCCATGCTGTAATACAATCACACAAACACAAAGTATGATGTATTGCAACTGAGAGTAATTAACCATAAAGGCACACACAGACTGCTCTTTTACCATCATGCACCTTCACTTCATGTAGTTGATCATATAGTAGAGGTCGTATTCATTGTAGTCATTCATTATTTCTGCATGTATCACTTAAAAGCATTTATTCAAGAGCATTTGTGAATTCTTAAGAAACCTTCTGCAAAACATACATGTTTTGCTTGTCTAACTCTTGACATGTTGTTTACATACATGCTCTTGCCAGATCCTATTACAAACAGGAAATACTGGCATTGAGGGATCTGTCTTTGTCAATGGAAAGTGGTTCTATACACCTATGACGGCAGTACAGTGGCTAAGAGGATTTACTTGGCCGCCGGTAGCTGATAAATAGGCTTGTTCAAGTGCACAACTAACATATCTAGGAAGGATAAACATGTCAGCTGATACTGGAGACACAGTATTTACAAGACGTGAAGCTTCACACGGTCATTTCAATAATTGTCAAGGACTGGATTTGACGTCAAGGTTGTACAGTTCAGACCGAGCATCATTGTGACACTGACCTCTCTGGTTCATATCCTGCTTGGATACGTGTTGCACTGTATCGCTGAGCAGCAGTCTCATGTCCATGTCCATGTGGTGTTGGGTGGCTGTAGGCTCCATAGGGATGAGGCTGTTCCCCATCTCTATTTGTGATACGAGGCCGTGCAGGCTCCATATCCCCCACAATCCTCCTGTAGTCAATCTGATAGTTGTCTCTCTCTCCATCTCCAAACCGGTCATAACCATGACCCTCCATCTCTGGGAAATCCAGGGTTATAGCCTCCACCAGGTCCAGCCAGCTCACATACACTCTCTAGAAGCACTTGACTTTTACATACACACTAACAAAATCACAGCCTTGCACTCCAAGTAAACAAAGGACCTAGCAGTTCTCAGCACATACACAACACCCTCAAATTGCTGTTCAATTAAAATCACACACAAACATCCAATGTCTTGAGTGTACACCTTTCAGACACACCTGACATGGGAGAAAGCGGTCTCGCCATCTGCTCCAATTTGTAGCCTTGTGAGTAAATGCTGTCAGCTCAAAATTCCTGTTCTTAAAAACACCTATTAAAAATTTTTTTTAAGCAGCAGCAGTCCTTTAAAACAGACCTCTTCGTTTGTATTCCAGTTTTTCAGCGGTCATTCTTGGAGCTTGAGGCCATTACAGCCCTCAGGCAGAGGAGCAGACTTTTCAGCTGACCTGTTGATGAAGTCAGCTATTGTGGTGCACCATACTTAATAATCCCTGTATGTTCTCTAGCTGGAGGTGCGAGTAGCCAACAGGGAGGAAAGTCAGGGCTTGCTGAGGTAGCAGAGAGACGTCCCTGTGGAGGCCTTGACAGCAGTGCTGCTTGGTTATTCCTAAGGCTGGGAGCTTCTCTCCACTCCGTTCTCCTGGTGCCTGCTGAGCTTAACTCTGTTTCTGACAGTAGCAAACGTCACTCTCCCACAAAGAGGATTGGGAGCATTAATACAGGATGGGGTGGGGTGAGATGGGTGTGTAGGGTGGAGTGAGGCAGTAGGACTGAGAAGCATGGGTCAAGATGGTACTTGAACACACTTTTCCCCCTCTGAGGATTACCATGGTGTGAAGGTGTGTTTTACAGAGCTCAAGGAGACAGAGCTGTGAATGAGGCACAGGTCAAATCCCAGAATAGTGATTTACAGCCTCACTCCATGGGAACAAAGAGGAGTCTGTGCTTTTGTGCAACACCTTCTGAAACAGGAGACAACATGTTGGAAAAGATTTTTAATTAAATGTCTTGTACGAATTGCACTGGGATGGTGCACAGTTTCTGCCACAACTATACAACAAATTAGCAACTTTGCAATAATAAGCAAGTACATGTCATTATACTGTTAATAATGTTAAAGTAAAAAGTATAGACTCGTAACATTTCAATACATCACCGTTCACATGTAAATAAACCAAATAAGGTCAATGTCTGCATCATTACAATGACACTTTGTTTCTTTAACGTGGTTTAGATGTGTATTTCCTTCTTTATGGTTTTGCTTTTTGATCTATAGGTCTGTGTCACTGTGGTGAGTAGCAAACCTGTGCATGAAACAGAGTCAGGGGAGTAACTTTGTTGCCTGGGATGCCCTCGACACTATCATCTGCAGGTGACTCACTGACTGACTGCTTGTGACAGTTACTGAGGGATTGAACCAGAAAAGCCTCTTACCCAGTCGCTCTCTCTCCCTTTCTTTCTCTCTGTTACTGGAAGAAACAACCAACATCTCCCCCTTTACATAATTAGCAATGGCAAAACAGTTTGTCATTGATAATTCATCCATAAACTCTACAGAGCGCCAGTGAATTCTATAAGTTTATCATTTTCTTTTCTACATATTGTATTTTGACAAAAACTCATTTGACATATTATACAACAAGTAAACAACTTCAGTGTGTACATATTAATGAAACACAGGCTTTTAAAAATATATAAGATAAACAAAGAGTAAAGCAATCAGGAAGCTTTAATGTTTCTAATGATGCTGGAGAAGTCTTTCACACTTCTGTGTACAAACGCCACCAAAGCTACCATGAGTCTTGGAATTATCCACCTAAGAGAACAAGAAAAAACAGAGTTAAGTATTCTTGTCTTCAAATAAACTATTAGAATCAGTGAAAAAAAAAAAAAAAGATCTTACCAAGCATCTCCATCAGGTTGGGCTCATGTATTTTGAGAGCATCATAAAAGGCTGCTTTGACCTTCTGCCCCCCCGAACGCAATGTTTTTCCGTAAACCACTCTCATTTGTCTTTGAGTCACCTTTTCAACCTCAATCTCAGAGTAGGTTTCTTTGTGGACCATGTCTCTGAGCTCGTCTACAATTGCCATCACCTCAGAAACCTTCTGAATTAGAATGTTCCTTTTTTCATCCACAAATTTGGCTGTTTTCAAAAGAAGAAATCAGGTTCATTAAATGACTAACATAGACTTTCCATAAGTACAAAATACAGGATTTCCCTTTGAATTCTTACTTACCTTTTTCAAAAGCACTCATTGTTATGGTGGAAACACTAACAGAGTCCTGCTGGAAAATATTAAAAGCCCATATCAGTCTACACTGAATAATTTCATTAATCCATTTAAGGATGTGTTGTAATATGCTTAATTATTAATATACTTTATATTAATAGTTACAGGAAGACACTTTGGAGAGAAAATCATAGAACAATGTGATTCTTAATAATTAAAATTATAATAATAATAATAAAAAAAAACTTAGATTTGGTCCTTGAAGAAATAACACCCTAATAAATAAATGTACTTCATTGTTCTGTTTTCTATGAATAGTAGTTGAAGTGCGTTTGACATACACATTTAGGAGTCACGGGAAATTTTGGGTGATCAACAATATCATCTGACAGTGTTCTCCCTGGAAAAGTGGAGAAAAAGCCCGGATTACAATTTACTTTGAAAACTTAGGAAGAATTCATTAACATAAAGAACTTTCTGACTGAAATTATCCACGTACTTTGTGTTGTGAGGCTGTCGGAAGGTGATAAATTAGGTGGATGTTCACTGCATTGTCCATCCTGAAACAAAAAAAAAAGTCAAGACAGACCTCTAGCAGTGAAATAGGAAATGGTGAACACATAGTTTTACTATTCTGGGGGGGGGGGGGGATCTAAATTATACCAGTTTTGTCAACACTTCGTAGACTGCATGATGAATTCTTTTATTGTGCATTGAGAACAAACTTTTCTTGTCTTCGAGGATTGCTGAAATAACAAAATACTTCATGAAATGTTCATTCTCAAACATATAGTTTAATAAGTCAGATGTTTCAATGCAGTGATTAATGAGCATAACAGACTGATACCTTTAAATGTAGGCCTCTCTTTGGGGTTATGATGCCAACAGGTCTTCATTAGTTCAACCAGCTCTGCTAAACCCTCCACCTCCATGTTCACAAGGTCATTGCAGGAGGGTCTTTGCCCCTCAGGGATCAACAATTTTACCAGACAGTATGTGGCCGCTTTAATAAATATGATTTAATGGAAACATGCATCAAAACAAAGCAATTAAATAGTTGCAATTCTAAGTAAATGCATAAAAGATGTAAATACAGATGTGATTATGAAAAGACAGAATGGGCTGAGAAAAACATTCACAACTGAGGTTAAGTTTAGACTGCAGGCAAATGTGGCCCAAATCAGATTTATTTTTTTTTTTGTTCATATGTGATCTGTATCTGATCTGTTAGAAAGTTTGAAGCTGATTATTTCAAATCTGACCCAGGCTACTGTTAGATGTGATTCAAAAACTGATTTGTATTTGATATATTGCAATGCGATAGTATGAATGGTAAGGTTGGATTTATCTGACCTTTACGTCATTGAAATGCAACAAACATCACAATTCTGCATCCCAGGAGACGGGGCAGGAAAAATATTTTTACATCCATTAACACAATGCATGTCTGTGTGGTCCAGTATTACCTCTTTTGCACTTCAGAGTCATATTTAGTTCATACTCAAAAGTGATAGAAGTCGAATTTAATGTGTAATATGAACCAAAAAAATCTGAATTGTGCATTAAGATCTGCTGATGTAGCCTAAAAAAAAAAATGTGTCAAATAATAGAAAATGAAACTCACTTATAAAAGACATCATTTACCTGGATAGGGTTCTTTACCAGAACAAATGGACCAAAGAAGGATGCCATAGCTAATCATAGGGAGAGAGTGTTATGTTTAAATAGTGCAATACATCCAAAGTTAGAACAAAAAAATGATATGTTTGCATATCCTAATGTTAACCTGTAGACGTCGAAAGAACGGACTGGTTTATATGACAAATCAAAAGCCTCTGGGGGCATGTACTTGAACGATCCTCCGAGTTCTCCTGTTGCGTCTGCGTTGCTGTTCAAAACACTGGTGGAAACCCTGGACAAACCAAAGTCAGCCAGCTACAAATGAACACAACAATATAACCGTGAACAGATCTTTGAATGACAATTATATTTAGAGATATTATAGATTCAACAGTTAACGTGTCTCTACCTTGACATGAAGGTCATCACTCAGAAGTACATTACTTGGCTTCAGATCTTGGTGCATAAGGCCCTTCGAATGCAGGAAGTTCATGCCCAGAGCGACTTCATGGGCCATGCGAAAGGTGAGGGGCCAGGGTGGAAGAGCCGACATGTTCTCCTGTAAGGACTCAATAGAACCTCTTCTCATGTAATCCGTGACTATTCCCTTTTGCACGGAACACCCTGATCTGGACAGAGATCCCTCGTAGATTCCATGCACTCTCAGGACAAACTCACAAGAAGCCAGATCCATAAGATACGCTTCTTCACAAAGTGCATTCTCCTTAAGCATGAAGTGACTGGAATGTGGGGCAGTTGGAAGAACAATGACATAAGTAGAAAGAAACGAGCTGCTCATTTTGTATTAACTGACTTGTCCCAGTCGGGGTAACTTTCATATGCTCACCTAGCACCATCTTTGAGTATTTTTACGGCCACATCACACATCCAGTCTTTGTGTCTGACTTTATAGACACAACCAAAACCACCAGTTCCAATTTCTTCCCATTTCTCTAAACTGTCATCCCTGAAGATCTGACGGTTTATCAGCGCCATCTCTTGCTGAATCACTGCGCGTTCCACCCTAGATTTACAAACATATTTGCATTACATGTAACAGTTTACTCACAGGTCTGTTATTACCAGTGGTGGAATATAACAAAGTAAAAGTACTTTGTTACTGTAGCTACTTGAGTAAATTTTTTATGTCTGTACTTTACTTAACCCTTTTATGCATTAATTATAAGAACCTTAATCAGATTTTTTTTTTTTTTTGAGTTAATTCTTCTTTAGGCATAAAAAAAAAAAAAATGCAATTGCAATTCTTTTATGAACCTATTTTTCATAGAGTTGCAAAAAATGTCCACTCAGCTGAAGCAAATAAACATGTATTTACTGATATACTGTATAAAAACTATGAAATGAAAACATTTTTAATGCTGCTAATCTGATGTTTTTTCTCAAATTTTAGCATACTCTATTACTAGTTATTACTCACGTCATGGAGATAATATGCAAAAGAAAATTTTAAAAATACTATAGATTAACAATCACCAATTGATTTACACTCAAACATGTTGCAGCAGATCAGGTTTATTAAGAACAGTAAAGTTACAGTAATGGTATGAATGTCAGTGTATGCACAAGCATCCACTGTGTTGGCTGATATGGAACTAAAACAACAAATATTATACATATACAACAAATATACATATGCAACAGAACAGCTGTCCACTGTAGTTACCACTATGTATGAAAGGGTTAAGTAAATTCATGGAGGGGTACATTTTACTTTTACTTCACTAAACTGTGGAGCAGGTATCTGCACTTTTTACACCACTACCTTCTGAATTGTGTCACATGCTTCCTTTTTCTTCCTCTTTTTGTAAATTCATAGTTTTACTCTGCACACAAAGCACTACGTGGAATTATACACATCACAACAATCAACCTTTAGAGGTACAGCTGGACTGATCTTCTCTCCCAAAATGTGTGCAACTCCATTAAAAAAACTTCAAAATCCACTCCTTTTGAAGTTGAATACTAAATACTGGTAATATTCAGATTTAGAAATGTCCGACCTGTTGATTACCGTGCTAGAAGTTCCTGTTTGTGGGTCTTCTTTACAGTTTGAGACCAGAACTTGTTATGTTTCTGTTTACAAGGTCAGTCATTTAATACACTGGTTCTTTATTTGTATATTTACAAGATATCCAGACCATCACTATTAATCAATATTTACATTTTTAAGTATAAAGGTTGAATCTGGATCAAATACTTTTACTTTTTATTTTATAAGTAGATTTTAAAATGAGTACTTTTCTTTTTTTTACAGATGTTTTTCCTCCTTGGGGACACTTATTTTTACTTAAGTACATTTTTTTGCCCCTGTATCTGTGCGTTTACTTAAGTTAAAGAACAAGGTGAGTGAATACAATTCAATTGATTTCAATTTTATTCACAGAGCCCAATATCACAACCTCAAAGGGCTTTACAAAAATTAGAGAAGACACCCACCACTGGTTATTACACATTATTCAGTACTTATACTACATGAAATGAACGCATGACAGAGGAACGTGATGGCATAAACAGAAAACAGTACAAACAGAGTCTAAGTATGACTTGCAGGTCACTCACCACACCCTCGTCTTTTCCAGAGAGAAGTTAAAGAATCGTAAAGTTACAGATAAGGTTTTTTGATTACAAAACAAGGCAAAAAAAACAAAAAACAAAACCACACGATCCTTCTTCCTGTTCCTTCTTTCTTACATGTGCTACCTCAGGGCGTAGACTAATCTTGTCTTACGTAATTCCTGCACTGTTCATCACAGGGGTTACAAGCGTAAGTTTGGTCATATTTCAGTTCAAGAATGAGGAAGATTTCATGGTCAAAAAAAAACCAAAACAAAAAAAAAAAAACTAGACAAGTAAAAATTTGTAAATTGCACAAAACCTGTGCAGGATATTCTGATATGATCAAACTGTCAACAGATTTTTGCCCAAAAACAGATAAATCTGTTCACTGAACTATTTTTTATGCTGTCACAGATGTTTTAACATCCCCATATGACTAACAAGCAAGCACCGTAAGAGGAAGTTTCAAGATTGTTAAGGTTTTGAGGAGGAAATAAAGTCACTGTGTTAAAACTGTGACTAAAATAGGCTGTAGCGACCACATAGGTTCCATTTCTGCATAGACTCATCATTCTGTCTATGTACAATATATAATATAATATAATATAATATAATATAATATAATATAATATAATGTAATGTAATATAATATAGGCAAGTTACAATCATACAATGAGAGGAGCATTGCTAC
>JAPSES010000249.1:8977366-9008938 GCA_029822895.1 Maxillicosta whitleyi
CAGATTGATAATAGTCTTTCTATAGGAATTGATACGAAGGCTTTCTAAATTTATGACATTTTGAATTTACTACCTTTTGTGTCACTTAAAGAAACGCCTTTATGTGAGGAACCGCTCTGTATTAAATACCGGAAATACTGGATCTTTATCATTAGTGCATCATTTTATTATCCAGAGAAAACTGAGAATTGAAAAGTGATGCCATAGGACAGGATGAGGGAGAAGCAACTGGACCTTCAGATCTTCAAGTGAGGTAGGCATGATGTTAACTTGGATACAAACTATCAGCAAGGTGTTAATCATAGTTGACACCAAACATGCTGATCAGAGACTGTTGACTGTAGATGGAAAAGTGATGAGAATGTCATCTACTGATAAAGGTGATTAGAACCAAAACCTGTTATTACAATCTATAACAAGAATAATTATTGATGTAGACCTACAAGTTTTTATAGGGAAGGTAGTGCATCAGTGGTTGTTATAATGTTGTAAATCCGCAAAATCCACAAAGGCAAGGTCAGCTTATGTTTGGTATTGATTTAGGCTTTGATGCTCTGGTGTCCATCTTTGAAACGTCCATGATCACAGTATTGATTGACCTGTCTTTGATCAAAGGAGCATCATCAGGAGATCTTGCTCCAGGCTGGATTTGGTTGAAAATAACCCTTTGAAATGATTAATTACAAATATTATTTGTATTTTTCCTGTTTCTGTTTGTTGTTGTTATTTATATTACTTGTTTTGCTAAATGTCAGGTAGAATGTCCTTTTCTTCAGAGCTGGAACCACAGAAAATATGTAAATGAGAAAGAAGGTAACTGCAAGGTAAATGAGAGAAATGGATCCTTACTTTCCACCACATGCATAAATGTATAAGGGCTTGTGAGTGAAATGGAGAGAGAGTGAGACAGGCCACAGCATACCATTAAATCTTCTGAGCTGTTTACACTGCAGCCTGTTTAAGGACTATTGATGAGCTGCAGAGGTGAAGGCACCTCAATTCTAATTGACTTCACCCAAGTGTCTGCTCACTCAGCTGTGGTCATTTGTGTGTGTGTGGTTTGCAGAAGGTCTCAGGTGTGCATATACAATGTGTTTGCAGTGCACTGTGTTCTGCATGTGTTCATTTGGTGGGTTTGCGCGTACAGTGCAGCCCCTCCTGCATGTTAATGTATGCAGGTTTTCAGTGAAGTGTGTTCCTTGTGTCTAATGGGCGACTGGCTCTGAGTCAGGTTCTCAGCTGAGGTTAGCTTGTGTAGGTGATGTGAGGTTGGATTTAATGAAACAGCCATTAACAAGCAAGACGTGACCCAGTGTGTATATGTGCAACATGGCAGATGCTCATCAAGGTCTGCCAGTGCTTCTCTCTGCTCTGTTTTTCTTCCTTCATCTCGATGTTCATTAGGGCTTTCCATCTCTGCTCTGGGTACCTTGGCATGTGTCCTCATGTGTGCTAAAATTGGCCGCTAATTATGTAATTTTTTGGGTCGATGCAGGGTACAAGATTGTGAACACAGTATGTGTAGGCTGAGATGTACATTTGCATTCAATACAGGACAGCGGCTATTTCATTGATCGTACAGCAGCATAACAAAATGCTGCTTCTTTCCCATTCCCACTACATACACATTGCCTCTTATATGGTGCAGTGAATCGATTTTGTCGGGTTAAATACTTTTAAATAAAATTCCTGTACCAGATTCAAGATATTCCTTATCTTACGGCTTGTCTTATTTTAGTGGGCTTGCAGAATGCTTCCCAGAGCAAAGCCCATACATGACATTTATCTGATGGTTGTCCCCTGTAGAAGGTCAAACTGCTGTGGAAATAAATCTTCCAAGGTAGATAAATGAGAGTTTTCTATACTGTGTCACACGTCAAAACACAATAAACTCAGTGTATTCCAGTTTAATCAATCACATGAAGGAAGGATCTATGTTTTGTAAATGCACTGCAGTTACCATTAGACCCTATTGTCCATTTTCGGCTCATGATTATAAAACATGGAATAAGTAAAAGAGTTTTGTCTATGAAGTGAAACGTCAAGGTAAAGTGTTGGATTTTCACTTTTGGTTCAATGGATACATAAATTATTTTTCGGGGCAGTAGCGGTGCCACATCTGCAAAGTGCCACCTGGAATTTGTGCCAAGATGCAGGTTTTAGGGAGGGGTGGGGGTTGGGGGGGCATGGAAGGCAGAGAGGAGCAGAGGCACCAGGCGGTCTGATTGGCTCACCATCTGTCTTAGGGACTGAGCAGATGTCTGAGCAAAAAGACCAATCTCTATTTGCTTCTAAGTTCATGTTCTCTCTTTTTCCCTTTGTGTGTGTGTGTGTGTGTGTGTGTCTGTTGCTGTGAACATTGCATGTGTGTGTGTGTTTTTGTGTCTGACGTTTCACACTTTGGTTGACACAGGTCCCACTGGGGCCGATTGTCTTCCATATGGAGTGAGTTAACAGTGAATAGGTCCTTGTCATAATGAAGAGTTGTCTTGTTAAAGGACAGACAAGGAGATCAGCAAAGACTGAATCAATATGCAGGTACCTGAGCTTGACAGAAAATAACCTTTTTTGTCAAATAACAATCTTGGAATTAGAACCATGACAGAAATAATGCTTATTTTCATGACATACACACCTGTTCTTGTGGGTCTTGTGTTCATCAGGATTAGCTGTGAGTCATACAGTGTTTTTTTTTTTTTTTTTTTTTTAGAAATTTAATTGGCAAAAGTACCCACATTGTCTCGATACAGTTTATGGCTACGGGGTTAGGAAAATATGTGTGGCATTAGGAAAATGTAAAATGTCATATTATGCCTTATTGTTCTCCTGGGGTGCCAAAGGTGTCATTGTTTGGGTGCTTTGTGTTTTTCTACCTGCCACAATGAGGAAGGCGGGAAATTGTAGGGAAATTGCACAAAGGGAACACAATCAAACATGGAGGAGAATGATTGAGACAGAGTCGGGACATTCTCAGCAGGAATTCATGTGTAAATTTCAAAAAGAAAAAGGAAAATCCATTATCATTACTCATCAGTTATTAAAATATTCTCATAGGTTATATATACAGAATAGTTACTATATTGTGATGCATACCATTATCATGATTACACATACTGTGATAGCAGATTTTGGCCATAATGCTCACCCAAAGTACATAAACACAGTTGTGAAAAAAAAATGATTTAACCACCCTTGTTTTACTTCAATTTCTTGTTCATTTTAATGCCTGGTACAACTAAAGATTTGTTTAGGAAAAATATAATGATAGCAACAACAAAAAAAAAAACTCATAAGAATTTTATTTCAGAGTTGATATCTAGTAATTTCCTCTGGTTTTCTTGATAATAACCAATATTACTCACTAAAGTTTTTACATCAATATTTATGTCATTGTACTGACAAAAACAGTGCTTTTGGGCATCTCATGTTTTCTTTTCTGTCTCTTTTAGTCACATGATACACACAGGAGTTAACCATTGTTTTTGATGAATTTTCATGTTCTAATATTTTTTTCTGTGGCTGTATATCAGATAGAAATAATTGGTTAATACAAAAAATGGATACAGCATTTATAGCATATATTCTTTATAAATGTTTTCATACAAAAATGGGATCAGTGATTTATTTGTGTTTTGCTTTGCTAGATTGAGTAACTATGGTTAGGGAGTGCAGACACAAACACAAAACAACAAGGTTTTGGAGAATTGTATAAACAGGTGTGATTAGATATTCACAAATTAGATAAAAAATACTACCTCGGCTGGTTTGGGTCTGTATTTGTCACATTAAATAGACAAATGTAACTTTAAATGTAGCATGGAGGAACACTGCAGATTGGAAATGACTCTGAATTTGGCCCTGCTGACTTTGCAGCATCTTTTGTGTGCGGTTTATCCCAAACAAATCTGTGACCTTGGTCGTCCTGGCAACAGAGAAGTTCTTTCCCTTTTCCTTATTTAAACCTTTCAATGCTCAGTAAGTTACAATTAAAAAGAAGGTATTTCATCCACTAAAATATCCTACATATGTTTTGTAAGGTGATAAGATGAGTTTTTTTTTTTTTTTTTTTTAAACAAAGCAATGTTATTTTATATTCAGTCTATTTATTGTCATAGCTTTTAAAAACAGTACAAATGGCATAACAAAACATGAGCCACAGCATAAAATTGTAGAAAACAGAAAGGGCATTTAATACAGTGTTAAATGAGTAGCAGTGATGAAAGAAGATGATGAAAGAGCAAAACACTACAAGAGAAAGAGGATGAGCGATGGGGTGAATGGTCCATTTTAATGACTCCTATCCGCCTCTAGAGGGAGATGAAGACTGTTGAATCAGATCCAAGCAACTCCTTATACCTTCCATATGGGAAGAGTAAATGATGCTTGTTTTTGGTTTTAATTATGACCATGAAACAGAAAAGTAATTTCCCTCAAACAAATCCCTTCAGTATTTGAATGATATGTAAATGGATTCATGTCTGTGCTACAGACTCTTGGTCAGGAATTCAATTATAGTCAGATCAAAGATACAAGACAACAAAGAGAGCAATGTGATAGAACGATGTTTTTCTGTGTTATATTCCAGGAGGCGAAGATGATCTAGATTTTATCAGTATGGACAGAGCAGATGGAGCTGAATATCTTCATTATATTTCCTATTATTTCCCTGTACCTGTCTCACATGCATTTTCCATTATCCATGCATTTGATTTGCAACATTTTGTGCATGTTGCACAACAATAAGGCCATCTACCATCAGATATAATGTATGAGTAATGTTACATTTTCATACAGTTTAGTTGTAAGGAGATTATACTGAAGTTTATTTGAAGTACAGGAGATTTAACAGTAGAGGGCAGTGTGTGAATGTGGGTGGATGATGCTCAGTCCTGGTACATAGGATGGTCTGGCTATGCTTTATGTGTTAACATAGAGCAAAAATACAAAAATGAGGTCACATTTGTGTGGCTGCTTGTGTCTTAAAATACAGCCACAATGTGTATCATACAGGTAATAAGCCAGGACTCTGCATAGAATGTGGCCTTTCACAAACCATTATGTTCAATAATGACACATGATGGGGGGTAAAGAGCCGAGATTCAGAATACAGAGATGCTACTGCCTTTTACAATACAGCAAAATATAATTTAACTGTGGTGAACTCTCCACCACGCTGTCACTCTCTATGTGTATCTTTTTCTCTCCGTGCAAGGCTCACTGTGCTGTCTGCAGAGAATGGTGGTTGCCACTGACAACAGTTGCTAGGAGACGATCCTAGAGTGACTTCATAGCATCGGGCACGCTTCTGCCATGGCTCACAATGAATAAAAGCAATTTCCCTTTCTTTCTTACACAAATTTGTACGTAAAAATGACTAAAGAAAGAGTGTCTTTCAAGTTACTGATATTGGTGCATCAGTACAGACACGTGTGTGGTAGATGGAAGGGTTTTCATGTTAATGTTGCCTTGTGTAGTGCATCTAAGAAAAGCTTTTCTTCTGTGTGTTCTGTTAGAAGCAATGGGGATATAGTCAGTGTAAAGGTTTTTTTTTTGTCCTTCTTTATCAGGATAAATCACTCTTAAAGAGCAGATTTTTAATCAGTATCCTCACAATGACTGTTTCTTTTGAGGATAAAAGTTATGGAAATTAGATTGATTAAATGTTCTTTCTTTCTATTTCTCTCTCATTGTTTTCCTCTTTTGCCCACTCGTTCGATCCCTTATGCCCTTTTCCTTCAAACCCCTGCTCACATTACCTTGTCCCATCCATCTTTCTCCCTCTTTAATTCTCCGTCTCTCTGCAGTTGGGAGATAAGATGTTTCTCCCTCTGAGCTGTAGTGAGGCGTAAGAGCAGAGGGGCTTTCCCTTTTTCCCTTTAACTACCTCCAGGACTGCAGGCCAATGAGGGCAGCCACACATAGCAAATGTATATCCCCATGCATATTGGTGGAGGACATTTTCTGTGTACCCATGTGTGTGCATGGATGTATCATTGTGCATGTGCAGCATGTTTCTTGGGATTGCTGTTTAATGAACTTAAGATTGGATGTCAGACAAATTCCCTCTGGCAACAATCAGCCCAGCTCTCTCAAACATGGCCCGGACCCTTGGCTCTGGGAAAGGGCTAAAGTAGTTTCACACTCCAATATATCATAGTAAATCTCAGCCTTGGCCATGAGTCTGACACCAAAACAGCAGTAACCAATTGAGCTAAAATCTTGTTGAAAGCTTCTGGAACAGACACAGACCTCTCTCGGTGTTCAGATGTACCGTATGTCTCAATGTTTTTAAGAAATCACTGCTGGAGTAATTCCTGGATTAACCCATCACGTATCCATGATCCTCCATGAGGATTTTAAATACTTAATGTGGTTAATTAATTTAGACTGCAATTAACACTCTCCTTGGCTCTAATCTCGCAGATACATACCAAATGCAGTAGATCTGTTGTCATTAATTTAGTAGATTATCCTATTGCTGCTGTAAGTGTTTTAAGAGTTGATAAGTAAAACTTCATCACTGTGAAGGATAAACCCTGATTGTGCATCCTACAATCCAGCTTTCAGTTCCAGGAAATGGAAACATGCATGCCAATAAGTGAAATATGCAACGTAACACGTAAAGCCAGCAACAGCAGCTTCCATTCTATCCACTTTTCCATCAGACTATCCATAGTATTGACAGTGATTGTTAACAGGCGTACATTGTGTCTTTCCAACTCCCTCCTGAGTCGATGCTATTGGTCTGAGTAGAGAAGAAGTCCCAGTGCGATGTATGAGCAGTTCTCTCTCTGGTGGCATTGATTTAGCTGTAATGCTGTGACAGGGTCGCACATTGACTTATGGGTCTCTCTATTCTCACCCAGACACCAGGGCACACACAGTGAATAATGATGAAAATGTGTTCTCAGTTTTTTTCCGTCCTCTTTTTCTCACTCTGCCTTTAGGTCTGCCAACCTGCCCAGTCACCTAGATAGCTGGACAACACAGATTTCCTATTAAGTTTAGTAGTTTTTAATTTATTTACTTAAATTCCATTGTGGAATATGAAAAAAGCTAACAACAAAGATTTAGCAGCAGAAAGCTGGAACAGCCACAATGGCAGATGGGACAACGGATTATAGACAAAAAGACATCAGGTTGAGGCATCGAGTTGGAGCGCCTCTTAAAGAAAGAAGAGAACCTCTAATGCTCCTTTTCTTGCTGTGATGTAGTTTAATTGATAATCATTGCAATTAATTCCTTTGTTTCCCCATGAAGTTACAGTCTGTTTAGCAGCGGCTAATTAGCTCAGCCCATTGGACGTCTGCTTTTTTGCTGTGTAATTGCAGCTCTCAGTAGAAACACAAACAGCCAGAGAAAATTACACCCTATTTTCACATTTGTCCATAATGTGACTTGGTGTAAATGTTGTTTATACTGTAATATTTGGCTGGTTGTACCAGAAAGTATTATAGTGCTAAATAAAAACTGCAGAATCTAATCAAAAGCTAAAATGAAAGCCAGAAGTGTAAGGCATTAGAATGATAAATCAACCTACTCTGTCAAAGGTATGTCAGTTCACATCTGCTTGATGGAGGAAAACTCACAGGGGATTCATTTTGGGGTGCAGCTGGGGCAACAAGGACAGGAGTGTGGAAGAGGAGGAGCAGAGGGGGATGGGGATGAGGAGACAGAGGGGTGGAGATTTAAGGGCGAGGTACTGAAAATTGCAGTGTGCACTGCACTGTGTACTATTACCCTGTGATTGTAATAGTTATCACCGCCTATATCCCATCCACCCATTCTCTTCTTTATGTGTGGCTATGTGGGATTTAATAGTGACTGGGAAAGGGTGGGGGCAGGGATGAGGTGTGTGTGACAGTTGACATTCACTGTCAGCAATAATGTGTGATGGGGATATATGGGGCTGTATGTCACTTGCCGGACATGACCATCTAGTCTACTGGAAAAGCTTTTTGTTTTTGTTTTTTTTTTTGTTTTTCTTTATTTTCTTTTTTTTATTAGCTTTCATCCTAAACAAACAAAAAAAAATTAGTAAGAATATCATCCTTTCACCCAAATGGGCAAAATAGGACTATAAATGTGGCTATCGTTAAGAGTAGAAGGTATAGCAAAGATATAGGCCTATCAAAGATGTGAACCAAAGGGAGCCAACTAGCATTAATATAGGGAAATAAAAATCAGAGATGGCATTTTTAATTAATGAGAATACTCTCAGTCTGTGGCTGCTCCGTAAGGTTAAAGGTCAGCTGAATAATGAGATTTGAGCTCTTCCCAGTGCATCCCTATAGAGACCTCTGTGACACTTATCCAATTTTACACTATCAATAACTGTGTGTTTGTGAGAATTAGGGATTGATGTAGTGTGTTACTGTGTGTTTATTTATCTGTGTCTGTTTTGTGTCTGTAATGTATGTACCTGTGTGTCTGTAGAATGCGATGTGGGAGAAATAAGAGTGTGGTTCTAGCTGTGATAAAATCCTATGGTTTGATGTGAAGTGGTAAATTGTCGCTTGTGAAGTGGACCAAGGAATGTTCTCCTTGGGGAGATCTTGACTTTAAATATGCTTTTGAAATGAAATACATGACTATGAACCTTGCTCATGGAAAATAATTTAAATGAGATGTTAATTAGCTAAATGATTATTAATAGTGCATTGCATTAACAGGTCCCTGAACAGTGTTTCTGTTTATAGTCCACAGTAATAGAATTAAAATTGTCCTTTTTAGTCCACAGACAAATTAAAAAAAAACAAAAAAACATTTGTCAAGACTTTGGTGGTAAAACGAGGACAGTGATCAGTTTAAATGATTAAGTTTTCTAACACATTGCTCTGATACGTCAATTTTTACATTTAAGAAATTCTACACTGCCTTAGTTTCATAAGCATCAAGTATGTAGGGCAACAGTAGCTTTAACACCTGCAGGTTGAATGTTATTGATCTGGTCCACACATGTTGTATGGATATATCTGTGTTGTCCACACCAGAGTGCAATCAATGCCATTCCGTGACAGCAGGTTCCAGTCTGTCTGCTTTTTCTTCAGTGCAGTCGTTATGTGACATTATGTGATATTGTAAGAGATGCCATACGTTTCCAACATGTCAGTGTGAATCAGTCACCACTAACCACTAAATGTATGTTAACATGAAAACATCAAATTATCACAAGAACAAATTCTCCTGATTGCTTTTATTTCTGTTTTTCTTCAGTTCCAAATTCATGCAGTATCACAGGACTCTACCACCGCAATGAATAATTGAAACATCTCTTTATTTTAGTCACAAATATGTCATGATAATCTAAATCTGTTACTTGTGAGTGCACATATGGCAGTATTTCATGTTCTATTTTGGTGTCTGATAATTATTTGAGTACATTTCAGTGATCCATGGCAAAGTAAGAATATGTACTGTTCATAAAAGATGATGAAGGATCCACAGCTGTAATGTTAATTGTGGTTAATTTAGTTAATTATTTTTTTTGCCCTGCTTATCTGGGTCAGTATGGAGAAGCCACTCTAAAAATAATTAGGAAAGGGAGAAAGAGGCCACCTCTCTTGGTATTCATGCAGTCCAGGCAATGAAGGCTTGTTAAAGTCAGAAGGCAGTCGGCTTAATTACTAATGTCCTCTCACTACACGGTCAGTTGCAAGTGAGGTGATGGGGAAAGGTGATAGGCATAGGAACATTCACTCACTTACACACTCATAATGCAAAACAAGCAGCTGTCACTACTCATTTCTCTGAATGTCTTCAATTGCATTGCAGTTACATGGAACAAGACTGTAACCTTTAGCGAACGCATGACATTAAACCACTGCTACCACTGCTCACTATATGCTGGGTGACCTGTCATATGTTGTGAATAGACACAGTAGGTTATGGTGCTGCTACAGCTGTGTCAGGTGCGTGTCATATGAGGAAGGGAGGGAAAAGGTTTTTGTGAGTGTGTTTGTCTATTTATGTGTTTGAGAGTGTGAGTCATGCCTTGTCTATTAAGAGAGTAGAGGGTGATCAGGTTGCTAGGCGATTAAGAGCTGCTATTGTCTGGAGGGACAATAGTAGCCCGCAGAGTGCCCTCTCTTCTTTTTCTCTGCAGCTTTCTTTTTATTTCTCCATGTCTTTCACACTCACACACACACACACTATAGATGTACATTTTGTCTGACCCCCCCAGGGTTGGCTTGGGCGGGAACAAGGAGTTGACAGTGAGACAGAGAAGCATTATGGGAAGCTAAGAGAAGCGACAGAATGAGAGAGAGATAGACAGGGAAAGAGGAGGTGAGGGAGTGGAAAGCAAGCAGAGGGAGTGCACTAGCAGGAGGAGAGCTGTACCATGAAAAAAAGGACCTGCAATCATTTGCCACATTGAAGGGAACAAATGTAGCTGGAGGCAGAAAGAGAGAGGGAGAGAGAGAGAGGAGGGCAGGCTGAGAGAGGGGCTGAACAAGAAGCCAAGGAGAGAGAGAAAGAGAGAGAGACCTTCCATGGACATTGCACATTGAAACCACGGTCCTTCATACAGGTAGTTCATACCCAAACTGACAGGTCGGCAGAGGGAGGAGAAGCACCAGGAGTTTGGCACTGCCCTCGCTCCTCCTGCTTATGTGTGTGTGTACATGTGTGCCTATGTGCTTGTGTGCATCTGTAGCACACAGACACACACACTGACTCTCACTGTGTGCCTGACAGTGCACTGGGCTCTCTGGGTGGGTAGGGAGCTGCATTGTAGAGGAGATGTTCACTCTGAGGATGAGACAGCGTTTCTAACAGGATCTATTTGCGGACTGGGATAATACACTGACACAGCTGAGGGGACCCGAGCCCACCGGAACCAACGGAATCGGCCATGGAGGGACTGCTGTCTCCAATGAGGACTCGGGTAGGTTACCATGGGGATTGCTGAACATCCCAACTACTGTTGCCTCCACAGGAATCCATCAGCAGAGTGGAATATAGGGAGATAGGATGTCTTGCAAGCTGCTGGTCTGCTGAAATAAATCACTCTGTGCTGCTGTCGCCGTGGTGATGCTAGAACTCGATCTGAGAAGTTTCGGAGCTGCCAGCGTTGCTAAGGGCGATAGGCAGAATGCTGGGAGAGTGTGAGAGACACCGGTATTGATTCATTAGAGGTTTCACATTGCATATAAGAAGAGTCAATATGTTCAGAATATATAAATGGAGTATTTTTGCATGCTTTGGATGTGTGTGTCTGCACATTTTTGTGTTTTGCGATTGTCACTTGTGGGTTTGATTGTCCGTGCACCGATTAACAAGGGGATGCTTTGAAAGAATGACTCAGTGTTTCAGAGTGGTGCCTATCTCCCTTCAGTACAAACCACAAGCCTTTTGATTTAGGATAGGAAGAGAGGGATTGGGGAAAGAGGTGCAAGGGAGAACCGGTTTCAATGTGTACACTGAATTGGCTGAAAGTGGCAATTCACTCTTTGTTATACATAACCCTCTATGTTATACAGCCAGCAGTTTGGACAGAGACCTTTTCAGATTGGTGTCTCATTGTACATTGTGCTTGGAGTTACTGTACAGCATCATCCTGACAGTGCCTGCCTGTGTTTGCACAGTAAAAAGCCTAATAAAACCAGATCAGAATGCATGCATTAATGAATGTGTATTTGTGTGGAAACAGTAGGGCATTTGTTTGTGCTTGTAATGGACTCTCAGAGGTGTCTCCCTTGATGCTGAATCGAGATGAAAACCTGTTTCTATTTTTGATAGATATTCAAGGTGGTACATGTGTAAAAAAAAAAGGGAGAGTTATGGTGGCAAAGGCAGTAAGCTACAGGCTATTAATATTTATAAATGCATGATTGCATTTTTGGTGGAACAGAAGAGGGCAGCTGAGGGATTTCATGGTTATTAATTACACATAAGCGTGGACACAGGTACAAATTTACAGCAACAATTTCATGTAAACTTCATTACAATAATATTGCGATATATATATTCTTAGTTTATTCCTATCCTTCTTTCCTTTCAGCCTGCTTTTGCCCCAAGAGGATGGAGATTTAGTAACCTGGTTCCCTCCCTCCCTTCCCCTCCTCATTTTATCACCTCTGGTACGGACAGACACAAAAATAAATTCTAAATACTTCACCCACTGACTGTAGATGTGCTAATATAATTTGTAGTCAGTTTTCTCAGTCTTAGTGGAAGGGGACAAGCTCAAACAGCCACACAAGCCTTGACTTGTGAGGACACTGAGATGGTTAAGCCTCTGTGATGACCTGATGGTGGTGTCACACATGAGTAGCCCCATCTGCTCACCTCTCCTCCTTCACCTTTACTACCTTAGCTCCTTCTTCTCTCCATTTTACTGTTTTTCTTGTCTCTGTTTTTAATTTTCCCCTACAATACATGCACCTCACATACCCTTGTCCATCTAAGTCAACACTTTGCCTCTCTTTTTTGCTCCTCTGTTCTGTTTGTCCGCCCACCTGCCTGTCTGTCTGTCTGTCTGCCACTTGCTGTGACTTTGGCAGTTAATATGAGCACTGTAATTGGTGTTTGCAGATCGGCCCATGATCTAATCCAAAGAGGAGTGTTAGCGGGCTGTTTGGAGATAGACTTGGCTTCAAAGATATGGCATGGAATCAAGCCTGCTATATCTGTGCTGTCTGCCACACTTGCCAGATTTGCCTGTGAGCTGTGGGAATCATTTTCAATGACTAAATGACTTTCGCATTTATCTTCATCAGCCACATTGAGCTTCACATGCCCCTCAGTCGATCTGTGTATCTCAGTTCTGGCATCAAAGTCACTTTAGTAGATTTATGTGAATGAATCACAGCACAGTGAGCCAGTGCAGGTGTATTTCAAAGTTTACACTGCATAATCACACTTTAATTTTTTTTTTTTTTTTTTTTTTTTGCACCTTCAAACATGAAAGAAAAATATACTGAAAACAGTGACTTTGATTTTTTTTTTTCTCCTTTCAAAATTCTGGTAAACAGTAGAGTTGAAAAAATCAGAGGAAGAAAAATGTAGTGTCATCAAAATTTGAAATAGAGCAATGTCAAGGTGTTTGTCTGGCAGCGGAACAGTGTATACATGCAGAATAGACCACATCATCTGTAGGAAATCTTTAGATTGAAAGAAAAAAACATCAGCTAACTTTTATGTCTGCAAGAAAGTACATAAAAAAAAATCTATTTATTCTTTTCTATGTAGGACAGTGTGCTTGTAGGTTTTACCCCAGGGATATACAAAAGGTGACCCCAGCCCCAAGATAACAGCCAGCCAATAGAAATAACTTGAAAAATTTGCACCACATTTAATCCTTAGTTCACTAAAATGGGAAAATTGTGCTGAGACGTTTGTGTTATACTCATGTCTTCTCATCACCCACTTTCCTCTACCTCTCTTTCCCTTAAGTTCTCCATTTTTTCTTGCTCTGTGTTGCTCTTGTTCTCTGTTTCTTTATTTAGGATGACAGTAATGACCACTGAAGCACGAAAATGAAATAAAGTAAGCATCAGTGAGCTATGTGTAGCTTTGTGTACTTACATAGTACAAAAAACCAGGCCAACACAAACAGACAGTGCATACAGAGTATAGTGAGCTAAATAATCCTGAGGAAATTATATCTTCAGTGTCCATAAGTGTTGCTGATACACATTTCTTATTATTGCATAGTATCTCTTTACGTCGTTTTAATGCGATTTAATATTGGAGCTGTAGTAATTTTATTTCAAGAAACAATCATTTCATATAGACACGATTGCAAACTATTTCTCCATTGTTCCCCTGGTTGTTCTTTTTTGTTAAAAAAGACTAGAGGTGAATACCTTGCCTTTTTTTTAATTTAGCTGAGACAAGAGAGATCGCTTAGATTCAGATAAAAACATAGAAAAAAATCCACACCTACATACTTCCAGACTCTTAAAGCAAGAGAAACAGATCAAGTTCTTTCTTGGTATCCCCAGTTGAAATATATGCATATAGGTCAGTAGAACAAGGATCTCTAGCTTCATAGAAGTCTTTCTCTTGAGTACATGTGTGCAATTTCATGGCACATTTTGTACACTCATCTCTGTGTTTTTGTGTTTCAGCTCACCACTCAACTCCCTTCATGTGTTAGTGGATCAATAGGGAGTAGTTATCAAGAGATTAACCCTGTCAATGCTCTATCAGTCCAATCAGAGTGACTCCTCTTGTATCCTTCATCACTTTCTCACCCCTGTTATTTATCTGCTGGCTTGCCCTTTCTGTCAGCGCATCACCACCGATACTCTCTGGTCTCAAGCCTCTTTCAAGCCTCTTTCCATTACTGGTCATGCTTGTGCTCATACATGTGTGTATGTGTGCTTTCCATCCAAATGCTGCCCATGACAGATGGAGTGATTATAAAAATGACCCTGAGTTTGGCCATGCATCACAGTGAAATCTGCAAACACATATTTACCCCATTAAGGAATGAAGAGTTTAATGACAATGACCAGAATTAAGTATTTAACCATCTTTCTCATGGTTTTCACTTCCATCAACAAATGAAAATCATGAGAATGATATCTTACCAGTTTTTCTAATATAAGCCATATGGATCACATGTTTCTTTGGCCACCTTTGCTACTTCAAACATCCATCCACCTGGTTCATTAACAGGCAGGCTCCTGTTAGGGTAGTTAAGTTCAGGATGGCACAGGGAAAAAAAGAATAGGAAAAAGGGAAGTGACCAGAGTTGCATCCCAAGTGACCAGACTTGCATCCCAAAAGCTTCACTGCCTCACTGCATGGATGAAAATAATTAGTAGAGAAAGGAAGGGCTGGTGGGGTTTGGATTTACAGGACAAGGTGGGACTGCCCTTGGCAGGCTACTCGGACACTGACACACACACACACACGTATACACTGTCAATGCACAGCAGGTTAGCTGGCGGCATTTAAAGGGGGTTGTCTGGTAGCTCAAACCACATGGGGCACATGCAAAGAAACACACATGCTGAGGCAAATGAACACTGATTGGATGTAAAGCCCAGTCTTGCAGCTGTCATCTTATTAGAGTACCAAGTTCACTGTCTAGGTTAGCCTCTATAAGAGACAGAGTGACAAAAGATTTCATTATGGATACAGTAATTTCTACTTTAATTTAATCTGAAGTGAAAATAAATGTAACCTAGAAGAGCCACAAAGAGAGAGAGGATATTTCAGTGTATAATTTTTAACTATATAGACTGAATAAAATATTTTTAATATTACAGTTTCAATAATTATATGGAACTGAATGTTTTATGTGTTACCTGCTTTAGGCACAAGCACCATTACATACATTATTATTAATAGTCCATATCATGGTAATTAGCTTAAACATCTTCATACAGTTGAAGTGTTGCTACATTTCAGCTGGGAGGTATGTAAACCTCATCACTGATGACATGGAGAGACCTTGATAAAGATAAAGAGAAGCAGAACTGTTTCTATGTGAGAGCCGTGGGATGCCGTGTAAAGACAGATCCTCCCACACCTCCCTCTTTGAAGCTTTTCCACTGTGACACTCGTCTCCACTTTTCCTATTTGAAGATGTGGCACTGCATGTTGCACTCAGACCACCACTCTGATCGTGTGTGTGTGTGTGTGTGTGTGTGTGTATGCCCTGTTGTGTCATCCATGTCAAATATGCTCTTGTCTCCTTGAAAAGGCCCGAACGATGAGATCAATCAGAGCACAATTGAGCAAGCAAAGAAGCAAACCAGCGATGCACTTAATGTTAGGCGTTGTCATGGAAACGAAGGGTGTACATTTTCCACTTCATTGGCTACCATCAGTCTTGGGGCATTTCTTAAATTATTTCCAAGAGAGGAATTGAAAGAGGGAGGGAAAATTAGTCAAGTGTCTGTAAAGATAGGTGGAAGATAGCAAGAAATTGATGTAATGGAAATTTCACTGTAACACCTCACTTTAATTAAATGCGTTTGTATTTGTGTGTCAGTATTATACCCATGCATTTTGAATTAAAGGGCCTCTAGCAGCTCTATTGTATATGTTAACTCTATCTGTGTAATTGCATAGAGCTGATTGTCTCAAGAGGCCTTTCGGTGTACAGCTGCTGGCCTTTGGAGAATCAGAATGCTGTTGCCCTTTTCTGTATTGGAATGCAATCACAAGCGTGCACACACACATAATGCAGACGCAGAGATCCACGGCTTTGATGAACGAGCAGAGGATTAGTAGTGTCACCTCTGCTACGAAGGGTGACCCTGCGCTGAACAGGTACCATACATCACCCTATCGGTAGATCTAGCTTAGACAATTTTATGCATACACAAATACACCCACATACTCTCAACCTGGAAATGGTCTTAAGTCCCCTCACCCCATCACTTATTATTCTCTTATCTTCCACAGTCACACACACTTAAGCATTTCCTCAGCTCTTCATTGTGCCATTTTCATTTCACCCCCACCATAGACCCACCATTTCACACCCATTTCTCCCATCTCTTAAGCCATGTGCTCATATGTCTCCCCAAAGACATGTGGACTTTGACCTTTTTACATGTGCAGAGAAGAAGCTGCTAGCAGTCAGTTGCAGGTTGTCTTAAATTCAATTGGCTGGAACAAAACTGGTGGCAAAACTCTCCTGAGGAAAGATACAGTAATATGGTTGTTGTAGGATAGAACAGGTGATGGGAAGCTATTGGTACCAGCATGCATTGTACAAATTCAATATCTAAGGTACAGAGTACACCCATAAAGAAACAGCACGTAATACTTGCAGATGGTCTCCAACAGCATCTGTGCTGTTACAGTTTTGACCTATTCACACGAACCGAGGGGATTCTGGCTCTACTACAATTACAAACGCAGCCTGGAGCGACAGGTCATGCAGAAAAAAAATTATAACCTACCTCTGCAGGGACTCGAGCTCAATCCCAGCTGTAGTGTTTCTGGCTTCTGACCTTGATGTTCCTTTGAGCATAATTGGCAATGTAGCAGGTAGCCTCTGGTTACTCATACTGGTTGGTTGGATCACCCATTTAAGGGCGATCACATGGGTCTTCATGTTGGACAGACTTATTTGAGAATAAACAAGTTGTGATTCCATGTGTTTGAAAAGACACAACTCCCCTGGACAAAAAATTATTATCTTTGTAGGATTTTAGTAAAGGCTGACGAACACATTGTGACCGGGAGCATGTTATGACAAACTATAATTTCCCACACTTTGCAGAGCTTTCTAAATACTTGCTTCATCTTCTTTAGTGGCAGCAAAAGCTTTTCACTTTTGTCAGAGTTTAGATTTTATAATTTGCACTTTTTATGCGCTGGTGCTCTAATGACTATGTCATAATTTACACATGGCTGCTCAAAGAGACCAAATCATTTAACACTTACCCATATGTGCATGCAGACATATGGAGGTGCACAGCTACCCTGGTAAATTTGCAGCCTCTGTAATTTCTACATGCTCTCTTTCTGACATATGGACACTTATGCTGCCACCAGAATGTCTCAGCAATGTATGTACAGCCTCCAAGCAGCAAGGACAGTGCCAGCAGAACTTATGGATGGATGGATGCATGGATGGATGGATGGATGGATGGGAAAAGGGGAGAGATAGAATGAAAGATGGTCATGGTGTATGGGCCAGGATGAAAATCTTTTCAGTACCAAATTGAATGTGGAGGGGGAGGTGGATTTTGAGAGCATTTTTTTTTTTTTTTTTTTGATTTTCAGTTCGTAATTCTCCCGATGCAGTAGTCCATGACAGCAGAGGCAGTTTACCAGTCCCATCCAGTTTTAGTGATCTTCTTGGCTCCCTTACGGAGAAAAAGGCAATAGTGCTGAACGTGCTTTAAAATCAAGACGTTTGTCTCAAATAGAGTTGTAGAAAAAATTATTAGACCTCCAAAAGTCATCAGAACAATGGTTAATGTATCAACGTCTAACTCCTGTGTGTATCGTGACTAAAACAGATAGAAAAGCTTGCTATTGATGTGAGAACTTATGTGATTTTGGTTATTATCAAGAAAACATGAAAAATGGCTAGATATCAGCTCCGAAATTAAACTATTTTTGTTGTTATCATTATATTTGTCCAAACTAATGTACCTGTGGTTGTACCAGGCATTAAAATAAACAATAAATTGAAGAAAACAAGTGTGGCCTAATAATTTTTTCCATGACTGTAGGTCTGTACAAGGGGTTTATAGAGTGTGATAATTTCTTTCCCCTTTGTTTAGCTTTATCACATACTGTAAGTATGGTTTTATTTGACCTTCCTTGTCATTTTTATTGTCATCATCAGTCAAAGTGTTCAGCTATAATAAGACAGTGATACAGTGTGTATTTTGTTTTTTCCTGTTTCCAAAGGCTGGCATTACTCTGAATTAGACCTAAATATGAGATCAAAATTACCGAAGTGATACTCATCTATCCTCCAAGGAATACTAACATCATCCTAAGTGTCTGACTGACCCTTGGTGCTCTCATTACTGCTTGTTAAAACAATTAAATGTGATGTATGTCAGATTTATGACTCACCCCTGTGTCTGTATGTGTGTGTGCATATACATGGGTGTGTTTTACTCTGAACAGATGTGAGCATCTGGCATTGTAGTTAAGGCCATTAATACGTGTCTAGCGGTGTTTGTAAGCGGATGTGTCTCGTTTTCACAAACAGCTGTTGTTATTTTCAAGTTGTCTTCATCGTCAATATACATGATGGCATACATTTGTTTTTGGGAGAGAAAAGGCTAGTGAATTTAGCACACATTTGAGGTATAGCTAACAAAGTCTTTGACAGCATCATCATTTTAAGAAGTGAAATCATCTACATGTATGTTTTGCAAAGAAATATAGGTGTAGTATTTATTTTAAATGATTTGTGAAACAGTTTACAGTTCATTTTCTGACAGTTAAGGTTAGACTTGGCATCCATTATCCTACATGACAAAACTTGCACACTGGAATGTGAACAAAAGAAGGAAATAACTACACAAGAAGATAAAGCTACTAATTAAGTGAACACCAACCCTTTTTATTCAATACACCAATCAATCTTACAGGGAATGTCACGCTACATGTCTTGAAAAGGATGCATTGAAATGTTGGGCAATCATTATGTATTGTGCCTTGGATAAAAGCACGTTCAAAAGTGACATTGCAGCAAAAATAACCTCTTGCTGGAGGCAATGATGTAATCCTGTGCCAGCCATATATTGCAACCCCCATTTTAATTTACCAAACATGCTTTTTTTTAATATCGTCTCATTTTATAGTGATAGCATTGAATGAAAGTGTCATGCAAATACTTCAACATCAATGCATATTTGAGCTGTCATGTGGTCTCCTTGGAAGTCCGTTATTTTTGTCAAACCCTCAGGAGCTGCAGACGTTCTCCAATGAGCAGCTTTTCACACACTGACCACCAGAGTGTGCTGTGTGATGGGATTCCCCTTGTCTTGCTACAGACCTGCCAAAATCCTGAGCCTCAGCTATTAAATGTCCATTAGTGTTTCATTCACTGAAAAGCAGCAGGTTCCAAAGGTTCCCTGTACTTCTTCCACTCAAGTGCCAGTGAGATGAATTCTCTCAAAACTGCAAAGAACCACTGAGAAGACCAGTACTAGTGGTGGAAAGAGTTGTGACATTGTCAAGATTTGTGGCAGTTAGATGTCAGTGGTCTCTGTCTCAGCATGTTTGGTCTGATGTATGTCACCAATAAGCAGGGACCTTCAGCAGTAATGAGCAGGGTTTGCTGTTCTGCCATTGTGTGTGGACACTGGCCGTTTGGCCTCAATAAACACAGGTTTATTGGACAACTCCACAGTTTCTCTCATCCGTAATCACAGCTTTCTCAGACACAAGCACTTATAGAGGGGACCAGGTGGGGAAAGATGGGAGGAGTGTGTGTGTGTGTGTGTGTTTGTGGGTGTGTTTTGACCAGTTATGTCTATAATTAATGACCCCACCCCGCTCCTCCTGCTGTCCAAGAAAAAGCCAATGATTGGAGGTGAAGACAAAGAGTGAGAAATTATAAATAGATAAAACAAAAAAGAGGAGGACAGAGCAGAAAGAGATTGGAGGAGAAAGGCATATGGTAAAGGCTGCACTTAATTAATAATTATGAGTTTTGTCAGTGACCAAGTGGCCTCTCTATTCCCCCTGCTGTCTGTTGGAGGGGATATTACGTTGGATTTACCCCCTGTTGTCCCTCTCAACTGTATCCTTCCTCCTGTCCTTCAATAAGTCAGTTTTTATGTGCTGTATCTGCTGCTCTTTAACACTACCTCCCTGTTTTGGAGCCTCAGCAGCTCTGCCGTTCCCATGATGATAACGGGAGGTGAATGTAAATAAGTGGGAAATACCAAGGGACAGGACCTTGGCTTGGAGTGACATCTACGAGTGATCAAACCCTACCTGTCAGTGCACATCTTTTTTTCACGCTACTGTCGAGCTGAGGACAAAAGGAGGGGGATACTGGTCTATCTCACAGCAGACCCCAGTGCAGACTGTGGCCCTTGGGGGGGGGGGGGGTCTGTCCACCAGTCCACCTCTCTTTTCATTCACTGCCTCTGGGGATCTTTCTTCAATCCCACTCCTTTCTTTTTGCAGACAGACTCAGTGACTTAAACACAACATAATGAGGACTAAATGCAGACTATGCAGCACACTAGAAAAGGATTCAACCTCAAAGCACAACACCTCGTAACAAACTACACTACACCATCACTGTGATTCTACATTTTACATTCACACGGGATGAGAAGGATACCCTGAAGTAATGTCAGGAGGTGGAGATGATCTTCTCAAATTACGTCTCTCTTTCCCTGGACCCCAAGGGCTCTCCTCCTTCCTGTGCGTTAACAAAGAAAATCTGCCTGTGTCACTTGGCCAGTGTTCGGCTTTAGTTTGTGTGGCAGTGGAGAAGCTGGTGCACCTGTCAGAGGTGTGGGGCCCATCTGTACATTAACAAGCAGCTTAGTGCAATGCCTGGAGCAAGAGGTGGGGCTGGCACAGTCTGGCTTGGCCTACTGCTCTCCTGGGACATCGCATGCATGTGTTTTGAGGGCCATAGAATGAGTGGGTCATGTTGGCTCATTAGGAGAACAAGGAAATTCAAGTATTGTGTTTTTACATGCACGTAGCGCAACACACACAGGTGCATCCTCTTTATTCTTTGCATTTGTTTTTGCTCATACTTGGATAGTTAGTGGTCGGAATGCCTGAGGGATCATTATGATTCATTGTCTATAAAGAAGGAGAGTTGTGTAGTAACAAGAGGCTTAGAGGTTTATGGGGTAATAAGCACAGCTGCATCCTGCATGTAGACAAGTGTGTCTGAGCCAAAGGTCAGTGTTTAGGCTCAGTGTGAAGAATACAAGAAGACTTAATAGTTTCAGTAATGGGTTTCAGTAGTTTTTAGCATCAGTTCTGGAATGAGTAATCAATAGAAAATCAATTGTTTGATGAATCAACAGATGTAATGCCAAATTTGACTGTTTAGTAATAGGTAGGTTTAGTAATAACTCTTTAAAATTGAACATCTGAGTTATGGACTCATTTATTCAGAGAAAAACAAACTAAGTTACACTAAGTCTGCGATCCAGGGTGAATTATCATAGATATGTTGCAGTTATGAATTGTATTTACTGTTGTGAAGAAAATATACGGCTAAATTTAAATGACTTCTATATAATCACAATTCATCCATTACAAATTCTCTCTCACACATATTAAATTGTGTCAATCCATGTTTTCCCCTGTCCTCAGCTTCCCAGTGTTCTCCCCTGGGAGTACAATCATGTATAACCCATTTCCCCTCATGATCTGGCCTGTAAAGATTAAAAATGTAGCCGTATCATCAAACATTAAATGCTCACGCTGCTACAAATCTCTTTCCTAATCGTGTGTGGACAGTGGAGATGGGGATTCACGTGCATATCTTGATCATAAGTTGATGTGAGTGTGCCGCTTGCACGCTAGAGTAAGTCATAAAAGTTGTGCACATTTGCAGGCAGACAGGCATGTCTGTGTACGAGAATGTTAATTGTTAAATCAGTGTCAGGGAAACAATGTTTTTTTATCTACTTAACCGCCAACGGTATCAGTGGGTATGTGTGTGTGTGTGTGTGTGTGTGTGTGTTTCTGTGTGTGTTTCTGTGTCTATTTCTGTGCATGGTGTAGGCTGGGAAGCCTCCTTTGCACTTGCTAAAGTGGGCTAAGTTTACTGGGGCAGAAAATGCTGAAGCGTGACTCAATCCAGCGCCTTCATACAACCAGCCTCTGAAATATGCCTCTGTCGCATTCTGTCTGCTCAGTGCCTCTCAGACGCACATTCACTCAGCGATAAGAGGCTTGTATGTAGGACAGGAGAGACAGAAGGAAAGGATCTGGCCAAGTTAGAAAAGGTGGGATGTGTATGTTTGCTTGTAAACACCTCTATTTCTTTGTATATCATGGATTCCATTAGTTTTCTGCTCAATGACATAATGCAATGATCATTTGTTGTGAGTATGAACATGACTGACTGTAGAATGCAAGGTGACTTTCACTGCAGCAAGAATGGCACAAGATATAAGAATGCACCTATTTTTTTTTTCTCTAGGCCATTCTAGAAATCACTCACAAGTTACACAAATAACCTTGCATACTCGTACTCACACAGATACACACACATCTGTACCAGGAGAGACACGCTAACAACAGAGAGCCCTTCACTGTAATGTGGAATGACAGATTGGGGGTGCAGAGTGACACTGCAAAATTCAGATTACCAACACTGCTGCAGAGAATGACTTAGCAGAATCCTTTTCATCTGCACAGACCGGCCTTCATCACTCAAGTCTGATAAAAAAAAAAGACATGAATGAAGAAGAAAAAACTAAAGGATAAAAAACACTAACAGACAGACACAGGCCTCTCAGACATAGAGATGTTAATCATCAAGTATTTCAGGTAGACCTTTCGGCATAGAATTTATTAACTCATCATATTATAATACATTAAGCACATAGTGAGTCAAAATCGGTTCATTTGGTTAGACTTTGGTTAGATACAGGTATGGACTTGAAACACCCAACAGCTGTGTACATACGAGAGTGTGGCACTAAACCCTTTACACCGTTAGCTACAAACAGGTGCTTAAGAGGCTTTATCAACATGTCTGGAATAGACACTACTCTCAAAACACTGTGTGCAAACCTCACACTACTTGGAAGGTGTCCCAGAGTTTGATTAGTACATACCCCTAATTTCCCCCGCCAGGTGGGCATCATGGTCAATCAGCGTCACAGACACACAATGTGTTCTCCTGGTCTAAATTAACATCCAAGAGCAGAACTGGCTTCAGAGCTTTGAGTGTGAATCAGAAGCATGAAGAGGTTGGTTAGGACTTTGGTACCACTGACATTTTTATGATGCACAGTCTGAGCTGCTGCAGGGTCCACCGCTATGGTGTTGTGGATGCTTACTGGGTTACTACAACAGGCAGATTCCAAGATGAAGCAGGAACTGGAGAAAGATGGAAACACACCTCAGACTGCTTCACAATGGAACAGTGTAAGGTAATGTAAGACGGAGTGGAGCTTTGTTTGACAGCAGCGTGGTGTTTGTCAGTTTTAAAATGAGAAACATTTCAGTATCTCACTGAGTGATGTGTTTGTTTCATTTTATGATATATTTATGTCCTCACTTTATTCTCTCTGAGTGTATGATAATGAAAAACAATAACAAACACAATTCACATGAGATTGTCATGAAATACACCTTTACATTTTAAAGTATAAACATTGGCTATATAATCCGACTTAAATATGATTTTGCATCATTATGTGTACGGTTGGAGATAACGGTGTGTTTCCTTATATGTTTTATGCAAATAGGTGAAATTATATTCAGCACTTTCTGAGCTAGCAGTTGTAAACATGAGACTATAACTACCTTCACTTGCTATTACACATGCTCACACTGGATTATACAAAAAGAACCAGGGTTTAACCCTTCTGTGCCAAGATGAAGTCACACTGAGCCATACTGTCCTGTGTTGCCTCACTGTTGGGGGCTAAGCTCCTCTCTAATGACAAATGCTGGTCTAAATAGGCTACCTGCCGCTCTCTTCACTCCTGACTACATTTAAACTCCACGTGCCACTTGCTTCACAAGTCTTAACAGCCATATACTGTCCATCTTCACCACACTGGAGGGTATCCATAATACATGAGCGGTGTGTAGATGAGAATTAGAGGGATATTTCTGCGTTATTAATGGTGGAGTGTTACATATTCACAGCAGGAAGCAGTTTCAGGAAGACAGGAAGGCCTCCTGAGGGCAACAAACGACTGATGGATCTCTGCACTGTCTTTAACACCCATTGGTGTGTATTATGGTTTTTGTATGTGTGTGTATGTGCTAAAGCCTCATGCTTGAGTGCTCTTGACCACACCAGTGGCTGATGGACTTGATGAGTAGCTGATCTTGTCAACCTCAAACCCAAGAGAGGTCACAGGGCAAAGGTCAGTGGCATTTTGGGTCTGTGTGGCTCATGAGGACAGCAGGAGGAAGACTCAAGCTTGACACAAGATTGAGGGGGATGTCTGTAAGAGGCAGTAGGACCGAGACAGAGAAATGAAACAAGACTGCCTTTACAAAAGAAAGAAGCAGTGAAAGTGGGTAAAATGTGAGACAGGGCTCCCGTACATTGAAGGTTTGATTTTGAGCAGGAAATCAAAACACTTAAACAAAACTGTGAGCTTTTTGAAGGAGCATAAATTAATTTATTCTCTAAGAACAAGGTCAGAAACTGCTAATATTAAGTGATCATTATGTTTTTCATGCACATAAATTACTGGCTTACTTTTTCTCTCTCAGTAGGAACCTGACCTTCAAAATCCTTATAAGCAACAAGGTTTCTGTCATTACACTTAAGAATTACATTATTATGAGTTTTACTAACATCTACCTTTTAAGCAAGTGCCCAGTGGATGATCAATGACCGGGGAAGGTTAGTTCAATTATTTTTAAAGTGGGTTTACCATAGTTCATGTATCACCAGCATTAGATGGTGGTTTATTTTGTCACTTTGGAGTAGACAGGAGTAAAGATTTAGTACATAAGTAGTAATTGTACAGATGAAAATAAGAGTCACTGCTGCCTTGACTGGCTGTGATGAAAGTTTCATGTTTTAATCTGTTAGTTATGTCTAAACAAACTGATGGAGGCAGTAGTAGACCAACAGCATCTGTGTTCAGCAAATAAAAACTATGGACATGAGCTGACTGTAATAAATCTGAACTAACATAACCTTAGATTGCAGTAGGGTGGGGTTGTGTGTCTTCTTCGAGCCATGTTACATCTGTGTTTGCAAGCTCGCATTATTATTTCCAACTGTAACATATTTTTCCCATCAGCTTCTTTACTGTGTGTAATTAATTGGGTTGGGTCAATGTACCATTCCATCATCCGTTGCGATCAGTAACAGTCATCATGATGTTGAGCCCAACAGTGTGATCACTCCTCTCTCCTTCCTTCACCTATGACACCACCATAATATACTAAGTGCCAGGTCATTGTGCATTCCTATTGTTTGCTGCACATATCAGCCAACCCCCTTAGTGTTGAGTTGTGGTCTCATTCACCTACTAATCTCCCCTTTCGTAGAAGGTTTGTATTGTGTTAGTACAGCCCAGCTAAAGGCACTTCCCCCTTTGCCCCCCATCTCTGTCTGAGTCTGTGTCTTTATGTAGCAGAGTCTTGTTGCAGACAGTACAAAGATGGGGGGGGGGGTTACATTCCAGCAGCATTTGCCAGAAAAACAAAAACACCCGTCTCTATGGAACAGCCTTCGTTCCCCTGTTTCCCTCGTTTTTGTCTGCTTTCCTTCCTCCCTCACTCAATCATTGCCCCTCTGCCATGCACCCTTGCCCCCCCCCCTACCCCCCTCCCTCAGCTCGTCTTCAAAGTCAGCCCTCTACCCCACATGCCCTGTCCTCTTCAACCCCTACGGACCCCTCCCCGTTACTGTTACATAAGCAGTTCCAGTCATAGATCCTGGCTATAGCACTGTTGCCCCCCCCCCCATGTGTCTATGGGAGCCTCAGCATTTAGGAGCAGCCCTTAATGAGGCCTCCACAAAGGCCCATTGATGAGAGGCGCAGTGTGAGAGAGTATGACCCCAGCCAAGAGCACCCAGAACTGGGCATCAGCTGCCCCAGGCTCTGCCTCCACACAAAGACTTTCACTGTGGACAGAGACCTGAAAGGCCATGGAAAGACAGAGAGAGAGAGTGAGGAGAAAAGAGCGAGGCAATATCCTGTTCAAACAACTTTGAAAATGTGAGATAAAAATATTGAAAAAACACTAAACACATCTATTACTTCATCACATATTAATCACTTCTCTATCTATAGGCTCTCCATCTTATCTTCCTCTCTTCCCGTCTTCCTCCTTTATACATTTCAGTAGTAACAGTGAGACCCACCCTCTGCCCTCCCTCTGCCACAGTGTTGTCAGTGTCTTCATTTCTCTCATGCATCATAACTCACATCTAAAGAGGGGACCACAAGGCTTTGGACTTTGGTCACATATCCTCATCAGTAGCTGCAAGTTCAGTCAAGGGAAAAACTGCTCTTGGACACTTTTGGCGTATTGATCAGATCAGATTGAGGTGCTTTTCAGAGCCAAGTTGAGTGGATGATGGTGATCGGAAATTGGAGTGTAGGTTACTTTAGTCTGTTTTTGGTTGAGAAATGAAAGTAGACAGGGAACAAAGAAAGCTCAACTGTTAGAAGTCGTCATGGCACAGTACCTGACTGGCATAGTGTAACAACCTATGAAGTCAAGTTTAACAACTTTCCCTTTGAGAGTGAAGCCTCTAGAGGTCAACTTTATGTCTTTGAAAGTTTTCTTTTTTGGGGGGATTTTTTGATCATCTGGACAATGACTCTTGCAGCACGAATGGAGGACATGGAGGTGACGCTGGAACACATGTTGATGGATGTCTTCGTAAGTTTATTAACTGTTTTTATTTTTGCCTACATCAACAAGGTCATTTTTTTCATTATTGTCTGTTTGCCTGTCAGCAGGATTACTCAAAAAAAAACTACTGTGGTGATTTTCATGAAACATGTGTAGGATGGTAGGAAGTGGGCCAAGGACGAAACACTTATATTTTAAAGCAGTTCCATAAAAAGGGTCTTTTACCAACATTGCAAGGGGGGATGCTTCAGTGGATTCTGTTGCCTTCATGGAGGTATCCCTTCTAGTCTGATGTTTTTTTTATTTTCTGTTGTCTCATCTACCATGAAGTGCATGCCCGTTCCTCTGTTTCCTCTCTTTGTCTAAAATGGGTGACCTCTCCACTTGCAGACCAGAGGCTAACATATGCTCATGTCTCTTTCCAGATGCTCTCTCATTAATTGGCACAAAAAAAACCCTGCTGATTAAACACGGCACCGGGTGATTTAAGGACTAAAGTGGCTGACCATGAATCTAACCTAGACTGCTTTGCCAGTATGATTCAACACAGGGTTAGCTGAGTTAAGACTTTGGTCTTTGGGAATGTTAACTCAGCATGTAGCAAGCTTTCATTTAACCGACTCTACTGTATTAAATCTATAAACTGGACATGTTTAGAATTTCTGTGGTCTGCAGTGTTCATATTTATCTGCAAATATCCATGAATCTTATGATTAGGAATGAAGGAAATATCCAAGTATAGGAAGTGAAGATTGAGAATGAGGAAATGAAGGCTTGAAACATGAGTAATAAAGCAAGGGAAAATCTGATGGATGTGATAGTCAGGCTTCTATTGCCTGTGACGCTTGGTTAGAGGTAGATTACTCAGACCCCTGTGGTTTGCAAAGTATCCCAGCTGTGGGAATGAAAAACAGCTCTACTGCATCCCTCACTTACACAAAATACACAAATATGTACTCAAATGCATGCGTATGCTGTCTACCTTTACCGAGACATGAACAATCATTGTAAATAAGACGTTGGATTCCCTGGATGCTTTGATCGGCTGGCTGGTGTAATGACTTTGGTCGTTAAGCTGCTGTTTCCCTTTAACATTGTTTACAGGCACAGGCATCTGTCGAGGGGAGTAATCTGTCCTTTCCTGAAGTATACTGTGCTTCCAGTGAATGCTATCAGCACGTATTCCAAGGCTGTAGGACGTTAATGTCATTGATATATGCAAAGGTTTGATCCCTGAATCCATCAACCTATTCAAGAGATTTGGTCATTTTCATTTATCCAATAGATGATTTATGACTCAAGCAGTAAAGATTAGTCTTTATGGCCAGAATAGGATTTGGATTATTCATGCACTGCACTGTGGAATGGAAATAAATAAATAAATAAATAAACCACAGGAGTCTGAAAAATGCCTCCTTGTTCTAAATTTTCATAATTAGGCTGCTTATTTATTTATTTATTTCTCTAATTACTTGAAGAAGCTGGGTTATCTGGTCACTTTGCATACTCAAATGAGAAATATTCAAATCGTCTCTACCCTTTCCAGCCTGGTTGCACATATGGTGGGGGTGAGGATAATGCAACACACAAATGCATGTACACGAGTGTCAGGATGTACACACACAAGCAACGACAAGGCCTATTTCAGTGAACCATCAAATAAAGGCAGAGAAGCAGGGAGAATTAAGAAGTGTTATGGGGAAGCTAAGCAGCAGTAGGCATGTGTCACGCAGCAGGAAGGCACATTTTGTCATATAGAGGCAGCTAAAAAACATACATATACTCATGTATGTATGAATGTACTTATTTGTGTCTCAGTATTTGTATCAGCATTGAGATGTGTGAATTAACTGAGCTGATTGTAAACACAGGGGTCATTATTGGGATATTAAAGGTCATTAAAGTAATGACAGTTGCTCCTTCACCCTTGAGTAGACAAAGCCAGAATCCTATCTATGTTACTCATTGTCTTTGGGTAACAACTGAGCGCACAGCTATTGTCATTTGCAGAGCAGTGCATATGAATGATTCAGGAAAGCTAAGAGGATCTGAGGCAATGAACTACCCTTTATAACCTATTTCACTGTTAAAAGAAAAAAAGGAGGTCACTGTTTTGTTGTCTTGATTGCTCACAGGAAGCTCAAGTTGAGGAAGTATCATTTAAAGAATATAGATTTTTCAGGTCAAGTCTTCTACAATGGATTTAAATCAGTCATTTGACACACTTGACGATGTTAGAAAGTCATGCCTAGCAGCATAAATGGCAGAAATCTAGAAAGAGATCATATTAACTCTAATGAAATGCTCTAAATTTTGCTCATTTATTTTAAGAATCTTAACACTTAGATTAATCACAAACAGATTTTTTAGAAATTAATCAGTGTTTTTCATGTTTTCAGGATACAGAATGTTCATTTTATGCCTTTCATGTAGCAACATACAATATATTTTTATACCGATGCATACTCAGGAGCCCTTGGCATGTATAAAATTGTGGCATGATCTGTATTTGCCGATTGCCTTTTTTCTGGCTGCTATAAAATGTCCGTTCCTGGCGTCGTATCAGCTCCTACCAAAGATGCTTTGTGTTGCGCTGCTGGTTTGCTGTGCTGTGTGAGCTACAAGGCAGAGGACGGAGGGAGATGGCAGCTCCTCATTTAGAGGATGCCTCACAGTTGCACACAAAGGCTGACAGTCACGTTAGGAAATGAAGCGGCATGATTAAAAATGCATTCAATCCCTATGTAGTTTAATTGAATCTCCTCCTCATGCACCCCTCCAGTCGCTCCCATGTCGACCCCCCCTCCCATTATCATCCTCATCCCTTCTATATCCTGCAGAAAGAGCTCTTCTTCCTGCCAGTTTTCTATCCTGCTCTTCTCCTCTCTTAGCTTTCACTGACAGCACTGACAGAGGACGACCTCAGCTGGATGGGAATATTTCCATCCCAGCTGTACTGATTTGCTCTTTTCAATACTGTCCCCTCTCTTTCCAGCAGCCATAAAGCAGTAGTTCACAATCTTTGTGAAAGCTGGCCTGTGGTGTCTCTGAGATCATCAGCCTGCCACTGTGACACACTGATACAAAGAGCTGTACTCCCTTCACAATGACACAAAGTGTATCACGACTGTCCCTTCAACTCTGCTACAGTAGTTACAGTGCTTGTGTTGATTCAGTAAAAGATATTGACTTGGTTTATTACGTGTGTTCATTGTGTTACATAAAGGGGTGTGTTCTCTGGACCGCTGACAAAATCGCTCAATTATAGCAAGATGACCTCCTCACTGTGTCCCGTTCTGCTCCGTCTCATCCCCCCTTGTCCGTTGCCTTTCTCCAATAAACAATTGTCTTCCAGTCCATATTAATTTAATCGTGCCACTGCTCCGTGTGAGGCTGTACACCCATTGTCAAGTCCTCTTATGAACATGGCATAACCTGGCTTGTCCTTTGCTTTATGGTGAAAACACAGGCTGCTGTCAGTCTTTATTATGTTTAATGTCTGCAAATCTAAAGACAATGATGTGTTAGCCTTTTTCTCTCTATACATTTAGACATCTGCGGTAGAGGTCAACCGGTGGTGGATTTTCAAAGGTCAATATGATAATTATAGTTTGGAACGGTGAAAAGCCAATAGCAGATTAATCGAACCAATAAAACTCCACTCCTGAACAAAACACATTCATTTCACACTATTGGAAATGACTTTAAATTAGTTCTGTCAAACAATTACAAATTTTAATCAGATTAATCACAGGATTGCTGCGGATAGATTTAGATTAGTCACAATTAAATATCATTCATTTTTAATCTGTATTAATCGCATTTCATTTTGCACGTGTAAACAAACTCAAGAAAGAAGGGAATATATATCCACTTATGCGTGTTTGTTTGTAACGTGTTTGCTAGCAGAATCCAAAATTAACCTGTGCTTCCTGTTGATGTGATTTTTTTAGCTGGAAGTGCTTCAGTGAAAAGAAAACTCCCTCCTGAAGAGTGTACTTTATGTTGGTCAGATGTTCCATCTTGTTTTTTGTTTTTTTTGTTCTCATATTTTCATCCTGAAGGCCAACATTCTGTTTAGTGTCTTCCATCTTTATGGGTTGGTTCTGCTGCCTGTCTCTACTCAATCAAATTTCCATTTGCACATGCGTGATGGTAACTCTACTTGGACAAACTACCCCAAATATGTTGGCAGAGACGTTCAGAGTCATTATGTGCTTCAGATGGTTTAATTGTGTTAAAATCTTTAATCAGATTAATCATGATGATGGATTAATCTAAGTTAATGCATTAATTACCTCCGCCAAGGATGTTATGTTTTTGCCGGCGTTTGTTTGTTTGTTTGTTTGTCTGTCTGTCAAAAAGTTATGGACGGATTTTGATTAAATTTTCAGGATTTGTTGGCAATGGTACAAGGAAGAAATGATTAAATTTGGCGGTGATCTGGAAGAAATCCTGGATTCTGGATCACTTTGAAATTTTCGTTAACATTGGGGTCAATGGGGCAAAAAAGGTTGTTTCTCAGTATCTCGGTTAATTATTGACCAAACCTAATATTTTCAGGAAATGTTCGCTCTGAGACAAGGAACAGATGATTAAATTTTGGAGGTGATCTGGATCACTGTCTGGATC
>JAPSES010000249.1:9009038-9028384 GCA_029822895.1 Maxillicosta whitleyi
GATTAAAAAAAAACAAATGTGGGAGTAATATTGCGGGGTGTCAGTCACAATATGTGGGGGAACTGTGCTGCTTGGCGAAAGTTTGCACTCTCTGAGTGCTTAGTTTTCACAGTTCTACTTTAAATACATAAAGAAATGAATAATAAATAAATAATACAAAAACAGATATATCTACAGTATTGCAAGTTAAAAATGAAAGCTGGAAAAATCAATATTATAAAATGTAGAAATATGTGTACATATGTATTAATTACAGGAGAACCTCTGTCTGTTAAAGATAATTTATGGTAGAGAAGTTGGTCCCTTTGTCATTGTTATATGATAAAGATTAGCTGTCATTCCCATTTACCTTTAATATTTTCCTTAATTTGTTGATTGATAGATTTTGGATTCAATGTTTTTGGTGATTGAGTTGCATCCTTTTGTTTAATATAAAAATTGTCTTAACCCACAAATTGCTGCTTGTGACTTTATTATCTGCTAGACTTTATTATCTTTATTTTCACTGGAAAATGTCTCATTAAATCTGTGCCGTTGTAAATTGTGCTTTAACATTTTAGCAGTTCAACATATTGCATTATGAGAGTGTGATTTTTGTCATTTGTAATTATCACCCAGTGAAGTGGCTTAACTGCTGTTATTAATAATTTCTGAACAATAGTAAGGATTTGGTGTTGAGGAAGAAACTGTTTCTGGCCGTGGCCTGAGTAAAATGAAATCATTATTCTTTCGGGTCTTTTTAGAAACAGATTTGCCAGTTTATCCATTAAATGATACAATATAGTGGCTGTTGATACTTATTACTATGGTATCACCATATGGGTTTATTTTCCTAATTTCTGCACAAACTTTAATTCTCCTCTGCACATTAATCTAATTTGAATAATGTTGTTTGACTTCATCAAATCAGCTTCCGTCTTTGCCTCATTCGGTCTTTGGCTGTAAAAACGGAGAATAGACAATCATCATAAAGTCGGTCAATTTTATCTGTCCATATCCATAAACTAGTAAGTTATTTTCATTTGCCGTTCCATTTTCATCATATATTATGGTTCAGATTCGAATGTCAGCTGGTCAACACACACACTCAGGCTTCTCCACTATGCTCGGGTGAATTATTCACAAGCCTCTTTTGCTATTCACTGGGGCAAATTGCACATCCAGCTAGGGCCCCATTCAAGTCTGCCACTGCTCTCATAATAGACTCCTGATTGGCCCATTGGAATGATATATTCTAATTCCATTAAGGCATAGATGACTGTATAATAGCAGTATGTGAGTCTAGATGTGGACTGTACTCTGAGAAAACGTGAGTAAAAACAGTGGTTTAGGGCAAGATTTAAACACAGTGTTAAGGTAAAAAAAACAAATAAACAAAAAAACACAGCACATCTGAATAGGATTGATTTTTGTTCCTTGGGTCCAGAGGGATGTGATGGAAATCAGGCAGATACAGAGTTATGTGAACACACCCACACACTCAGTCACCTCACAGCGGGTTTGAGCAGATGCTGTGCCAAGCGACATGATTTGACCTGGACAACCTGTTCCTGTGTTCTACCAAATCTCTCCAAAATACAAATATGTCCCACTTTTCACAATGAATCACATAAATGTCCCCATTTCCTGAAAACCTCACAGGCTTTCTTTTACCTTTCTGAGCATGTAAAAGTGTTTCTCAGGGTTTCTTACACACACACTGCTGGGGGGAGGATAATTGAAGTGGATTCTCCCCTGCAGAGAAGTCATTATGATTGGTTCTGGCCTGATGAAGGGTGGGAAACGGAGCTTCTGCTCATCTCTCCCTTATGTGGCAGAGAAAGACAACATGAACGGAAGCATTCAGAGTGAAGCACATGGAATTGTGCTATCAGGGTGGTATTGTTTATCTATATGGTTGTCTATCTGTGTTTTTTTGCACTTTTGCTGCAATTTAAGCCTTTGTAATTTGTGGAACCTTGAAACATAAACACTCAACCCCCTCTTTTGCTGCATGGGACGGGAAAGGAGTCCGGCTAGAGGGCATTTCCATAAACACAACCATGCACTCACCCACACACATACTGAATACACACACATAAATACACAGACACACACAGTCAAGAGCAGGACCGTGGGGATGAGTCAGACAGCCGTGGGCAGAGACTGGCTGGGTTATCGGGGTAAATTAATGCCAGGATTTTACAATTGAGAACCACTGCTTCTTACTATTACAACTATGAACAAAGACAAGGCTGCACACGAACACACAGCAAAAATAAATCCCAGACAACCCAGATGCTTTCTTTGTGCGTCCTTTATTAGCATCTCTCATAATCTAGTAATAATAGCCTTTGTTTGTTATCTTGTGGTTTTTTTTCTTTCCATGTTTTTTTTTTCTGGTTAAATTAATGTATTAATAGCTTTTAGTTCATTGTGAGAACAGCTAGTGTGAACTGATCCACCACCATGAAACATGTAAATTCTCCCCTACTGCTTGTTTTTGTTTGCAGTATTGTATTTTGTCTATTTTATTACCAAGTGCAAATCCCATTCGCCTTTATTTGTGTGTTCTTCTTGACTGAAATGGGTCATTGTGCTTCTAGCCCAAGGCATCAAGAACAGTAGAAAAACTGTTGTTTTTCCAGAGAAGCATAAAAATGGTGCTATCACCTCATTGGATTTGAAGCAGTGATATGTAAAAAATAAAATCTGAAAAAAGCAAAAAAAAAAAAAAAAAAAAAGCAAAGAGACGAGGGAGTAGACAAATGCACACAAAGCATACTTAAACTGTTCAATTAGGAGAGTGAAGTGTCAGCTCACTGTCAAGATGTCATATGGAAACAGTGAGGTTTTGTCTCCTGAATCAGCAGTGGCACTTTATCTCTGTCATCACAACCTGAATTAACATCAAACACACACATCAAACAGAGCACACAACAAATAAAGAAAAATGAATTGTCATTTTCATTCCTTTTTCAAGTCCTCCAGTATGTCATCTGCAGGACCTGGATGTCTGCACTCTAACGCTGTAGACACTAAGTTTATAAATAGCCCTCTGATATTTCTCATGTAGGCCACAGTCACTCACACACTGATGTGGGCCAGGGTATTGAATAAATAATGCTTACTGGGGATTACCACTGCAGATGATTTTTCTCCCGTATGGTTGTTGCACAGCTTTAGCACAATGTGTGTATGTGTGTTTTGTGTATGATTCCCTATACTATAAGTGTCATGTCACTGAGGCTTTGGGACAGCATGTCTTCAAGAAATGATATGGGGGATGGAAAAGGCATGTTTGATTGCTCATTTGAGTCTGTGCTTTTAATCTGATTTGATATGCAGTGATCCAGCATCAAATCATCTAAATATTACCATATTTGACTAGTTCCAGCCCAGTTCTACAGGCTAATAATACTATGCAGCACACATAGATGCTTTGTTTTTTTAAGTATAGACCTTCATATATGCATAGTGAACATGTGTGTGTGTGTGCATGTTGATCCACTTTAGTTAATCAGCTGACAGCTCAGTATTGATGTGTAGATGCAAACAGAGCTCAGCAGTGAGTGATGATGAGAATATGACAGTAAGTCACTGGATGCAGCTGTAACTCATGAGTCCAATAGCTTTAATGGACATGTAAAGACCACCGTGGTGGGTCCAGAGGACTGACTCAGCTGAATGAAACCCACCACAGTCTTCTGTGGCTGCAATCATCATGATAACAGATTTTTGTAAGAGCGTCTCAGCTTGAGGGTGGTTGCTATCACAGCTTTGGAAGGAATTCAGGCCAATTTCCACACTTGATAATCTATGCAGAAGATGAACCTGGTGATAATGATGATTAGCATCTGTATGTCTGGCTGCAAGATGCATGTTGGAGCGTGTGTGTGTACCTTTTGTGTCCCAATCCAGACAGTGCAGGGAGAGAAAGCTGGATGTGGGATTTCAAAGATAATCTCCCTACCAGATGGCAAAACATCCCATATTCCTTTTGAGGTTCCCCACGTGATCCCCAGCACGAGCTGGATGTGTATGTGTGTTAGTGGGTGTGGGGGGTATACAGTATATGCTCACGCACAATTATCATTGGATCACGTGACACAAGTACGTATGCTAATAACAGCTGTAACGTCACATTAATCCAGTGACCTGGTTAAGCCCCCAACTGAAGGAAGTGAGAGGGAGGGAGGAGAGGGGAGGGGGGGTCGAGTTGGAGAAGAGCGAGGAGAAGAGAGACAAAGCACGCTCCCACTCCCTCACACACTCTCACACACTCATTCACCTCGTCAGTGGTAGAGTGGAGCATAGCTAAGCAGAGCAGAATGGGCAACGTTTCAACACAGAGGGAAACAGAGGCAGAGAAAGAGAGAGGCGCGGAGGAACGGGTGTGAGCCTGCTATTCTCACACATAAACACAGGATCTCCACACACTTCTTTCGTCGTACACACCCACGCGCAAGCTCGCGTGAAGCCGGCTGCCAGGCTGGACGGGACGGCGAGGACACCCACCTCACACACACTCACTCGCACCCATGCTCACACACCCACGGAGACACACACCGTGGAGCGTACTATGGTGGTCCAGGGGGCAGTGACGCCCGGGAGAACCCGCCGGCTGATGCTTAAGCTGCCGGTAGGAACTCTACGGAGGAACAGTGGAGAGAGGGTAAGACACAAGCCTCCCTGACTTTCTCTCTGCTTCTCTGACTCTGTCTCCCACCCGTCTTCTGTCTGTGACCGTGTCTTGCCGTGCTGTTATGTGTAAGTGGGATTTAACAAGGTTCTTAGCTAATCCAGGAGACAGTATTAAGATTTGAGTTGGTGGAAGGCAACTGAAGAGCAAAGCTTTTAATCTCTACAGTGGACAATACTTCACTGTGTTTCCCTCTCTGTCAGTCTGTCAATCCTTCCACCGACAGTTGGCTAATGTATTCCCCTGCTGTCCTCCGTTTTCAAGGTTACAAGGAAGTCTCACTGTGGGAGAGCTGTCTTTGACTGTAGCTTGTTTGCCTGTCACTGTCAGTTTAATTGAACTGACTTAAACATGAGTTAGTTTCAGTTTATGAAGCAAAGCCACACTTAGTCTTCTCTTCAGATTGATTAAAGCACTGACTTTGCCTTAGCTTCTACACAGTGGGATGAGGTTTGTGTGCCAGGCATCAGAAGGACCAGTGTTTTTATTTGTGTAAATATGGAGGGTGTTGGCTGAAGATAATAATTTCCTGCCATGGTTAGATGTGGAATGTGTGTTGAAAAGTTAACCTTTATGTCCTTTGTAAGGACAGGCTATAACCTGCCAGGTGATTCACCCCTTTGGCTTTTCAGTGAAGTTGTTTACACCATGAAAAAGCTGCATGCATGTGTACGGAAAGCAGCAGCTGTGACTGTAATTGTGTGCCTTTGTGTGATTCCCCCTTGCATTCATTCTGTGATGAATGTCAGCTCTCTTTTATGTTGTAAATACACTGGTATTAAGTGAATCAGACTTGAGTTACATGTGTGTGCAGGTGATGAGTGAACTAGGCTTACAGTTCTTTTAAACTGTCTTCCAAAAGTCATGTTTATAGGATCATACCTTTCTCATTTTTTGCAATCTGTGTCTTCCTGTTTGACGTAATGTGCCTTTAGTTTCATTAACACACCTCTTTGAGGGAATGTCATTTCTAAATGTTGTGCTCTCTTCAGAGAATTGCCGGTCTCTTTGTAGTTGCGTCTTTGATTGAACGCGCACACAGAGGATACAGAAACAAGCACACATACTATACACATACGATCGTAAATTACACAGTGTGGCTGCACTGGATGAAAACAGCTTTCATTTTAATAAGCTCAGACATATATATTCCCACCATAGCTCAAAAACAAATGCATAATTTCCACATGAGTTTACAGAAAAGTCCTTAAAAAACAAGGTGGTTGCTTTGCAAAATTAGCTTTTAAAGAGAAGGTGCTGTAATAATGTGTTCTAATAATATTCAATTCTTCACTGATTCTTTTAGATTTCACTCTTCAAGCACCTCAGGATCTATGTTTGTAATTCTACAGTGACTCCTAAACTGATAAACTGTGATCTGAATCTTGATATCTGTCATAATAGCACATAATTGAGGAAAACAGAATTTTCACTGTCCTTCTGAGAGAAGTAATTGCATCTGGTTGATTGGCTGAAGTTAAAATTTGAATCCCACACACAAACACAGGAACAGAGGGAGGTCTTTTTCTCTCCTGATTGCATTCTCTGTCTCAGCCCCCCATTCTTCTTGCAGCCAGCTGTGTGCAGACAGATTGAAGGGGAATAACTTGTTGTGATTTGCATAGGTTCACCCGCAGTATTTTACAGTTGAGGTGGAAAAATGACCGAATGGACGAATGTGAATCAGTTCGGCAAGTACAGCATTGAATGCATCTGATTGAGTAGTTTTCAAAATACTTATCTGTCAAACCACACAGGCAGAAAAAACAGTCCAATAACTTGACAAAGGGGTGTGTTAAAGGGGAATTTAAATCATCAGACTGTGATGGCAGGTGAACAAAAACACTGTGATGTACCGGTTTCTACCCCAGAGGCTTTGTAAAGGTTGACTGTCTATTGCGTTATGACATTACCTTCACATGTCCTCACTGCAGCACTGAATGCTTTCACTTCTATACACAGCTGTACTTCTGTCCTGCTCTGACATGTCATGTTAGATAACTCATTGCATTACCTTCCTATCTCTTCCTTATGCAACTGCATGAGCCAGGCGAAAGAGGTAACAGCATAAAATATATATATTGGCAAATCGTGTATCTATAAGCAGCTGACAGAGCAGAGTTGAAGGCTGCAGTGAAAGGTTTATTGCTGCACGCTTAGATCCAGTTAAAGAATTTTGCGAACTTCAAGCCTAGTTTTTCATATCCTGCAGCATTTCCTACCAAACATGTCGAGGTTAGTGGGTACGCATCACCACCAGCAAATGATTTTTTTCTCCATTAAAAACACTTGCAGTCAGGATCTAGATGGGAAGGTATTTTAAGGCTGCATTTCTTTAACTGCTTTTTAGCTTCGAGATAGTGGAAGAGTGGAAGTGAAAGGATTGAGTGGTGGAGGTCTTTCCATCTGTGACCTGTCACTCAGCTAATGTAGATGAATCATCTCACGTCTGTGTCAGTATTTGATGGATGTGGGTTTCTATTATACTTAACTGTGCAACATCTAAAAGCAGAACATAGCCATCATTGTTCGCAGTCAGCAGCAATGACACATGTGAGCAAAACCCGCTTCGTTAACCACAGAATAATGGAGAACGAGATAAGCTTGATTCCTAAAATTTCAGAATCAATAATTTTTTTTCTCTTCCTCCTCATTACCACACCTTAGAAATATCTTCTCCCTTTCTTCTACTCCGTTTATACTGCATATATACTACAGTAGTTTTAACCTATAAAGACCCAAACAGCCACTGGCAACCAATCTACTGACCTAAACTATTTAATACCAGTTGATCCACTAATCCATATCAATACATGTAAATAATCGTTGTAAAATACAGTTTGTCATCTTTTCTTGGTCATCAGATATGACCCATTTGGATGTTCAGAGGCTCTGTAGTTAATGTGGAAACACCATCATTGTATACAACATTGATTCACCAGTCAGTAAAACCCATGGAGTTGGATCAATGTCAGCAGATGGAGATGCTTGTTTCTGTCCACTTAATGAAATATTTTACTGAAAACATCACTTTTTCTTCAGTTTTCCTTGGTTTTAATGAAAAAAAAAAAAACACCTCTCAAGTTTAATCTAAGCTTTACTGAACAATTTCATGATCAATAAATGAAGTAATAAAAAATAATATAACTAATATAATATAAAAAATAGTAATAATAAAAAAAAGAAGAAAATACCGGATTTTGGCTGAAAAAAAAAAAGCAAAAATACAGAGGAGAGTATTACAATAAATGGTGATAAATAATTTAAGAAAGGTTAACAGAGAAAAAAAAAAGTAATTTGGGAACTGACACAAAAGTAGCTCTGGATCATTATGGGCTAAAAACAAGTAAAAGTGTCCAATAAAAGATATTCTTTCATGCTATTCTTGTATTTACAAAATAGGAAAGGAGTGCTTATAGATAGGACTAGTAGCGGTTTAAGGTATAATATGGTGATGATAAAATGAACAGTTGGTGTTGACAGTTTAAGACAGCTTTTTTAGGTATGTTTTTGTTTAGATTACCTCTTTGAGCGGCCTGAATTAGGATTATCCTCCGCCTTTGTTATCCTGCTATCATAGTAAGCTGCTCAGTCCTTTTCTGTGAAATTAAGAACAAAACTAACAAACAAACAAAAGGGAGTGAGGCTACACACACACAGGGAAGATGGGGGACTGTGTTTTGTGTGTTTTATGTGCAATTGTACACGTAGGGGGGTTTCAAAACAGAAAAAAACATCTAAGTTTTAAGGAGGTTGGATTGCTCTCCAAGGAAACATGTTGTTGTCAGAGACACTGTGGGAGGGATGGGGGTAAAGGTGGGAGGGGCTGATCACTGTCAGAGAAGAGAAGTTAACACAGGCAGCCTAAAGACATGTACACGTGGTTAAAACACACATTCACAAGCTCAATAGGAATGCAAACCGACAATAGTATGGCTGTAATTTACCCCTATAGGCCTGTGAGCCTGGTAAGTGGTGAGACAGGAATACTAATCGATCCTTGTTACCTTTAAACATCTTGTATGCTCCAATCGCATTGAAGGTCAGCACTGGACTCAGGCATTCACTGGAACAGGTTGGCACTCCACATGTTTCTCATTAGATTGATCTAATTGTCTTGAAATTAGAGTCAGGATTAGTTTTAGCAGCTTTGAAACACAAATGCATTTTTGACATGAAAGCAAAACAAGAAAATAATCACCCAACATCACTTTCTCTTTCACCCACCGGTGGTACCAAATCACAATTTAGAGTCTTACAGTTTTGGCCCCCACAGCTATATGCTCCGTCTCACTACAGTATTGATTCCCAGAGATCGCTTCCTGCCCCTGGTGAGCGAGCTGTGGTCAGTCAGACCAATTAAGGAGACAAAGAAAATGGAAAGAGAGAAAAAAGGAGGTGGGAATAACAGAAGTAGGGCTCCTGAAGGCCCCTCTTGCACCACACCCTGTTTAGTTTGAAAGGGGACCCCATTTTTCTCCCTAAGGCGGCTCAGAGGGAGGAATGTTTTTGAGCAGGGGAGGAAGGCGGGAACACATGGGAGACTCCCACCCTCCTCTCTACCCCATCTCTTTCATCAGTCTCAGCTATGATTTTTTTTCTCTGTCTTTTATTTACCGATCAACCTGCAGATCTATACACACATTGCACTGCTGAGTTCAAAGTAAATCTGTACAGAACATGAACAATAAAGAGATGATCGCCTATTCACTGTGAGTGAAGGCTGAATCCAGTGAGCTGCTGATAATGTGCTTTTCTCTGTGGAGACAGCTATGCGGGTAGCTATGGTGAGAGTGAACTGTCCTTTGCCAAAACATCCCCAGTGGGTAGATGTGTGTGTGTGAACTTATGTGCATGTTACTTTGTGTTCCCATCCTCTGCCACCTTCGTGCAGGACTCAGAATGATTTCGTCATTATCTCTTGCTTTTCTTAGAAATGACTGCCTGCAGCTCTGCTAATCACAGCCAGAGAAAGAGAAGAAAAAGACAAGTGTGGGCTGATGGGAAGAAGTCTATTAAATTCCATCCCTCTCCCCAAAACAGGATGTGGAGACCCCGAAATGTTCCTTAAATATCCCAGCACAATCTGTGCCCTTTGTAAGGCACAGATAAGACAACTCAATGAGAACCGAGGCGCTCTGACTCACTCTTATGAAGGGGTTTATTCATAGTTTGTGTCACTGAGTGTGTGTATGCGTGAATCCTGAGAGAAACAGGCAGAAGAGTTAAGGCGAAATAGAAAGGAAATTTACTGTAATTTACAAAAAAGGGTGGGCTTTTCTTGAAAATGTTGGAATTAGCAGGGCTGTGTGTGTGGGCGAGTGTGAGTGACAAAGAGAGACAGAGTGGGAAAAGGTTAGAAAGACAGAAAGAGTGAGAGAGGTGCTTTTGCAGCCTCTTGTTTTCCCGTGGGTGTACTGCAGTAACATAGTAATCCTCATTAATATTTATCTGCCAGGCAAAGTGGAGAGAATGATTAGCTTGAGAGCGTGCAGATGCGTGTGTGGGTGCGTGTGCACGTTTTCTTTAGTGGATACCCCTTGACTCACTCTGCATGTATGTGTATGTATAACATATTACAGCATATTACGCATGAACTAGGTCAACTTCTATACTTAAGAGACTAGCAAGTCCCCACACTTCAAAGGTTTTGTGTCATCATGGGGTTTTTCATCACCCACTTGCAAGCAGCATTTTCATATTAATTATTCGAAACACCAATATGAACCAGAAACCCAAAGCTCATGACATTCACACGCACATTCACCCACAATGATATAGCTCCTCACTTTCATCTCTCTCTCTCTCTCTCTCTCTCTCTCTCAAGCCGCATTGCATTATATTATTGATTTTTCTGCTCACACCTCTAATACAATCACATTAAACTAGACTGATCGGAATTGAATTTCGGACTGGGTCTAGCCTATACACGTGCGTCAGTTAGAATCTCTGTTAATGTCCATATGTGTGTAGAGATTACACCTGCAGAAGCCAGATGCAGGTTTTACAGTGATTTAATCATCATACGAACAGAGGAGGTTGTTTTCGAGAGAATGCATGAGCCGTACATGCACGTTTTCTGTATGTCATGTGCCACTTCTCATCCTTTGAACACTATTTTTTGAGAATTATGTGTGCCGGAGAGCCTCAGCTGAGAATGTTCCTGTGAATTTATAGTGTCTGTGACCCATTTCCCTCCACTGCTCTCTCACTCTCTCTCTCTCTCTCTGACTTGTCTGCACTCTAGTATGGTACGCCTGATTGAAAATCAGAGAGCAGGAGGAAGATTGAGAGATAGAGAGATGTAAGGGAGAGATAAAGAAAGAGAGAGAAGGAAGCAGGGGAAATAAGATAAGATGTTGGAAGGTTGGAAAAGAAAACTGACTGCAGGAGACAGAGGAGAGGAGTGGTGATGGAGTTTGTGTTTTTTTTATTCCCTGCATGGTTGACCTCAAAACCGAAGTTGCACTGCAGGATTTGAGGTTTATTTATAATCATCAGTATGAATAAATAAATGTTAATTATGCGACTGTTACACTGTCCATCGAAAGTCTCATTGCAGAATATCGTTTCTCTTCATTTCCATGGTAACAAGCGGCCAGCTGACACTCTGCTGCTGTCTGTTTACATCACAGGGCCTGCATGACCTTTCCCAGGATTCAGTGGGACATTGCAAACACATGGAATCATGGGAACTAGTCCAATGTCATACCTAACCTCCTGCTTCTCTACCGCACCAAATATTTACACCCCTCGTAAATTACAGTCACTGAGAGGTAAAGCTCCAGCCTTCTTGTGCAACCTCTGATTCATTTTGGAAAAATCACACTACAGGAATCTCACACATTCCTCATGGGTTTCTCAAGACATATCGCAGAGAGAAGCAATAAGAAAGAGCCTTGGTTTTTGAGCATTTATATTTAAAAGACACTAAAAAATAGACATTTTCATAGTCCAAGAAGTTTAGTTTTTCCACTTCATGTTATGGCAGTGAGCTTAATTGTGTATATGTGATTTCTTTGTAATTAGTACAGAATTTTAGCAGTGAATGAGTGACCCCTTTCATCAATAAATCCCTCCATGAATCATAGTGGGCCATGGAAGGACATTTAATCCACCCACCATGAGATTGGGTTAGGTAGGGAGGCAGAGACTTATTGTACACTACAGAGTTATTGAATTCTCTATTGATCAAGGCTTTCTGAGCAAAGAGGGAAAATGAATCAGGTCAGCTGTGTAAAAGCATTTTTTACTGACTAAAATGGACAGATAACTCTGTGACAAACCGATCAGAATAAATTTCTTGGAAGTAGACAGTTTTTCCACAATATTTGTATTGTTTCTAACAGTATTTTATGATTTATATTATACCTTTAACCAGAACGTTTGCACCAAATTGACAGAAGTATATCCAAACTGTAAGCTTGGCACAGTTTGTATGAGAGGATTGTATTGCCTCCATGTGGCCATTGTTGCAAATGGGCCAATGTAAGCAAACAGAATATAAACTTTATTGTAGAAGATTATTGTATGCTAACATAAACTTTATTTCATGTAACCATGTGAACTTATCAAAATCATATTTGTATCATATTCTGAGCAAGGATAATGTAAAAACTTCCTAGAGAGCAGCAGATGAGTGGCATATTTCTGATTTTTTTTAAATTAGTTACATGGGTCAGGTCAGGATACGACATCCTGGGAAAACTGGTTCAGAGGGGAATTTTCTTCCTTTTTTAGAAGCAGTCTGGCTAAAATCCCAGTGCTTCTGAAATGTAAGATACAGACGTCCTTGAGACCAAATGCCAGTGTTTTTAACATGAAGTTTTTATTCTTGTGTTTGTTTTCATAGTTATGTATGAATGATCATGTGTGTGCGCTTCCTATGTATTTACAATGTCTAGCATGGCGCAGGTGTGTAAGAGGGCGTGGAGGCATGAAAGCTCATCCCTCTTTCCTTGAAAAGTGAGACAGTCAGTAGATGCTGTGATCTTTTCTCTCTCTCTGGCATTCGTCTGGTTTCTCTCTGTGTGAGGTGCGTTATTAGAGTGCATACCGCTTTAAAAACAACTAACAGAAAGAGAGGGAGAGAGAGAGACTAAGAGACCGGCTGCATTTCCTTAGTGGGAATGTTTGTGTTTGTGGCAGTTGGACCAATGGACAGAGGGTGCATTTCTTCAGAAAGAAGTGAACAGAGAGGAAGAGAGAGAGAATGAAAGAGAGAAAGAGACAGAGACTCAGCAGGGACCATATACTGTGCTGAGCTGGGACAGAAGGACTAGCAGAGTTTGACCTTGAGGAAGCATCAGACCACTGAATCCCAAGAGAGACCAAGAGGACAGAGTTGGACAGAGACAGCACAGGAGATAGCCACAGGGCTCAACTGTCTCTGTGTGGCTTACTTCTAGATATGACCTAATTGTTATCTATTGGAGCTAAGTGGTATCAAGAGGACAGTAAAGGCTAATGATGCCATCTCATTATGTGGATTTTACCTGTAGTGGTATACCTGAGCAAATAAAGGGCTGCAAATTAGCTATACCACTGTGGATATACTAGTTATATAAACTCTTACAGCTCTAAATACCACCGGGGGGTTGCGTCTCACAAAGCTGTTGCAGTAATGGAGGCCGTATTATTAGGTTTAGATGAGGTGGTCTGTACTCGACATGGTCTGCTGTGGACTCTCACCTCCACAGCACTCCGACGCCTTCGTGTGCATACCAGGAACCTTCCTGGACCCCTCCACCTATTGCATGCTCACAGGTGTGTTTCGAGGCCACTCTACCAGGTAGGCTTCACCGTACATGCACATTAAATAAAAATACACCAGATGTGAATGTGTACATACATACAAACAACTGTCTGTATGAATGTTGTGCAACCTTTGGACATGTATAGTTGGTGTATAAAACTGTGACAAAAGAATGACTTCAGATTTGTTACGGACAGATGGAGGGTAGAGCAGTGTCCTGTAGGCCAGGTATGTTCCCAAGGCTATGAGAGCTGTGCCAAAGACCATGCCGGGGTTAAACATGACTGATTTGTTCCATTAAGCCTCTAAGATAGAACGGGGTTAGGTGTTGTGGAGGTGTTTGTGGTAATAAAATAAGACACATGAGCTGTTGTAGTTTTCACAATTCATTACTCAGGAGCATGTGAATGTTTGCAATGCCAAGTTCATGTGTTGAATTGAAAAACTTTTCCCGTAACTGTTGTGTTCTCCTTTGTTATTCTGAGTGCTCAGCATGCCTTGGATCTTTTACAGGAAGTTGTATTGGTGGGGTCATCTTTAAGGACCTGGTAACTATGCTGTTAAGCTGTCAAGTGTTTCTGTGGATATGTGAAAAAGAGGATGCTGGCACACAAAAACAAAGACCCCCCCCCACACACACACACACACACACACACACACACACACACACACACGCACACGCACACACACAATTCTCTGGTCCCTTTATATTTAACATCCATACGCACATAGCGTAGCCCTCTGGTAAGTTGTTAACATATAAAATGTGTCTGATTCCTTGAACAGTTTCAGTAGTATGAGTTACTTTCTTACCTTCTGGCTTGTGTTTGTCTAGCTGTGAATCAGCAAAATACTTGATTAGTATTCATTTCACCATGTCTGAGTTGGTACTCGGGGCTTTCATGCAGCTATTAGTATTCCCCAGACATCTCACCTGCCCTGTGTGCAGCTGGCACCACCAGCACAAACCCAACCAGCTCTCAGAGAGGGACTCTTTATGCCTGTTGCTGGATAACAAAAAGCACAGAATGTCCTGAGCAGTAACAAAATAATTATACAGCATCCATAGATCATACATGCAGAACATACATGCAAACGTAAACATACTCAGCATGAGCTTCTTCCTGTCTTTTTGCTCACATTCCTTGTTTTATTCTCAAGAGGAGAATAAGCTGGAATGTTATTCTAACTTTTGTCTTCAAATGTGTTATGTGGCTCCTAAGTTTAAGCATCCTGAGGGAGGACTATACAATCAGAGGAAACTGAAATAATACGCCAGGCCTCCCTAAGACAAACCCATCCTTAATGCCCCCTCTTGGTTTTGAAACAGACTTCTGGCCACCACAACTCATTTCTACAAGAGGTCTTTTCACACTTTTTCAAACATCCTCTTCTGGACCTTTAAAGATCACCAGACAATATCTCCCCCTGGCCTGATGAAGTGGTATGGTCCAAGGTGGAGCAGTTAATAGTGGAGGGAGTTGCAAAGGCAGGGAAGGAGGGGTCAGTGTGTCAGACTGCAGGATGGGGATATCCCTGGCTCACTGCACTGCCTCTCTGCCCTGCTTCCTTTATTATTGTTAATGAGATAGCCAGCCGCACACAACTGGCACATACACAATGGAGACAAAGACAGAGACAGACTAAAACGCACAGAATGAGGAAGATTAATATGTTGAAAGAGGACTGATAAAGAGGGTAAATCCCAGCCCCTTTTTATACTTTATGAACCTGTTTCTTTCTTCTCCTCTTCTTCACTACTAAAATTATTTCCACTCCAGTGCTCTGACCTAAAGCTGTCCCCCAGTGTCTCGTTTTCCTCTCTGTGACATTCTCTTTTTGCTTTTTTCCTACTTGAATCACTTCTTCATTTCTTATTTAGCAGCCTCTACTTTCTTTTTTTTGCAACCAGCTGGAGGAGAAAGTCATCAGTATCAGACCCATATACTCAATCAGGACACAAGCATACTGTTGATACGTTAAGCCATGCTTTAAATTGTTGCCCCTCCCCTCCCGTTCTCATGCCACTCCACCCCATCCTAAAGGCAGGATATCCTGAGGTGAAGACTATAGCAAAAACAGGTGGCTGGATTTCCCCTCTGTCACCAAAAACAAACCCATTTACCTGTAATCATCCTCATTTTGCGACTCATAAGTAATTATTTCATATGTGAATATTTGAAGCGACAGATTGCTAAATGAAACTCATTCTCTGTTTGTGCAGCATCCTTGTACACAATGTCAGACATGACAAGATAAACTAAATAAACCAAGTCCATTTCCTGTTAGACTGATTCCTGTTATAACAGTAACAGACTGAAAGCTGGTTCACATAGATGGCAAATAAACTGGAAATTGAGCTGTTTCCTAGCAACGCTATTCCCTAGAAAACTTCAATACATATTTTAAATCTCACATTATGTTGCATATGTAGTCATTATACGTCGCCACTGTGTTAAAGGCTGTTTTGCATCATATCTGGGATTGAAACACAGGTCAGTTTATTCACACTGAACTCATCTGGGCTTGTTGCCACTGAGAATAACTCTGTCAATGGTCATATTCATTTCCAAGTGACAAACCCCAGTACAGTATGATGATAGGGAGCAGGGATGCAGTAACACCCAAAAATATCTGATACACACAGTCCTCCCTGTGTCTAGGCGTAGGTCAGTTGTCTGTTGTGTTTCTTCTTTCGTATGCACTCTGATTAGCTGCGGGCACCCAGTCAGATCATGGCGTTTCAATCACAGTATGTTTCTTGAAGATCACTTTGATTGCCAGTGGCTCCCTGATCCAGGACACAACTGCACATGGTTGGGTTTGTTAAGTCTCTCTAACACTCATGTTCACTTTTATCATCTGTTTGTTCTCAAATTGCACAGAAACACATGTCAGTAAATAGGCTCATGACAGGCAGGCAAACATCCAGGATGGAAAGCCTGCATGTCCTTACTAATGCCCAGCCTTAGTCCTTTATTCCCCTGTTTTCCAGCCAAGTAATTATTGAATAGAGGATGAAGCTGAACTTGTGACTTCCTACTGAAGAATTTTGATCACTATCCCTGGTGGCAGCTATCTTTGTTCTCATCGCCAAAGTCAGGATCTGTATGTGAGAAAATCTATTCCCAGAACCAACAGTGAGAGCAAAGGGAAGGGTACTCGACTGTATCGGACATTGTCTGTGTTACACATTTTTCCAGTGCTTTGTTTATTTTTTCTTGTAATTTTCTAATTTGTTTGCAAGTAGCCTCAGGCATGTTTGTGTTTGATATCTCCACATAGGCACACACTTACACATAAACACCCCTCTGTAGATTCTGTTGGTGGTTGAAGCCGTTTACAGTGTCTCCCTTGGGATAAGGTCTTATTTGCATAGCTCGTCTGGAAAACATTTCAACTGCTCCATTCCCAGGTTTATCAAACACTGTATGTGTGTGTGTGTGTGTGTGTGGGGGGGGGGGGGGTGAAACAGAGAAGGAAAGAGGGGTCAAGTCTTGTTGGTGTCTGCATAAGAAAAAGGTTCCTGCAGAGACTCAACAACTTTCCAGCCATGGGAAACAAATTTGCACAAAACTCTCCAACTCACTTATTCATGGATTATAGACAGTTATAAATCTTTCATCTATCATTTATATTTTGTTGATACAGATGTGTGTGACAAGTCTGGCGGTGTTCAGTGTTGTTGCATGTTAAACATTTAAAACTCCTTACCTCCTCCCTTCCCATGTCCATGTGCCATTTCATTTAGTTACTGTGCATCATAAGCTTCTTTGTCATGCCAGAATCTAATTTCTTTGCTAATGCGAGAATATGGCACACTACTTGATAGGATGGCCACTCACATGATTAATTACAGGCGTTTTCATGCTTGCATGCTCTAAAGCTTACTCGGCTGCAGATATCCCTAAGGACTAATCTTTTTCTCTGATTTAAGGCATAGTATTTGTTCAAGACATGGTGGGGATTCATCCGTAGTTTTTCCAGCAAACGTACGTGGAAATCAATCTATAGCAGTTGGTGGCAAAACAAAAAATAATCCTGATACAGCAATTAATGACAGTGATATTGATTTTGTGTAGAAAAGGGGTTTATCCTTTCCCAAATATCAGTTGCCGTCCTGGAGACCATACAGATGTTAAACAGGATAAAAACACGAGTAGGAGGATCTGACTGCTGTTTGATTGAACCATGGCTGAGCGCCCTGCTTGATAAATCTGGCGAGTATCTGTCTAAATCCTGTAAGTGTGTCTGAGTTGTGGCCAGAGCCACAACTGAGTGGCCAAAGCAGACATGATCTATGGTTTTTTGGAGGTGGTCCCCTTTTATTGAGTGAACTGATAGGTTTAACTGCAGCATTAGTGATGGGGATATAAGGGCTTACAATGTTTTAAGTTCAGAGGTTAGGATCTCTGTATAGAATGGTAATCCTGCAGGATTACTAAGACAATCTAGTGAATATCTGAGGAAATCCGTCACTGAGGTTCTTAGATCCTGTGTTTGTATGGATATTATGTCCACTGTCAGTGTTTCCACATGTGTTTAAGCAATGGTTCAAGGTTTGAATGTACTAAGTGTGATATGTGAGAAAATATCATCATCTATTCATTCATGACACTTGGTTTAGCATATGTATGGGCTAATACTGTGGAATGGTAAAGACCAATAGGAAAAGCTTGACAATTCTATACCCCTTATCATTGTGTTTTGTCCAATATCTATTTGCATTTTTTTCTGCTGGGGCCTAAAGTCTTTCCTAAACCAAGCAAAAGGAGACCTGCAAAAGTACAGAAGTAGATGTGCATTCTCACATACTGGAAGTTACACAGCTCTATCCTTGTCTGTGTTCTTGACTAAACATAAAAGGCTCCAAGCTAAGCTAAAAAATGAACTTAGTTCTCATCTGTAACATTCACAAGTGATTGATCAGGGTTTTTTTATTTATTGAGTAAAGGCTTTCCATCCCCTACCTTTGGTTTCTGGCTCTCCCTGCGGCGAAATGGCCAAATGGAAGACATTCAATACCTTTACACTGACGGGATTCCCTTTGGACAAAAGGAATTGCACACATACACAGACCACACATACTTGCCAAAGGGCTCTCCCTGCAGATGAGCTGGGTCATTTTTCATTACCCTGGCTCAGAGGAATCAAGTGTGTTGTAATGGAGCACCGCCACATCAAGCCAAAGCTATGGGGGGATAAATCCAGCCTGTGGAGCTGTGAAGGCAGATCAGACAAGCTGTGGGACAGTGTGTGGTATGGCACTCCTCGATTTGTCATTAAAATACCCCTGATGAAATCGTGGAGAAGATGAAGAAAAATGTTCTCCATTGCATATAGTTTCCTACCAGGATGCCTGTATTTTTGCTTGCCCCATCTCTAGTTTTCCCCACTCTCTGTTGTACCTGTCTACATTACCCTTTTCAGACTCCCTCAGTGAATTGTGTGTCTGTTTGTCAGGTGTTAACAGCTGAAGCTAGTGTTTTTGTTTTCCATTTTTCTTTATGCTTTCCCTATACTGTTCTTCACTGCACATAAACCCTCTTACGTCACCTGAGCTGCTATAGCCTGGAGGTAAATATGGTGGTGGTAGGAAAGGAGAGTCGGGGTGGGGGAAAAGCAGAGGATTCTTGACTATATGTAGACAGTATAGAGAATGATTCGATTGTCACGTGGATCATTATGAATGTATTATTACTAACCCATAAAAATTCAAAACCCACTGGCAACCACATTCATTTACGGATAAAAAAAAAAAAAAAATCCTATCAATACATGTAAATAATTGATCTAAAATACAGTTTTTCATCTTATCATGGTCAACAGATCCTATGACCCATTTGGATGTTCAGAGGCTCTATAGTTACCATGGAAACACTGTCATCTTCTACAACATTGATTCACCAG
>JAPSES010000249.1:9028484-9057526 GCA_029822895.1 Maxillicosta whitleyi
TTTTTTTTTTTTAATGCCCCTAAATTTTAATTTGAGCTTTTATGGACGTAAATTATTATCAGTGAATTAAATGTAAACAAAAAAAAAAAAAAAAAAAAAAGGTTTAGAATGCAGAATGCAAAATACTGACCATATTATTAGAATTAATGGTGACAAATCACTTCAGAAAAATTCAATTGGGAACTGCCACAGAAGTAGCACTGGGTCTTTATGGGTTAACATTGCTTGAATTGGTAAATGAGGAAAGCCTTTATTGTACGGCTTCTCACAAAAACTTTATACTTCTCGGTTATACCCTTGCCTGTTACAGTGTCTTAGCATTGTCTTACTCTGCCTCCTCCTCCTCTAAGTGCCCTACATTTCTCCCAGCGTTTGCACTGGGGAGGGAGCTAGATCTCCCAGAAAGTTGCCATGACAACTTTTGTTTGCATCTTAGGTTGGAGAGCACAGGAGAGGCAGGCTGGTCAAACATTTATGTGCATTTGTGTGTCCTTGTTTTGTCCATACTGCTCCGTTAAAAAAGTAAGTGCTGTTGAGACCTTATTATTTTATTATATGAATGGAAGCTCATCCAAAGCTGATGCCTTGTATGATGTTTCCTTTATTAGTCTGAAGGGTCTTTAAAGCCCTTGAAGGACACACACACCACAAATGAGAAAAAAATAAGACAGAATTTGGGCTCTTTTTTTTCCCCCCCAGCCCCTTTTCTGCTCTCCTCTACTGTTCTGGATTCAGGGTACATGTTTATAATAGCCTAGTGGAATACATTAGGACTGTGTCACATACACACCAACAAGAGATCTCAGACAAGACTGTTTAATATTCAGCATGCTAAATGATTAGAGTGTTTGGTATTCTACCCAGTCACAGGGACAAGGAAGAAAGGCCACTGGAGTTCAACTGTGTGCCAATATACTGTGCCCTTGAGTTTAGGCCACAAGCTCAGTCTGTGTGTATTTGTTTATTTGCTTATGAGAAGCTGAACGCAGACAGACGATGCACAGAGATAATGATAGTTCAAGGAGAAAGATTCATCAATCAGCAAGGTTTAATGGGTTTACAGGCAGACTAAGTAGAGGACACCCTGTGAAAAAAATCTGAGATACAAGTGCAGAACCAAATACTCTGTCCTACGTCATTGCCTTTCTGCATGTACTATTAACCGTATCAGTGAACACTGGATCACTCAGGTCGACAGTGATTTCACACAGTGTAAATTATAGATGAAGACAGGAGGTGTAGGGGTAAGAGATCCCTCCCCTGTGAATGCATCCCTCTCTCACCCACACAAACTTGCTGACAGCTCAGATCCTTGCAGATCAAAACCCCCATGATCAGTAAGACTATGTTTCATTGAGATAAAAGTCCAGAAGACATGACATCATGTGCACCTATTTGTCCTGATGCTTTGTGTCCTTCTTGTGAGTCTCTTGGTGCTCTAGCTCCCCCTCTCGCACCAACATTTCGCTCCTTCTCATAAGGTGCTTTAGTCACTGAATCACTTCTCATTTTTCATCTAAACAAAGTAGCATTAACATTGTGTTCATAGTGGCTTTATGAACCTTGTGCTCCATTCAGACTAATGTTCTTTCAGTATCTGGTGTGTGTCTGATGGTATTTTGGATTTGCTGACATTGGCCAGATATGCAGTGTAAAACAGGAAAAATTATTTGCTACTTTTTTATTGCTTTTCTTTTTTGTTTTGTATTTTTGTTCATCTATGTATATTTGAGTGAAAAAAATACAGACTTCAAAATAATCAATACTGCATTTTGTTGTAGTACTGGTGTTTTGTTTTTCTTGTTTGTTTTTTTTTTTATAACCAAGTAAATAGACTCAGAAAGTGGAATATGCTTTTAGAGTATTTTGAAGGCAGCTCATCATAATAAATAAAAAGACTGAAAGGGAGACAAGAGAAAGCATTCAAGGAAGATGACCCATACTGTCTGAACCTGAACCAAAGGGGCCACTGGTGACTTCTCTCAAACTGACACACTGTGGCGCAGTATCATTTCAGTATAAGCTTTGTTCTTAGATGTCATTTCAGGAGACGTTCACTGGAGTCTTGGTTTAGGGTTCTCTGTATTAAATATAACTTCTGACTATATATGAGCACATAATAAATGTGCAGAGTTGTACATCTACTGCATGTGGCATGCTTTTTTTAAAGCACTTGGTTTTGGCATCACGAAAAGTGGTAGAAGGAAGTGTACACAGGAGGGTGAAGATAGGCTAGAAAAAAGGTTTCTGCTGCTGGATATTCCATTTCTGATTTGCAACATAACAGTCTGCTTCTCACTCCTTAGAGAAATGTTTATGCTCTGCTGGATGGGTTCCCAAAATGCAGTCAGTCAGTTATGGGTTAAAAAAAAAAGCTAAATCAGACAAAGATATGTTTGAGAGATAAATATTGTAAGAATGAGGCTAAAAATATGAGAGGAGCAGGAATTCAGCAAGGTCAAGGTGAGGTTAGTGGTGCTTTGACTACAGGCCATTGTTCAAATGTGTGCAATCCAAAACTCTAAGACATCTTCCTTCTTTTTCTAATGATAGTTGGCTTGCCTTTTTTGCAAAACATTTTTATTTAGAGTTCCTTTAGGGGTCATCCATTTTTTTCCAACATTTTCAACACCCCCCCACCCCCACACAAGTACATAAAATGTTGACAATATTGGCCCATTCCCAAGCCAGCCCCTATGACCTAACCCTATCCACTAACCCTCCGTTTGCACATTCACGCAGATGCCCGCTGTATTAAGGGAGTCCCAAACCAATTACCTCTGAGGGGAAGTGGCTTGTCAGACCCGGTGCAGAGCTTTTTAAAATTTGAGCAAAAAAATTGTCCATTTTAATGGTACCAGAAGGAGAATTTTTGTATGTAGGTATAAAGTTTATACTTTTCAGTTAACGGCTCCACCCACATAATTCTGGCTCTGCCTTTGGGACCGATTTGCTCAGAGTCCAGCCTATGCGCGTGTGAAACAACATGTTTCACATTTGATCTGGGCAAACAATTGCAGTCAAAATGCCGCTACAGTGTACTGAAAATAAGCGTATTGGGAGAAAATGAGCGTATCGGGTCAAAATTTTAGCGTCGAAGGCCACTATGCCACTTTGCACTAACTAGAAGACTGCTTAAACTGTTGAACAGCATGACAGCTGCAGCACAGCCAACGCGTCTGTCCATCTCCATGGTAATGGTTCCTTCCTGTTTCTGGTAAAGTAGCGAGGGCATCACACTCGTTTGGCATCACTTTTATGCCCTCCCCCTTAATCAGGAGTGCCCTCTAAAGCTGCAGACGGAACTCCGTTTGGAGTGACACTTGTAGTGAAGTGGAAGTGAGTAGGGAGTGGTTTCTGTTTCAGCCATAATCTACTGTCTGTGGTGGTGCAGTGGATACGTATTTGGCTAGAAAGCCATACATTGTGGGTTTGATCCTACTGTCGGCATGACTTTTTCTGAGACTTTATTTTTGTCTTGGGTATCGACATTTAATTGACATTTTGAAAGCGTACATCCCTCATTAACGTCCTCCCCCCAGGCGTACGTTTTGTACGCTCTTGAAACTGTTGAAAAAAATGGATGACCCCTTAGTGGTTACGGCAAGCTAGTGAATACATAACTGCTGTAACTGCTGTTTTACAGTATCACATCTATAGCGTGCAATGGGACACTGAATGATTTTTATTGAGTATGAAAGTAATGCGATATTGTTGAAGATCAACTGTGACGATCTCTCATCAAAAATAAGATGTCTTTTCATAGAATGTTCAGCCCTCCATTAGACTTCACAGACAAGACAAGTCAGAGCTGTTCTAGTGACACATAATGATCCAAACCCTTACTAAGAGACTTCATACTGTTCTTTCCTTTAATATGTTACCTGCCTGTGTATGATAGCCAACTTTACAAGTGTTTTATACATGTAATTAGAGGCAGTTCTTTTCTTTGAGGATTTTTCAGCATGAGCTCAAAGTCATCCCTCATATCTTTGTAATTCATTTGGGATTAAGGCTAGTGGATTTCCTCTGGGTGCATATGGCACGGAAGTCAAGATCTGAAGGAAGAAATGGATTTTTGTGGATTCAGCGCAACAACAGTTCAAATCACATAGAATCTTTATTCTGCCTGCCGAAACGCTTTGCTGCACTTTTCCAACTAAAAAGTCCCTGTGTAGTATTTTATAACCTAAAGTGTCTCCATGTGTCAGTTTTAGTAAAAGTTGCGATTGGGGATATAAATGTTGGAAAAACATCTACAGCAAAAAAGAGAAAGGTTTTGGTAAAGTCTGGAAAAGCAGTTTTGTAGTGAAATGAGAACAAAGCAGTGTTGGCTACAGAAATATCTTCAGTTTGTTTGAAGTGCCAGTGTGTTTCTGATTTTAAAACGCCCTAACTGGAACCACATTTCTGTCCCAAAGTCACTCACGGGCAGGAGGGTGGAGTTCACAGACACACACAAAAACATGCATGCACACACATATACACACTTGTACAAACAAAACAGATCTCTCCCGGTCAGTCGTTTCTCTAGACATTCCTGGCTGCCTTTGCATGACCCTCCCTGTTCAGTGTCTGCCACTATATTGAGCACTAGATGGAGAAGAAGAGGACAGGATTTGGCCCTGCTATTGTTTTTTTCTTCAGGTTTTCAATAAGCCATTGAACTAAAACTGCAGTGCACTGAGAGCTCCAGTATGTGTTACTGAATCTTCTGTAATCTAATCTGCACCACATTCAGATACTGCTACGTTAAAACTGATGACAAGTCATAAACCCATTCAACTGTAATGATGTAAGTCTCATAAATCATCATAGGACGCCTTGTGTCAAATCGGGCTAGCTTTCAAAGTGACATGTTTAAGAGTGTGTGTTTGTTTAGTCTCCATAAATATGCAAAGACAGAGGGGCCAAGACAGACAGTGAGAACCATGAGTGTGTGTGTCAGTCTTAAATGCCTACCGCAGCGTCACACAGGGTTAAAAAGATTCTCCATCTTGCTTCAATTAACTGTTCACTGCTGTTTATATCACATTCCACCAATATAGGTTACCTTTTCCAGCATAGACCATCAACCCTGTTCCCCTGCTCGACCCTAAAACCTGACTTTAATACCTGCCGCCTGTTAAATCCACCTCACCCATCCGTATCTTTCCCCTTTGGACCCCTACCCAAAGAACTGCACCAGATCAGCACCTCATTAAAACCACATCTTATCCCAGAATAGAGCCCACTGGTTCCATAACAAGGCTTTGTCAGAGCCCAGATATGTCACACCTCCACGTGTTTCTCACCTTATGCATCTTGGCAACACTTTTTGTATGTAGGTCATTGAAGGGTGACCATGTATAGGGAGTTTAAGGTGCATGAGCTTTGAAAGTGACTCACTAAATCACAGCTGTTGGTCATTGTTCATGCCTTGCTTCCTTACACCTTCCTTTTCCTCTCTGTCTCATTCTGGAGGTCTGTTCCCCTCTCATTCAGCCAATCCAAACAGGAACAGTATTTCATAAACTTGTGTCATTTAAGTGTCCAGGATCTTCCTCCTGCAATATTTTTTCTGCTTTCCTCTTCTGTTTGTTTTGTCAGATTTACCCTGTTTGCCCCATGCTGGTGCTGTTCTGTTTATTCTCTCTTACTGTACACTAGTAAATGAACAGACCCTATTGATAGTAAACTGAGGAAGCTTCCAATAAAAGGCAATATATGGGACCGGAGAAAGAGGAGGGAAGACTGTATGTATTAAAGCCAAAGAAAGAGTCATCTGGAGATGTTTAAGTTGGACAGGCTAGTTTCCGGTGTCTGGAACAGGCCAAAAATATCCAGAAACAAAAAAAATCCAGCAGCAGGGGAGAGGGTGCACCTCCTGCTTTCTCATGTGACTATCTACATTCAGCAAACTGAGCTGAATGTTGGGCTTTCACCATGTTAGTAACTATAATAGCAATGAATTGTAAACAGTTTGTACTAAGCACAGCAAATTAAATTTCATCTGCATGTTGCTTAACTTCAGGGAATAAAGTGTTTCTGATAAATCCTGCCAATGTAAGATTCTCATTTGCCATATGTCACACATGGTGCAACTGTATTTTGCTCTAACAAACTGTATTTGTGTGTTGGATAAACCACTTAACAGACTGGTCTAAAAACTGGCCAGTGATGCTGACAGCGAAACTTAGCTGAAGTTGTACAACATATGACCATGTGCATGTACTCCATGTGGCTCTGCTGTGTTTTCATAACAGTAAGGATAAGTCATGTTGTAATTCAATAATAGAAAACAGACTAGTCCTCGCTTGCATTCAGAGACTTTACGGACTGTAGCCATAGGCTTAGCCCTGCTTTGCAGATCATATTAGTACAGCATTTATGGTACCAAAACCTAGGCTGATTTTGTTATGTTAACAACTTGTGGTTTCAACGGCTGCTGCTCCAGCTGTGTAAGGTGAACACAAGTGCCCAATTTAGGTCAAAGAAAGAGATTCAGTCCAACGGCTGCAGTGGACTGTAGGCCAGGAATCATTTAAGCTCAACCTGAGCAGGGAGATCTGTGTTTAAAAGTGCAGACAGGAAGTGACAAGCTGGAGAGAGAGAGGAGGGGAGAGAGACCAAACCAACTGTACCTCATGGTTTTCTGTTATTTTAGGCTTTGTGTGCATCTTTTAAAAACCCTGGCACAAGGTTGTGCATAACTAGATTTCCAAGTCATATGAGGATATAGGGTGTTTCAAGGGAACCTTCCTCTCCTACAAATGAGAGCATTTCTGGAACCTGACTTCAGATGGCAGACAAATAATAACAGACTCACACTGCTCATTTACCAGCAGTGCATCATTTGTTGTGATGGTAGACTATCGGTGTGTTCACATAGATGTCTGTTTGGATTTGTAAACGCATGCACGCGCAGAGAGAAGGAGAAGGAGGAGAAGGAGAGGTCTGCAGTTTCTCATGGCTGTGAGCTGCTGCAGAAAATTTCCCCTCATCTCCTCCTCTCCCCGCCCCCACATCTTGCCTCCATTATTCCCGTGTTTTCGAAGCAACTCCGGTGACAGCGAGAAACATAGCTGGCAAGTGAAGGCTGCCCGGATCCACTGAGCCGTTCACGGTCTCATCTGCCCGTCCGACACCCCCCTCCGGTGCTGACCGTTGGTACGGTCTCTGGCAATCAGCACGTTCACACCGTTAATGCACGGTGCCGGTAGGGAAAAGGGGGTTGGTCGACCGGGACCATCCCCGTGAGAAGCTCTCAGCTCTCGGAAGGAGGGATGAGGGAGGACGCAGCACAGGAAAACACTCCACAATCGCCGTCAATTAGCGCCGAGTTATTCCAGTGTTAAATGACGAGGATATGAGATTCAGCGGCTGTGATGTGTTTACTGGATGTAGGAATATACAGTGATTGCGTCGCTGGTTACTAACGTTAACTAATGGTCACTAACATGGATGCTGATGTGCCTACCTCCTTAGGCCGGCCGGAAAAATGGGTGTTTTTTGATTATTTCCTGGCAGTTACACGCCTCGTTTCTTTTTGGGATTAATCTGTAGACTGTGATTTTTTTCCCCCTGCCTTTTGGAGCCGGTTTTTGTGTGGGAACCTCAAAGGGAGCGTTTGTTTGCAAGGTAACTAACTAAAGATAACGTGACCATCGTTGCAAGCATCATTGTCAACTGCATGCCCGTCTGTCTGGTCTGTATGTGTGTGTGCCACTGTAAATCTGGTGCCAGCTCCAGCAGAATAATGAAACATTGTGAGCCCCTCTGCTTTGTACAGTAGGATTGGGTTACATTCTTTATTTCCATCTCTTGTCTTTTAATCTCTGTGTTGCTAGTGAGTCAGGCCTGAGGATGTAGGTTAGCCTATTCAAACCTGACAAGTAATGGGTCAGAAATGTTAGTGGATTACACAAACCGTGAATCACACACCAAAATGATGATGGAGCAAGAACCACATGTGCTATGGAGCCATGTTTGCATTTGTGCATGAAGTGAAGTTGTAAGGCATGAATGTACATTTTTAGCAGCACTGTTGTAAAACGTTAACAGCATATATCCGAGGTCAATGTCAAATCACACAAGTTTAAAAAGCCCTTCTTTTCCCAAACAGTGTGCTGGCTCCCGTTGAAGCATCATCATAAATATCATCCATATTCTAAGCCCTGTTCTATTTTTACCTCTATTTAATGACAACAAGCTATTCATAGAAACTTTATTACATCTGGTTTCATGGTGGATAGAAACTCCACAGCATGTGTCCAATACCACAAAGTGAATTTTATAACTCAAACCCATACGCATCTGTCTCTGCCAGATTGAACTGCCTAAATTTAGCCTCAAGGCAGTGATTTGTTACCTTGACATTAAGGTTTGTACTATTCCCAGGTGCTTCAAGCTGAGAGACTGTGAGTGTGAATGCATAGCTGTCGGTGTGTTTTTGTGTATGTATAGTATATTGCCTGCACTGCAGTTTAATAAATCCACACAATAACAGACTTCTGTAAAATGTTTGATCTGTAAACTGTAGTTTTGTTATCTCTATATCTGGAAGAAATGTCTAGTGTCAGCAGCACTAACCTTCTACTTAGCTTCATGGTAGCAATTAAAATCCCTGTTTACAGTATAAACATAGAACGTTTTGCAAAGGTAATGTAACCCCAAGACATAAGGCTGTGGGATGGAAACAAAAGGCAGCATTGGAAAATGTAAGAGTGTGTGTGTGTGTATATATGTGTGTGTCACTAACTGTGTGCACAGGTGCGCCCAATCTAAACCCTCAAACCACAGGAGATCAATGGTGAGTGGGAGGGTAAACTGTACTCTTCAAAGTGTCTCAAAGCCACACACACACACACACACACACACATACATACAATACAAGCAAGACTTCACATAGGAATGAGTGTTGGGACACAACTCTGTTACTCCGTACGCTGTCTTTTTCTACTATCTTCGGTTCTTCGCTAAATTCTCACCTCTCACCTTACACTCCAATGCAAGCTGGCAGTAATGGTGAGAAAGTAGGAGTATGATACGCTCATGTTGTTCACATGCCCTTACCAAATTGCAAGAGCCTCAGGTGGCCAATATGATCCTCATGGTTAAGAGTTACAAACCGGTTACACATGTGCTTCTGTTTATTGAATATGTTTTGGAGGAAGTTCTTTCCTAACGCTTGACAATGAGGATGTCTCTCCCCACCTCTTCTCCTTCACTGCTTCTTACTCTCCCTCACCCCACCCTACTACACACCCACACACACACCCCACCTCCAACCCCATTTCTCCTGGCTCCCCTCCCCATATCCCAGATGTGAGGGAAGTGTAGGAGGGGCCAGAGGGTGTTTGTGGTCCTCAGGGTCCCTGCTTCCTGTTAAATTGCAGAGAAACTCCACACGTGCTGAAAACACTAGTGTACACATATGTTGTTCTCACACAAACATATGAATGCACAGATGCAATTTATATCTCGATACATATGTCTCACATGTTTCCCCAATGATGCTAAACCATATAAATGTTTGCATTTCATAACAGACCACCACTTGTCAGACAAGGATGCAGAAATAACTTGGCTTTGTCTGTCATATGAAATACTTGGTCTAACTTGTGTGTGTGTTCGAGGCGCTTAGCTCCCACAGTTGACTGTTTCATCATTGCACCTGCTTCAGTGTTTACGCCTGATCTTGGCAAATGGATAATATCCGTTTCTCTGAGCTCTCTTCTGAAAACATAATATCAGCAGCACAGACAAATGGCAGGCAGCTTCACTCATTGTGGTAGTCCACTGTTTGATAATGGATTTCCTGCTCAAGCAAGAATGCTTGAAATGTCAGTGAGGAATTGAACAGCACAGGACGTTGTCTGTATTGGCCCATTGTGTGTAATGAGCTCATCTAACCCTGTTAAAATTTCACTGAGGTTACCACAAAGAAGCACACTTAAAGCTTGCCTTACAGCACATGCTTCTCATAAACAGACAGTGAAACATTATAGTTTTAATCATGTTCTTTTTTTTTTTTGACTGTTACAAGCAGAGCCCAAAGATTTTTTGTTAACCAGCAACATACTAATAGTCCCTTTTTTGTGTTTCTCAGATGACAGAGGGGAGGCGATGTCAGGTCCATCTCCTGGATGACAGGAAACTGGAGCTCCTTGTACAGGTTTGTCTTCTCTTCCATTCTTCCTTTCATTTTCCTCCACTCTCTCTTGGCAGAATCTCATTTCCCTACAGCCAGAGAGAAGTGATGTGTAGTGTCCTCGGAGACTCAATTACTGCTGACAGAAGGAAATTTGGTCAGGAGTCGGTGACTCTGCTCTTTCTTGATGCTCACCTGATCTTCATGCCCCCCCCATTCCCCACTAATACACACACATACACACACACGCACACACACACACACACACACACACACACACACAAGCGTGCATCAGACTCAGCATTGCTTTACTCTTCCTTTGCAAGCCATGTATTCAGACAGCAGTGTTCAGTCCTAATGATGTCCAAAACAGAAAGCCTTACTTCCCCTAAACCCATGCTTCACTGCTCATTCCTCATCCCCATCTATCCCAGAATGCCTTGGTGATCAAGCTACCAAACAACATTGTCTAAATGTCTTTCAGCCTGTACATATGTCTGTACATCAGTCAGTTACCTTCTGTTTAATTGTCAGTGCTTGGATTTAATCTTGAAATGACTTAAAACAAAGCAGCATGCCCCATGCCATCCCCTCCCCCTACTTTCAGCCCTCTGTCCTCCCAACAGGCCTTTCTGCTGTAGTGACCAAAGGCATCAGCGGTACCCATAACACACCCATCACTCTCTTCTTTGCCACTGAAAACCACTATTCTGCTAATCTATCTGCTAGGTTCATTCTGTTCTGTTTTACTCTGATACACATACTAGTTTTATAGCCTATTATTGTAACAGGTTAGATAATTGACAATATGTATTTTACATCCACAAAATACATCATATTAGACAATGTTTTAGTGTGTATGTTGTGTAGAAGATCAATCCAGTCTTCCTAGCCTCACATAGCTCCTTTCGGGTCAGACCATTACCTGTTTCTACTGGAGACAGACAAAGACAATAGAAGGTAATTGCCCCAGGAACTGGCGAGCAGGGGAGAAAGATTGACACTGAAACTTGGAAGGTTGAGAAGCAAAAAGAAAAGTGAGATGAGAGCTCAGGAATGGAGAGGCGGTAGATGACATACAAAGTGGAGAAAATGGAGGGGAGAGCTGAGGATAGGTCTGCTGACTTTCTGATTTGATTACTCTGCCAGAACTGATCCCGTCTTTTAAATTGGCAGTGCTTTCTGCTCTTCTTCTACTCACTCTCTCTCCACTTCTTTGACCTTCCACATTTCTCTCGTCATATTTTCTTGTCTCACTAGGCTGCTTGACACTTTGTCCTTTTCTTCAGCCTGGCTTCAACTATCATCTTCCGAAGTAGTAAAAGTAAAATAATTGTAACATGTTGAGATCATTATTTTCAAGGTTTTTACAGGCACATGAGGATCAGTTCTGTGTGAAAGTCTCTCTTGTTTACTGTCATAGATGAACACTGTTAACAAAAGCTGTAGTTACACTTTGCAGAAAAGAGGATGTTATTAACAAACAGTTGTCATATAACTCAGGATGCTGCACTCATTTATACTCATTCTTCTGCTCTCTGTCCTCTTTTCTCCCTCTTGAGCGGATGTTCAGTAGGCCAGAGAATTATTAGTGGGGCCATAGAGAATTACAGTGTTGTTCTTAGTTTTCCACTGAAACATTCAGGTCCTGGACTTATGCGCAGAAAAATTATTTCATAAAGGAATGTGCATAACTCATGAGCAGTCTACAGAGTTACTAATTTTCAACTATTAATGCAGGGCTCCGTATGTTTCATGTTTTAATTTCAGACGATACAAGGTCAGTGGAAATCTGTTGCGGTCTTGCATTAAACTTTTTATAGTCATCCCAGGTGCATAGGTCAGCCCCTCAAAGCTTATTTGGGCTCATTTCTGTCACTGACATAACATTGACCAGCTGTTTAATCCCAGAAGTGTAGTTTACCTTTTTCCTCTTCCTCATCCCCTTCCTGCTACCTTTGATACGTAGCATGTCCTCCATGGTTTGTTTATGGAGCCAGGAAGTATTTGCCATAAAGCCCACACATGCATTGCCCAGGCTGTAAAGGTGGACTCTAACCACAAAATACACCTCTGGGTCAAACTATGTGTCAGTCATTGACTATCACTCCCCAAGGCTGGAGTGGTACAGAATGAGGACAAGTTACAGTAAAAGAGTTGCTCCTTACGACTTTCCAAAGTGGAAGTGTTTCGATTTTTATTCAGAGTACTCGGTTTACATCCTAAAATGGAACTGTTAATGCTGAAAAATGGGCATTTGGCTGTAAAACCTTTTCCTTCCCCACCCTTGGACTAAGTAGCGCCACTGATAAATCAGTTTACATCCCATAAATTTGAACAGACCTCGAAGCTGCCAAGTTCCTGACTGGCTGTTTGTAACTTTGATGCCAGCCAGCTGAGTGAGCTGCTGTTATGTGTTTGTCACTTGTCTGTGGGTATGCTTTAGCACTTGCACTTCCCTGTAATTCTTACACTGTTAATTACCTGTGCTGCTGAGGAGGCACAGACTAAATATCTATTAGAGGTAATGCTGTTTAAGCTGGCAGAGAGCTTACTGTCTGATAAATGGATGTATATTGTCTGTGTGCATCTGTGTGTCTGGTGTGTGTGTATTTGTCTGTACGTGATTGGAATGTATGTCTCTATTATTATTATCATTATGAGTCTACATATGTGTGCACTATCCATATAGTATGTGTGATTCACTATCATTATGTATCTTCTAGAAAATCCATTAGCTGTATACGTAGGCCTATATCATTGTCCATATTAGCTATAGTATCATACTGTATGTGTGCGTATGAAAAGTGTGAGCAGTCACATGACGAGTGGTAACACATCAACTTTCTATTCTATTCTATTCTATTCTATTCTATTGTCATCTATTTACTGTGTCCACATGTCACTGTACAGCGTTCATGGTTCATTTTACTGTACTGTGGATATTGTTTAATTGATGGCATTGCCAAAGCAATTGACTGCTGTGCAGTAATGAGAGACCACCACTGTTTGTGTCCTCAGCGGAACCAAAACATGTATTATTGCTGATACTATAAAGACAGGCTTGTTCTAGACCCAAAATGTCAATTCTCTTCAAAGAAGCATGTGGTACTCTCACAAAGCGCTGCTCTTCCATTTTGAGACACAACAGAGCTAGTTATCGCTTTTGCTGTTGTGTTTAGTTCTCCAATCCCTGGTTTAAATCAAATAACTAACATCTAAAACTGAATGCGACCACTGAATGAGCATAAATGGGTGACTGCATCATGACGCTTTCGTAAGCACGCTCATGATACATCAGTAGATAAATGGGACAGCATGAGGCGTCTAAAACTGTTTTTCCATTAAAAGAGTTGCATGGATGCCTCACTGGAATGTAACTATAGATTATCATAATGTGCAAGTAATACATGGGAGCACAATTAGCCTATATGTTAGGTTGAGCTTCTCAATCTCTCTCTCCAGAGCCTTTTCGTGTAGTAGGATCACTGTAGGCACTCGTATATGAGATCTAGGTCAGTGGCAATGTATGTGTGCATGTGTGTGTGTATGACATCACTAAAGTCTCTTTAAATAGCCCTCAGTAGCTTCTTTCACTGAAGTCGTAGCTGTGCTATGAGTAGATCGTACAGGACCCCAGGGGGAGATTCTTAGGAAAGTGCACACTATGACATGATAACTGTGGGGGTATGAGTGAATGTGTGTGAAAGCATGCGTGTCTTTCCACTGTCTTTAATGATCTACTGATATAACATATGTATTCCACTTTTATGTTGTGAGTAAGATGCATAAATGTTTTCTGTGGATGCATGTGTTCATTTGTGCCTGCAGATTTGTGTGTGCATGTGTGTGATGAGAGACAGCATGTAGGCAGCGAGGCACACCCATGGTTAACCTCAGGGTGGGGCATACTGTTACTCAGGATGTCACAAACCAGCAGCATATGGCAGCAGTCCCCAGCCTCTGCTGGGCTTTAAGATGCTCTGCATGCTCTAAGCGTTGTGATAAATAGAGGTTGTCATCACATATAGTTTGGACAATTTTCCACAATATTAACTAGCTTGCTAGCAAATTCTTGTGCTAGCTGCAGCCCTCTCCCTGCAGTACTTTGGTTCAGCCCATAGCCATGACTCTGCAGTAGAGGTGTGGGTCAGAGAGGCGGAAAGGAGGGAGGGAGGGAGAGGAAAGGCAGGGTACCTGCACTGTCAGCAACATCCACACGCTCCATCCATCTTTCTCACTCTCTCTCTCTCTCTCTCTCTCATTTATCTGCTCCTCTCTTGCTCTTTTCCCTAGTGTTGGATAGAATGCTTAGTCATTGCAGTAAATCAATAGCTGATACTTTACCATACAGTTCTGCCAATTGCACATGTCCGTTTTCCATTAAAACTACATTTTGCACTGTGAAAAAAACTATTATCTCACACAAGGCAGACTCAGATTAATAAAATCATAATAAGAGCATAACTAATTCAGTTTTTCTTTCTTGCAGCCCAAGCTTATGGCAAAGGACTTGCTGGACCTGGTGGCATCTCACTTTAACCTCAAGGAAAAAGAGTACTTTGGAATTGCATACACAGATGAAACGTAAGTCACAGAAAAAGGAATACCGTTATAAATTACCACGCCAATACTCTGTTGTTCAATTCAGTATGGTTTGCTTCCCTTAAGTTAACAGTGTAGGTCCATAACACTGGGACCAAACTGAGACTAATAACTGAGGATCACAATAGTTTTTATTGTAAGGTATAGAAAAGGGCACTTTTACAGAAAAGGCAGAAGAAATAAATAAAATAAAACTAAATGTAATATGCTGAGTACCAGTCATGGAGATAGTCAACTGAAAATATTTTACATTTTATCTATCACATAAAAATCTGTAATATCATAGGTATCTTGTTTGTATTATAGGAAGTAGTTTATTTGAAGCAAATGTCTTCAGTTATTGTGATCAAGGTCAAGGCCTAACCCCACTATTGATGTATCCTTGTTAAACAACATTAAAAGTCACAGTGATATGAAATAGTATCTGCTTCTCGGCCAGCAAAAGCATCAGTCTGTGTTTGCCAGAGCGCTTGCCCTGAAGACTGTGAAATGTAAAACTGACATTCAAATTAGATGGATTGTGGTTGGTGACCTGAAAAACAAAGGCACAACAGAATGGTAGTCCAGAGCAAGACATGCAAACTTTCTATTGATTTACATACAGGTAAACATTGATATGTCCTTTGTGTTCCTCAGTTTGTTTCATCTTATACACCTTAGATGTAACAAGAAGAACTGGCTCCTGCTCTGTGGCATTTACACAGCTGCGGCAAATACTGAGACCAGTGTCAGTGCAGCAAAGCAACATCATCTTTGCAGTGTCAGTCCCACAGGGCTAATTCTATGATGTGTAGATTTGTTGTGTACGCCTGGGGAGTGCAGACGCCTCAACTCTGACCGTGGTCAAAGAGACTATGTAGGGGAGAAAAAGGGGGAGGGAGAGTGACAGAAGAATGGAGATTTGGAGTGATATGTTGCTCAGTGATTCAGGAGAGCATGTAGGGTTACCAGGGTGACAAACTGTCTCTGCAGTTTCTCTGTGTTGGAGAGGGAAAGAGAAAAGACGGGCAAAGGGTACAGGAAAAAACACAGAAGATACAAATTGCAACCAGGAAAGGAAAATAGCAAAGTCCTCAGGAGAAAATGTTCTTTTTTCATAATAATGCCTTTTACAGTGTTCAAATCTTACCATCCTTGCTGTGACAACATGAACATCTTTGGTTTAAAGCATTAATTGATTGTTTTTGTCTCATCAGGGGCCATTTCAGTTGGCTACAGTTGGATCGCAGAGTATTAGAACATGAATTCCCTAAGAAGTCCGGTCCCATTGTACTCTACTTCTGTGTCAGGTGAGTCTTTTGAACAACTCCCGTCACCTTGCCAACATGTGCTGCAGTCGTAAATTGATTATGGTTTTTAGTGTGTGTGGGAAAGAGAAAAAAAGAAGGTGAGTCTCTGTATTGTGTGGATTCATGTGTTAATAGAAACAGATTAACAAGGTTAGTTATGACAGGCCCCAATGAAATTGCTTTGACCCACATGTTTAACTCCATAGGACCCTCTCAACCAATCACGAGCCTCTTAAGCCTCATCAATATGCACTGCATGAAAATCCCATCAAATAGCTTTGCTGTGAATAAGTGCTATACTCCAAACATCACAGCAGAAAGCTTTCCCAAAGGCACTGTAATTTATTGTGTACATCAGGTCTGTACATTCTCTATATGCCGAAGCAATTTGAAAACACTACCAGGCTGGTCTGTATAAGGTTACCTTTTCATTTTAATGCTAAACAGGGCAAAAAAAAAAAATACTGTGCTCCTTGACTCAACCTGCCATAAGGCATGTGCTGTTGCTATATTGGATTTCTCAGAAAAAGCCAACTTTTCTCTGCCCCTTTCCGACAGGGTTATGAAATAACCCTTCTGACCCACACTCCTCCCTCAGACCTTTTGTACTGCTCATACAATGGCCCTACTCATTTATTAAACACCCCTGACTCACATGTAGACACTGTATTTTTGGTGTATATGTGACTGAAATACAGAGGTTGAATGTTAGTGTGTGTTTGTTGTATATGTGGGTGTTTGACTGAACACAAAGGAACAGAACAGCACTGTGACCTAAGAAGAGATTTTCTAAACTAAAAATGCACAGCCCTTCCAACCTATTATCTAATCGTGAACACACAAATGCATCGTCAGAGGGAAAGCCGAGGCTTTGTTTGGGGTCTCCCGGTGTTCTCTGTACCCACCATATCTCCATGTCACACCCCAGGGAGGGAGATTTGGTTAGGCATGTACATAGTGATGTGACGCACAGGAGCTCAGCCTCACAATGTGTGTGAGTAGTCTTTTCCAGGTTGACATTTAACGCAGCTCGAGTAATTCACAATGAGGCGACTATATGTCAAATCATATTCTTAGTACATAGAGCAATTGTTCGCCATATTTAGTGAACAATGACATCATTGTAAAATGCAAGTGGGTTAAGCTGTGTAGATAAGATGTGTAGTATATTCCACTATGTCTGCTTTGGCCTTCGACTTTTTAGTACAGTTGAATCAGTTAGCACAGTTCACCAGCAGTGTTAAATTTCCCTTCTCTTTTTCTGCATTAACTATTGAACCCTAGGTGTATGTATGTGTTTTTCTTGTATGTGTGGTGGTCAGGCTGAGGGTCAATGTGTGTATTTACATGGACTAATAGGTGTTTGACGATGTGCTGGTGGTGCTGTGACACTGTGAACTTTGACACCATTTGCAGGCTCCATCCTCTCATCTCCCTCACAGTTCAGTCCAATCTCTAACCTCAATCTCTCCAAATGTCACCACCCTCACCCCCCACACTTCGCTCTCTCTCTCTCCATCTCTTGCACTCACCCACACACCCACACACCACCTGATTTCTTAGGCATACGTGCACACGTAAATGCAAAAATCACAATATAATGGAACATCACTCAGCCCAAATGTCAAACCTGAATCCATTATACCAATCCCAGCTTAGTTTTTATTAGGAGCTGATAGCGATTGTCTTTAATGTGCATGTGTATTGTCTGCACTGCTGAATACATGTATGTAACTGCATGCATATGTGGTATTTGAATGTTCAGTGCTCGATAAATGCTATGGAGATGCCCACCCCGTGCTGATTCAGTGGGGGCATTTTTGCATGGTTGCTGCTGTGTTAGCTGTGTGCAAATCTCCCATCAACACCGTGGCTTTAATTAAATGTTCACACTGAATATTGACAAGGCTGCTCACTCTATCTTGCAGCTCAATGGGTAACGCGATTTAAGCGCTCTAATATTGATCCCTCTACAATCCCTCTCACTCAATACATGCACACATTCATATGCGCACAAATCGACATATCCATTCACATGTGCTCATAGGAGCATGCGCTTGGGTAGCATTTATAAGGATATGTTGAGTCATGCACTCAGAATGATAACACTTGACAGGTGTATGGACATCGCATCAAGGGAAATAGAAGAATATATAACAAGGGACACCTGAGAGTATTTGTGTTGTGTGGGATCATTTTGATGCAGAGAGAAGCTAACAATAAGTAGCTTCCTAGCATGCCATCATGCCTCCCCTCTGGGTCTGCATGCATTGAAAAGCTAAATTTAGACTGCATTATTATGTTAGTTCCATGCTCATCGCTCTGCCAGAAGTGGGTTACTGTGCTGCTCTTGCCAGTGTGTGACAGTATGTGTGTGTTTGTGTGTGCAAGTATTATATGTGCATGTGGAGAGACTACACACTGCTGATCATGCAGAGAGGCGGACAATGTGTGAAGTGCATCATGTGCACATTCACTGTGTGTGTGTGGATTGTAGAATGTGCACACACTCACAAACTAATATGGATCTTTGCCAGCCATTGTGGTGAGAGAGAAAAGTGGTGTAAGGGGGAAGTAAAGGATGTTTGGGTACAGGGTCTTTAATATGGTCTGCCCCCTCCTGGTTATTTTGGCCATTACACATTTTCTGTCACACACACTTGCGCACAGTGTAATTACACTACTATACTCTGCATGGTTGTAAAGTGACACATTTTGTTTCTGAAGCAAAATAATAAGTTTCACCTATTATGTCCTTTTGTTCACCTGCAGCTGTGTTGACACATTTTGTATTTTTTTCAGGTTCTACATTGAAAGTATATCCTATTTGAAGGACAATGCCACCATTGAGCTGTTTTTCCTTAATGCCAAGTCCATCATCTACAAGGTAACTCATTGTTTTGTTTTCATAGTGTGTATATAAGTAATATTGGCCAACTGTAACAAACATTTTTTGTTCGTTATTTATCACTTTATCCTCTATTTGAACTGTACAGATAAGAATAGCTAGGGTGTTTTTTTTTTTTTTTTGCAGTTTTGCATTTGAAAGTAGCATTCTTCAGGACTTTGAAGGTTTAATTATAAAGAGCTTTTGCTGGTGTTGGTGTTATATTTACACAGAGCAGCCTTTACATTACCCTATTTTTTTTTTTTTTCAGTATATAGAGATTAGCTTGCACAATGATTTAGCAAAACAGGAAATGTGAACTGTTTTCATCAGCTGTTTTTTATTATGATATATGTTGCCATACATTTCAGTAACTTGCAAATGATTTTATGTTTTTACTGTCAGTTGTTACTGTTGAATAGCCTTCAGTTGAGCTTTCAGAGTTTCCAGAGTTATTATAATAAACACCTCTGACAAAATATGTATCCAAAAATCCCCATATATTAGGGACTGAATACCGCTACGAAGTACTAGTTGCATCTCAAGGACATTTGTGTGTTTTTTTAAACTGAGGGGGAAAGAATGTCAAATTCAATCAGCAAGTACACTTTTGTCTTACACTGAGGACTTTCAAAGTGCTTTACAGGCCAAAAAGTAGAACATTGTTTAAGTTGATTCAGAATATGTAGAATTGGAAGTGAATTGGCTGTGGGAAAGGAACACTCTAGTTTTGTTTTAAAACTGTACAGTTGACATTTAAGAAACATCTCAATTATAAGAGTAGATGATTCCAACTGAAGAGGGTTCAAGTCATCAGAAATAAAGTGTTTTTATGACGATCGTAAAGCAGTTATTTATCTTGACAGAAGGGGGCGTACAAGTCCTGAGTGGAAAAAAAATAGTTGAAAGGGCTGTTAGAACAAGACTTCCCAGAATAGCACACAGATCTGCCCAAAGTATAAATAGTTTTTTTGAAGTTAGGTCATTTGTACTTCAGGAAGACAAATCTGTTTTAAGAAACTGTAATGTTTTTTTTTGTTTGTTTGTTTGTTTTTTTACCAGACAGACACCAAGGTTAGTAGTAAAGGAGTTATAGAAATGGTCTTTTTTGAAAGGTGAAGAAAATACCTGTTCCCTTTGTCTTATTAATCACAAGTCACTCCTGAAAGTACATCAAATTGCATCAGTTTTAAACACAAATGATCCTTTTTACAAACCAGCAACCAACAAAGCCATCACAGCAGTAAAAATATTTGATGTAACATAAAAGAAAAAAAGGTTTACATTTCTGTATTAAGGCTGTGGTCATATTTTAAAGATGTGCCTGCAATTTTTGTCAAAGATGTTAGACATATTTTCTTCTGTGGTATGGAAACAGACACCGTACTAAAACATGGAGAGTGTGACGATTTGTAGTCACAGTGGGTGGTAAACCTTGGCCGGGTTTGTTCTGTGTAGTGTTTCATCCTGGCTGTCTGATCTCTGAGGCAATTAAGAGGTGGATTGTATAGGGAACATTCCTGGCATGCTTGACCCACGACTCACTGCCCACTCACCCTTTTCCCTTTCCCCTCATGATACATACAACCTCAAGTGTATATACATGCAAAGGATGAGACCACAAACATATCCAAAAACTACAAAACTACAAGTGCCTACAAACACTGATTAAAATGTATTGAACGATCTGGAATCCTGGGAATATGCCCCCCCCCCCCCCTCTCGTTGCCCTTGAACCCCCCCTTTAGTTTGTTTCACCAGTCTCTGAGCTCCATCGACATGAATGGGTCATGAAATTAGAGACAGCAGAGGGGAAAAGAGGAGGGGAGTGGTGGAGCGATGAAAGGAATGACCAGTTTATGATGAAGAAATGAAAATGTGTGCATTTTATTTCAGCAGTGGAAGAAAGTGTATCTCATGACCTCTGTATTTTCTCTTACAGGAGCTTATTGAAGTGGACAGTGATGTTGTCTTTGAATTGGCTTCTTACATTCTACAAGTAAGATAAAAAAGGGATTTTGTGGTGTGAGTGAGTGTGAGTGCTTGCGGATGACTGTTTCTCACCATATTCAGAACACAGAGCCAAAGACACTAGTTATTCCAAGGTCATTCAATCTGAAGTTTTCTTCCAAAACGTCCCTGCAAGGATTTGATGCTGATTGACAATGATTCCACTCACTCACTGCAATGACACTTGAAAGTTTCAAATCCTAAGAAAACTCAGCTTTCTTTGTGGGATCCTGGCACTCACCTCCATTCTTGGCACAGTTATTCAGTTGTAATGTAACACAGAGCAGCAGAGACGTTTTTGACTTCAGTATCCCCCCCTTAAATATCAATGTCTCCCACTTTCTCCCTTGTTCTTTCTTGCTCTTGTCTTTCTCAGAGTAGGTCAGTGCTCTAACTGAGATGCAGCAGGGTCATGTTACACCTAGGCCGGGCTGAGTGGTGTGTGTGTGTGTGTGTGTGTGTGTGTGTGTGTGTGTGTGTGTGTGTGTGTGTGTGTGTGTGTGTGTGTGTGTGTGCCTTCAATGCAGGTGCAGATGTACAGTATCAGGTAGCTGCTCTGTGGGCCTTTTAGAGGTTTCACTCTAGACTGAGGTTTAATGTTTCTCTTTGATTTTAGCAGTGGGCCTGACTACACACTCACCTAAGCAAACACACACATCTTGCACATTTTTGATGGCCGTTGCTCTCAGCTCACATGGCAGTAAAAGTAAAGTGTCTTTTTCTCTCTCTCTCCCTCCCTTCTTTTCTTCCACTTTCTTTTCAACAGGAGGCTAAAGGTGATTTCACCAGGTAAGCACAATGCTAAAACCAGCTGTACACAACGCACATGTAAAAAAGTATACACTGTGTTTGTCCATGCAGCCAGGGGGGTTATGAGGGGGAAAAAAAACAAATGTTACAGGAGTGATATTTTGCATTTTTAAATGGAATTGGGCATTTTAAAACATTTCCATGTGGTCTACATGAACTATAAATGCTATGTTTGGGTCTGAATTTTTCATTAATTAAACTCCACAGGTCCATCTTCAACCCTGTTTCTGACTAATTACACAAGACTGGTTGTTTTGAGCACTGGCCCTTTAAATGCAAATGTGCCACATCACACCCCAAGTCCTCCAGGTTGTTAACCATGCTGTTCTGTTTGTTCATTAATACAACCAACAACTAAACATTTTAGGTAATCGATTCAAAGTTTGGACATATTTTCAGTTTTTAATACAACCGCCGCTGCTGACAAACAATTATGTCGTACTCGGACAAAAATCTTGACGTAACTAATTAAGCAAAAATTAAAACAGGTTGTAGAAATCCACTCGATTTTTGCCGGAATGAATATAAAAATAGCTTTGCTGCACCTGGAGGGTTCAGATTTAAACTTTTTATACTATTAAGGTCCAAATACACAAATAAATGTACCAAATACTAATAAAAGTGCACTTAGCAAAATATGAGCCCTTTAAAATCTTTGTCAGTGTTTGTGTCATTGTATGTTAATTCAGAAAGATGAGACAGACAGAAGGACAATAAAGATGCTATCAGCAAACCACAGCTCCCCTGAGCCTTGAGTTGCATCACTGAGAGCTTTATTCCCAAAAAACTGTCTGTCTGTGTTTTTTTTTCTTTCTTTTTTTTTTTTTTTTTTTGTTGGATGGCCTTTTACCATCAAACCTGCCATCATTGTTTCACTAATGTGAGCCTGCGCTGCCAATAAGAGTTTCCACATGTTCCTCAGATGTACTTTGCTGTAACTTTGGCCTGTATGTACGTATGTCATCCCTCATCCATTTATTCCTTTATCGTAGCACAGATAACGTACTTCAGCAACCGTCACCTCTGACCTCATTTCCGCCAGTGAAAGGAGCAAATAAACACAATATCCTCCAGTGGGCTGGAATGTGACACACTACGGAGACATTCCTTCTGTCCCCTCCCCCTCTTTTCCTTACCCCTTCCTCTGACACACACCACCTCTCTTAAGCCCTGTACACCCTGCCCTCTGCATATCTCCATGTAACCTTACACTCTTTCACTCCTTCATATTGGGTTCACTGTATCTTTTGCCGCTGCTTCTCTAGAAATTCCAATTAAGATGATTTATCTGCTGGCTCAGTAGATTTGATAATTCCACAAAAGAGCGAAGTAATTGTACTTTGTCTAATGTAAATCTAATTGTTTCATTAATTTCCTTAAGTAATTTTCATGACCTCACAAAAATAAGCAACTTCAATCTGGCTCGTTTCAGTCAATTTCCCATTAATAACTAATGGAAGTACATAAAACTGCTTAATATGCAAGTTGAAATTCCACATTGAACAGAATAAAAAGGTCTGCTTAGTCAACATGTGTGAAAATACACATCATGATGTCATGCTGCATAAAATATATTGCTTTGTATACACAAAATAAAAAGTATGAACCACCACCGAAAGACAATTAGTGTTTGATAGTATTTTGACCATTGAATGCAGACATACAGCTGCGTTCACAAATGGAAGAGCAGCCGGGCGGGATGAGCACAATTTCTTCCAGGGCTTTAGCTCATAGGTTGTCATGTTCCCAGGGCTTTCCCCATTCCTCTGGGGCCAAGGCGGAGGCTAGAGAAAGGCGAGGGGATTAGATTGGGGTTTTAGGACCTCCTGTGACTGAAGGTCTGAAAACCAGATCTGCTGCCAAGTGTCTGTGCCTCTCTTTGTGCCTTCCCCTCATTTATTCCGCCCTTGTGTGTGTGTGTTTTGTCTCCCGTCTCTGTTTTTGTCCTAATTTAACATCATTATCACCTATATTTCATTACTCCTGTTCTTTCCTCTGGCTTCCATGGTCAGGGTTTCTGCAGCTGTTCAGTGACAGTAACCGCCCAACATTTTCCTCCCTAGACTCAATGTAGTCATTTACACGAGGTTAACATTTTATTTCTAAGACTGTTGCATTTGTTCGGCTAAATGTTTGAGGTGTCTCTATCAGTACAGTTTCCCTGCCCTTTTGCCTACAGCAGAGAATGATGTTTTTGCAGATGTAGTTTTGACCATGTCTTGTGGTTTCTCTATCCCAGTAATGATGCAACCAGGTCTGACCTGAAAAAGCTGCCTGCTCTGCCCACCCAGGCCCTAAAGGAGCACCCTTCTCTGGCCTACTGGTGAGAGACAGATCTTAAATGAGGCAAATTAAAGCTCTAGCGCTCCTTTCCCCCTTATTTTTATTTGATTTCCCCTCATTTTCTTTCTATGTGATTTGTATTTTCCTACAGTGAAGACCGGGTCATAGAGCATTACAAGAAGCTCAGTGGGCAGTCCAGAGGGCAAGCAATTGTTAAGTAAGTGTGTGTGTGTGTGTGTGTGTGTGTGTGTGTGTTTATCTCTGGTAATTCTTGCGAGTGGCTCTGACCCAAACCCTTACATGTCTGTCTTTCTGTTCCTCCCAGTTATATGAGCATTGTAGAATCTCTGCCCACATATGGAGTACATTACTATGCTGTAAAGGTACAGTTTTTACTACGTCTTTTCTTTTTGCACGCATTCAACACACATTTTTCCTCAGTCTAGATCTGTTGCATTTAACAAAAATGATGGAGCGCTATTTATACTTTGTTGTTCTTTCTATCTACATCTTGCCTCCTCTCCTTACATTTCTGTTTACCACACATATGTTTTTAATATTTGATTCAGGATAAACAGGGGATCCCGTGGTGGCTGGGTCTGAGCTATAAAGGTATCTTCCAGTATGACCACCAGGACAAAGTCAAGCCCAGGAAGGTGAGACAGTGTTCAGAATGTCTCTGCACAGGCTTCAGTCCAATGTTTAACAAGTTATTAATTTTATGTTGACTCGTTTTGAGCTCAACAAAGGCTGGTCGACATGGGAGAAAAAATCCTATCGTGATTTTTTTCATATTAGACAATATTTCTATGAATATATAAATCAAATCCCTATTTTTGTGCAGCTTAAATCTTCCATTTCTCATAAATTTGTTGTGAATATGATTTATTTTCTGTCAGAGGTTGAACATGACAGATGCTGTCAAGTATTAAAAGAGAACACAAACAAAACAAACCATCTTCATGAAACAGTGCCGGTGGTATATATACGTAGGGGTGTGTTCCATAACTGGTGTGAAACTGAAAATGAAACTTAACACACTTTGAACATCTGTCCCATCCCTACTTTTCAGTAACCTGGTCGCCCATGATTTTGCTCAAATTTTCTCCCAATGGAAGACTCATTATTTCCCACTGCAGCCCAGACATTAGTGTGTGTACTGCGGCTGGTTACTTAATTATGATTAGCTCTTACGTCTGTCAAAACATGGACAAATGAATTCTATCAAAATTGTGTCGAGCATTTCTTATATTTGTATCGAGGAAAAGTTCTATCGTCATATACATGGTTATTGTTTTATGGCCCAGCCCTAAGCTCAACAGTTCATCAGTCTACTCTTATCAGGTCAATGTTTTGATTTATACTGTCAGGGTTTTTTTATGGGTGGTTAATATAAATAATGTGTTGCTATAAAAGGACCTGTATTCTTTCTCTGTCCATTTTTTATTACCACCATTGTCCATTTTTCCAGTCACTCAGTCTGGACATTGTGTTTGGGAAGAGCACTAACAATGCAGTACAGATACTACTGTACTGTCTGGAGACATTTAGTCTTGGAATGCTTTGTATCCTGTCTTGCTTTTATTTCTACCTTTCTGTAAACACAGTTGTCCCATTCCTCCCAGTCCATACATCCAGCAACTCATCTGTGAAACCCTTTCCTAACCTGACCTCTCACCTCTAGTTGTGTTTAGAGCCTTGATCTCTGGCGTACAGCCTTGTTTCACAGAGTGTTAATGGACTTAACAGCCCCTATAGGAACAGACCACCTCAACACACTGATAACACTGCTGCTAATAAATGCTCAGACTCACATACTCACACTCAGGAACTGGACTGAACTCTGAACTCAACATCCGGATGAATACTTCCTGTCTGCCACAGCCTTCCTGTTTGCCACTAACATTTTTGCTCTGAGTGTGACTACGTCTTGATTAGTGCATTCCAGTCTAAACGAGTGTGTCACCAGCGAGCCCCATTTCCACCTTTGTTTCCTTGTAGCCTTGAGGTTGCTTTGGTTCTGCATCACAATAACAATCAAAATTGCAGTCCACTGACACCCACTTTAACTCAGGGAACACAAATCCCAAATTGTAAAAGACTATTTAATGAACATACACATTTAAAGAGCTACATTATGGTAAGTTATCGTCCTTTAGTTTTTGAATAGGAGAAACATAATTTTGGTGTAAAACCTGGGCAAGAATGGGTTAATAGAGTTTCCACAAGTGACTTATCAAGCATTCAGCTGCCATAGCAACAGCTAGAGTGAGTCATTGGTCCGTTAAGCCTCAGTACTGACCCCCTCACTTTTTCTCCTCTCCCACTCTGTTTCATTTCATATCCCTATACTCACTCTCTCTCATGCACATACTGTATGCAAATGAAAAAGTAAAGTTGCAGCACCAACCATCCCATAAATGTGTGTTAAGTCAAAGGAGTGAAGTCCACACTTTAAATATTAGCTGGTGAAGACAAGGAGGAGAGTCAGGATAAGAGACAGACTCATTTTCTGAGCTGCTTCAAAGGACGGCATGTCCAGAAAGGTCACTAGATTATGTGCAAATGTTGTGTTAGTCATGCTAGTCACCACTATTTTAACAAACCGGAGAAAGAACAGTTTATTTTTGATAATTACTCAGTCCAGTACCAGTAACCGCTGAGTCAGACTGTAATCACTAAGTTGTCACTGCTTAGGTTTTCAGCCTTGTGAGTCAGTGAGGTGGGGGAAGAACACTAATTATAAGACATTTTAGGACATTGTTGTTCATCACAGTAAAAATGGTTTATTTTTTGTTGGGAAAAAAAACGTATTTATTAATAAGCAATCAAGTGATTTTAGTTTGTTCAGTGAAGTAGGTATGTGAAGCAGTTGGGTTTAATTAGTTAGACTGTTTACAGCAAAGATCCTGCTGTTTCTAAATGCAGCCCATCCACCACACCCACCAAGTTTAGTTGGGGTGTTAAAATACTTTTGCCCACTACTAACCACAGGGAGACGCATACAGTAAACACAGCCAGGGGTTTATAACTGAACCGCACATAATACTAATGCCTCATTAGTGTGTTGTGACTCGTTTAGGCAGAGATTATAGGGTCTGTATGTTGACTGACTACATTGACTGATTTAAAGCTAATACCCTTTGTCAGTGCTGTGTTGCATAAATGATCCAATGAAACATATAAAATTGGAGTTTCAATTAATATGGCTCATGTATTTTTAATAAACCTGCAGGGATACATACAGAAGAACCAGTCGCTGTTATATTTGTGTGTATCTTTAAAAGCAGATAGGACCATAAATTTCCCTCTTGTTTTTCCATAAATGCCATTTCACAACATTATAAGCTCAACACACACTATAGGAAGTACCTTCAGAGTTTTTTCTCCATCTCTATGACAACTCTTGTATATAGTATTTCAGTTCTGGTCTCCACCCACGGATAAAACAATAGCCTTTACAACCTTCATTCTGCAAAAGAATAATACCTGGCCCAACTACATTTATCCTGCTCCATGCTATTTTAACTTTTTATTCTTCCCATAATCCCCTGGGTGTCCCGGACTTTAAAGAAATGCCTTTACACTCTATCAGATCTGACCTTTTCCTCTGTTATGAATGTGTGCTCGGGACATGCATTATTATGTGACAGACTCTGGCTTGTGCACATGAGCACCCAGTTGTTTATGAATAATAGCCAGTCACTTCCTCTGCCTGTGTGTGTCTGTGCTATTGTGTCAGTATTTTCACAAATAAAGGAGGGATTTATATTAGATTCATGCACGGATCCACAACCTGCTTAACAATAACCTTAATAACAGCCTGCTGGGTTTGACTAAGCCCCTAAGAATCTGTTAGCACGCCTTTATCAGATGTGTTTTTCACTGTTGGTTGCAAAGACCATAAAAGTTTGATTAATACAATAGACGGTGTAACGGCAGCATATTTTAGGATTAGAATCAAAACAAAATGTCTATCTTTGAAGTAGTGAATGACCCCATTGCCCCTTTTATAAATCATGTGACTGCCATTAAAATACTCCAACCTTATCTGCAAACACGCACATGTACCGCAAATGGTGAAACATCAAAGTTCACTTTCAGCGATGCAGCAGGTCTCTCCAGGTGACGGCAAGGACAGCTTTAGTGGTCTTGTGTCTGAACATTGTTACCAGCCCCAGTCTTATCGCCACAGCTCTGCACTCACTATCTAGCCTGCCTACTATATTTAGCACCACGCTACATTAGCACTTCACACTCCATTGACAATATACGGTACAGTAAGAGCTTTGATAGTAACTCTGATTTGTCATGCATGTGCACAGGCATACACACAGAGACACGATAATACATATACATTAGAATTTGTTTACATTTTTTTTAAAAACATTACTCCACCTCCGCCTCTTCCCGCCCTCTCATCCCTCCCTCTGTCTATTGTTTTCCCAGACTCTTAAAATTCCTCCACTTCGACCTGTTCCTCCCTCCTCTGCTTTTCTCCCTTTTTCTCCTTTATCCTGTCATAACTATGTCTTCTACTTTGTTTCTCTTGTCCTTTTTGTCAGTTCCTTTAGCTTAGATTTATTTTGAGTACTAGTCAATGTGCATCAAACATTGTGTGCGATTGCCAGTTCTTTTCTGGCTGATAGATGCATCTCCTCTTAGGCTGCAGTTCTGAAATAGTCCACACTCTTTCTTTAACAAGAAACAGACACTGACGTCTTAGTCAGTGTGTGTGTGTGTGTGTGTGCGTGTGTGCGTGTGTGTGTGTGTGTGCGTGTGTGTGTGTGTGTGCGTGCGTGTGTGTACAGAGGTCTGACTAAACAAAGCAAGGGTACTTCAATTACTGGGTCCACAGAAAGCTTCATTCCCCCCTTCATCACTCCTCCCCTGACCCCTTGTTACACACACACACCTCCCAACCACAGAACCCAGAGCAGGAAGCACAGTCCCTGAGGGAGGGAGGAGGGGTCAGGAGAAGGGGAGGCATCCTAAAGCCCAAAGCCCCCCCCCCCCCCCCCCCCCC
>JAPSES010000249.1:9057626-9078246 GCA_029822895.1 Maxillicosta whitleyi
GGGGTGGCATCCTAAAGCCCAAAGCCCCCCCCCCCCCTCTCCCTCCTCAACCCTCTCAGCAAACCTACAGGAGGGGAGGAAACCTAACTTTACACACTCTTCACCAACACACTTACACACATGTCCACAGATGGTGAACACCCACCAACTCAAAACTTTATGTGAGCCTGTGAGGATTTAACATACCCACATGCTGTGGAGTACATCTTGGGGAAAACTTTCTCACCCCACTGGCTTTGGATTCATTCAAATAAGAGCTGATGGTTCATAAAGGGAACGGAAAAGAAGGGACGAGAAAAAAAGGCAAGCAACGAAAAGAAAGCCTCCTCCCTCTCACACTGTGTCTCTCCAGAGTGAGATCATCCAGCGCAGGGATCTGTTGTGGACAAGACCGCCTGGTCTGGACCTGATCAGAGAAATCCAGACTAGGTTCTGTGCTCAACCTCTACCTCCCTCTCGTCCTGCTCTTCTGACAACTCCTCCTCTGCATCGCGTCTTCCACTTTTTTCCCCTCCTCTTTATCCATTGCATTTTCTTTCAAAACAAATTGGAACATACAGAGAAGAGAAAAGAGACTCAAGGCTGTGGATATAATGTGAAGCATCTTTATCTGTGAGCAGCTCTGAAGAGTGTCTGTTTCTCTTGAACCTCAGGTGTTTCAATGGCGTCAGCTAGAGAATCTCTACTTCAGAGAGAAGAAGTTTTCAGTGGAAGTTCATGACCCCAGGAGGTAAATTTATATTACAATTCTCTGCAGGTGTCAGCATACTTAAGTGTTTTTTTTATTTACTTTGAGAAAAATGCCAAATGTTCCATGTAGAGACTCAGCTATTAAATATGTCATTTATTGGTTGATCACTGCTTTATCACATACTTGAGTTTTGTATTTTAGTGCTATTGAACTCTCCCAAGCTAGTATTTGGCAATGATACAATTTTCCTTTAGTTATGGACACCATCCAGTAGCTTTTAACTGTGCACTTGAACTATGCCATATGTGAATGGTGTTACAATTCAAAAAAGTACAGTTCAGTGCAGCAAAAAGAGATTGGGATCTTATTCGGTAATGGTTGCAACATTTGTCTTGGCAATGGAGCAAGTTATTGGGGATGTCCCGGTGGAGCCTGACATAGATTGATAGGCTGATTATTAACGCTTGTGGAGCCAAATGTGTGCACAAACATGTGCTCTCAAACACAGACTCACAGGGTAAACCCTTGATAGTTGACCACAGAAGGATAGATGACTGTGCATTAACTGTTTTTCAGAGGAAGTGACCTCTTTTTTGTTTATTTAACATGGCTCTATATGTGGAGTGTTATTGTACAGGCAGAGGGAGGGAGAGAATGGGAAGAAAAGGAGACAGGGTGAACCAGAGAGCAGTGGTGTTTTCTTTAAAAGAAGCTGTCATTAAGTTAAGCTGGCCCGTTGCTCAGCTACAGATGTGTGTTTAAATAAGGATGAGTAAACAATGGGGAACATCGTGTGTGGCTTTGCATAAAATATTTCTATCAACTTTACATGCCTGTAAAGATTTCTTGCCTTTAGCAGCTACCACAGCCGCAGTAATTGTATTAGCGCAGTGGCAGAGTAATTGGGTGGGATTGTTTTGACTGTGTAGCCATCCTTCGTATTCAGTGTATATAAGGAGGCCTTGTGTCCGCTCCTACTGTAGGGCGTCGGTGACAAGAAGGACATTTGGTCACAGTGGCATCGCTGTGCACACCTGGTACGCCTGTCCTGCCCTCATCAAGTCCATCTGGGCCATGGCCATCAGCCAACACCAGTTCTACCTGGACCGCAAACAGAGCAAGGTCAGTAACCCCGAGAGATAACATGAAAACACTGCCAACTGTGTTACAAATGCACATCATGAAGTGGTCTTTTTAAAACCATTTTTGCTCTTCTTTGTGCAGTCTAAAATCCATGCAGCACGGAGTTTAAGTGAGATTGCGATAGATCTCACAGAAACGGGAACTCTGAAGACTTCCAAACTGGCCAACATGGGCAGCAAGGGCAAAATAATCAGTGGCAGCAGTGGCAGTCTACTCTCCTCAGGTTAGTGCATGTGTGTGAGGGTGTGTATTTAACAGAGAAATAAGACAAAACAAAACAAAGAGACAAAGCCAAACAGGGACAGAGAAAGCCTGATGTGTGTTTATGTGTGTCTGTTTGAATGTTTGCTTGTGTGGCAGCAGGAGTGGTTCTTTGACAGCAAGAGAAACAGAAACAGCTGCTTCTGCACTGATCTGATTCAGTGCTAAATGTTTTCACACGCATACTCACTATCCACCCACTCACTGTCTTTCTGCATGTATAGAACATAAGACCCATCCCACATGTCCCCCAGAGTCATCCACCAGGGAGTACTGCCTCTAAATTTAGTGGGTGAGGGAATGAAAAGGGCAGCAGGTCAGCATTCAACTTTGTCCTGGCCTTTAAAACAATGCTTATCTGTGTTGAAAAAATAATGAGATTGTAAGACAGATATGTACATGGACTAAAATTAGAGTTTAGAGCGGAAAATGCTCATTCATACCCAGACAGCCATGTGAGCTGAAAAGGTTGAAGCATTTAGTATTGTAAGTTTAGTAGCTGTTACACAGTTTCCAACCTGTAGAAGTATTTGGTTAAGAAGAGCTATTTAAAACATAACCCATCGTAATGAATCAAACTGTTGTTAGGAGAGATTCAGCAGTAAGGTCATGCGCATCCTCATTTTTATCTCTCTTTAGGCTTCTTTTTCTAATATGATCTGATCATTCCTTTAATATTATTATCAGATGTCTGTTCCAAGCCTTTGGATTTTCCTTTTTCTGTCCTTTCTGCTAACCAGCTCCATCTAATTTACTGTGTCTCTGTCATATTTGTCTGTTGTTACTTGTTGTTTTATGTCAGTGTCATCTTTGCCCGGCAACATAAACATATCACAGGAAGTATGATGTTCCATCTACACTATGCACCCCTCATCACTCCCACAAACACATCTTGGTCTGAACGCGACTGCCCAAACTGTTAAATCTGTAGCACGTCACTCGTCTGATTCATTTGACATCTTAAGAAGATGGAAATGAGGCTACGCAGAAAGTGTCCCTCGAGTACAACTTGTTCTTTGTTTAGTGATGGTTCATAAAGTGAAGATCACCAAGCAGGATCACCTCATCATGAGAATTAGAAAATAAATAACATCACACAATCTCAAATATCAACAGCACATTCTCCGGCATCCATATCATTGAATATAAGAAGTGTGAATTTATTTGTAAATTAAATCTCATAAAGATAAATGCCTATATAACCACATATTATCTTTCATGTAGAATTTTCAAAAGTAACAAATTGACCTAAACATGAACAAATAAAACTCAAATTAACAAGTTAACACTGAATGAATCTCGTTGCCTGTTTTCTTACCAAAAGGAGGGAAAATGTGTTTTTGTTTTTAATCTTTGATGCATCTTGAAAGCTAATGAGATAATGCTTCGCTTTTTATCATCTTAGAAATTCTTGCTCCTCAGGTGTTCCAGTGGCATAGTTCTCTCTGTGATCTGCATCCCTAATTATGGTCCAGGGGAAGATTAGTTCTACATTACTGAGTTAAACTTTACGAAATATTTACAGTGCCATAAACAAACAATTCTAAATGATAAAATAAATATACTGCCAGCTGCGGAAAGTATTTCTCCAGCTGAGAAATTTACCTGTGAGAACATTAAAGGATTTCTTTAATATTTTTGTACTGAAAAATGGTTTTATACTTTGTATCTGAAGCTTTAGAAGACAATTTATCCACAGTAATGTTTCATAACAGATCACACAGTGGAAACAGTCAAACCACCATGTGTGTGTGGGGGGATGAATACTCAGAGCAAACATGGCTCCATCTTTGGGGCCTTGGAGATTGTGCGTCATAGACTTTGTCCTAAACTACACCTTCCTTGAAACATGCATTTACACAAACACATTACTAAAACTAAGTTCCTTATCAGAACGTTCCACTCACTTCCCTGTAAACTTCCTGTAAGGCCAGCAGGTGCATACACAATCTGCCAGTCGTCACAAAACCAAGTAAATACCAAACAAAATGCTCCTGACTTATGTGCCTTATGTTTTTTTGTTGTGTGCATCAGGTTCTCAGGAATCGGACAGCTCCCAGACTGCTAAGAAGGACATGCTGGCAGCACTGAGGGCCAGGCAGGAAGCTCTGGAGGAAACGCTAAGACAGAGAATAGAAGAACTTAAGTCCATCTGCATCAGAGAGGCGGTATGAGAAAACGTTTAACAATTATTTTAAAGCTCTTCGTTTCTTGTTCTGTACTTACTTCCATGCCTTCTCTCTCATCCTCTCCAGGAGTTGACAGGAAAGCTTCCTAAGGAATATCCTCTAGATCCCGGAGAGGAGCCCCCCACAGTGAGACGGAAGATTGGTACCGCCTTCAAACTAGACGAGCAGAAAATCCTTCCTAAGGGCGAGGTGAAGCCTTTACTCCTTATTCTACATTTTAAAAAAATACTGTATTTAGAGGGGTCTGTGTGTAATGAACATGTAGTACTTCTAACACCTGCAACAAACACTGTCATATGTTCCAGAAGAGTGTTTCAGTTGTAGCTTTATTTAAATGCACTTAATAATACTAATGTAATGGACTGTGATAATGATAAGTTGGTCTGATTCCTACTAATATCCTAAAAAAGCAAAGGAAACTGAAAATACAGAAAAACCATAGTTTAAAATGTCCTGGAGTTTGTGCTACATCTTTCTTTTGCTTTTTTTCCCCAAAAACTTATGCCACGACTAGATTTTCCAGAGCAGCAGAACTCCTAAAAATAGTCTGGCTGTATTCTCGTAACAGGAAGTGGTGATAGTAGGATTGTGTGCGCACTTGTATGTGTGTAAGGATGTGGGTGCGTGTCGCTGAGGTTGTATCCTTTGACAAGAATCCAATGACACGGTATCAAAAAACCGCCCTGCAAGCACAAAGATGTTTCTTAATCCACACTGAACACCTCAAACTAAGTTCCTACAGAAAACAAACACACAGCAATGCACAGAAGCCACTCTGGCAATAATGTGAAAGAACTGTTAGTGGGAGGGATTCCTAAGGACTGAGGTAGTCCAGAAGTATGTTGACCCAACTGAATACATCATTGCTCTGCCTCTTTGTAGGCAAGTAGAAGTGTGTGTTTTCGCACATTAAGTTTAGGTCATGCACAGTTTGTGTCACATGATTACTGTGAGTTTGTTTCTCTATAATGAAATTAGTGACTAATATAGTGCTACTGTAAAATACTAGTCTGTGGTTGAAGCAAATGCTGAGCAATAGACATGAATTTGCAATGAGACTATCATGAAAAAATGTTTTATTAGGATTAGATAAATGTAGAGGAGGAGAAGATGGATTGATGGCGAGGTGTTATTACTGTGGGGCTGGATTTCTCAATAGAGACTATCCAGTGGTGAGAAACTGTGGCTGCAGTGCAGATAAATGATTTCCGCAGTGTGTTTTCCCTGGCAAAGCTTTGTGTGTGTGTCTTACCAAATACGCTGCATGGGAGAGTTACAGTATGAATGCAAGTCTGCAAAGTAAGCGGTGTTATTTTTGGATTGCATCTAGATTTCTGATGCTAAACCTGCGAGTGAATCCAGCTTCTTTGTATTTTTAATTTATATTTGTGAATGTGCTTATGGCAGGAAGAGGAGCTGGAGCGTCTGGAGCGAGAGTTTGCCATCCAGTCGCAGATTACAGAGGCAGCCAGGCGTCTTGCCAGCGATCCTCACGTGAGCAGTAAGAAGCTGAAGAAACAGAGGAAGACTTCTTATCTGAATGCACTGAAGAAGCTCCAGGAAATAGAAAACTCAATCAATGAGTACCGGGTCCGCTCTGGCAAGAAACCTACACAGAGGGCATCGCTTATCATAGAAGGTACCAATCCACTCCTACTCACTTACGAACAGTAAAAAAAAGCACCGTCGATAAATGTGTAAACATGAAGCGGACAGTAGTAAGCTTCAAGAGTATTTTCTGGTGACACTCTTAACCCTTTGTCTGTTTTTTCTGTTGTGCAGAGGCAAATATTGGTTCTGAAGACAGCTCGCTGTCTGACGCACTGGTCTTGGATGACGGTGAGTGTCTGGTTTTTTCATTATTCCCGGTGACAATGTGCTGATCCCACTGTTCCTTTATAAGCTTCGGATGATGATGTAACTAAATATTATCCCATCTGAAATGAGGAATGTTCTAACATAATCCAATCCTCTTTGGATTTCAGATGATCCTCAAGTTACAGGTACTCCCAACTTCTCTCCAGTAGCGTCGCCTCACAAGGGCCTTCCTCCTCGGCCACCATCTCACAGTCGGCCTCCTCCACCGCAGTCCTTGGATGGCCTGCGACACCTACACTACACACGGACCGACTATGATAAATCACCCATCAAACCCAAGATGTGGAGTGAATCATCACTGGATGAACCCTACGAAAAAGTCAAGAAGCGTTCATCACACTCCAGGTATGCACCAAGTAATTAATAATTACCTTGAGTTTCAGTTACTTGTCACATCGTAAATGACTTGTGTGAACTCTAAATTTAATGTAACACTTATTGTTCATCTATATGTTTTTTTGATTGGGAGGGGTGCATAACATTAATCTTACATAAAAGGGTCTACTGCAGATTTATATTTAGTGCTTTAAAATACGTGGAATGTTTGTATGAACCTGATAAGAATATATCTTCTTTATGTCTGCGTCTAGTCACAGGCGTTTCCCAAGCTCTGGAAGCGCAGAAGCAGGTGGTAGCAACTCTCTCCAGAGCAGCCCCATAAGGAACCCCCCCCACTGGAGCTCCCAGTCTAGCATGCCGTCGACCCCAGACTTGAGAACCAGGGCCCCACACTACGTACATTCCACTAGGTTAGTCTTTTTATCTTCCAATTTCGTACTCAATTTCCACATATTACATTTCTATGCCACTTTAAAACCTCTGGCACCAGATATGTCATCCTGGGTTTTTCCTGAATCACTTTTGGGATATTACCTTGTTTTATAGCGTTTTCACAATTAGATTCAAGACCTTCGTGAATCATTTTGTTCCAGGATCATACCCTACTTTGTTTTTTTTTTTTTTCCTTTTACAGGTCAGTGGACATAAGTCCCACACGTCTGCACAGTCTCGCTCAGCACTTTAGGAACCGCAGTTCTAGCCTTGAGTCCCAAGGAAAACTGTTGACATCCGACCATGACGCTCACCCGCACAACCTGGGCACACTTGGCAGCCCTGACTTCTTTCTCGGGCCAGGACGTAGCTCCAATGGGTCTGACCCTCTGGACGACTGCTCATCCTGTACCAGTCAGAGCAGCTCAGAGCATTACTACCCGTCTGGTGGACCCTTGGCCCCAGGCAGTAATCCCAACTACTCCACTCTGGGCGAGGACTCACCCTCCAAAGCCAGACAGAGACAGAGGCAAAGGCACAGGTAAGACTTGTAGAAATGACAGAATCTCTCTTCTTATGTGGTAACATCTGTATTGGGGTTGACGTATACTGTATGTTGACCCCCCCCAGGTCTGCAGGTCACCTGGGTTCCTCTAACTCTGGCTCAATGCCAAACCTGGCAGCTAAGAATGGCTCTGGTGGAGGCTCCAGTGGAAGTGGGGTAGGAGGGGGGCACCATGGTGTCTACCTCCACAGTCAGAGTCAGCCATCTTCCCAGTATCGCATTAAGGAGTACCCACTGTATGTGGAGGGCAGCCCCAACCCCGTGGTGGTGCGGAGCCTGGAGAGCGACCAGGAGGGTCACTACAGTGTGAAGGCCCAGTTCAAAACCTCCAGCTCCTACACGGCCGGAGGACTTTACAAGGAGGCCTGGGGGGGAGAGGAGGGAGGAGAGGGGAGCGGTCGACTCACGCCGTCTCGCTCTCAAATCGTACGGACTCCGTCATTGGGACGAGAGGGTGGTGGAAGTGGAGGAGGGGGGAGGGCAGCAGTGTCTGAGGAGTTGCGGTGCTGGTACCAGAGGTCCTCAGGCAGTCTGAAGGAGAGAAGTCACTCACACTCGGGTTCCGCCTCCTCTGACACAGGGTCGCAGCAAGGGACTCTGGGACATGGTCGAGGGAGCAGGGTAGGAACACTCGCTAAGGGCTCACCAGGTGAGTGTGTTGGAATCCAGTCATGTCTAATCCAAATAATGACAATCTCTATAGATAAACTATGGAGCATGCAGTTTGTTTTTGGTTGTTCTTGTAACTGTTTCAAAGCATGACAAAAAGACAATGCCCCGTGTGAGGCTCGAACTCACAACCTTCAGATTATGAGACTGACGCGCTGCCTACTGCGCCAACAAGGCTTATGGAACATATACACGTTGCTTTTTGTGTGATGACCTCTGTGACCTAAGCTCATTGTTGAATAGGTGAAATTCCTTTGGCCAGTGTGCCCAACGAGGCTTGTAGGGATGCGTATCTATGAAACTGTCCGTACTGGGAGATGAATTATTACCACAGAAAGTAGTAAAATAAAAAAAGAGAAAGGATTGAATTGAACTCACATTTTTGGGATTTTGGGATTGACTTACTATAAAGACAACTTATTCACATATTTACTACAGGGACATCATTTTAACACCAAACAGCAGTCTGTAACACAGATGTGGCCTTTGACTTGTTACTTGTTGTTATCACAGTTGTGACTGATAGAGCTTTGTAGAACTGTGGTTCTTAGAGTTTGGTTTTAGCTTTCAGATTATGAAGGCTTGTCACTTTCACATCAGAAATTGGTTATCGTTCACAGGTCGTTTCCCATCAGAGCATTTAACATTTCCCTTTTACCTCATATAGACAGAGCTATATCTTCATTTAGCCTGAAAGTGATTATTCCAGGAGAATATTTTTTTAAATTAAATGTTAATGGGAGGTCACATAAATAATGTCTAAAACTCACAAGGACAGTCTATTTGCACGAAGACACTCATTTATTATTGCTCATGTCACTTTCAGCTATGTGTGTGTGTAAATTGTACATATCTAGTGTGTTGTGGAGGTTCTTATAATTACTTTTTAAGAAAGTTTTGAGGGAAAGGGATGCCCTATATGAGGCGCAAACTCACAACCTTGAGATTACTAGCCTGACCACCTGCTTACTGCACCAATGAGGCTGATACTGTGTTTGTTTCATGCTTTTTACATTATGACTTATATGTGACACTGTGGCCAGATCTCCTAGATTCATTGTTTGAATAGGTGAATGTGTCCTATGTGTTTTGTTTTCTTCATATGTTATTATTTTCTGTTATAACTCATCTGGACATGACTAACTATCCATTTTCCCTGCAGCTGCGTCCCCTCACAGCCAGAGGAGTATGACGCCCTCCAGTGAACACGCAGCCACACCCACACCTCCTTGTAGCCCACAGCACATCCTCAACTGGCAGAGCGGGTAAGACAACACTAATAGTGGCAATGAAAAGAAAAGTGCCATGTTATTTAGAGCTGATATTAAAAATGCACCTTGGCTAAACAACAACAACAAAACACTCTCATGTCACAAGCTTTGTCTGTTGTATCAGTGTCAGCTGATCACACTCTTGATCTTCACGCTCTCAACTAACCCTCCAGGATGATTCTCATATGGTTTTGGGGTGACAGTTTCAAACTCAAATGAATTCCCTCTCATCCTGTTCTACAGTTTGTGCTCTCAGTGTTTGACTTGTGTCCTCCTCCTGTTCCACTGCCGTTCACCTTCTTATTACCTAATATTGTTATTTCTCTCCGTCTCTGCGTCTCTTCCTCTGTCTGTACTAACCCTCCTTCCTTGTGTGTGTGTGTGTCCTCTCTCCTGGTTTAGAGGCACAGCAGACAGCTCTCCTACTGAGGACGTCTGTCAGTCTGCCCCTCAGCCCAGCTCTGATGCATAGAGGTACTGTCTGTGTGTGCTCTCTGCCTCCCAGTGGTCCAAACTCAGACGCACATCAGCAGCAAATACACAAGAAGTCATTGAAACACACACCATTACAGCTGTGCCAAATTACCCCACAGCCAGATTTATACTAGTGTAGAAAGAGTAGATAAAAGAAAAGAAAACAGCATTATAAATTCAGCATGTTTATCGCCTCTCATGTCTCCATCTGTGGGGGGCTGACAGTGATGAAGTTTTTACAACATCTTCTTCTTTTTCTTTCGGTGAAGGGATATGTGTTGCATCTCTGGCTGTATCTGTGATCTCTGCATGTGCTCTGCTCTGTGTTCTGACTGTGATGCTTCACTGTGGCTCATTCCTTACAGAACCTACTAATAGAAATATTTAACAGTGTGCCATGTGGGTTGTAACAGAACATCTGAAACCACAGAGATGAGAGTACAGAGAACGCTAAATAAAACGACATGCTTTCCTGAGTCTGTCTGATCCAGGTGTGTTTTCTTCCGCAGGTCTTTCAGTGACAGCTGTTTTCTCAGCAGTCCTCTGTGTTCAGAGCTGGCAGATGTGCAGTGGTACGGACACGACAAGGCTAAACCTGGAACCCTGGTCTGAGACCTTCTTATAGGGCCCAGAAAAGTCCCATTGCCCTCTCCTACTGCCTCGCCACTGTCCCTCACTTCTACCCATTGACAACCGATAACCTCATCCTTAAGGCCCTGCAAATACTCTGCCCCGACAGGACTGGCAGACTGGACTTGAGCCCCTCCCTCATCCCTTCCACCACCCCCTCCCAATCCTGCCCTTGATCCATTTCTTTATTATGCCCCCTCTATCACAGCTCAGCTGGACAGGGACATACTCGCTGGGCTCTGGTAAGGGCTAATATCACAGGTCAGACTCAGAAGTGCCACCTCAGATGTTAAACTTTGGCCCTGCAGCACCACAGAGCTCTTTATTTACTCACCCACAGCACACATGCAATTGGGCAAAAAAAAAAAAAAAAGGGGGGGGTGGAGCGAATGGCAGAGAGCACAGAAGAATACACATACAACTCGACAAATCCACATCATCAACTCCAGGATCTATTTCATATCTCACCTCTCCTGTTAACTCCAGTGCACTGCCACCCAGTCTGAGAAAACCTGCTGGATTTGAGCCACCAGTTCACAACTATTTCAAAGCCTAAATGAACTTATGTTGGATTTCATCATTCCCATTGTCGTCGCTTGTCTGTTTTTTTTTTTTGTTTGTTTGTTTGTTTTTTGTTTTAATTCCTCCCCTTTTATATTTATAAAAAAAAATGACAAAATGACATATAAGATGACCTTTTCCAAAAAAAAAACCGAAACAAAAAAAAAAAAGATTTAACCTACGAACAAACACTAAGATGACAAACTCCTCTCAGTTTATCCCACAACCAAAGACAACTACTGGATCGACTGGTCACACTAGGGGTCTCCGCCCCCTGAAAAGTGACAAAAGTCAATCAACTGTGTGAGGGAGCAACAATATCAGGAAGGTTTCTGGGACACTGTCTGGAATATTGACGAGGACTATAGCAATAACAAACATTGTTAAAGTATCCTAACTGGCTTTTTCCTCCTGTGCTCTGCCTGGTGACTTTTGAAGAAGGGATTATTAGTCCATCATAGGAAGAATTTGAAGTTGCCATTTCTGGGTTTGGTATTAACCTGTGCTTACTGCAGTGACATCATTCATGTTCAATTAATGTCTTTGGTCTTTATAAGATTTCTCTGTCTACGTGAGTTTATTTGTCCACATAGTGGGTCGTGAGCCAGACTCGAGCCATAGTGTGAGCAGTTGGGAATCAAGAATCATCCTGAAACTAAAAGAGGGTATCACGATGATGCCCTTTAACATTTAGACGTCTGCACTGAATCGTGTTTCTGCCAGTAATGTCCTCCCCTCTGCTTTTGTCCTGGCTCTGTAGTGGCTCTCACCATGCTGGGTAATCTGTCAGTCCCTTTGTAGCTCCATGTTTTCATCTGCCTGTCCATCTGTCTAGTACGACAGGAGCATCCCGACTGAACACACTGAGTCTGTCTTTATTCACTGATAGCCAGAACACACACACTGACAGACATATAATTTTATGGGCACACATAAATATTATTTTATCAGTGCCAAACATGTCGGTGCTTGTACTGAAACAGACACTCTTTTAAGACCTCCTCAGAGTCCACTGTCTATAGCCATTATATTAAACAGCAGCAGAGAAGATGAAGAGACTGATCGTTTGGATTCAGGCGGAGTTTATGAAGATGTTATTTGAACATACTTTAAACTTAAAGCACAACAGTGACAGTATCAACGAGGGCTGGTTTCAATGTGTTAATGAGTGAAAAACAAACAAACAAAAAAAAAAAGCTGGAAAACACACAGAACCACTTCAGCCAATGTTGTTAAATGACAGCGATCTTTTAAGCAGCGTATGGATTTATGAATTTCAAGTTGACAATAATGATTAACCTTCTGTCAGGACAGAAGAGAAGCCATAGCAGAACTGAGACGAACCCTCTAAAATAAAGAAAAATCTAACAATCAGATTCACAACAGGGTTAGAAAAGCACATTTGGTTTTGTATGAAGGAAGTTTAACTCTGCATGCTTTTGCTCTCTTTGATTCATTTCTCCCATCTTTGCCCTCAGAATTATTGTTTACCACTGTTCTTATGCACAAAATGGGACTTCAGTGGATGTTAAGTTTATGACAGACTTTAAACCTCAGCGATATTGAGAATTAGTCGCGTTTCACTCTGAGAGCGCCAGTGTGACTGGATCCGTGGGTGAACTGTGCTGTGTAACATGGGAGGAATGGTACGTGTTTTACCTTTACTGTCTATTTCGTGTGTTTCCCTCATGAACTGACGTCACCTGTAAATCTGCAACCCTCTGGCTGTTTAAAGAGAAGGATTCAGCCAGTTTTCTAAATGTTCTTCATCCGTACTCAGTGACAGAGTCCTCACCCGGGTATGGGACCAGCGCCCCTGGATTCTCTAGTCTATTAGAGGACAGGTTTGACTCCGCCTGTGGTTTGACACTCCCGTGCATGCTCTGCAGATCCAGTGACGAATTAAGACCCCAAAGACACCCAGCATCGGATTTTAATGTGCTGACATGGCACATCTTGCTACATAGTGTTGCCCTGCCCCCCACCAAAAATCCCATTTTAACCATGTGTTAACCTCTGACCTCTGAGCCCTGTGTGATGAAGTGTGATGTCCCCTGCTTCTGATCCAAACATACCACATTTTCTGTGCTCCATAGAAATGTATGAGGTTTTTGTATTAACTCCAACAGAAACAAACCCTTTTATCAGTCTTTTCCTGTATGTTCAGAGGGGCACCGTAAGGTTTTGTGGGGTTTTTAACATTCACATCCGTTGTTTTAACAATGTTCCATTTTATATGAACCAGTATTGTTTTTTTTTTTGTTTTGTTTTTTTTTTCAGTTCTGACATTTTAACAACCCTTTCAGGTGCTACAAAATGACCAGTTACTGCTTTGTCACGTAGGATCTAGACATCTCTTCACTGTTATCAATAGATTCAATACCAGATGTGCAAAATGAAGCTTATTTTAACAGACAGTTTAATAGTAGAACACCACACCTACCAGACAATAGAGCATGTAACTTGATTTTATCAGTTCTGTTCAACTGTAATCAGAAATTAAAGTTGTTGTAGAAAAAAAATGTGGAGTTGAAAAAAATAACTGAATTCCACAGTTAATTTATTCTTTTTTCTATTAAGAATTTGTATAGTAACTTTACATTTTTCAAAACTGTGTTGTTGGAAATTGATGAATTTTCCAGATGAGAAACCGTGGTGGTTCTTGAGATTATGAAAAATAAATTATTGATGAATGTTCTCAGATCATGCTTTTGTCTTTTTTCTTACATTTAGTCACACACTTATTCCCACATGGCTTTGATCAAAGTCGTTTCAGGACATTCAGGCAGAAGGTCAGACTATCACTAGTCTGACTTATCAAGGGAATCCCTCCGTGGAGCCGTCACTTCCACCTCCAGACACATTCACTCTGTTGTCATCACATCCACATACTTCCTTCTTATACAAGAGCTTCCTGTGGAATCAAGAGGAAGACACTGTCTAAACACCAAAGCTATTACTCACCACCAAGAGCAGACCATGAGATCAAACAGCTGCATCCAGACAGAAGGCCATTTTTTTTCTAATATTTTTTTCCGTTTCTTGCATTGTTTGGGTCATACCGTCATTTCAAAATAGGCTGGATTTAAAATGCACTCAATCACCCTTCTTTATGGAAAATACAAGTGTAGTGGCAAGACATGAAAACTGAACGGCTTGTATGTGAAACATGGGCTACACAACACACACACACACACACACCCAGTAGCTGTGTGTGACTGTGGCTCCTAACAGAAGAATCAGTTGTCAGTTTCTCCGAGGACAGTCAACCTTGTCTTCCTGCTTTCTTTTATTCTCCTTCTGTGTCCATTTACTAATGAATCCCATATTACTCTAACTCTTTGTACTCAGAGCGTTCCCATAGCAGCTCTCCCAACCAGGCAACAGCTGGAAGCTGTTATACAGACATGCCGTGAGAAACTAGCTCCACTGTGATTTTTTTTCACTTGTACAAGTCTGTTTGTGCATGTGTGAGTGTATATGAGACTGGTACAGAGGTGGTGTGTGACTTTGCTTTTTGTTCTTAATGAAATCTTTTAAATACTAAAACATAACATGCCCATTATAATGTGTGCCATATATTCTCATGAAGAATCTTTTTTGAGATACTTTTCTGCAACTTTTCTGCAACTAGACATTTTGTTTTTAGTTTTAAACATTAAACTTGGTTTTAGTGTTAATGTTACAACGTTTCCTAATATGCATTACATTAATGTTTTGAATTGAATATGTTCTGAACCAGGATGGTTACAGAAATGTAGGACATTTATGCACACTTTCAAAATGCAAATATTTATTTACAATAAATGAGTATTTTGTTAAATATGGCTTCACAATGTACAGATCAGGCAGATTTCTTTCCTCTAGTGGAAACAGTTCTGTGGATCACAGGAGTGTAGGAATGGAAAATCTTAAGCAATACTGCCCTCTAGTGTTTATCAAGGAAAGTTATCTCTGAGAAAGAAAAACAAGGATTAGCTTTGACATCAGTTAAAACAATGAACTGTTAAATACAAAATCTTATCAACATGTCCTATATGGGTTCAGCCCATGCTGTGAGTGATTTGCAACAGTTACAAGTTATTGTGTCATTTCATCTAAACAGTCATTACTTAGAAAAATGAATTTCAAGTGTGAGAAAATCAGAGGGGAGTGATACTGAGTCATTAGTCAAGTGAATAGTTTAAAAAAAAAAATCTAGATTATACAGTCATAGTTTAGAGCCTTAAAAATAACAGTAACTGAGTTTAGTTTAACATTGTGCAAGCAGACATGATGATCCTGTGGAAAAGTGGCTTAAATATGAAAAAGATTTAAGATCCTGGGGCGTCACAGACTGTATTCAACTTGCTCCAGAAGAGGTCCATTGGTTTCATCTGCATCCTGACAAACAAAAAACAAAAGCAGTTTAGGGTGTTGTGTATTTCTGATGAGTTTCACTAGTATTTTACTGGAAAACCACGAACACCACACAGAGTATTTCAACATCTACCATTATTATGATGAACTCTATAACTTACAGGCTTTAAGATATTTTACTGACAGTTATGATGAGTAGCTTTAGACAGATAGACACTTTAAATGTATGTATTTACCTGTGACACTCGATTGTAGGTCTGACTGTATGAAGGACTGTAACGACGTAAACCCCTCCATGATAGAAACAGTATGTAGAGAGATGACAGAAAACACTGCACACTGAAGACTATGGAGCTTCCTTTTGCTACAAATGAGCCAGCACGCTGGTGGAGAAAAGGCAGAAAAAGAGAGAAGAAAAACATTAACTTTGTGAAGGTTTTGTTGCCATTTCTTGGATATAAAACAGATCTATTAGCTCATAATGGGAAATATGTTCTCATATTCTGCACATATACGTACATGTCAAACAGGAAAGAGCTACAGCACCAAAACGTCTAATGTTTTCATACAGAAACCACCTCAGTGGGGTCTATTTGTTTCTACCTGTTGATCTGTGTTGAGTTCAGCTGGATCTGCAGGTCTGATGCTGATCACCAGCAGAGCAGAGAATCCAAAAACCAGACTGAAGAGGTTCAAACACATCAAGATGATAATCTGATCAATGGAAAAACAGATATAAGTGGTGCCAGGCACAACAAACCCCGCCCCTCACACGTATTGTATCTAATTTTGACATCAATCCAGCTGATGTCATCATGTCTATGTGTGTTGATGTCAGCATATCAACTGTCTCTATATATGTGTCAAGTTTGAGGTAAATGGAAACAAAGTTGATATTTTTATAGACATTTGAAATTTCACCCATTATAAGTAAATGGGGAAAAAAAAAAAAAAGATTTAAAAAAATTCATAATAAATTTGAACTTTGACCTACTTTCCCCAAAATGTAATGACATCTATTCTGGGTTACTGTCAGTCTGTAATATCAGTTTGGTATGATTTCAACCAATAGTTTTGCTGCTACAGACATTTGACCATTATAAGTAAATGGGGGAAAAAATTAAAACGCATAAGGATAAAAGTACATATATAGCATGTGCACATATAAGTTATATAGAAATCAGCATTTACCTTCACTTTGTTAACTTTTCTTTGAACTTCGATTGCCAGACAGCCAGCAGCCACATACTGCAAAAACACAACATACCATGAAACAAATGGAGTCCAATATTTGACACTGGTGCAGATGTTAAAGCAGATGTGGACTCACGAATATGCTTGACCACACAGGTGTCGTCATGGAAACAGAACAGTTGTAGCTCACACAAGCATGGGTGATGGTGGTTAGTATGCAGGCCACAGCACTAAGCACCTGCACCACCTGAGGGGAAATGGATGATATGAAGCAGCCGGATGGTTTAAAGGTATGTTTAGAGTTTGGAGATGCAAAGGAAGGTATCATCTCACCCCAACAACTAGAAGGCGAGTGTTTACCACAGTTGCAAACCAACGGTGAATCCTAGCATTTTTAAGATCCCCGTAATCAGTAACTTGGGTCAGTGGGCGGGATGAGGGCGTCTCCTTGAAATAAACATGGTACAGCCCCTCCTGGAACATGTTCTGTGTCATCTGTTATGGTAGAAAAAAAGATAACATGTAGGAAAACAAAATGGATGTTGAAAAATCTCTTCCCATACGTCGATCAAAACAACAGATTTCACAGGTCAGGTTTCTTCTTACCTTCCCCAAAGATCCTCAATTCAGTTATTATCCAAGGGTCAACATATCAACAGGAAATTGTCATCTAATAAACACTGAAAGCGTTTCCCTCTTGCTATTGTTCAGTGCTGTAGGCTACATTCACAGGGTCAAAGTTCACTTGGGTTGGGTGATAGTGACTGGTTGAAGTCCACTTATACGGAAGTGATTCAGGGAGGCATTGGTCATGACTAAAGATCATCTTATCAGCTGTCTACGCTGTGGCATGTGAGGACTGGTTTCATTTGTACAGTGAGTTAATATCATTTAATTTAGAAGACGTTGCTTTTCACCTAATATCACTATTTCCCTGAAACAAGAAAAGCAACAGCTTCATTTCCAGCGTGTGTTAGTACATGAGAGCTTCTATGAAAATGGGTTAATTTTTGGTGTCTGGCACTTTACCAGCTTTTTAGACTCAATAATTAAAAACAAATTTAGATATATCCCCCACCCCCTCAGCCAAATGAAAATTCATTGATTTTTGATAAAATATTGGGGTAAAAAATCTGACCAAAATTGGGACAGGAAACGCAACTTAGGTGCCAGTGCATTTGCTCTGGAAATGGTCTTATATACCACTATAAATAAAGAGAATGTGTTAAATTTGACAATCCTTGTGGTTTTTCTAATCCAAACATGTGGATTTTTCATCCAGTCTCATTCAGGGTTTCGCATGTAACCCATCGTGTCCACTCATGTTACACGCGAAACCTGCCCAGTTAAACGCATAAACCGAGTGAATTTGAAGTCATTTTTGTCTCAGATAATTAGTTAGATTACCAAAAATTATATAAAGAGTATATAAAGATATTTGAAAAAAAAGTAGTGCATATTTTTTTGTGTCCTTTTTACTGTGCTACATGCAAATTTTTGTATAAAAAATCTGAAAAATAGTTTCTCTTTTATCTCAATAAATATTTATTGGTAAAATAGACCCAAAGTACTTCCAAACTTGCTTCATAGCATTAGTCTCCATCTGGTTTGAATTTGTAGCCCCCATGTCCTGTTTTTAAGTACCAGTTTCACAGAAGCACCCACATTTATTTAATATGCAATATGCTCTTATGTGACAGGAAGTGAGATAAGAAAATAGAAGAGAAAAGAGAAGAAAAGAGAAGAAAAATAGAAGAGAAGAGTAGGTAGGACTTTATTATCATCAAAAACAGAAATTTGGTTGCCATATCTACAAGATAAGCCCAAGATATAAACAAAAACATGTGAAACCTATCCTGCGGTGCAGTGTTGAGGAGTTTAGGAGTGAGATGAAATATGGCACAAAAGACTTTTTTATATTTGTTCCTCCTGCCGCAGGGCATTCTGAAGCACCTCCCTGAAGGCAGGAGTTCATATTCTCTGTTCAGAACGTGTGAGGAGTCTGTGGAGATTTTATCAACCAGCCTCTGGGTTTGGTTCTGAGCCATCTCTGTGAACATGGTCCCAACAGACTGACCCGCAAGTTTGGAGCAGGTGTTGAGGAGCCTCTGTATCCTGTTTTTGAGCTGGACAAAGAGTTCTGCCGCACTTTGTACGGTGGCTGTGCAGAAGTGGAAAACATCTACATGCATTTGTGAGTAAAAGCCAATTTTATTTACAAAGCACAGTTTCACAGCATAAAACAAGGAAAAAGAGGAAATTGTGTTATGTATGAAGATGCAGATAATCCAGTCATAAGAAAAAATTTTAAATAACACTGGACCCATGACTGAGCCCTGGGGAACTCCAAAAGTAACATTCTGATCAGGTAGTTTTCAGCACAGTGTTACTGTAATAGAATACAACATATATAATTAATTTATGAAAGCAAATGAATGACAACATTACAGACTTTTATATGAATATAAGAGTAATGCTAAGATGAATTCAAACATCAACAAAAAATAATGTAATGTGTAAATGTAATTGGCATTATATTGGTAAGTTTCATAAAAATCAGGAATATTTGTTGAGTTTAGAGATTCACAAATGCCACATATCTCTGGTTAAACAGACTAGTTAAATACATGTCAGACCCATTCTGTTCTTCCTGGCAGTGTTTCTGTGTCGTCATCCTCCTCTATGCCGCCCGAGTACATGTCAGCCAACCTGCGGAAGCGCGGCCCCCACTGGGCCAGGCTCTGAAAGTCCTGGTCCAGGTCTTCATTAGAGGAGTTGATGGAACTGAGTGAATCTGCGTCCGAGCCACCGCCCTCATAGTCAAACACCAGCAGAGAGTCATACGGAGGAGCTGTGGGGTCCCCGTCTGCAATGTGCAAGTTCTAAAAACCAAAAAAAACACACATAGTTTCATACGAGAGGAAGTGTTTTGAAAATACTGTAAGTCTCTGGGATAAAATTCAACAAGCCTCACATCGTCAATGAAGTGGCCTATGTCCTCGTTAGCTTGAGGTCGGAGGCGGTAACTTGGACGAGTCTGCATCGTAGGAAACACATCAGTACAAATGACTTCAGGATGGTTTTCCAGCCCTCTGTGGAGTTGGCTCAGGTCGTACTCCTGAAGCAGACAGAAAATAAAGTTGATAATATGTGTTAAGACTCCATTAAACTGGTAAATGTGACATATTGTTTATTTATAGTTGGAGAAATGTAACAGTTTGACCTCTACTTCTAATCATCTGGATTGTTGATTAGGTTTTTGCTCAGTTTTTTGGATTTTAATCTATTTTGCGCAGTAAACAACTATAAAAAGACACTTTAAAAATTTGCTACAATTCTCATGACATGTACTCAGATGCTCCAAACAGCTTCTCAGACTCTGTACAATATACTGTGGTTCTGATTGTACTTTTCCTCAACAACCCATTGTACTCACAAGTGTACAAACCAGGTAGTGAGCTGAAATACTGGGATGGGCTATAATTGTTGACCAAAAATGTGTAGGCTTTGTACACATGTGACCCTCCCTATAAAAACCCTGCAGTAAAAATGGGGAAAAGGTCTATAACAAAAATGCCTCTTTGGATGTGTGTGTGTGTCTCAGGATTCACACAGAATCTGTAAAGAGCTGACTGCTGCAGTTTGGCAGTTAACCGTTTTTGGTCAAGGAACGGACTAACGAAAACAGCAAGTTGATAGGACTAACATTTTGGGGAAAATGAGTAATTTTGGAATACAATAGCCTTAGCATCATGTTGCTATACCCAGATGGCTTTGGCGGTGCCTGCTGGACATATGCAGTACAGCACGCACAAATACACAACAGTATAAAAACCAGCGGTGGGATGTAACAAAGTATCTTTAATTTGTTACTGTACTTAAGTAGATTTTTTTTTGTATTTGTACTTAAGTAAAAATAATAATGCATACTTTTACTTTTACTTCACTACATTTTGTGGCAGTT
>JAPSES010000249.1:9078346-9097179 GCA_029822895.1 Maxillicosta whitleyi
CTGACAGACAGATGTATACACACAACTTCTAATTCTGTTCATTTTATATTTTCTTATGTTGATGATCTGATTCATATCATTTATATTTGAGGTTGTTTTTACTTTATTAGTGGAAGATGAAATACATCATGTGACAAATAGCACAGAATGAATGTGAAAGTATGAAAAAGGGGAAGTGCAGTAGTATTTTTCCCCACAGTGTTTTAAATAATGTGCGTTATGTAACTTTGTCTAATGCTTGTGCAAATAAGTTGCAGTATTATGTTTGTTTTTTGTATAGAAATTCATGTCTTCAAACCATGTTTCAGTTCAGGCTCTGTGAAATGAATAAACTCATAAGTCCTGTTTTTTACCTTTATAGAGTTTTTCTTCTTCTTCAGTTACATAGGTAGATGGTTAAACTTTATATATTGTACTATTATCATTATCAACATAAGTCTTTCCCACCTCTGATGGGTTCAACTCAACTGTCTGATGACACAAACTTCCAACCAGTGTCTTCATCCCTTAGATAAAGAATGTTACTTTCCATTTGCTTAATCAAAACATCTCTGTACATTTATATGAATATGTTTAAATATGATTTGCTATGTTAACGTACAGCACTTTGAGTTATAAAAGATTTTGACTAATATGATGCCCCAACATTTATTAAATATCTTATCAGTTTTAGATTATCATGTTGCTTTTCATCTGACACTTTTACCACATATCTTTATATTCAGTATTAGTAACAATAAATCGAGTAATGAAAAAACAAATGTTCATTTTATTTTATTAAGTTTACAAACTGCTACATTTGTTATTCAAGAGTATCGACATGTATCTCCACTATACATGATACATAACATGAGAATATGAACCATCTGATCAAGTTTAGAAGCTGCCATTACAGAGTTTATACTGTATTTACATTTTATTTAATTTTGCTGTTAAAACCTTCTCCAGTGTACATCCAGGTGACAGAGTCCAGTGTTAGTTCATCAGTCTAGAGCAATGTGTATTCTTCTGTACACCCCTTCAAAAATACTTCAGAGGGATGTAAAAGAAAAGTTGATCTTCAGGTGAAAAATATTTCCCGCACCAGCCGAAAAGAATCATCTTCCTCTGCAGCATTGGCTTGTATCTGTAACTGCTCACCTTTTTCCTCAGTTACTGCATCCACCATCATAAGACCGTGATCCTGAACTGCTCCTGACCTCTGACCCTTAGATTCTGGATGCTGTGAGCTGCTGATGTACGGGACTGTTTCTACCTCCGTAATGTCCATATCTGTTTCTGACACATATGTTAGCTCATGTTCATCAGTAATATCTGAAGACTCCTTGTCTAAAGTCTTGGTTGCTGGTTTTGAGGATATCTTTGCAGAGGCCGGACTCTCTTTTCTCTTCACCGTATTTACTTCATCCTTGTGTTCCACCTGTATGCAAAAACTCACATTTAGAAAGTACTCAGAAATTATGGGATAAATGTTTTTTATGTGTCAACTATAAGTGAACGAAACAGTTTTTTGTTGAAACTTCCAGTGGTTTGGTACAGGAAAATAAACAATTCACATTTAAGGCAACTTTTCATTACATGTGCATTATTTCATTCGTATAATTCCACATAGCATGCATTTTTATTAACCTGGAATATCAATTGTGGAAACGTTTTCAAAACATTACTAAAAAGTAGAAAACAGCGCCACCTTTTGGTCAACTAGCAGAGCAACATCTTCACAGTTGATCAGATAAGAAACAGCCGCATTCACCAGCTCCTTCTCGTTCATACAGTAAAAAACAGACCTGGAACACAACGGTTATGCATGTGTCAGTAAAAACCACCAGACTGACTTTAAACACAAACTAAAACCGAGTCTCTAGTATTGTTTTGTATACTATCTACCTGGCTGTTTTTCGTTTTCTCCTGCTCTTCAGTGGCTCGGTTTCTTTCGCTTTCTCCGCCTTCTTTGACATCCATGACGGTAGCGACCGGTGCTTTTCCGACATGAGGGCTTCACGTAAACGCACCGTCACAGGTTGCAGTCATTGTGCTCTTTTATAGAGGGTTATGTCTACGGAAAATAAGCAACTGTTTTAACAGCACATTGATTTTGCAGTTCTTCTCTAGTTTTTATGGCAAATCGCAACCATCACGTTTTTGTTTATAGCGCCGCCTACTGTACTGGAGGATATAGAATTAGGCAATGCAGATACAAACAGAAACATTAAAATCCAAAACAATTAGATAAAAGAAGGACTAAATAAATAAATGATTGGTGCTGTAATTAGGCAATGCAGACACAAACAGAAAAAATACATTAAAATCCAAAACAATTAGATAAAAGAATGAATAAATAAATGATTGGTGCTGTAATGCTATATGATTTTTAAGCTAGTTTTAGCTTTTAGCACCTATTAGCAAACTAACATCTTACAGTATAATCAGCCTTAATAAGCTTCTAGTCTTAGATTTAATTTGTGATTTGACCCAGTTTTTTTTATGTCTCTTCTGGTCAAAATAAGCAGTTGTATTTTATGATAATATACACACACTAGAATAACTGATATTCGAAAAGGAAGCGAAAATTGGTATGACTAATTTGACAAATGTTTTTACTGAAATAACAGCTTATTTTCACATTCTCACTATTTTCATATCTTTTTATCTATATCACATCTACTGTACATTTATTTAATTTACATCTACACAAAATAACGGGGGATTTCCTAAAACTGGATGTAATTTAATGTACTTGATACCATTAAATGATAATACAAAACCTATATCAATGAATGAATTTTAGTTGAATGTCTTCTTTACAGAAACTTCCCCAAAATATTAGGATAATCTTGTATCAGTTGCCACATATCCCTACAATATTGTCTAAAATGGGTCCTATTACAGCCAAAAAATAATAATTCTAACAAATTGCTTGATGTCTTTTTCTTCTTAAGATCTTTTTCATGTGAGTCCTGATCGACTCATGACTTCTAACCTTTTGTTCCATGTATATTCTTAGTAAGCAGTCAATGATAATCCATACTCATGGCAGGACCTTGTTTTCATTTCCTCTTCTCTCTTTTCCTTCTGTCCTTTTACCAACCTCTTTCATTTGCTGATGAAACAACCTTGTATCAGACTCACTTTCTGTCATTTTGTACTCAAAGCTGCTGTCTTTGACTCTGGCCTTTTAATTATGTCTCTAAAGCCCCTTCCTACTAGTACTTAGAGCTTGATTGGAAAGACCAGCTTGTATATTTGACTAAATTAAAGTGGCGAAAAAAGGGAGGAAAAAAAAAATCTCATGTCCAAGAGCATGGTAACAGCCAGATGCACATAGAGTGTAATTTACCCTAAAGCTGTCAAGCACTCTGCATTTTAGGAAAGACAAGTAATCAAGACTGAACCGGCATCTGGGGAAAATATCTGTTATTATAATCAACACAATAGACAACTGATGTGTCTTTCCAGTGTCACTAACATCCATTCAGTCACTTCATGGCACAATATTCTTTAAATTCATTGCTAAAATAAAACTTCCCTTAGGCATGGAGGGCTTATCTGCAGACACAAGAATGATCTACATGGTTTTTTTACTGGTATGAGGGTCCAAATCACTTACATAATTACACAGCATCCATCTTTTATCTTCTAAACACTATCAGTGGCTTCATCATTTTCAGAGTTTTCTGCAAATGACAACTGATCGTATTTATTTACATAACTCTGGCATTATCATCTCATCGCACTACTGTTTTTTTCCTTCTGATTTACATTTTTTTTTTTTTTTTCTAAATCTTTGAAGAACCTAAAGTGGCATGGGACTCATCCCCCCCGAGGCTGTCTGCCACATCCACAGATCAGGCTGTGCTAAGAAGATTTCTGTTTGCTAATGGACTAAAGCTTGTCACTGCTTTTCTTGCCCTGTGAATTTGTGGGTCAAACACGACCAAAATGTCTCCTCAAACTTGCTGACATGAGAGCATCAGCACGGTAAATGAATGCTGACTTGATGTTGATGTCAGAGCAAAGGCTTGTTATTTGCTCCCCTCATTTTTTCATATTAATATAAATAAGATTAAAAATGGCAAAACACACATCTGATCACATTGTAGGGATAAAACGTCATTGTTCAGAAAGCCTAATGCACGCGTATACTTTGAATTCATCTAATAAACCCTACCGTCCATATCGTCTTTCACTTTTTTTTAGTCTTCATTTCACTCCTGTCCTCTTTCACCCTAACTGGTGAGACCCAGACTAATCTTCTAGTTGTCTTCCTCAGCTTATCCCTGCTTTGAGGAAGGGTCACTACCATTGGCCATCTGTCCCAGAAATGCTCCTTGTGATTGGCCATATGGCACCGGATTGAGGAAGAGCTTGCTCTCTTGAATTGACTGACAATATTTATCATAAAGAGACTGATTTTATCTGGTGGAAGTGACAACATCATCCCATTTCCTTAACCAGGATCATATCTCTGCATGTGTACATCATGTTCCCAGAAAAAAACCTCATAAACAACTTCAAATGTTGGATTTAGACGCACAGTCTGACCCCTGAGGAAAAGAGGAAGTGATTTTTTATCATTAGGAGCACCATTTTAGATCCCATTTGACTATAATCACTTCAAAACACTTGAGGGATTGTTATTCCTGGTGCAAGTCAAAAAGTCAAAACACCATAAAGCATGTCAGTAAACCTCTCTGCAGTCATGTACATGTCATTTTTGTTGGAGTGCAGAGATCTCTGACTCATCTGAATTTACTGAACATCCTGTGATATGACCCTAATTCGCTCATGTGATTACTAATATGAACCCAAAAAGACCCAGTGCTACTTCTTTTGCATTTCCTGAATGAATGTTTTCTCTATATTTAACTTTTCTTATGTGATTTATCATCATTTATTATAATATGATCCTCTGTGTTTTGGGTTTGTTTGTTTTTTCAGTCAAACTCAGGTATTTTCTTATATTTAATTCATTGATTATGTAGATGTCCATAAAAGTTCAAAGTAAAACTGAGAGTTATTATATCAGATACAGAGAAAAATTAAGAAGAAGTGATTTTTTTCAGCAAATCTATCATCAACTAAACATAAAATAAGTGTTTCCATTGACTGTCTCCATGGGTTTTACTAGTGAATCTATGTTGTAGACGGTGACAGTGTTTACACATTCACTACAAAGCCTCTGAACGTCCAAATGGGTCAAATCTGATGACCATGAAAAGATGACAAACTGTATTTTACACCAATTATTTACATGTATTGATAGAATAAGTGGATCAGCATGTATTTAACATTTTGGTTCAGTAGATGGTTTTGATCAGCAGTGGATTTTTATGGGTTAATGCGTTGTTGTTTTTTTTCTCAGTGCAAAAGTAGATGAATTATTTAGATGATGTAAAACCAAAAGCTAGTAATCCAAAAGATTTTGGAAAAACAATCAACAAAAACCATACACTATTAAAAAAAAAAAAAAAAAAAAAAAGTTGTAGGGGGATAATAAATTTGGCTTTGGGTTTTCTTGTTTTTGTTTAATCTGTTTGCTACTGTATATGGACCAAAGTTCAGGCTGGTTCAGCTGCAGCTCCTCCTGTTCCATGATATCACATATGTCTAAATCTGTCTAAGAATAGGATATCTGTGTTTACTCTCAGTGGCTGCATGGACTCCTGGGGCAGCATGGCTTTAAAGATTACACTGATTATTATGTAAGGAATCATCTATGTGGATGATTAAATTTCAAGTGCATTTTTGGATACATGATACATGCGTTAAACAAACAGCTTTTGTCACCTGAAAGAAAAAGAAAAGAGAAACCAACTAGGCTGTATTATAGGTAAGTTTTTTTTGTCTTTACTAGAGAACCTGAGCAGAATGCACTGTAAAATGGCTGTAGAATTAACACTAAAAAAGAAAAAACAAACTGAAAATAAAAAATAAAATGAAAAGTTGTTTATATGAAAAGATCATTGTGTTGAAGATTCAATTAAATATGGCTGTAGTTTTTACAGGAAGGTTTTTTTTTTAATATTTAATTTTATTATTATTATTTATTTATTTATTTATTTATTTTTTAACAGATTTTAGGTTTACAAAAACTGTACAAAACATGTCACAATAAAAAAGCAGAACAAAAAAAAAAAAAAACCCACACACAAACATGAATGCTGCCAGACAGTTATCAACATAATGAGACTAAAGCAAGTACCATGTGAAAAGTTAAGTCGGGCACGACACCTGACGCTGAGTTAGGAAAGGTCCTCGCATTCTTTCATATCTGTTCTGTTTGTAGGTTAAAAACTTTCCTTTCCTTTTTGATCAGTCCTATAGTTAGGGTGTCTCAGGCGGCTCTTTCTTCTGCTGCTGTAGGCTTAGACTGCTGGGAGACTCATCTGATACACTGAACTCTTCTCTGATCCTCCTCCTCTCTGCTCTACCCCTCTTCTTCTTTGCCCTTTTTTCTTCTAATTTATTCTTTTTTAATGCCCCAGTGAATTCATGCTACTGACTTGACTTCTTCCCTGGAGTTTGTGCTTTATCACCTCATAGGTTCTCCATGGACCAACACTGGACCTGCTGCTGCGGTCCTGCCCCTCTCTTGCCCTCATCATTATCACTCATTTATACATATAGTTGTGATAATGTTTATCATATAGTTCAATAGATCTAATTACTATATGAACACCAGCATAACCCATCCTCCATCCGTCCTCCATGAGTCAGGGTCTGCTCCAGGTTTCTGCCTGTTAAAATGGAGGATTCTGTTTGGTTTCTGTAAATTGGCTTCAGAGTCTGGTTTCCACCTGCTCCATAAAGTGTCATGAGATAACTTTTGGTATGATTTGGCACTATATAAATAAAATTAGATTTGATTTTGATTTGATTTGTTGTGTTTGTGCAGGTGCAGTTTTTCCATTTGAATAACTGATTACAGGAAGAGTATGTTAACACAACCAGATTTATATGTAGAAATTTATTTTTTCTATTGTTTGGAGAAAATAAAACTGTAAATTGAAGTTGAAATAACAGCCTATTCTCATACTTAAAAAAGTAACAGTACTACATCAGTAAATTTCCAATTTTTAACATGTAAATATCAAATGTTAAATTTACTGAGCAGACTAGTTCACTTTAGTTTAATGTAAATATAACAGAAATCCAATGTTAAATATACATGTTACGGTTTGATGTGTATTTTACAGGAACCACAGCTGCCAAATTATTTTTATTTTTATTATTTATTTTTTTTTACAGTGTGTAGTAAAAAGTGTATGAAGGGCATTGGCTGTAACCTGCAGATGTAAGAGCCAGTGTGCTCAGACAAAAAAACAAACAAAAACAAAACAGTGTTATCTCATCTTCAAATGCACGTGAGCCAAAAAAAAAAAAAAAAAAAAACAAAAACAACAAAAAAAACAAATGAGTGTGATGATAAATGAGAACTTACTGAAACAAAGTAATCTGTTCCACTCTATTAAAGACGGGACTTGTAGGCTACTGTGCTTCTTCACCAACAATAATAGGCCAAATCCAGGGGGATTTCCTGCCAATCACAGGCTCATTGTAGTATCTTAATAACTTTTTCTCAGAAGCTGATAAAAGTGCTTTTCATCTAAATTCATCAATCTGTTGTGTTTTCCTGCACCGAGCAGATCAAGTAACAGTAGTACGGATTAGAAATAAATCCGGATATGCACGACTATACTCGTAATGTACTTGGGAATCGTTAAAGACGCCCTTTTAACCCTATTGTTAAATATATGCTGTTGAACTTTACCACCGTGACATGTAATCCCTGACCTTTTCCTTGAAAGCTCTTAGACAAATAAGATTCTCACACATGCTCAGACATTTATATAAACAACACTGCACATATTCTATATGTGATGAGAAGAGATCCTGAAAAAAAAACAAAAAAAAAAGCATGAACAGAATGAAAGTTGTTTTCTCCCAGCAGTGTCACCTGGCTCATTCAACCGTATATTCAGCCAAATTAAAGATGTTAATTTCATCCTTAAGCACACACTAATAAGAGCAATCACTTGCCTGGTTAAGACTCCAATCAAAATGCTAATTACAACCCAGGCCTGAAAAATGAACAGTTTAGGATGTATTACCCTCCTTCAGTTCTTCCATTCTGTCTTTTATTCTTGGTGATTGTGCATGTATTGTCCAAAATTGTTGTGACATTGCAACAAGATGTCTGATATATCAGTTTTCTGTTCTCAAACAAAATAAATGAGTCCAATTGAAGGCTTTTTTTGGTCCCTTATAGCTTTGGAAAATTAAGTTATGAGACAGGTTTTAAGGATTTGCATTTGTAAGTGTTTTAAGACTTATTTGTCATTCACTGTATCATTGTACATTATTAATATTTTTTAAAATAATACAAAATTATACAGAGTTAAAACATTCAAGCACATGGATAATAACATTACAAGTGCCTGCTCTTTTTATTTGTCATAAATTATCATTTTCATTTACCCTCAAAGACCTAAACAGTTGCTAGTGACAAATTTAATAACTTTTTACCCACTAATCTTATTATTACATGTAAATAATCCAGGTAAAATTCAGTCCTCCAGTGTTCATAGTCTTCAAATATGACCCATTTGTACGTTCAGAGGCTCCAAAGTAAACGTGGAAACAGCGTCATCTTCTGCAAGACTAATTCACCAGTAAAACTCATGTAGTTTGACAAATGACAATGGATGTAGATGCTTGTTTTTATGTTCAGTTACAGATAAATTTTGCTGAAAAAAAGTCACATTTACGTCACTTTTCTCTGTACTGATATAATAACCTTGGGATTTATTCTGAGCTTTTACATGATCCGTAAATTAAATATAGAAAATACCTGATTTTCACTGAAAAATACAAAATGCAGACGCTAATATTGTGATAAAGAGTGATAAATCATTTAGGGAAGGTTACATGTAGAGAAGAATTAATTTGGAATTTACCACAGAAATAATCCTTGGTCATTTAGGGTTAAAAGGGGATGTCATTGTGCTTTTCATTATGTAATGGCCTGTTTTCTGAACTGAAAGGCTTAGTACTTTAGAAAAATAAGGATTTAAATACTGTTAAAGTGTTACAATAACCATGCATGAACATAATAACATGTTGAATATTTCATATTTACTCAGTGTCATTGAAGACCAAAGCTGTCTGATTACATACACTTCAACAAATGAATTCTGTCATATGAATTTTTCAGTGTTGTACTTAAATCATGTTGTTAAACACTGTTTAGAGTGAGAACACCCACATGCAGTTCAAGTGAGTGTGGTTTTTGCAACACATAATATTCAAAGGAATTACTCTATCTTTCATGAGCAGTGAATATAGAGGCTGCACAGACATTTCAAGGACAATTCAGGTCTGTATAAGCTTTTACCGCAGGTATCGTATGTTAATACAAACGAACACATGCTATTTGAACTGTTTTTTTGGGTCGATAAAACACAAAACGTTCCCTCCAGAATCAGCAGTGCCACAGGTAGTCAGTCTGGGGAGATTTTGTCTTTTGTTTTACTTTGATCCCTGTCTCTGTCAAACCCTGTAAAAACCCCGTCTTTCTGGGTTTGTGATTGCTTCAAAAGACAAAGGAGTAGGAAAGACACGGTTACCATAGCAACAGATGCAGAAACGAATGCCTTTGATGGGCATTAAAGGTGTGCATCTTTTTGTCAGTTTGCCTGCGTCTTCACAAGTGAGTGACGGACAGACGGACCAGAACACTGAGCGCAGCCAACTGTGGCAGCTGGTCACAAGAATAACAGCTGGTTTTTGGGGATTGTCACGGACTAGTCACTCAGCAGCGCCGTCACACTACAGTTCAAATGTCGCACAACTTCGGATAAGGGGGGTCGCAAGATTCTCTCCAAAAACACACCTAAATAAATCATTCATGTACTTTTGAGGCGACGTTCCACTTTATAATCAACCACAAGGGAATCGTTGATGCAATACTTTATGAGTGTGTAATGTGTCAGTAAGTGTGCTCATCTCCTGCTCAATTTATTTAGCCTGCTGTTGTTAGCAAAAAGGAAAAATTGGTGCCACCTCAATGAATAATGATGGCCTTGGAGACTTTGAGAAGACGCCGCCTGGGCTTTGCGATAGGATATTTTCCGTATTGTTTGTTGTTTGTTTTGAAGCTATTGTTCATGTAGATCATTTATTCGCTTTTGCAATGTCTACATGAATAAGAAAAAAAAGAAAAACCAATGGGATGTGACTTCGATATAATATGAAAAATAATACAGCGTTAATAACACATTGCAGGATTACTGTTGTACTTTTTTGCTCCACCTGAAAATTTTCACTTCTACCTCTTTGTGTTTTACTCTGGCACATTTCCCGTCATTATTTGACAGCTGTGGATCCTTTTCACATGGATTTTATTAACTTATTCATAACATGGGAATTATGTAGGAAATTTAAATCCATGCTGTTTTATGTCATAGTTGGTTTCTGTCACAGTGGAAGGACCAATGCATTTACCATTTACAAGACTGTGTGAGGAGCAGATAGGGGGAGGCTGCTGCCACTGGACATGTTTACAAGGTGTGTTAAAAAGCATCAGCACATCAAGGAAGCTCTGCATCAGGGTGCTCCTATGAAACTGGTACTTAAAAAGCAGGACATGTGGGATAAACATTTAAACCAGATGTAGGGTAATATTATGAAGCAAGTTTGGAAGCACGTTGGGTCTATTAAAATGTATATTTACTGAGATAAAGGGGAAACTATTTTTTAGATTAAACACATTTATATATAATTTTTTTTATCAAAAAATCAGTATGTGACACAATAAAAATAAAATTACACACAGCTATTTTTTTTAAGTATCTTTTTAATTGTCACAGGTACATTTTGGGAATCAAACTCATTATGCACGGGAGAGTGTTTCTCAAAAATGGCCTCTGTTGCAAAATATATATATATATATTTTGGTTTAAATATAGGCAGGTTCTGCATGTAACACATGTGGACACAAAACCTGGAATGAGACTGCAGATTCGTGAAAAGCCCACATGTCTGGATTAGAAAAACCTCTTGGATTACCACATTTAACACACTGTCTTTATTTATGGTGGTATATAAGATCATTTCAAGCCATGTTTTCCAGATCAAATGCACTGACACTTAGATAGGTTTTCCTGTCCCAATTTTGGTCCTATTTTTGGCCCCAGTATTTGATTCAAAATTCATTAGTTTCAGGATGACTCAGAGCAAGAGTATAGTTTTTTTTTTTTTTTTTTTTGCATTTATCTGAGGTCATCATTAGGTACATCCTGGGGGAACATATGTCTAAATTTCTCTTTTATTATTGGGTCTAAAAAGCTGGCAAAGTGCCAGGTACCAAAATGAACCCAGTTTTATAGAAGCACCCATCTGTACAATTCCTCTCTTTAGTCAGCTTATTAAGGCTTCAGCCAACTTTTGTCTTTCAAGAAAAATGAAACAGAAAAATAACACAAGTATGTGCTCTGCATTGAAAAGTGATGAAGTGTCACAGATTTTTTTTTCTCTTTGAGCTCTGTGCTGCTCCCTGGCTATCTGTGAGGATGACTGTGTGCATGGATGTGTCTTTCTGGACACTTTCCCTAAATCAGCTGGTTTTATATTTAATAACAGGATTCCCTGGTGTAATTCATTAATTTTTTCCAAACAGTTTAGAAGCGAAGCTCCACATCACTAACAAGTGGTGCCAGGCACAACAAAACCCACCCCCATGCTGAGTAAATGGGAGAATAATAATAATAAAAATAATAATAATAATTTAAAAATTCACTTTTTTTTTTCAAACTTTGACCTGCTTTTTCCCAAATGTATGATCTGCATCACTGGCAATCTATAAACTCAATTTGGTATTATTTCAAGCAATAGCTTTATTGCTACAAACATGTGACATTTCACCCATTACAAGTAAATGGGAAAAATATTTGCAAAATTTTGACCTACTTTTTTGAAAATGTAATGTCATGTACTCTGGGTCATTGACAAGCTATAAACCACGTTTAGGATGGATAGTTTTGCCAGTACAGACATTTGACATTTTGCCCATTATGAGTAAATGGAAAACCTACATAAATTCATGAACAAATTTGAACTTTGACCTCCTGTTCCCAATGTGCAATCAAATCTATTCTGGATCACTGGCAATTTATAAACAAAATTTGGTATGAATTCAACCAATGGTTTTGCTGCTAGAGTGGTAACAAACAAACAAACAAACAAATAAACAGACAGACAGACAGACCCTTTGCTTCCCCGGTGGCGGGATATTAACGGGATTCCCTGATGTAATTCATTAATTTTGCCAAACAGTCTAGGAGCGAATCTCCACATCACTAATTACCCACTTATGATCACGCACATGCGCATTCAGGTCTTTTCTCCTTCACGCGCCAACTGAGTCCGATCTTAAAACCTGGAGCAGCCGCACTCTGATCATCCGGGCGCACAGTCTCAGGCTGACACAGCGCATCTGCAGGGATGCTCCAAATATGCGCTTTTAATGTTTTTTTCTTTTTTTTTTTTTTCTTTCCAAGCCCACGAGAGAATTGTCAAGATAACTAAGACATGCATCGGGTGTTTTTTTTTTTTTATTTTTATTTTTACACCAGACACTTGAGCTGTCTTAACCAAATGGAGTAGGATGAGGAGGTGAAAGTTGAATTTTGGTAACATCGGTTCAACGTGCGCTAATCCGGGACAACTGACTGAAATGGGCAACGTGATGTGAGAGATTCGCACTTGTACAAGTTTGAGATCCGAACCAAGCAAACAGAGAGGATGTATGTAGGTGAGTAGGATTATTGGCATGTGAGAAACTGACGAGTGGGATATTTATGAAATATTAATCTGATCTTTCACAAGCTTTTCCTCTTATAAGCTTTTCAACATGTTGGCAGTGCACTCATGCATTTGCCCGTAAAGTTCTGATATATGTAGCCTTTTCATTCATTTTTGCACGTTTTGATCCGCCTGCTAAAACGATTACGGTCATCTCAGTGAGGCTATTTTCCTCCGAACTGACTCCATCTCTTAAATTGCTGCACATATAAGAGCAGTCGAAAACCCAAACCCCAAAGGATCTACTGAACAGATGTGGTATCCTTCCGCTTCTTAGAGATGTGTTAAAATACAGATGGCATAAGTATGTGCTGTTAAAGTTTTGGAGATTGGTGGTGCTGAAGGGACAGCTCCGGATTTGAGAACACACAATAAATAAATAAATATACAAATATTTCCATCAAAAATCTGTTTTCCCCTTTGCATCAGTGTGTGTGGCTCAGTGCCTGGACAGTGGAGGATTTGGGTTTTGCTGCTGCCACACAGAAATATCAATAATTCATTAAAAAAAACATTTTATCCATGAAGAAATTGATATTAATAATATTGTCACAACTTGGCATTTATCAATTTTCTGTTGTTAAAATATATATGGAGTCACATTGAAGATCATTCAAGGTCAGTTAGTTGCAGATTTTTAGATTTTGTTCTTTTGACAGACAAACGTGACCAGTTTACAGAACAATTAATGACCAAAAGCAAAATACAAGGCATATAAGATAAAATCCAGCTCATATATTCAGCTGAATAATTGCCTTATATGTCTTAAAATGTTCCTTTCTTTAGGACATGCGTTTCCTTTCGGGCATTCAGCCCCATCCACACAAATACTGCCCACATCCTCTAATAATTGTCAAGGCATAGTCACTAAAACATGCCAACTTGTCAACATGCCACTATGGTGAAAACTCAAAAGGAAATGTTAGTGACCTAGCACCCTCTGGCTAGATGCTCTATTTAGGTCATATTTTATGCAATAGACAAAATGTGGCACAAAATATGATATCGTGGGGTCTTTGTAGAAGTAGACAGCAGGTTGTTAAGAGCCCTGCAACTCTCACCCACTGTGTATAAAGTCCGAAACTGTAAAAATAAAGGCAGGATGGGGGGAAAAAAGGAGTTAAGTAAGCAGATGGTGATGGAATGTGTCCTTATTCTCTTCCTGTGAGGCTTTTGAACTTCACACCCCTAGGCTGATATACACTGCCTGTACATCCAGGGATTCGGCTGAGTGCTCTGAGACAACAAACGCCAAATCCTACTAAGCTCTCAGTTTCCTTGATTGTATCCCATCTCACACAGCGCTGACTCCTGACTATGTACCCTACTTGTATCCTTTGCAGTCTGGATAGTCCTCCTGTTAATTGAGGAGGGATTTGCACTTGCACAAAAAACCCGAGGTATGATATTACTATCACTTATTCATGAATTTGACATTTGTTCTTACAATCATTAAATCCAGAAGCCTTTTTTTTTTTTTTTTTTTTTTAAATAGCAGTCTTTACATCTCTTCTGTCGTATACTTCACGTGCAGATGGAGGATCAAAAGGAGTTAGACCATCTCAGCGACCACATTCTCATCACTGTGGAAGCTGGATACGAAATACAGATGGTGGCACTTTCAGCTCTCCAAACTACCCAGATACATACCCTCCAAACAAGGAGTGTCTGTATGTACTAGAAGGTAACCCACATTGTGCTCCTGAGGTTGATCACTATTCACTACTGCAAAATGTATCTCATGTTGCAAAGTCATGAATTAATTTAACTTTTGCTTTTTTTGTGGTTTGTGTTTGTAATAATGGGATGATGACGATGATGATGATGAAGGAAATACACCGAACACCATTTAATTTGTACATAATGGAATGACACCTTCTGTTCTTTTCATGGCCTCCTTCTTTCAACTTCAGTGTCAATATTTCACATCATACATTATTAAACAGAAGGTTTGTATTTTATTTAACCCATAAGGACCCAGTGTAACCTTTGCAGCACTTTCTCCTTATTTAACCTTTCCTAAGTGATTTATCACCATTTATTATAATATTAACCTCTGTATTTGGCATTTTTTGTATTTCAAATCATGTATTATCCTTTGTTTAATCGACTGATTATGTAGCTGTTCATAAAAGCTCAGATTTCAGTCAAACGTTATTATATCAAAACGCACACACACACACACACACACACAACCCCCCCCAAAAAAACAGAAGAAATAGTGACTTTTTCAGTAAAATCTGTCATTAACTGAACATAAACCATGTGTGTCCATCCATGGATTCAACTCCATGGGATTTACTGGTGAATCAATGTTGTTGAAGATGTGTTTCCACAGTAACTATGGACCCTCTGAGCATCCAAATGGGTCATATCTGATGACACATGAAAATATTATAAACTGTATTTTACACCAATTTTTTACATGTATTGATAGGTTTAGTGGATCAACAGTTCAGATCTATAGATGATTTTAGTCGATGTTTGGGTCTTTATGGGTTAAAAGATTACTTCTCATTTTGGCATTGTGGCACAAAAAAAAAAAGTGAAGTATTTAATCATCTAATTATGTGCAATGCTTCTTTCTATGGCTGTTAAGCCACAAACACCCAGGCCTGGTGCATTCCTCATTATCTTGCACACCATGAATGTGTCAAACTCTGGTGTCATTTTGTGCATGAGTTTCCATAATTGCAGCTGAAGCCCATAGAAGAGTCTGGTCTACAGCACATTTAGAAACATACCAGAAAAAAGCACACCTTTTTTCTGCACTGCATCCTCCTTGGTAGCATTATATCACTGTATCACCTTTGTGACAGTAGAAAAGACCCCCTGCCCTGCTTCCCTCAGCCCTGCCCCGCCAGAGGATAGAGCTGCTGTTTGACGACGCCTTCTTCATAGAGTCGTCGTTCGAGTGTCGTTTTGACCACATCGAAGTGCGAGACGGCCCCTTCAGCTTCTCGCCGCTCATCAGTCGCTTCTGCGGCTCATCCAGTCCTGGACTGGTTCACTCCAGTGGGCGCTTCATGTGGATCCGCTTCTTCAGTGATGAAGAACTGGAGGGAACCGGCTTCCGGGTCCAGTACCGCTTCACAGCAGGTGATTAACAGAAGGGGTTTCACTCTTCTCTCTGCACTATCCTGATATGGTCTGATGTTCACTGCTGTGGTTCCTGTTACAGATGGCCGCCATTTTGGAATCAATATACTTGTATACTGTCGCCTATAAAGTTGGAATTGTTTTGTTTTCAGACACATTTTTGTTTTTATTCCTATTACCTTTGACCTGGTACAATGAGTCCCAGTTAGGCCTACACTTTATCTATTTTCATAATTTTGTATTTCATTACAAAATATTTTATTCCAACTTCATGCGCACCAGTGTATTTGCAGGAAATCAGTAACAATGTAACAATGACATTTTATTGAAGTACATTTAAGTTTTGGTGAAACAGCCAAGAATGTTATCACCTTCAGACTATTTTTCATGTGGGATATTTCATACTCTTTTTATCAAGAATATTCCTTTTCTCAACTATATATAAAATTAGAATTACAAAAAGCCTATTCAAATAAAATAACACAAAACTCTTCTATATTTTGTGTCTTATTTGCCAAGGTAAACAAAACAAAAAAACAAAAAGACAGAACTGTTATTTCATCATGAATATCATTATTGCAATATTACAGCTATTGCTTGGACAGTATAACTATATATCCTAAAGATTATTTTGATTATTCATATAAAATGATATCACAGTGATTATCATTTGCATATAAGCACAGTCCTGCTGCCAAATCAAAGAAAGTATAGTTCAAGTTTTTCAAGTATTTAATTTTTACTATTTGGATATTGAACTAGATGGGTTATCAGCAAATTAGTAATAAAAAATGTTCTTTTCTTGTGTTAGTGTTTAGAAATATAAGTCATGTGTCACCAAATAGTGACATTACCTGAGAATGAGACAGAACAGAGACATGACTTCAGAGCCAAAGCACAACATTTTAACATAGACTTTATTTGTCATTCCAGATTCCAGGCATTATGTATACAGGATAGAATAAATATGCATATAAAAGTCATTTATTATATCAGATATAAACTGAAAAAATTAGGTTACATCTGTGAATATGTGATCTGATCACTGATCAGTGCATCTCTCATTTGTTTTTAACAGTGAATTATGTATTTTTATTTTTATTTTTTTTTACAGATAATGTTCTTAATCTGCAATCTCTTTATTTCTGTTTTTTTTTTCATGCAGATCCTGAATTTCACCTGCATGTGGGAGGACTTTTGAACCCCATCCCAGGTAGCTCAGCCCTGAGATAGATGACTTCTTTATGGCCATCTGTCAGTTAATACATGCTGTAAAGTTATTCCAGCGCCTCTTGTCATTTCTGATTTCCTGGTGTGTCTCTGCTCTTTCTTTGTTTGTGGGTCAGAGTGTCAGTTTGAGCTGTCTGGCGCCGATGGTCTGATCCGGTCCAGTCAAGTGGATGAGGACTACAGAGTGAAGCCAGATCAGGCAGTGGACTGCATCTGGACGATACGCGCTCCAACGAACAATAGAGTATGGCATGTGACATGTTGTATTTCTACAGTTTTGCCACATAGCAGAATAGCATCACATATTTCTTATATTGTCTGTATCAGAAAAAACACATAGATTAGAGATATATGAACTGTCAGGGAAGGTAAATAAAGGATGTTTATTCCATCCACTGGTTGAAAAGATGAGTTTCCAAACAGAAGCTTGGAAGCTACATCAACATTTCACATCTGCTGTGATATGTTTCATATATAGCCTTTTCATAATCATAATTACAGCGCATGTGGATGGATTTCAACCTCATATCACAAATCCCTAAATAAATATATATTCTAGTCCCTGAAAGTACATCCAAGGTTTTTCATACATGCACATAAAGTGCAATCTAAACATATGCAGTGATAATCCAACAGTACACACAAAAGGAAATATACTCTACTGCATTAAAAATTAATAAAAAAGCTTTATCTCTGCTTATTGGTTATTTCAGATTTACTTGCGCTTCCTGGAGTATCAGATGGAAAACTCAAATGAATGTAAGAAGAATTTTGTGGCTGTTTACGACGGCAGTAATGCCATCGAGGATCTTAAGGTAAAAAACACACCATCGCATATGAATTCTATGTATTTTATGATTGGCCATGCTGTACGCGTAGCACATTAGTATGATTGATTAAATGTATTAATTTTCTTGCTTCATATTCTTAGCTTTTTCTCTCCATAGACACAACAGAATCTGTGCCTTCTTTTTTGATATTTAAACCAAAATATATAGCAACTGCTCTACAGACCTTGACCTCAATGAGACAACACATCTGACAACATAAGACAAACTGGTGTGGGGTCTCTTGCAGGCCAAGTTTTGTAGCACAGTAGCTAATGACATCATGTTGGAAACTGGTGTTGGAGTAGTGAGGTTGTGGGCTGATGAGACAAGCCGTCTCAGTCGCTTTCGGATGCTGTTTACATCTTTCTCTGACCGTGAGTATTTTATTCAAGCTCTATTTTTACATTTTACCAGTGTACATTTTACTTAGACTCTACAGCTGTGACAGTACAAAGACAATAATGTGTTACGAAGTACTGAAACAGCATCCTCCTGTGGATTCTTGTCAGCACTGCAATGTTATTTGCCCTATTCACACTTTGTATTAACGTCTGTCCTGGCAAATCCAATCACATGAGGACATCTGTAATGCAAAGTCTGTGCACAGTGAGGTGTTCTGAGATGTGTTTGTCCACACACTGTTGAACAGGCATCCATTCTGGGACACATTAGAGGACTAGATACTCACCTGACATGGTCTGTGCAGTGCTCCAATGGCACCAGAACAGAATGAATTGAATAGAATAGAATAGAATACAATACAATACAATACAATACAATACAATACAATACAATAGGTCAGGAACAATGAAA
>JAPSES010000249.1:9100251-9117826 GCA_029822895.1 Maxillicosta whitleyi
AGACCTAATGTTACTCTGGTGGCAATTTCCAAATATATTTTTCTCTGTATTTAACCTGTCTTAAGTGATTTATCACCTTTTATTATAATATTATCTTTTGTGTTTTGTGCTTTTTCAATGTAAATTAGGTATTTTCTTATATTTAATCTGCTGTTTATGTTTAGGTTCATAGCTCAGAGTAAATCGGTAAGGTTAAGTAAGTAAGGTTATTAAACAAAGAAAACTGGGGGAGTTACATTTTCAACAAACACATCAATAACTGAGCATAAATCATGTGTTAATCCACTAGCACTGATCAAACTCTATGAGTTTTACTGGTGAATCAATGATATAGAAGGCGACAGTGTTTTGCACATTGACTACGGAGCCTCTGAACATCCAAATGGGTCATATCTGATGACCATGAAAAGGTGAAAAACTATTTTACACCAGTTATTACATGGATTTATAGGATTAATGAATCAACATTTTACATCAGTAGATGGTTTTGGACGTCAGTTGCTGTTTGGGTCTTTATGGGTTAATTGTAATCTGTTTCACACAATAGCCATTAACCCTTGTAAACAAAATCCCACGTCACATATTGATGCAGCTGTGTTTTTGTTCCAGCTCCTTGTATGGGAAGTGCATTTTTTTGCCACACTAACATGTGCATCAACACTTCACTGGTGTGCAACGGTGTACAAAACTGTGTCTTTCCTTGGGATGAAAGTAACTGCAAAGGTATGTGTTTGTGTATGAGGACTTTGGAATTCTTTCTTTCAAATTGTGTTGTGACAGTATTGTGCCATGTTGGTGTTTCTGGCTCCATCCTGTCAGTTTGAGCCTTCCTTAGGTTCTGGAAATGATCTGTGAACACTGAACACACAGAACATCTGGGAACACAGAGCACTGAATAATAGTGCATATTGGATTGTACAGACAACACCACATTTTCCATCACAATCACATCATCTTTGAAGTGTTCTGGCTGTTGAATTGCTCTTAAGCAGCTCACAGAGATGCTGATTATCAGGCTTTTAGTGAAGGCTTTGATTTGTTCCTGAGTATGAAAGGCACTGTTTAGATGGGTATAAGTAAATTACATACCGTCATTATCTTTGAATAGCACCTATGATTTTTCTGTTTGTAACTTTTCTTTTCTGTCGTTAAGAGAAAAAGACCAAAAGTGTTTTTCACCACATCACAAAGACTCATGGAACAATAATCTGTGTGTCTACGGGTGTGGTGCTGCTGCTTCTCATTATCTCCATATTAGTGCAGGTCAAACAGCCACGTAAAAAGGTACGGTCAATCCGATTGATTATTTAGATACCACACAGTCTTGATGAACATTTAAAAGCACGTTCAATCTTACTTTTAAGGTGTTGGTGCGAAAGAACAACCTGTTCCAAAGGGGGGAATTCCAAGAGACGTTTGACCCTCCACATTATGAACTCTTTACTCTCAGAGATAAGGTTAGTTTGACAGTATGACAATAAACTCAAAATACATACAGTATACGTATACATGTGTTTATGTTAAAAATAAGAATACCCATATTGTTATTTCTAGGAAATGTCAGGGGACCTAGGAGAGTTATCTGAGGAACTCCAGTCCCTTCAGGCCCTCAGAAGATCCTCATCAAGCTCACGCTGCATTCATGAACACCACTGTGGTTCTCAGGCCTCCATCAACTCTATCAAAGGCCTTCAAGGTGCACACGGCCTGGGTAGAGGATCCATGGAGCTCCCTCCTTTCAGAGGAGATTTCCAGAGCACCTTACCTCCCCTCCGGGACTTGAACAGCAGTCAGCGGAAAAAGAGCTGGCCAAGTATGAAACCAGGCCGAATCCAGGGGCACCATTCTATGGGGGATAGGGCGCTTGGACGACAAGACAGAGTGATGGAAGAGGAGGAAGAGGAAGAAGAGGATGGGAGGTATGATGTGTATGTGCGGAGGGCTGGAAGCAGACGAGGACATTTTGAAATAGCTCAGCAAAGATCCTTGTCCATGGACTTCTGAAAAGAAACACCCATGACGCCAGGTTTAGCACAGTAAAAACTTTCAATCAGTGCCACAAATTCAAGGCTGTGGATTCAAGGGAAAGTGAAAGTAGTGGGAACACTAACTGAACTTCCGTATAATAATCATCAACATCTCATTTTTTCTTGCCTTTCTTGAAGTGAAGTTAGATCCGTTACAGAACAGAGCATCAGAAGCTTAAAGATGCTGCTCACAGGAAAACAAGGATTAACGTGTCAGGATAAATGCATTGTTCTTTGTAAATACATTTCACTGTAAAGCCAACAGATTTTTGTTGAAATAGACTTTAAAGATTTTGAAGTATTTCTTCGGAGAGGACATTTGAAAAAACACACCGAGTTTATCTGTATATATTAAAAAAATAATAATAAAAAATACTCTTCACTACGGGTTAAGTAAAAGTTCTTATCTTGCCTTGGATTTAGATTTTATCTGAATATCACGTGTGTAAATACCTTTAGTGGTTGAGAAGTCACATTTGGTACTCCCCAAATGGAGGTATGTGTGTCAGTGGAGTATTACGTACAAGGCGTGACACATTTTAGCTGAGAGGAATTTCACATCTTAAGTACATTGCCAAAACGTGGTTACAGGATGATCCTGTTAAACGTTAAAAAAAAAAAAAACCTGGTTTGACTTCCTGTTTTAGACTGCACGCACAAATTAAACAAGTTCTGTGCTATCAGGTAATTAAAAAAAATACAATCGAACATACATTGAATAATTAATACTAATATTAGAATATATTTGGACCTTAAATGGCCACATCCTATATATGTGGCTGCTCACATGTACATTTTGGATGGACTGTCTGATTGTTTACATGTTGTATCTCTATGACATTGTTAATGAATGATGATCAGAAAATGTGTTGATGTGAAAACCATGACTTTCTGTAAGTCTGTGAGTCCTTCCAGTGTATCTGTTGTCTTGCTGTACGTTCCATTTTCCTACAGAGTCACAGCTTTGTGTTCAGTGTGCCAAACTATGTTCACTTTGAATCTGGAGCACAGAACACATAAAACCACAGACTCTTGAGTTTAGTCAGCAAATGTGTAAGGTGCATTCATCATATTCTGGAAATTTATTGGGCAGATAATTAATGGAGCAACTACGCGTAAACACCTGCACATGCCGTCCTGTCACTTCAGTGTTGGTGCTAATGTTGTCATGCACTTGGTGTTTGACTGTCAGTATGATGTGATTAAGAATAAACAGTGATATTAAATGTGCTTATGTAAGTTGCTTTACATTTTAAGGAACACAGTTTATCAAATTTTTGTCTTGCCCTGGTGCTGTATCTGTGCTGAGTACACAGTCGTTATTTATAGTGTATAATAACCTTGAATAGTTTGGATATCTGGGTCACATCAGATAATGGATTACAAAGAATCTAATAAGGTTAATAGGTGCCCATGACGGATTCTGCTGGGCCTTTTATGACCAGATTTATTACTTTTTGTTTTTGGATTTCTGGTAATCACTCATCTTTATTATCATGTCCTGATGTTTTCTGTACTTTCCCCGACTGAATGTTTACCATAATAAAACAGGAGCTCAGCAGCATGAAACAGCCAGCCAAATTACAACCAGTCAAACACAGACTACCACAAATGATAAATTATTATTTTTTTTTTTTACTACCGGTTTGTTTATTTTATTTGACTTGACTTTTGACCTTTTTGAGTTATATCTTGGGTTTTTACATTGTCGACATAAGTGTCAAGTTTCATGTAGGTCAGTGCGCAATCCTGTCAACAGACAGACAAATGTGGAGTATTCTTTGTGGAGGTAATTATCTGGCACCAGCTGATGAATTCAGCCGAAATGAAAGAACGTCACATGAAATAACAGCTGACAAAAAAGCAGGAAAACAGGTCAGAATGAAAGGAAAGATAAACTAATAGGTCTGTGCCCTTTTAGTAACATACAATGAATAAATATGACCTGAAAAATACTAACAAATATTTCAATTATTCAGGTTTGTGTATAACTGTGTTTTCTTACTGTTTTTACAGCTTATGCATGTGTCTCATACAGGTGAAAGTGTGGCTTACAGAACAATGTGGGTGTGTTTGTCAGGTGACCATACACTGCACTATATGAATCATTAACACAGTAAAATCCAGAGAACAAGACACACGCTTTGATACTCCCAGAGTTATAGATCCTATAATATGAGATGGTACTATGTGTACTTTAGGCCCCTGTATGTCACGTTAAAACTCATCTGAACTGCACTTTACGTTTTATGAGCTTAACTGTCTGTGCCTTCTTTCACATATGCAAATACTAAGACGTCACTCTCAACAGGTAATTTACTCCTCAGCCTGAAACACTGAACACTGCCCTATCACAGGTGAGATCTGTAAAATGACAATGCACACATGCACACACAGACATGTAACCACACAGGTTTTCCATCGTTCTTGACATGAATATCTAGTGATGCCAAACAGTTCAGCAAGTTCATAATAACTCAGTGTCTGTTCAGAAAAAAGAGCTTTATTAAAAAGTTACTGGACAATATAAATTCATGATAATTTAAAATAGTCTAGACAATGAAATCTTTAACAATGCAACATAAATATATATATTCCATAATCTGTCTTTTTATAGTGCGTTCCTTACATGCTACATTTTACTATGACCTTACTGAATGACAAAGTGGCTAAAGTTTTAGTGTGTTCAGTCCCAAACCTAAATCATTTGCTGTTTCAGTCTGTTTAGTTCCAGGTGATGCACCCACATTCATGACTATAAGGGTATAGTCAGTCCCTCTTCATTCCTGTAAGTCATGTCATTAAAAAAAACAACAAATTTCAGGGTTTATATGGACAATTTTCAAAATGTGCCCCTCAGTGATTCGTCAAAAAAAGCCTGGCGGTCGTACGCCACCAGGGGTGTGTTCTCCCCTAGAACGGCTTCTGTGAAGTTGGGTCGCTTCCATGCGTATACCATACTGTTCAGAAAGCCTTGCAGGGACACAGTGGCAGCCTGGAATAAACAAAACAAAACTATGATTCATGCAGTGTGTCAGACATGAGTTGAGAGCTAAGATCCAGATTTTCTGATTAACACTTGATGTGAATTTTCAGTTGCACATTACCTGTATTATGTAAAGGACAAATAGACTTTGCTGTTTAGTGTTTTTCAGGCTCGACAGCAGAATGAGGATCAGAGCTGCAGAATAAAAGCACCGAAGTCAGTCTGACAATGGCCATTTGTTTTTAAAGTCAATAAATCATACAAATTAATCATTACATAGGCTGCTGTACCTGGTGTCCAGCAGATTAAAATGACCAGCACCATATTTCTTGCTGTAGAAAACACTCTTTTGAATCTCCTCCTTGACTGTCCATCACCTTCCACTGGAAAAAGCACTTCCTGTTCCTGTCTTTCATACCATTTACCGACATTATAGTAAATCGCCTGCAACAAAGACGATTTACAAAAAAGTCCAATGACTGCAGTCATGATGGGAAAATGCATTAGACTGTAAATAGAAAAGTAGCTGTGACTTACAGAACAGGACAGTAGCACTGGTATCACCAGGAGAACAAGGAAAATTCGGATGAAATCATCATGTATTTGTTCCTGAAAAACAAAAAGAGATTTATTTTTATTTGTTTTGTATTTTATTTATCATTGCTTCACATGTTCTTAGATTATTTGTTGTATTTTTGGAGCTTTTTTTTTAGGTGATATTTTTTTCAGAATACTTTAGGGTTTTTATCTGATGGATTTTAATCTTTGTCTGTTTTTTGTTGTTTGTTTCAACTGTGGAAACTAATAACTAAATTCATAGTGGTATGGATTAGTAATTTTTATCCTGTTATTTTCTTGCATGGCTTGTCTTTATAGTTATATATTTAGTTTTCCTGTGTTTCAATCACTTCAGTTATTTTTTTTGGATTGGATTGTTTTGCTTTACTCAATACAGTTTCTATCTCCAAATGTTGGTTAAAAAGAAAATGTAGTACTCCAGTCGTAACATTTAAAAACAAAAATCATCAGTAAAAATAATCAGTGATGTAAAAGTTAATGTTAATTAAAGGTAAAGTAAGTTGAAAGCAAGGCATGGGTAAGTATTAAGTGATTTACTCACAGCTTTTGGGCAGGGGTCTTTCCAGAAGTGCAAGAACAAAATACAACTGAAAGAAAAGAAAAAGACAAAGGGATTAAATAAAGAAAAAAATATATAAATATGGATAAAAAGTTCAATTTTCATACTGTTGTCCAGAAAGTTGGAATAATTTTGTTTGCAGATACATTCCTATTGTTATTCCTATTAATACACATCAATAATTGCCTTGAACCAGGTAATGATTGCATACTGAGTCCCAGTTGTACTTTATCTATCAAGAATAAATCATGCTGTCACAATCATATCATGAGAAGAGGTAAAAATATTTTATCCCAACTTTATGTGCAACATTGCAAATAAATATTTAATACATAAAGACCCAAACAGCTACTGGCAAATAAAAGCATTTACTGATATAAACGGTTTAATATCTATTGATCCACTAATCCTATCAATACAAGTAATTAATTGGTGTAAAATACAGTTTGTCATCTTTTCATGGTCATCAGATATGACCCATTTGGATGTTCAGAATCTCCATAGTTGCCATAGAAACACTGTCATCTTCTACAAGACTGATTCACCAGTAAAACCCATGAAGTTTGATGAAAGTTTTGATGAAGTTTGAAGTCAGTTTTTCTTCAGTTTTCTCCAATTTTGAACATCAATATGATCAGTGAATTAAATATTGGAAAATACATGATTTTCACTTAAAAAAAAAAAATACAGAGGATAAAATGTTAATAAATAGAGATTAAGCACTTACAAATGGTTAAATCTAGAGATAAACTAATTTGGGAAGTGACACAAATGTAACACTAGGTCTTTATGGGTTAAACATATGAGCTTAAAATAAGTTCAATATGAATCAGACAAACACTCACCTGGTACAGTATTTCCTGTCAGTGTCTCCCTCCATGAGCAGTGATGTGTTACTTGGTGTATGCAGCAGACCAGCGGTTATAAAGGGCGTGCACACATACACTAAGTATATGGCAATGGGACTCAACCTGTGGTTTAAAAGAGGAAAATTCAATAAAATGAAAAATGTGTACAATGGATATTACATTCATGCATTTGTGCGTTAAGTGATTTAATATGTGAGTAAACATGAATTAAGCTCACCAGACAATAGCATATAAAGTATATGTAGGTAAAGCTAAAATTTGTCTTCTACACCGACTCTGTAAAGACAAAGGGAGAAGTAAATCACCATTAAATAAAATCTTACTGTTATAGACAAATAATGAATCGAATCAAATCAAATCAAATCAAATAGAATAGACTTTATTTGCCATTTTCACAGATACATATTGCACTACAGGGACAGTTAAATTATTGTGCATTTCCCTGAGTAACAGAGTTAGAAAAAGACATGAATAAAAACATAAACAAAACATAAACGCATCTAAAACATATAAAAAACAGTTATTGCACAAATACAAACACACATTTGTAAAACAAATAAAGTACTGATCAGAAAAAAAGTAATAACATGCACATTTGAATTAAAAGTACAAGGAGTTTGAGCAGGTTATGGCATATTCAGTTCACCTGAATAATCTCATCCTCTGCTGGTCTTGCTCTCCATCCCTGGACTACTTTCTTAGACTTCCACGCGTAAACTACCACCAGTAGACATGAGATAAAATAAAATGTCTGGAACAAAACAAAAATGAAATAAAGACACAAGTAAGCATGGGTTTGAAGATGCATCATCAGGTATAATGATTAACACAGTGTTTGTTTGAATAAAGCACAGTCTGACAATCACACACCGAACTACAAGTGTCATCCTGCTTAACTGCACTTGTAAGAAGACGTTGAAAAACTTCAGTTTATTGCTTTTCATCTTTATGAGCACAAGCTTTATAGTTGTTATTCAGAACATCTTTACAGCTCAGGTTTATACTGTTCTGCGTCTTTCTTTTTCGCCTATTACCACTGTCAGACGTAGAAATGTGAAATATTCCTCTTTTTCATTTTATTGAACATATTATATGCGTCAATGAATTCCAATGAGTATCTGCACTTTATTAATAATCATGATAAAATAGACTGTTTTGAATGATGCTGTACTGTCACACCCCTCACAGTCAACATTACTCTATCTTTCCCACATACAGTCCATGTACAATGTAACTGATTACTACATGTTAGGAGCAATGAACTCAGCCATAAATACAGCACTGTACCATCAGTCATTTTTCTGTAAATAAATATCATGATACTGATTTTCCAATTGAGTGATTTGTTGTTTAAAATCAATAAAATTAAAAAAAAAAATGTAATTGCGTTATTGAGTGTAGAAGTCCATGCATTGAAAAAGGCGCTGGTGCATGAAATGAGGAGGAACTCACATCACAGCGTGTTCTTGGTTCTAGAACCCTCGCACATTCTTTAAGCCACTGATTAAATATTGAAGTTATAAAAAGCTAAAATATTTTCCATATCTGCATGCTAAAAGAATTCCACTGTCAGTGAAATTGAGTCACAGTGCCTGTTACTATGTCCCTTTCTTTTCTCTGTTTGCTTTACATTAAATAAATATCTGGTTTATCCTCAGGTTGGGAAATACATCCAGATGACTTTATATGTAGGTTAATGCAGGTTCACAGTAGAATTTTTAACCATGAGCCTTTTTTTTTTAGACTAGATTAAAAATTAACATTAATGCGTGCAGCTTATGTAACAGTTATATTTACAACTATATGTGACAGCAAAAAATGCTGCTCACTTTATTTCACAGAGACATTTTTATAGGTAAAATGTTATGTCATGTCTTGCTACAGTTTGAAATGACTCAGGGAAAGTCCTGCAGCATTGTAATTAGATTATGATTTAATGATATGATCTTGAACCCCCAAAACTAACAAAAGTTTCACTGGGAAGTACCAAAATGCAGATGGAAATTCTTGCCCTACCCTCCTTCATCTCTTTTATTTTCCTGTCCCATTATAGAGGAAAGGATTTGTATTCAGAGAAACAACCAGACAACCAGTTCTTACCAGTGACAGAGGCAGGCCATACTGGCAGATGATTACGTTGTAGATGTTGTTAACTTTGTTCATGATACTAGTGGACATCAGGATGAGTGCAGCCAGGAGGTCTGCCAGGGCAAGCTGCACAAGGAGGTGCACCTGCACACAAGCACACAATGCATTTTACACCACTGCAACACTGTGAGTCACAACCAAGTCAGCTGCAGGCTTTTATTCACTGAAACATTGATCAGACATTCAGAAATACCAAATTACAGTAACCCGTAAAAAGAGCTACTGCTAAAAGCTACTCTTGTGACAGTTCCAAGCTATTTTTCCCTGTATATTTCACTTTTTATATGCGATTGATGCCATTTATTCTAATATTATCATCTGTACTTTGAATTTTTTCAGTGGAAACCAGGTATTTTGTTATATTTAATTTACTGACCATGGGGTTATTATATCAGAAACAGAGAAAACTGAAGAAAAAGAGACTTTTTCATCAAAGATATCAATAACCCAACATAAAAACAAGTGTCTCCATCCACTGTCAGATATCAAACTGCATGGCTTTTACTGGTGAATCAATTTTGGAGATGATGACCGTGTTTCTACTTTCACTACGGGACCTCTGCCACATGAACGAAAAGATGACAAACTGCATTTTATATCAGGTATTTTCATGTACCGATAGGGTTAATGGATGAACAGGTATTAAACATTTTAGGTCGGTAGATGCTTTTGGTCACCACTGACTGTTTGGGTCTTTATGGGTTAAACAAACTACAAGTATAGACTTGTCTATTTGAACTTTGTCTCAAAACTACAGGAGCACGATTGACATACCTGCAAAAAAATATATACCCAAAAATTCCTGCAGCTCAACTCACCTGTTCTTGGAGATTCCTCCATCTAAATATGGAAACCACCAGGACCGAGAAACTTCCAGTCACACTGCAATTATTGGCAAATATCCAAGTCATTCATCTGTACTAGACACTCAGCTGCAGTGTTTTATTTGTATTGACATGTACTGACCCTAAGGCAAACTAAGTATAAAAGCGGGATGACTGTCTGACAGACTTTGCACCTCAGAAACATATCATGTTCAGACAGAAATCTGAACTAAAAAGCATCATGTTAGAACATTCCTATATGTTCCTCCTCATGTGATTCATCATATTGATCTTGCAGTACACTTTAAATCCATTCTAACATGTTCCTAATCAGGAAAACAGAATGCTACAGAACTAAGTGATCTTCTGGAGATAAACAAATGACCGTAGTGTACATAATAAGCACAACTGAAAAAGAATGAGTAAATTATTTACCTGGGAATCAGCAAGGATATGTATATGTAAGACAGAATATCAATCTGAAAAAGACAGAACAAACATGGAATCAAGAGTTCCACACAATCAAAACACAAACAATCATTTGTAATTTCTCACTGAACAGTATTAAATGTAGACTTTACCTGTGTTTCGCTCAGTGTGCCATTAATGTCCATCTTAAATATCCAATAATGAGACTTTTCTGAAGTCACACTCTGTGCACTGCTGGGTAACCTCTCTCCATAACAAGGCTCAGTGAGAATATGAGAGCATGTCTTATCAGAACACACCTGTAAAAAGGTCTACAGCACCTAGACATCACGTGCACTTGTGTTCACCCCACCCACAGCTGTGTGTGTTTGTGTTTATATATTTCTACAGCTGTGAGGACACTTTTTCAAAATCATTGGAGAGACATTTTAGTCACAATGCCTCATTTTTTTATTTTTTTATTTTTACAACAAATGGGATCTTTTGTATTAAATCTTAATCATGGTCACCTCTTTAAATTGCCTCTTTTATACTGCTTTTATACTTATTATTATTATTATTATTATTATTATATTATTTATTAATATTTTGACCTGGTTCCATTTTTTAAATTTTTCTTACAGTCCTATAAATGAGGCATATATATGTTTAAAATTTAAATTAAGTTGATCACAGTTGATGTTTCCCACACTGATACATGTCAATGTAAGTTTTAATACCACTGTATTCTTTTCAAATATGCACATTAAATAGTGTTTCAGCTATTTCTTAGGGTTTTAATGTATAACATGTTGTATTCTTTTCTAACATTTAAAAGTTCAGATTGTGGGAATATGTTTAAATGAATACATAAACTCAAAATAAAACACACGTCTACTCATACTACAGTAAATGTCTGTGCAACAGGGACATCTAGAGACATGAATTGGTCTTACTTGTTATTACACAAACATTGGTTGAGGAGCTGATTACAATCCTCTTGCAGGTAAAATAAATATTTTAAAAAATAGCCTTCTTCAATAGAAACTAGACTGTAAAGCACTTAGACATTTTTGGGAGTATTATTCACATAATATCTTACTCAATATGAAAGAAAGACTGTTATTGAAGCTTAAATGATTGCATTTTAATGGCTGTTACTTTCAGTCGATGGTAAATAATAATTTGCATTATTCACAGGTGTGAATATCTCTTCATCAAATTACAATGTATTTTTTAATGGGGAATAGAGCTGAAATTTACCCCAACCCTGTACAGAAATGTCATTTTCTGATCTCAGGAGGATAAAATTACTTTCTCTTAAATTTCTAAACTCCCCTATTATCACAAACATTTTGATTTGTTACTGTAATTTACCTATTTGAAGGATCAAGGAGCGTAAGGTGTGGGTCCAGTCATCCTTCTTTCACTCACATGCAGTATAAATCAGCTTTACACAGTAGTCTGTCTGTGGGCACACTACCACAAAATGCCTTTCGTCTAAGTCAGAGCAAACAACAGCACAGGCACAAATGCAAAGTAACACCTTCAAACAGTGTTGTGAAAAAATTATTTTAATCAGAATAAAGAAAAAAAACATGTACCTCCCACCTCAGTTTGTCTCGCCCCCATCTTGAACACTGATTCCTATTTTAAATACTGTTTAAGACTCATCTTTTTGTTTTATCTATCTTTGTGATAGACTCAGTGGGTGGTTGTAAATTGGATTTTCAGTCTCTTTTTACAACCCTTTAAAGGGCCCTTTATTGGCTTTAAGTATTTTCATGGTTTTTGTGCAAGATGCCCAATTTGCGACCTTTGTCCATGATTTGTGTGTGTGTGTTTGTGAGAAATGTAACACTTTACGTCAACCTTTTCAAAACTGTTCATGTAAATTACTAATTCTACTGTTCCATTTTCCACTTTATTGTTTTTTCTTTGTCCTAAATCTTCTGTCCAAATCTGAGGTTGCTGTTCTGAGAATGAGTGACCAAAGCTTTTTTGAATAAATCAGTTAAAATCCATGTATGGAAAGTTGTGATGTAGGCAGTTTTGTTTTTAATTATATTCAACAATATAACATATTTCTCCATTTTTTATTTATATTTCTAACTCAAATACACAAAAGTTAAAGGGTATACCTAATTTCTAGAAAGAGGCCCAGCTCCTTCTATATTTTTTATGCATGTGGCCCTCAGTGAAAAAAGTTTGGACACCCTAAACAAAGTGTCTAACCAGTGAATAAAGTTTCGTTAACAGTCGTTGTCAATAAAGTTGATTCAAAATGCTGACGTCGTTGCTTCCACGTTGGCCCGGACGTGGCAGTCCCACAGCCCTATGAGGAAATCACACCAACCGCATCGGTTTGTCTGAATTAGTGCATCAGTTTCTTTTTTTACAGAACCAACATTTCTTTTCATTACTGACCGGACGTGATGGGACTCACAATAACTTCAATGCTCGGCCGACTTTTCGGCAAAAAACAGATGAGGATTTTAATGGGTGAGTAGAAAACACAACGATGAGCTTTAGCTTCAGCTGGAAATCAAACTTACGTCAACAACGGCGTAGTTGTGAAAGTTGAGATGGAAAAAAAAGTAACATGGTTTGGAGCAAAAATAATACACTGTTTAATATATATTTTATCCCAAGTGTCGATGTTATACATTAATTTTGTACATGTTAATAACAAAGTTTGGAGACGAATCTGCTGGCGGCAACTTCATTTCAACTTAAACGACTTTAAAAAGGCCATAATTTCCAATGTTATCGATTTAATAAACACACTTAAACCGATATATTTTGTTAAGTCGAATATATAAGTGTTTAAAAGAGGAGAAATTTTTTTTAATTATATAAACAATATTTTTTATCAGTGTTTCGTCGTAGAACAAATGACATGACGTGTCGAAATGTAAAGTTTTGCCCTAAGCCTAGTAATTTCATATTATTATTTCATATTAATAAAAACAAACAAACAAACACGCACAGAATAATAAAAAAAAAAGTCTTTATTTTTAAAAGTAAGAAAGAAAAAGTTAAATTGATTGTCAAAACAGTTGCAGATTGGTGAATAGCCTATTGGTCAGATGGTGATAAATGTAGGGAAATTACTGTTGTTGTAGTAATAGACAACATTCACTACAGATTAATGGTTTGAAACTGTTTTTCATTATGGTATGGTGTGTGCTGCTAAAAGAGATCTCGACCTCAATGGGATTTTATCTGGTTGAATAAAAAACAAAACAGATAGGCTAACTGGTGCTGTGCCATCACATATAAGTTTCATTTCATGTCCTCACTGATGAAAATAGTTATGCATTGCTCAGCATAGTGTCATCTGGATTAATTTAATCTTACATTGTCTCCTTTTAGTTGGCCTGGATGCTGCTGGGAAAACCACTATTCTGTACAAACTGAAGCTTGGTGAAATTGTAACGACCATTCCAACCATTGGTAAGAGATAAACACCTTCATTTTCATTTATTTATGTGATTCGAGATGAATGCATGTTTTGATATCTTCCCCTTCTCATTTCTCTTTGAAGGCTTTAATGTGGAGACAGTAGAATATAAAAATATCAGTTTCACTGTATGGGATGTGGGTGGCCAGGACAAGATCAGACCTCTGTGGAGACATTATTTCCAGAACACACAGGTAAGAAAATTGGGGTGACCTATTGGGCTAAGCCTTACCTGATTTAGAGGCTAATTACATTTTCAAGGAGTGTTAGCATTCAGATATAAAACACCTCAATTCATATAACTCTGTGAAATTATTTCAGAACAATTTTACTGTGTAAGCCTTGATAAAACACCAGATATCTGTAAAATTAACAAACATCAACGTCACTTTTTCTTTCTAGGGTCTTATCTTTGTGGTTGACAGTAATGATAGAGAAAGAGTGGCTGAGTCTGCAGATGAGCTCTCAAAGATGGTAAGTGTTTTGTTATACACAGTACAGTTTAAAGGGTAGTTTTGTCATTTCATTGTTGTCATAACCAGAATAGTTATTGTTGAGAAGTGGTCTTTAACCTGGATCTGAACAGACTGACAGATGAGAACTGAATGGCTTTCATTTACCGTGTTTCCTATTTTAATAAAAGCAAGTAAAAACATCTTTATAATGCATATTTTTCATTGTGGCTTAAATATGCAGTGATTTCTTTTTTTTTTTTTTTTTTTCCCCTCATTAGTTACAAAAGCAAAATCACATTATGTCTTAAGTTGTAGGCAGAAATCTAGTCTTTAGATGAAATATTCCACTTTCGGGGTGGCTGCTATTCTGCACTTGTTCTGGACATGTTTGCATTTGTAAATGTTTCATGTTTTACTCCACCGTGATATCATGAATTGTGTTCCGATAACATGCCACTTGTAATTGGCCTGTTATCTGTACGTACTATAAACTTTCCGCGTCTATGTTCAAGCAGTGTCAAATACCATGCGATTAGCAGGTATAGGGGATATGGTTATATGTAAACCAGAGATCTTGGAGTAAATCAACACATGATCAAATGGCATTAAATAACATGCGAAAGGATGAAAATGCATATGTATAGCACAAGAGATGGCGTGACATACAACACGATTTCATGACATCAGTCTATATACTCAGATTTTTTAATAATGTACTCTCTGTGTCTCCAGTTGTTGGAGGATGAATTGAAAGACGCCGTCTTGCTGGTGTTTGCTAATAAACAGGACCTTCCCAATGCCTTATCACTGAGTGAACTCACAGACAAACTCAACCTTCAGACTCTCCGGAATAAAACTGTAAGTATACTGAAAAAAGACACGTTACTGACCAATAGTGGAGTTTGTAAGCGTGTTATCATAACTCACTCTATGTCCAACCCCACAGTGGCACATTCAGTCAGCTTGTGCCATCCAGGGCCATGGGCTTTACGACGGGCTAGATTGGCTATCCAACGAGCTGTCCAAGAACTGAAGAAGAAATGGACCAGTTGGACAGAGAGAAAGAGAGAGAGAGAGTGAGAGAGACTGAACACCAATGCACAGACATTGAGTCTAGAAACATTTGGTCTTTTGCACCAAAGTTCTCAAAGTGGACAACCTGGTGGATAGTATAATCACCTTTTGGAAAAACATAACATCTCATATTTTTTTTCATTTATTTTCAGTGCTATCTCTATTTGTCTTATCAAACGCTTAGAATGTATTGATACATTGTGTTGAATCATGAGCAATCAGCCTATCAGGGAAATGGAAACAAAGAATTGGGCTTTTTCCATTCGACGCCTTGGATCTAGTTTGGGTATTATTTGAGGTATTCAACCACTTGTAGAAATATTGGACCTGCCGAGGTTGGGAGATATGAAGATATAAGCCTGGAGTTTTGTGGGAGGACAACTTGTATGTAGACACAAGCTGTTTATTTCCGTAACCTTGTATGGATATTTGACTCCCTCACAAACCTGATCCTTTACTAGTCACTGTCTGATGCCAAATTATTTCTGTAAAGGTCTTTATCCTGCACACTCACATGGATGGGTTGACAATACACTAAACCTTGTAGCAATGTGGCCTCTTTGTAAATGTATCCAAAATGCAACGTTGTGCCTTCTGCTTCCTCTTCATACAAATTTTTTTTTTTTTTTTATCTTACTTGGCGGACCTGCTCCCTTCTAACTTGGTTCTCCAACTATTTGACTTTTGAAGTATAAAATTAATACAATGCAAATACACTTATGTTTTATCAAAATGTTGTTGATTTTTGACAGTTGTTCTACCCATTACAACAGATTTTTTGTTCTTCACTGAAAAAGAGGAAGGAAAACAGGGCCAGTGTCTCTGTAACAAAGTAAAGCACCATAGTAACTTTTTTATTTTTTTGCAGCGCTTCTTGCTGTGTTTGCTGTAGTGGCTTATAGCAAGTACTGTCTATATTAATAATTGTATCTTTCTTTACACATAAAAACATCTCCGCCAAATAAACAGAGTGATGCACATTCCAACTTATGCTTGCAGATGCTTGAGCTGACACATTTGAAATTATTAAAAGTATTTTCCAATAAAAAAAAAACCTTTGAAACCATTGAGTAAAAAAAATAAAAACTTAATTTTTACCTGAATCTTTTTTATTATGAACTATCCCCCCTCAGTATTATTTCTATGCCTTTTTTTCAGTTTATATTATATAAGAAGTTGGTGTTGTGGTGGCACCGTCTGCCAGGAATTCATAAGGGGAAGTCGAGTTTTTGTTTTTTTTAATCTGAAATCCAACTCCTTTTCAACCTGTGACTGTCTCATACAGATGTAGTCTGTTTATTTTGTATTGTGTTTTGTATGTATACATATTTGACTAACTTTTCACATATTTGCCTGGGCACATTTATATGCCATAAATTAATAGTCCACAATCAAGAGAATACAGGAAAGAAGGGTGTAGACCATGAAACTGGTTGGAGTGGCTGAACTGGTTGGTTTTCTTCATCCCTTGCCTATGAGGTGAAGAGTCTTACTTATCATTACACTGAATAATACTGCACTTTGTCTTTTATGCTTCCTGAATAAACCAAATGAAACCACACACAAAAAAAACAAAAACAAACTCCAGAGTGACACAGAAACAGCATATGCAGTCAGGGTCTTAAGAGGTTTTCCCTTAAGGGCAGGTTACAGTTCTGGGAATATTGGATTTCAAGGTCGTCCCCTCAAGAAAATACATTATTATACCATTATATGTTAGAATGTTATTTTTATTGACTTCATTTCTTTACTGACAATACGATTGTAAAAGACTAAGATAGAACGCTGTTTGTGTGTGGTCTTTTCACAAGAACCTTTCTTAAAATTTAAACATAAATTAAAAAGTCAAGAAATGGATTGGAAGGATGGAGCAAAAACAAGCAAAACCAGCGACTTTACACTACCAATATTAACCTAAGTCTAACTTCAATAAGATTTGGAAAAGTTATGTTTAGTTCTCCTGACTACCATAGCAAAACACCTGAGCAAAACACTTAAACCCAATGTATCCCTACAATTTCAGGGGTTTTTTTTGCCTTTGGTAAGTTATATTTATGGGGCACTGTTAAAAGACATGTGCTTTATAGATAAAAGCATGCTATTGAGCGCTATTGAGATAAAGTAGCCCCGAACAATTACAAAGTGTGACTTTTTGGACTATGAGGGTTTTGTTATGCAAATAA
>JAPSES010000249.1:9121642-9137446 GCA_029822895.1 Maxillicosta whitleyi
AAAAACAAATGTGGGGGTAATATTGCGGGGTGTCAGTCACAATATGTGGGGGAACTGTGCTGCTTGGCGGAGGTTTGCGCTTTCTGAGTGCTTTTCTAGTTAAAGTAATTATTTCTCAAATTAAAACAGAGTAAGTTAAAAACACACATTCATTTACCTGGTATATTTTAATTCAGATTTTGACATGCACCAGGGTAACAAATGTTTTTTTTTTCTGTGTCTCAAGCTGATATGAAGGTGACGCAGAGAAGCTTTAACTTTGGGAAGAAGCAGGGAATGCCATTTTACTTTGTGTCAGCAGCCGACGGCACCAATGTAGTTAAGGTTTGTTGTCCTTTATTATCATCTCATATCTGCAGTCGAAGTTTACATTTTAAAGGCGTGAAATTACAACACATTTTACTCTTGTACTGTATTGAGACCTCATGCTGCGTGTCTCTGTTTTGATATTTTTGTGTCTGTCACCACAGATGTTCAGAGAAATGATCAAAAGAGCAGTGGATTACAAACAAAACCCCAGCGACTTCATGGATGAAGTGATGCAAGAATTAGAGGTAACAGTAAAACACACTCTGATTACTGATGTGCTCATTTGTAAAAGGAGCGTGGTTTATAAACTCCCAACTCAGTCAATAATGATTAAGGTGTTTTATTTAAGATACTCATTCAAAACCTGCAGCATTTAAAGGGCTCATATTTATCTAAACCCACTTTTATTAGTCTGTGGTTCATTTATTATTTATTATGTGTATTTGGACCCTAATAGTTCATATATTTTGAATCTGAACCCCCCCCCCCCAGGTGCCGCAAAGCTATATTTATATTCATTTTGGCATGTCTACAACCTGTTTACCTTCCTTCGTAATTTGTTACATGTATAACTAGTTACATCACGACATTTGTACATATAAGGACAAGACTTCTGATGAACATTTCTCAAAGTATGTCATAATTGTTTATCAGCAGCAGCAGTTGTAGTAAAAACTGAAAATATGTCCAAACTTTGAGCCGATTACCTAAAATGTTAAGTTATTGGTTGAACAGGACAGAGCAGCACAGCCAACAGCCTGGAGGGGGCGGGGCTTGAAATGGGTCATTTGCATTTTAAGGGCTAGCACTCAAATCCACCTTAAGAGTTGAATATAGACCTGTGGGAGTTGAATTAATGAAGAATTCAGACCCAAGCAGAACATTTCCAGCTTATGTAGAACACAGGGAAATGTTTTAAAATGCATAATTCCATTAAAAAAAAAAAAAAAAAGCAAAATACCCCTTTTTTAAACCAAGAATGGAGTATGTCATTATGCAGTTTAATTAAACCGTGCGTTATTTAAGAATTTTGGCACTGAAAACATCAATGTATTAACGTTTCTTTACACTCATCCTACAGAATTTTGACCTGGAAAAGAAGGAAGATAATTCTGAAGCAGATGAGGATGGATTAAAAACAGAGAGTCCAGAGCTGCCCTGACATTTTCAAACATCTTCCTTAACCTCTGCACATCTCATGGACAATTTGCCCTTCTCTGGGTGTAATGCTGTGATTAGATGATATATTAAATCACAGTGGAAGATATCTTTTCTATAACTGGCAGCGTTACTTGGCTCGTTTATATAACTTTGGTGTTTTTCTACCAAAATGGAATTCCAGCACTGGAATGTGTCCGACCGTCGTCTAAGCCAGGTTATAACCAACTGCCCCTTCACCTGTCTAGTGACACGGGCAGGAAAAATAAAACTGGTGAAGTAATTTTAAGAATGTGTTATTTGCCAGATGTGTTTTTGCTGCTATTAAAGCTTTGTCTTTAATATTTTTTTTTTCTTTTTATAAAAATACCTGCTTTAATAATAGCATCAAATCTGAATGTTTTCCTGACTGAGAAACTCTAGTTACTTTGTGTCATGTACTAAGAATGTGAAGCATTGAAAGCTAACTCGCACACAGCAAAGATAACGTTTGATTATGAAGCCTCTTTGCTGTTGGTCTTAGCGTTTGTGTGTAGTACGGTTGGCGACGCCAGCAGGGAGCTACATCTGTTGGCGGTTTTATTTTGCATTTATTTTGTGATGTCTGTCTTTCAGCACCATTTAAATGAAAGTTTAATGTACCATGTAACCAGATTGTGATAATGTGTCTCTGGCAACGGGCACAAGGGTACGTAATGTAGACAACTTTATATCAGCGTTCAGTAAATTACATTTATAATAAATAAAATATACAAATAGATATGAGTTTATACAGAGCTGCTGGAAGGTGACATTGGAGTCGTTCATAATAGATCTGAGGTGTGTAGTCAGTCATCTTGCAGTGCATCCTCTAGTGATTTTAAGTCTGTAAGATCAGTGAAATGTGTTTTTTTTTTTATAGCCAATGTATACATTAAACCAAACTTTGATGTCTGATTACATTTCATATGACATTCAGTTATGTTGTATACAATGCATGTTTATGTTTTCTATTTATATTTGTGGCATTTACCATGAATAAATCACACTGGAACTTCATTATTGAGACATTAAAATAGAAATGACAATTCAATGCAGTTCATGTTTTAATTATAAATTTATTACATAATATAACAAACATATATCTCTGTGGTGGAGATATCCTGGGTAACATCTCAGATCTTGCCTCACCCTTCACTGTCGCCCTTAATCTGGTTGTATGAGGAATACTTAGGTAGCTTCTGGTTTTATTTAAACGCGGGCTTCATTAAAACGGAGGAGGATTGCTAATGCTCTCCAGAAGTTGCTGAGACAACCATTGTAAATGATTTGCCTGGTCATCAGATGTGGAGAAGGGGAAGTTCACCTGTGAGACAAGGCTGAGGCGTTACAGGGATACATCCACCAATCTAAACTTCACAGTGCAAACAAGGAGAAAACCAACAATGAAATAAAAAAAAAGAAAAAAAAACCTTTGATGATAAGACCACTGGGTCCAGTGGGAGACCAGACTCCAGTGTATTTTTAAAAAGGTTACACTGCTCCCCTACACTATGTAGATTGTGCTTTGTTGATTAGAAAATAAGACAAAGATAACCCTTCACTGAACTTATTTGACCTAAAGACGTGTAAGTCTGTTACACGTTGCTCTGTAGAATTATTTTGCATCTGTATTTGCGGCAAACTTACACAACAACCCAACCAGGCCGGCTTGTGTGAGTCCAGATCGGACATGTTCACCTCTGTTAAGTTTATGTTCCATCTGTTATTTGGATTTATATGGGAACAGTAAGCCAAGCTGGATAATAACCTTCATCACAGTAAAATCAAGCAATCGTGAAATTTAAATAGAAATGTTAATGCAAAGCTCACAGGTAGATACACACAGGCTATATGTCTTGTATGTATATACATTACCCCAGGATGTATTTACACTGTGGTAATCTATATATACACGTTCACATATAGCCTGCTTCTTTACAAAATAATAACAATGACTGTATTTCCACCTATAGGAAATACAGGATCTAACAAATGTTTGTAGTTCTCAAGATTTCCAGGAGATGGCACCATATTATTGAGTCTAACAGCTCAAGAATGCTGTAACTAAGATAGTCCTAAAGCAAAGACAAATATACAGTTAAAAGTTAAGATTATTTTTTGGCACATTATCCTTTGTGTTGTTTCTTCCTCACTGGATCACCTCATATAGCATATCCAAAAAACTCAGAAACTGAAGGTCTGAAAAAGGAAAAAGGAGTGCTGCCAGACAGAGTGGAGGGTAAGGAGCGCAAATGCCATCTGGGAATGGGTGTACAAAACAGTGACGCTGCATAAGCTGCACCTACACAGTTACAAGGTGAGTTATATTTGTCTTGTAATATAAAATGTGACAATGTTTTCGCTCGACACCGCGTGGTCGCCTCTCAACGTCTGCCTCTCTCTCCTGGGCAGAGCAGTCCACTTTTCAAAGATGTGACAACACAAAATAATAACGCAGAATAATATTTTTCTATTTTAAGTTGAAGGTGTATGTATATGTGCATTTCATTTGTGTGTGTATGTGTGTGTGTTCTGCTTGTGTGGATGTGTGTGTGTATTGTGTGACACAGCCACTGCCGGAAATCTCTGATGGAAATACAGTAAGGCTATAGTGGACTAACTCCAAAACCCCTAAACCATGCATGCTCACCATTGCATGTGCATTTTCATTGTCTCTCTCAAACAAATACACACAAAATGGACACAAACACGCATTTACACAAACACGCTTAACAGTCGCACATGGTGGAGAGGAATGACCATACAGAGAGATTCAGGGAATCCAGATGCACACATGCGCTTGGACGATGGGTGGCTTTTATGTTAGCACCTTGTCACCTTGTTTTGTGCAAATCATCCCCTAGTTCATAGTTCAGAGTTCAAAAGTTCAAGAGTTCATAGAAAGAATAAAATCTGCTCACCCTTTCCACAGGTGGTTAACTATGCATATATGCCAAACATTCATATATAGATCTATATACTTCTTCAAAAATTTATATGAAATCTATCATATATACATTGCTTGTGATTAAAAAAAAGCAAATATTTGTAGTTTGTTCATTTTTACAAGTGTTTAGAATGGACAGGATATTTGTTTTTTTTTTTCTGTCTTTTTTTTTCTGTCACTCTAAAATTCAAATGAGTGAAAGATTTAAGTATCATGTTCCACACGCTACAAAATCTACCCACAGTGTGCGAGGGTAATAAATAAACAAGGAAAAAAGGAATAATAATAATAATAAAAAAAAAGGTATAACATAAAAAGTCCAAATGAGTCTGAGGACATAATACTGGAGTAAAATAATCAGTGAGGTCACAGTGAGGCAGTGAGTGCTATTCCTACAACCCAGACGTGACTTTATATTCACTGCCTGCTTTAACGAACTGCTAGCAAAAAGAAAAGAGGAAAGAAAAACAAAAATTTGCACAGAACTTCAGGCCAAGTGAAACAGCCTTGGCGTAGAGACCGGACACTGCCGCTGATGCGCAGTAGTTCTCAGCAGTATGTGAAATTACCTGGTCTTCGATCTGAGTAAAAAGCTATGAATAAAATGCTTTTTTTTTGTTGCGTGAATAAAACTCACTGTTTCTCACTGCCAGCAGAAGCTACTCATGAGTACAATTGTAGATTTTATATTGTTAAGGAAAATTCAGTTGTGTTTTTTTTTTTGAATTCACAACCTGTGTCTTAGTGTTTTTTGTCTGACTGCCACTGTCTATGATAATATTTTACTCACTTAGTAAAGTGTAGCGATACAGGGAGGCAGCAACATTTTTAAGACACAGTTGGGTTGTAAAATACTGAATTTTCTTTATAAGACCTTACAGAGGCTTTCCCATCCCCACAGCCTGATAAACGTCACACATTTCCCACTCTTTGCGTTTGAGAGGGGCACGTACATCTAAGGCATTTCAGCCCTTCTTATTTTTTGTCCAAGTAAAAGGTGCATTTAAAGGATGGCATTTCCTTATTCTAATAAATTATGTTTAATTTGGCTATGATCACACATTTAATAGGTTTTTTTCTTCTATAATATGGCAGATATTTCCCTCTTTACACCAGACTGTGTAAAACCTGGTCTGAGGAGCATTGTAAGGAGTCACAGGGATGGAAATTTCTTACTAGCTTTCGTGCATTTTTTTATACTGTGATGGTACGAAATTGTCCTTAAAGGTAAGAACTGAAGTTAATTGTATTACAACGTCTCCGTGCTAGTATCCTAAACTTCCATCCCTGAGTGTTAAGATGAAAAGCCCCCCCATTTGTTTAATAATCGTCTGTCTCCTTTGGTGGTTGTCGTCGAGTTTACAGCAGAGACGGAACCACATCATCTGTAGCTGAAGCGGTAGGGATGGGTGTCAACTGGGGTCTCAGCCTCACATTACGGGATGCCCTTTAGTATGAAGGAAGACTGTAAGAAAATAAAAACAAACAACATACTCTCTGTCCAACACATGATACAACTTGTCATGCTACGGTTCAAGAAAGGGTGACCATAAGGAAAGTTGTATATCTATGACAAAAATTTCATTTCCATATCTATATACTTTTTTCTTTCAAATATATATATATATGTATATTTTTTTATATATATTTATATATGTATATAATTGGTAGAAATGAGTAAACTATTGGTGAAATAAATTTTAAAGATTTCTCTCTGCCTTCTATACTAAAAACCAAAAACAGGCGCAGATTAATTTATTACATATCCTCTTTGCAACATTATCTTTTCTTCAGAAAGCTATATTAAGATACATATATATCATATTATATAATACCTATGTATATATATTTATATATATAATATTCCCTTTGGAAAACCAAAAAAAATTGATTATGAAAAAAGCCACGAGTGTTGGTTAAACATTCTCCAAATATAATAGATAGCACAGTCTGGGTACCAAGGCGGAGGGAGGGGTTTTCTCCCGTGGTTTACGTTGTGGAGCTCCACCTCTGGGCTCTAAAGTCTTCGGTTTAAAAACAACAGCAGGTGTAGAGAAGACACACCTTTTCAGAGCTGTGTCAGCACTAAGTCCATAGTCCTGTGTTCAACATTGTTGATCTGTATAAATATTTTTGAAAGGCAACTGAGCTTTCTGTTTGGAACAAAATACTTCCTCCTCCTCCTTTACTCAAACTGCAAAAGGCTTTCAGAGGCCTGAAAGATGGAGGGATAGAGGTAGAGGTAGAGGAGGGAGGGAATGGTGGCGAGGAGGTGTGGATGTTACTATGGAAACGACTGAAGCTTTCACCAATCAAATATTTTAATTGAAGCTCATGCGATTCTCCTCGGCAAAGAAAGACCAGAGCCCCTTTTGAGGTCTAATCTAATTGGCTGCAGGCAAAGAGGTGGGGAGACACTAAGGGCCGAGTGGAGGGGGACGAAAGTATTGACTCCTCCTCTTCAGTGCAGTGCCAAATGTGGGGTTTAATGCAGAAATAGGAACATAAAGCGTTGCTAGCGACCCCAGGTAAACATTTGTGACTTATAACTTAAAAGCAGGCAGAGTAAAAGAGGAGTTGTCATTATTGTTTCTCCTGTTTTCACCCACTGTACGTCCTGGGCCTTCTATCTTCATCTTCTACTCCATCTGTTGCTGTGTCTCAGGGCAGGTGTCAGCTCTCTAGCAGCTGTTTTAGTGCTCGTTCGATGTTCATGCGGTGACCGACTCGTGTCACTCCAAGCTCTGCGAAGTCATCCTTGGTTAGAGCAGGGAGGTGAGAGCCTTCAATCTCGTGCTCCTGAAACCCTGCTCTGTGCTCTCCCAGGTTGATGCTCTCCAGCCAGTCTCCGACGTCGTACTTGTTCCAGAGGTGGAGGGGCTTCTGGTGGAAGGGTCTGAGCGCCAAAAGAGGTGACCCTAGCCCGGGGGAATGCGACGGTGATGGGGATGGGGAGCGAGAGCGGGAGCGGGCGCTGGAGCTCCTCATTACAAAGCGAACCTCTTTAGGCTCCTGGGGTAGACTGAGGCTGGAGGATTTGAGGATAGTTTGTGGCGGTGTAGTTGGTGAGGTCGGTAGGCCAAAGCCTGAGTATCGTCCAAGAGGATCTCCCCGATCAGGTGAGCCTGAACCTGGGCTGGGGGTGCGTCGGGTGACAGGGTAACGACTTCCAGGTCGGATGGTGAATGTGGTACCATAACTTCTCTGAGAAATGGTGTGAAGCTCACCTAGGCTGCTGAAAAGTCTGATAAAGAAAGAGACAAAGAGATGCTTCATAAATATAAGCAATGGAAACAAAAGGGAACAAGGCGAAAATAAAAGAACAGAAGACCAAGCTTTAGTTTACAGGTTTACGCCGTCAGTTGTTTAAAGTTTATATTGCAAGCTAGAGGTTAATGCATGTTAATAAGAACAAGCTAATAATTCACAGCGACTTCAAAGCAGCGCGCTACAACAGTTGAATGCTAACATTATGAAGCTCTGATACTAAGTACAGCTCCAAATAAAAACATTTTCCACAACTGAGCCATCAGCTTATATATATATACACACACATCACAGAATTATTGAAAAAAATACAGGATTTTAATTCTCCATCCTACACACAGTATCTGAGTGTATGGCCTATTTAATGAGTTATGTCTAACCATTACTATTAAAGCATTTTCCTCTGTTCGATATAAATAAAACCACGAAATGAAGACCGACTGTAGTCAAAAGACAGCAGGAATCTTAGAATTAGGCTACAACTGTGTTTCTGACATGCAGCACTAACCTGAAAACCTCAAATCAGTAAGTATATAACATATATACAATAAATATGCACACACTTCATATTCAATGATAAGTGCTAGTTAATGGGTGATCAGATTTTTGCAGAATATTATGTGTCAGTAAGACTATACAAGTATTGTAACAAGTGATAGTAACATTATAACCTAATTTTTTGTTCATTATAAGACATTTCTAAGATTTTATATAACGTTTGTTAAAAGTTTATGTCATGTTTCCAAATGTTTATGTTGATAAAATCTATATCTAATTAGCATGTCAAACACATTTAACTAACCTACCACCGATAACTTACTACCTGTTATATCATAGTTAACAAGTCTTTTGTCGCTTTATTAAGACTAATACACCTGCATTTACTATCAGTTAACAATGTACTCATTTGCAGCTCAAAAGAAAGAAAAAAGTCTTATTTAATGTTAACAAATCCTTATATATAAATATGTGTGAAATAGCTGATTCCCAACATGGTCTTAAAGCTAGGGTTGCACTTTCTGAAAAATCCTCAGGCTGATACTGATATTTAAAGTGACAATTTTTGCAGATAGCTTATACCAATACCAATGGTGTTTTCTGTTTTCTTATTTCATATATGTTGTTATTTCCCCCCTTTTGTGCCAGGGGAATTTTGACAGCTACTACCACTGGTGAAACGACATCTTATATGTGGATACAGATACTGGCTGATATAAACAAACATTGGATGATACCGATTTTTGTCTAACGTATCGGTGCATCCTTACCTAAACTGTTCAGTGTTTTGGAAGCTGACTGGCCAACAGACAAAACCTTACCACTTGCAGCAGGAAGAGGAAGAAATGCACTGAAAGAAAAATACTGTAGAAATTCTCAAGTGTAGAAATTTGCCACCCCTGTTGCTCTTTCAGGTACAGTACAGCCTATGCTGGCTTTCTACCTTTTTATCTGTCCCAGGAGCATCAATTTGTGAAACAGGCTCAAATTGGTTGAGTATCCATTAGTCTACTACTGGTCTAATGGAGAAAAATATGGTCATAAAGGCAGAGGCAGATGGATTAGAGATTCAGACTGATATGAGTTTTGTCTATCTGAGTGCAGGCAGGGACAAGAAAAGAAAGGAGAGGCCTACTGAGCTGGTACAATGGTGTCTGTTTCATTCATGCATGTTAGCTAGTGTGTAGTGTACAACATGAGTGACACATTTTTCTTCTATTGTTCACAACTTTGATGTGAGTTTTGGAATAAGGAGTGTAATGAAACAGGCTGTTAGGAAGCGCACAGGGTGGTGAAAATAATCTGACTACAGGGAGCCGGCGGATATGAGATGAGCTCCATGCGCACTTACACAGTCGTCCTGCCCTCCTGGGCGCACAGTCAGTTCTAGACCAATCAGATCAGAGCAGCGGGGCGGAGCATGCAAGGTGGGCAGAGAGAGAGCAATGGGAGAGAATGTTAGCATCACTCCATGAGACGCAGCCTCCCAACCAGACTTAGAGTCTGCTTCAGCCATCTCTGCTTTCTGTGACTCGCCCCGTATGTGGACAGGAGTGGTGGGTGTGATTATGTGAGTGTGCATGTGTGTGCGCATGTGCTCGTACAGCATGTAACATGACAATGACAGCAGAGTAGGCTTCAGCATTGGAAGGTCTGACCAGTGGGCTACATGAGAGAGAAATGAGCACACTATTCACATATCAAACACTGCACAAACGAAGAAAAAACAAACAAATAAAGGGAGGGCACATGTCCCTTGACTTTTTAGGATGTTACCTAATAAGATGTGGAGATGGAACTACTATGTTAAGGAACATTCATATATATTAAGATATGTATTGTGTCCTGAGCTGTATGTTAGGGATATGTATTGTCTATTCCAGTTGTGTATGAAGTTTTAGCATAATTTAAATAACCTACAGTGTCCAATATGCAAGACAGTCAGGGACCATGGCCATCCTCAACACAATCACTGAAAAACAAAACAAAGTTATGCAAATTACATGAACACAGAAGAACAGAAAATGGAAAAACATAACTGAAGCAAAATAAGAACCACAGGTTTGTAAACCACCCAAAGCTAAAATACACAGCATGTGAACATGGTGGCTACAAGAGTGACAAAATACAGCAGCATGTGGAGTTGTTGAAGGAGATTAAATTTGGACAGTGTATGGGAAAGTGATGGGGAATGTTACAATTAAGAGCGCTGAGATGTCTGAGCTTACATGAGAAATGTTTCAGTGGGTGAGGAAGAACAAATGCAGGAGGAGAATGTGAGCAAAATAATGGTGTGCATGATCATCTGTGTCACAGCTGAGGGCAATCAGCTGTCAGGGTGGAGATGGTGCGGATGATTCAGATTCTATAATACCGGGATGTGATTTACTTTTACTGATAGAACCCAATCAGAAGCATGTAATCTACTGATTTGAAACTCTGATCATTTTACTATCCATGGATCACAATGAGGTGAAAGATAAGAGATTGGAGATATGACCGATTCCTGACTGACTTTACTATTAAATCAGGTGTTACATTTTTATTTCAGTCACGTCAACCACAGCAAACCATTACATTAACTCACAGCAGTGAGCGGCCTTTCTAACCCAAACTACTTTGTAGATACTAAACAAAATGTATTTTCTTAAAAAACATTTATGACATGAAAAGAACTAAACACAAACCAAATCAATCCAAAATCAAACATGTTGAGGCAACAAGAAGAAATAGACCAATGAAGCCAAACTACACCAACTGTACAGTAATAAATCCAGAGAAGCATTTGCTTCTTATGAGAGCGGTACACAACTAAAAACAACACTGCAAAGCATTTTGGTAGCAGTTGTGTGGAGCTGGTCTATCCCTCTGGCAATTTCAGTAACACAAGATGAATGTGACAGACTCTATAAAAGCATCTCCTCAATCTTTCAATTGTCTCCTCACATCCTAATCAGCAGTGAAGTACAGATGAAAATAAAAACCATTTCCAGTACGAATCCAGTTACTTCCACACACTGAATTCACAATTAATAGAGATGAGGACCACATAATTAGAAAAGAGAGAGAACAAGCCACTAAAAATCAAACTCAACTGCATCTGAAGAGAGTCTACGAAGCACGATTTCCTCTTAAAGTGACGTTCAACAGCATATTAAAACTAACAACAATCAACTTAGTCACAATATTCCACACATTTGTGAACTGTATGCTGGGATTTTCATATGTAAATCTAGAAATTGTCATGCTATCGTACACAACTTACTGTAGATTGAAATACAAAAGAGAAAAGAGAAAGCTCCACATTTATCATTATACTCCAAGAGGAAATAAAGGACATTTATCATGGCCTGGACTTTGTCTGGTAATCTTGGCATTAAATTGGTTATTAATGCCAAGATCAGAGGGGGTGGTTTAATATGATTGCGAACATGACACACCATTATATTTCAGCCATGTTCAAATAGTTCTGAAAATACATCCTTAAATCTTTGAGGTTATCACTGATATCGTAGTAGGATGGGAACTGTGATAAGAAAGAAACTGCAGTTCCTAGTCTTATCAAACATGTCAGTGATAACTGCAAAGAGTGTCAGATACAAGAATGTATTACGCTTCATTTGAACACTGATCTAGGAGGAAGCTTGAGGAAAAGCTGGTAGGATAGGAACTGGCGGGGTCAAAGGTCAGAACCCAAGTGTGACTGTGTGTGAGATGAAAAGAGGCTTTGGCAAAGTTAATGCCTCCATCCAGGCTCCGTTACCTTGTTTGCACCAACAGACACACTCATACACACATATGCACACTTATTCAATACATATGATTTAATGTAAGCAGTGTGCAACAGATTACCCAACAGAAGGCTGAGGAGCAGACTTGTAACTATGGAAACACCCAAGACCAGATCAAGTGACTGTAGTCCTACTAAATATCCTAAAAAAAAACATAATATTGTGGCCAAATACTTAATTCCTTTTTTAAAATGTGTTTCCCAAACCAGTTTCAAGTCACAGTGATTAAATCTGGTAATGCAAACAAGGTAACAAATAAAATTACAAAACAAAACAAAACTACATGCAAAAAATGTTATTGTCTTTCAATGGAATTAGCTGATAGGCTTGTTAGGGGAAGCATGTTTAAGAAAGCTTTGTTTTACCCTAGGAGCTATAACCTTAAGGTTTACAGTCTTCGGTGTCCTCACATCTGTAGAAATATAAAGGACTTCAATATACTTCATTGTATTGTGTGAAAAAAACAACAACAACACTCTACTGTGGTTTAAATAGCACTGGTTCATTATTGACTCTTTTGATCTGCTTTCTTTTTCTTTTTTTTTGTGACTAATGATGAAATAGTTTGTGGCACACAGGAACGATTTAGTACATAAAAGTGAAGTTTACAGCGCTGGTGCTACACCCAGAATGCTAGGGAAGGTAATGCTGGCAATGCTGTTGACCTCTGATCTCATTATCACTTGCCGTCACAGTGGAATGCCTGGATAAGGATTTGTCTGCATATCTTAAAATGTTAGTAAAACCACATTATGCATAAAAAAAGTAAAACCAGATGAAAATATCTTAAATGGAGTCTCTAATTATCCCTCTGTCCTGGGAACACTGGATCTACAAAATGACATCAGAATTCTGAGACAGATTTCACATTGTTTTTTCATTAAATATGTACTGTTAAAATGATGAATGAATGTGTTTACTGTTTACTGCTAATCCTCTTTGAGTGGGATTGTATAAGAATTAAGACTTGGGACATGAAGACTGTCATACAGTACAAAGTGATATAAATAGTTGATAAACAAGACCTCCCTCTCTGAGGCTGAGTTACTTCAGTTTGCTGACTCTGATGTCTTTGCCAACATATGAATAAAAGATGTGAAAAAAAACCTGAAACCATAACTCTTGTCTGTGTCATCATTTTTCTGTGTTTCAATGATAGTGAGTGCTTTTTTTCTTGTGTTTCTCTTACCTGGCTCCTGCCACAGGTGACTTCCTCCCAGGGTCAAGTGATGATCCTAGTGGCTCTTCTCCCAGTGACCTAGTGTCTTTATTTAGTTGCTGTAGTCGTGAACTGAGCTCCCCCATAACAGATGGTTTTCCTCCATCATCTGTACCCAGACCCAGTCCCAGCCCACCTAGATTGCCCAAACTCCCAATACCTAGTCCCACACCTGGTCCACGAGGCTCCACTGGGTCTCCCCACAGCTTGGACCTCCGCTGGAAGAGGTAGCGTGGCTTGGTGGGGGCTAGTCCAGTCACTGAGGCTGAACCACCTGGGGGTAGCCCAGCTCCTCCAGCTGCAGCAGCAGCCAGGGCAGCAGCCTGTTGCTGTGATAGCAGCTCGCTGTCAGAGCTCTGCTTCAACAGAGGGTCCCTGAAGGTGACGGGGCCTTTACTGCCTCCTATCTGTGACTTGAGTCGTGGCTTAGGAGGCACTGGCGGCTTGTCGAGCACAAAAGTCTGCCCGTCAGCATAGGAGGTGTGTGTGGTGTGTGTGTCGGCAGGCTCGCCGCTTTCTGAGGACAAGGTGGACATGCTGGAAACTGTGGAGACGGTGCTGGTGGTCTCGAGGTGGTGATCTCGCTCTCTCTCGCTGGAGCTGCGCGTGTCAGCCTCCTCCACGCCTGAGTCAGCCGCAGAGCCAGACTCGCCCACTGGTGGGGGCTCCAAAGGGTCAGAGGGCTTCCCTGAGACAGCTGCTGCACTGGGGGGAGGTGTGGGCTGGGGAGGCTGAGGCTGGGTAGGTGTCACAGTTGGGGTTGTTGGTGTTGAGGGAGTTTGGGGTGTCGGTGTTGTGAGGGTGGTAGGTGAGGTGGCAGGTTTAGTTGGGGACACTGATGCCCCCTGTGTCTGTGCCTGCAGCCCGTTTGCAAACTCATCCGGTGGTGGGACAACTCCAATCTTTCGTAGTTCTTCTCGTGTTTCCTCATCACTGGAGGTCAACATTGCAGGGGGCAGGGTCACTGTGTATGGATCCACATCCTCTTCAGAACTTCCCTGAGCCAGACTCTTTTCTTGGGCTGGGCTAGAAGGCCGTGGAGTCTGAGGCTGGGCTTGGAGCTGAGACTGGGGCTGGGAAACGGTGGGACTGGGGGATTTAACCCGAGGACTTCCAGATTTGCTCGGCTCTGTTGATACTGCAGCAGTTGTCTGTTCTAGTTCTGAACCTACCCCAACAGCCTGACCATTACTGGTGGCATGGACCATGATCAGCCCTGCTGTCTTCTGCTGTGACGTATCCATAATACTGATCAACATACTTTTCTTATCCTCTATTCTCTTCTCTTCCTTCCTCTCCTCTACTCTGGCCTCCATTTCCTGTCGGAATGATACAGGTGATGGTGATGTGGCCCACTGTATTTTGGTGGGTTGGGGTAGTAACACAGAACCCGTAGGGGATCCAACTCCATACCCTGCTGCCTTGGTGCTTTTAGGGGAGAAAGGTGGGGATGTGGCTGCCCCTTCCCCAAGTGGAGACTCTTTGGTCTGAGGTTCAATTAATATAACACCCTGGCCTACCCGCTCCTGTTTAGTCCTTGGCTCTGGGCTGCTAGTTGGGGACTGACTCTGGGAGGTCAGTGCCCTCTCCCTTGCGGCCAGCGCAAGAGCCAGTGGTGAGTTGGGGTCCAAGGGCTTTCCTGTAAGAGGATGGATAAAGGTGGTCCCACTGGGTGAGGGGCTCAGTGCCAGGGCAGGGGGAGGCAGCTGGCCTAGTTCTCTGGTGAGCATCCGTTCATCAATGGAGTGAGACTGGGTAAGAGAGGGGGCCTCTGAGCTGGTGGTTGATGCCCCCTCCATGGTCCCAACAGAAAGGAAGACAGTGGATTTCCTCCGTTCCTCTAGACGACGCTCTCGATCTTTGACTGCTCCAGCAATTGCGGCAGCAAAAGGGCCCTTACCCGGAAAAATAATCTCTCCCTGGGCACGCATACGCTCTCGTTCAGCCATCAAATGCTGCTGGTAGTAGTCTGCACGACTGGTGTGTGTGTGCCCATGGGGATGTGGGTGTCGCCCTGAGGGTGAGGTCTCTCGGGAATGGGCAGCTGCTAAGGCCAAGCTAGCTTTTTCTTGTGCATCTTCCACCTGCAAGAAATTAGAAGTGAAAGTCAGGGGATCTTTGTAATCTGAGTAAAGACTTTAGCAGATCTTGTGTACAGAAGAACCTACCTGGAGTTGTTTAACCAGTGGACTTTTCTTCCTCTGGGGTTTGGTGGGTGTGTACAGTCCAATGCTAAATTGACCCACATTGGCATAGGGGTTGTCAATAACCCGTCCCTTCCGTTTGATTCGCTCAGGTGGAGTAGCAGCAGAAGGACGGGGAATTTCTGTAGGTTCTACAGGTAGATGAGAAGAGTCCTGAAGTATGATCATGGAACGTGCTTTTTTCTGTCTCTCGATGTGTGTGGCCTGCCGCTGAGCAGCTTCATAAGGCAGGTCCAAACTGGAGGGCTTGAAGCTAGAGCGTCCTCCAGGCTCATGGCCTTGACTCTGTGTTCTGGATGGAGGAGGAGGGGGGCAGAAGGCCGGTGGGGGGTAATGTACAGTGAAACTTATGTATGGCTCATCTCCCCCTCTGTCGCTGGTCCAGAGATC
>JAPSES010000249.1:9151509-9174716 GCA_029822895.1 Maxillicosta whitleyi
ACACACACACACACACACACACACACACACACACACACACACACACACACACACACACACACACACACACACAAAGCCTGAGAAGCACAGAACTGTGACAAAGGCTATTTACTAGGACTAAAGGTCGACATTTAGATTACCATACATTATAACATCAAACTGTCTCACACAAGTCTAGGAAGGTCAATTTTTCTACATTGTTTTGATTTTTTTGGGGTTTTTTTTTGTTTTGAGGAGGTTGGGCTTTGTGGTACTGCATGGGAATAAAACCAAGAGAAGAATCCTCCAATCTGCGGTAAAATCTACCACATCTGTACTGTCAGCAATCCCAAGAACAAAGACAATCGCCCCTCGATGTTTGCACACTGTACGCCACAGTTCTGTTAATACAAACTGTGGAGGATCACAACTTATTTTTAGGTGCTGTTCATTTCATATCATTCAATATAGCCTATAAATCAGCTTCATCATTTAAACAAATAAATACTAAATATATACTACATAGCCTATATAAAACATAAAGACATGACAAAGTACAGCAGTGCTGTGTTATGGAAATGGGGGCGAGAAACAGAATGCAAACAAAAATGACCAGGAACACACGCCTGTGAGCGAGCGCATATTAGAAAGAGGCCTCACAATATGGAGAGAATGGCATTTTCATTAGAAAAAAGAATGTGCATCTGGTGGAAAAGAAACAGACGGCAGCTCTGTGGAGGAAAAACCATGCAACACATAAAATGTTAGAAATACAGAAGCATATTGTCCATGCGGAAGGACGTAGAAATACTTAGAGAGGAGACGCAGAGTTTGAATCTGAGCAGTATGACACCCCTACACCCAAGGTTAATAAAGCTTTTAAATGTTGTGCAATATCCTTTTAGTCATATTAAAAAGAGGGTTGTTGAATATTCAAGATTCACAAATGCACTTAGAGGTGGCGACTGTGTGAGGGGGTTTACAGCAGGGAAGTGCACATACAGTAAAGACTAGGGCTGGGTATTAACAACAACCTCGCAATACCATACATATCCCGATACAGGGGTCATGATACGATACGTATCACGATACATGTGCATCCCATTACATGGTATTCAACGCGATATGCATCCCGATATTTAGGCCTATATACTGTAGGTAGTCCTTAGATTATGACGTACCCGATTTATGTTATTCCGATTTTACAACAGTGATATTTCATCCGCCATTACTGTATATATATACTGTATACTGTACGTACATTAAGTACAGTATCTTATTTTTTTACTTTATTAATATGAAATATAATACATGTATTTGGATAGTTTGGATAGGCGTATTTAGGGGTACTGAAGGGTTAATTCAGACTTACGTGGAAATTTGGGTTATGTCGACAGCATAGGAACAGAACTCCTTCATAACTCGAGGAGTACTTTTTTATTATTATTATTATTATTATTATTATTTTTTTTTTTTACAGTTTTTACTTTTTTAACATTTTAAAGAAAACAGACATGTATACCCAAATGTTATTTTTTTATTTTGCTGTAGAGCAACAATTCCACTGTAGTGCCTGTAAAACACTGCATTAAGAACTTGGCTGTAGTGCACAAATAAAGATGGCTTTGGATAAACTTAAAACATGCAGAGTCAGATGCTGTTTCAGAAACTTGATAAACTAATTGTTTGTTGCATGTGAAATATCAATACTGACGCCTACGTATCGATACGCGTATCGTGAAGAGGCTCGCGACGATATATCCCCGTATCGATATTTTGAACACACCCCTAGTAAAGACAAAGTGAAATGGAATAGTTTTCATCTACTGCCTTTTCATCGATTGCTTAGTTATTTGTTGGTATGAGCTAAATAAATATCATAAATGGCAACCTGTCCACGCGTTACCACATTCTCATGGCAATAAAACAGAGACTTTTCAATATTTTACTCCAAAATTTATTTTCAGCATATCTGTGAACATAACACATACATTGAACATAATATCTAAAAGGTTTTGTCCTACTTGATACCGATTTCTGTCCAGAACCATGTTTTGACTGTTCATGTAACGTCCATGTGTTACTGAGCAGTAATTTGACATTTTTCACCACATATTTTTTTTATTTCCCCACATTGTGTTTTACATAATGTTAAACGCCTACTCAAATATGAATAACACCTGCATATAAGTTACTCTGCTCTCTTACATGACAGAGACTGTGGAACACCAAATGTGTCCACATGTTACCACTTGATCAGACCCATTCAGAGTTTTTTCTTTTAACCCTTGTACACTATATAGTCAGGTTAAATTTGACCTGTTTTGACATTCAACAGGAGTAAAAAATACCCTAAATATCATTCTTTTATCCTGAAAATTTGATGACCAAAATTTTGCTGAGGCTGGTTCAGGTCAATTTTATATATAAATCATAGTGGCTTCTATGTTTTTATGTGTTATGTATAACAGAACATGATACTGTGTGATAGTAGATGTTTTTCTACAAAAACCAGTTTGTAAAACTTTAAAAAAAATATGCTCTTGCTTCTGCTCTGAAACATTATATTTATATTTTACATATATTTATTAATGCGGGATAGTCTATTTAGACATTTGGCATAGACACTTACTATGAGGGAATTCTTGGTCTCGGTTAAATTTGACCATTAACCAAACTGTGAAGGCTTAAGAAATGAACAGTTTGTAAGAGTTAAATATGTGTTCTGCTTGTTGGCTCATCCATAAAAAAAAAAAAAGTGAGAATGATTTGCTAGTCTCTGGATAAAACTGTGAACAAAGTGTGTCACTTGCGGCTGAAGCATATTACGCAAATCCGGCTCCATGGATGTTGTAACGTGGCTCTGTGTGCCTCACTGTTTAAAGCTGCAGCCTGTCTTGATAGTTCTCCTGTCAACATCCCTGCCTTAGTCCATTGTTCTTCTACGCTGTTGAGAGATTGTAACACCTTCACTGTCCTTGTCTGAAGGACGCAAGAGCCACATCGCATACACGCCGATGCACAGAAACACAAGCTAACACAGACACACGCAGTGTCTCTGAACCCTGCTGAATGAGAATTAACCTATGCTGTTGTAGCACTGATAAGAGCTGCAGACAAACAGGCACACACACACACACACACATGCACACACACACACACACACACACATGCATGCACGCACACACACACACACACACACACACACGCACACGCATGCATGCACGCACACTTATCAAGTGAGCCTCATTGACTTTTTAATTCTTGCCTTCCACACCAACACTCATCCCTCCTTCCTTTTCCCTCTTTTCTCTTTCATGTTGTGCATATTAACCCCATAAACCAGGCTGACATAAGACTAAGCGTGAGTTGTAAACACTCTAAAATCTCCCTACACCTTGATTACAAAAACGCTTAAATTAGTCAGAGCCGTGCTGTGGTGTAACAACTCTGCTGGGTATCCTGAAAAGAGCTGCACGTGGCAACAGAGGAATAAAGACAGAATCATCCTTTCATTCCTTCCCCTTTGTCTCATCACACAATGTGCCTGTCGTTCCACAGATCCGACAGGAGCCACTGGACCATAGAGGCAGAGACAAGGCTAACCCATTTTCACTCTGCACAGAGGACAGAGCTATGTCTTCATTTTCCCATTCCCCTCCATCTTTTTCCGTGCCTCTCCCAGATTTTCTAATCTGACACACAACAGTTTTTGAATTGGACTTAAAATGGAAAGGTGAGTTCTTTCTTCATTCGTTATAAAATTAGTCACGAAGCACAAGGTGATAGAGGGGACACTGAGAGCAACTCAGTCCAACAAAGACTGAAAAACACACTGAAGAGATTTAATCTGTGTCTATCCTGCACATGTGGGGAATTCTCACAAACAGCCTTCGAGTTAAATTCAACACAAAAGGTGACAAAACTTGAACTGAATAAAAGCAGAGTCTTTGATTTACTGCTGCATATTTTATTTAATTGTTTTATTTTTTGATTAATTAGTCTGTTTAGTGGATACAATAAGAAGAATGTAAGGTATCACAATGAAAACAGAAAGATAAAATAGTCGTATTTTACACTGTTACATTACATTATTATTATTATATAGGCTGACGCTTTAATCCAAAGCGATTTACAAGGTAGGCATGTATAGCATAAAAGGCCTTGCCCAAGGGCCCACCTGGGATTTGAACTGACAACCTTCATCACCAAAGTCAGCAGTGTAAGCTAAGCTATCCAGTCGCAGTTGACTATGAAGTTGCAATAAAACCCCTTCCTGTTTTTATTCCTGTATGAACACATCAATAATCACATTCATTGTACTATGTATAATGACAATAAAGACTTTCTATTCTATTCTATTCTATTCTATTCTATTCTATTAATCAGGTGACAGTCACACTTTATTTATCAAACTAATGATTTCAACATGTCAATATTAATCACATTGTCACAATCATTTCATGGAACCTCAGCTGAGGCGGCACTAAAAAAGTAGTATCGGATCCCAGATTCCAGGTCCTTTTTCGTAATGGAAAAATGAAAGAGCCGTGTAGAGTCGACTAGAGTAGAGCTGGTACCATGTAGTGGAAAAGCGACATAAGATAGACTGGTTTCCAGTATTAGGTCGAACTGACTCTGAGAGGGCGAAGCTTTTTCTGTCAGTTCTCTCATTTGTGCAAAAATAAATGGATCGCCTGACTGAAGCAAATCCATCCATGAAGTCTTTGTTGGTTTTTTCCTTCCTTTACATTCTGGCACCACAGTAAAAAAGAAGTCTCTTTTATGCAAACAAGTTTTTTTTTTTTTTTTTTACACCTGAATAAACTACTCATACATGATCCTGCTGTGAGTTGGCTTGATTTCCACTCAGGTGATCTTTGCATGCAACAAGACAAAGTTTCTGACGCTACGGATGCAAATATGGAACAAGAAAGGGGCATGGAAAGCGTTTCTGGATATGAACTCAACGCCTTCCTTCGAGCATTAGCAGTCAGTCTAACAAGGCACTTTAATCAAAGAAAAGTCTGAGACAATGAGTCTGCAAGTACCAGCAGTCTCTTAGAAAGACAGGCTTTTAATAAGATTGAATAAGAGATGAGATCTAATAATGCCAGTGCTAAAAGAAAAGACTTCATCAAAGCTATCAAATGTGAGAGCTGGACAACATTTTGTCAAAGTTTTATAACATGCAATTCCAGACCTGCTCTCTTTTTCTTCATTGAGAACATTAGAATGTCACTTGAACAATGGGATTTATTTGATAATCGTGAAATATCTATATCAACAAGAGCGTACAGAAGCGATCAGGAACAAAACAAAGACAGCTCAAAACCTTTTATTGTTGATGAGGGTGGGGCAAAACAAAAGAGCGAAGGATAATAATAATGCCAGGACTTTTAAATTACAAACAATTCACAGAAGAATAATTAGATATTACACGTTTTATTTATTTATTTTATCTATTATATGCTTTATTCATAGCATAACATTTATAATAGTAGTACTAAGGATTTCTTTTGTGTACTGAGTCCATATTTATGACATTTGCAGTTATTTTTAAGTTTACATTTTGACATAAGAGTTCAATGTGGCTTTCTGTGAGCTGTCTCTGTCCTTTCTCCTACTCAGGCAGTGAACAGCTTTGGGGATAGACTAAACTAGAAAGCGCGAGGACTTACCCCAGTACAGGTCATGACACGTAGAGCCCGGTTGCTCCGCCTTCACAACTGTTACCACCCCGTCTATCCTGCTACACAACACAGGCAGTTCCGAAACCATCATAGGACAACAGTCCATTTTTTTAAAAATTAACTCTATCTTCGCAATTCCCTTTTTAAGGATCTGACGTGGGGGTTAACGCTCCTCCTGGTTGCTGGTCCGTCTCCCAATTTGACATACTGGGAGGAGCTGAGCCCCGGCCTCATCCTCATGCGAGAGTGAGACAGTTAAAAGCATTCCAAATTGTCCTTTTTTGGTTATTTAGTATTCCTCAGCAACATTTTCCTTGTTTAGTACGCCTAGAGTTCTTCTTTGTGAGAGTAAAATAAGATATCTTCCCTGGATGAGTAGCTGTGAAAACTGTGTGTCAGTGTCTCTAGCCTTAATGTCCCATCTTGTTTCAGCCTCCAGCAAACAACTCGAGCATTTATTTCATATATCTGCTTCCTCTGCTGTATTTCCTTCTTTCTCCTCCTCTCTCTCTGAATTGGTTGGCTTCCTGAAGAGCCTTCGGAGTGCTTGTTGTTAGTGTCGGCGGCGGAGACCAAACGCCTATAAATACCTCAGCTCTGTCAAAAAGGAAGACGCCTTGAATAATTCAGTCAAATTCAGACAACAAGAGGCAACTACTGTACGAGCTCTTCAAACACTGTGGCGGCTTATCATGACACGCCTTTGAGTCAAGGTCAAGGAAAGAGAAAACACACTCACGCAGACACAAAAACACAAATTGTAGGAAAACAGAAAAGCGGAGGTGGATAGTGTAGTTCGACACCAAATTGTCAAGTTCACCTGTGTGTGCTAATTCAGTCATTTGTTTTGGCACTGATGACTGAAAGCATCATTAAAGGTGTTCAATACTACAGACATTTAATGATATGCTACAGGGTTTTTATCAACACGTGCTGGAGAAACCCATTTCTCACTGCATATCACTAAATGTAGATGATTTTAAAGGCATCATATTTTGCTAAACCTACTTTTATTAGTCTTTGGTACATTTATTTGTGCATTTGGGACCCTAATATAGAAGCAAATGTGTGTATAGTTGTATTTTGTGATTTGAATTTTTTGTAGTCATTTTTTTTATAATGTTTTTTTATGGTTGTTATAATTGGGGTTTTTTTTAATGCTGAATTTTACACATAGAGCATCATATTCTGAATTCATTTATTAAAAATCAGTTTTTTTTTTTTAATTCATTAGTCTCAAAACCAATGTGTTTCAAATTCAATTTAAAAAAATAATTTGATCTTGATGAGGCAAAACAGAGCAGCACAGCCAATAACCTGGAGGGGGCGGGGCTTTAAGTGGCTCATGTACATTGAAAAGTCCAGCGCTCAAAACCAACTTTCTGGTGTTATTACTCATACATAGGGTTGAAGATGGACCTGTGGAGTTGAATTAATGTAGAATTTAGACCCAAGCAGAGCGTTAACAGTTTATGTAGACCACAGGGAAATGTTTTAAAATACATAATTCCATTTAAAAACAAGCAAAATATCACTCCTTTAAGTAATTTTATCCAGTGTTAAAAGCCGAAAAGATCTATTTATAAACAATGGTGTGATGTATTTTTTACATTCATTACTCAATAATGATTTTGTTCAGTATTCATTATGCTGCTGCACTGTTTCCTTAAACTAACAGACATTAGGTAGGTCTTTATGGATCCTCCTGATTTAGAATAAGGCTTTTATGGGGTGTTACACATCTTCACACCTCATGTTTCATTTCTCGGCCTTTTATCTGTGCTGTCCAAATCGGGGGGAAGGTAAATAAAACAACGATTTATGTCAACATGCACAGCTGAGCATGAAGTGAAGCGATGCAGTGCTGTAAACACACCAAGAGCTTGAACAGTTTTTAAAGGGCTATATGTAGAATTTCTAATTGCAAATATTCAAATATGACCTACAAATATCATTAGAGCATTCAGAATATATCCAGTCCAATCCAACTTTATTTATAAAGCACTTTAAAACAACCATAGTGGACCAAAGTGCTGTACAGGAAAACAAATAAATAAATAACAGAATCTGTACAATTCAATATAGACTTATTAAAGTTCGCCAAAGATGCTAGTGTACTGGATTCTAGAGTTATGCACTGGACCTATTTCTGCTGATGGTCAGACAGAAGTAAGTGACCTCGAGGGGGAGTAGTGAGTCATTCTGCCCATGGTGAAGAAAACTAATGCCATGTGACCTTTGAGCAAAGTGTCAGAAAGTAATGAGAACTGCGAAGTAACAACTTTTCAAGCCAAATAAAGTGACAAAGTGATACAACCTTCATGCATTATTCTTGTTTTCAACACTGATCACAGCCCTAAATGAAAAGAATGGAGTTAGATGCTGAAATCAGTGTTTCTTCTACATGGGTGAGTTTGACTCTGAGGGTGTAAAGTTATTATCTGATGTTATTCATTCATTCACTTTCTGAACCTGCTGTATCCTCACTAGGGTCACGGGGGTCACTTGGAGCCTATCCCACCTACTTATGGGCGAAGGAGGTGTACACCCTGGACATGTCACCAGTTCATTGTAGAGCTCAAAATATAGAGACAAACAATCACTTCTATGTGATGTTATTATCTTTGCTAAATTTACTGTTTGTTTGTTCAGACTAAACTGTGACAGTTCTGACCCAGTTTGGACAATTCCAAACAGATCTTTAGTGCAGACACAAATATTATGGAAACACAAACCTTAGGGAAAACGAAGGTGAGTTGTGGTCTTACTTTGGCTATTTTCAGAGTTAAGCTAACAGAGCTATAATGTAAACTATCAGCTGACACAATGACCTATGTGAAGACTTCAAGCCATACTGCTATTTTGACTGACACAATAACCAGCTGGCTTTTTCACTTGAAGGAGAAAATTGATGATACCATAGCATTGATGTCCGTAGCCTTTTAGAATTACATTTTTTAAATTTTGTTTTTGTTTATCTTGGGCTCTACTGCAAATATGTGAACCAAATTTCCATTTTTGCAGACAATAAAATTCTATCTTATCTCATCTTAACTTATCTTTCAAAAACTTATCATTGAAAACCACTGACTATGGAAAAATTCCACTAATCACTTGAGTGATTTAAGTGAAATTCATTTAGCTGCCTCTGAATCCTAAGTGGTGCCTCACTAAAGAAAGGAGTTATATTAAATGAGCGTACAGACTGCACGGTTGTTGACTCTTTGCACCCGTAAATGAGTTTTACGGCACCATGACATCAGAGTTAATAAGCGCATCAGTAATAAAAGAGCTTTGGCTATGGTTAGGAAAAACCCCTAATTTGGTCTGAATATTCCATACTTTGTGAATCATTTTTCAATACATTATCAGACTTTTTAGACTTTTCAGATGCTGATACTGTAAATTTAGTTGTGCTTTTGACAGTAAACAAACAAAATCTATTTACAATATATATTTCAACATTACAATGTTGCTATACCTGTAGCCTATTAACCTGTTTTTTGTTTAGAAAGATTGCAGATTACAAAAATATGCAACACCAACATTTTATTTAGGTAAATTGGCATGATAAAGATAGTTACTCATTGTAAATTCCTAATTTCCACTGAAAAAGTCAGTTGCCCTGGTATAACAATGGCAGATTGATGAGGTGTGAGCAGCTGGGTGCTCTACGAGGGAGCTTATGTGAGCCATATGAAGTGTTTCACCAGTCCACAGCACACACATATGTATTACTACAGGTCAACGAGCTGTGTGAGAGCAGCCATGACATTGTGAAATAGACTTGACTTTAATAACAGAGATGCAGTAACCCGGGTTGAGCCCCTGCATGTGAGTGTTTGTTTGTGACCTGCTGTCGTCCATTGCAGCCTCTGTCAAATGTGATATGCCTCTGCTCTACTGTGAGACCTCCTTCAGCTTTGATTCATTGTTCAAATAGCACCGCCATCTATTATGATTTGATATGGATCTGTCCTCCACAGAGAGAGAGAGAGAGAGAGAGAGAAAGAGAGAGAGAGATGGTTCAACACACTCGAGTGATTTCTGATGAGAAGTACAGATAGTTGCCATCACTCTGACACGAACAAACAAACACAACACTCACAACCACGCACACATGCACACACAGGCACAAATCTGCACACACCTTGAAATATGTCACACTTTTTTCTTTACAGGGTTAAACAGCAGGGCCAGTCAATAACACTGAGTCAGCTAAAGTTTAATACTAAAGACATGTCTTCCAACCTGTGGTTTATACTCTCTGTCTCCCTCACTCTCTCTCTCTTTTAATAAGATAAATTAGTGGGGTATGCTAATTTATCTGCTGACTCAACACAGAATATAGACAATAACTGAAGTGTGTGCTTGTGCATAAGCATGAGTGTGGAACGGTGTCTATTAGCATGCACATGCAATACTGTTCTATGGTGTAAGCGTTCACATACTCAGTCCACATTTTACAAATCTCCTCTACTGACTAAACTCACTATCTGCATGATTTGTAATTTCAGTCTGAAAAGACAAATGTATTGTACTGTGCAAGACCTTAACAGCAAGTAGTTTGTCACTGAAAGGTACAAAGAGTACTCTAATTTTCAGTTTTTTATGTGCTTGTTGAAAATCACCTTTAAGAACACTAAAGGAGTGGAAATGAAAAAAAAAAATTGAAGAAATGGATCAATGATGTAGAACTGTTGCCTTAACAAATCACTGCGATACACAGGGCACAAAGATTAAGGGTGAGTCAGGACACACCACAGGATCAAAGCTATATCTGTGATTTTGCAAACTCAAATTGGTAATTTATAATTTATGTTTGACATTGTACGTGTTCAGGATTATTCTGGGATTTGACTTGTCCTTAGAATACTGATAACATGCAAAAATAACACTAACAAGCAGTAGGAGAAGATGTGGCATGAGAGGAGACAACGAAGGATACTAGTAAGAACATAATGCGCACTTTTAATACCCCAAATGTAGTGTAAGATTCTGTTGAAAGTTACTGACCAAATGTATGTTTAACCATGTTTGTAGTAAAATAAGAAAAATAAAGTAAAAAAGACAGTTACTGCCCTATAATTTACATTAGATTGTCTTTGTTGTAAAACTTATTACAGATGTATTTCTATTTGCAAGTATTCAGATATTATAAATGCACAAGACACAAGGATATTTGACCTTGAAAACTAGATTAAGGTCACCTATTTTCAACAGGCTTCTGCTTCATTCACAATATAAATTTGGTACCGATATCTCAATACATTCTTCAGATGTGATTATGTCATTGAATGGACAGACACACAGATGGACAGACAGATGACAAAATGATGACAATACCCTTTGGGGTAAAAAATAGTGTCTCTCACTGCTGGCAGACTAACACATCCAACTGATGTTTACCAAAGGTTTACCACTACAGATATCTGTACTGGCTGTATTTGACCACATATTCTCTGTACAAATACTATATCTCTAGATGTCAGCCAAATGTAATGTAATATATCTGAAACTAGGTGTCCTACCTCTGATAAAGTATAGAAGTGTATGTCCTCCCTTCTCACCAATCAGTATTGTTTGCCTTTGACCTAGACAATTTAATTTATGTACAAAGGTTTTTTTTTTCTTTTCTTTTTCTTTCAAAATTATTAACTAACTTTACTCAACAAACCCTGGAGCTGATCTCTGCAAAACAATTGGCTAGAAAGTTTTCACAATAAAAAACAAACAAGCAAACCTGCTATTGATTTTTTTTCTTCATATTTTATGGTTCAACAGATCAAGAACATGAAGTTTTACTGGACAGCAGCTGATGTCCATCCACCCATCTGCTTCAATCAATCTAAGGTGATAGAAAAAAAGTATAACACACGTTACATGGAAGTAAACATCTTCTGGTTTTGCCTCCTGGTCTTTTTGTCAAGTTGGTCCAGATCCACTTATAGGTAAAGAGCACTCCATAAACTTCGGTTGTTGACAACAAAGTAGCAGTGAATTGTATTCAGAATCTGTTTGGACTTTATGACTGAGCTAATGTTGCACATTGTTGTGACTGTAGAATAGTGAAAGAGAGACACTGAGACACTAAGGAATGAGCACAAATCATCACATTTCCCCATTAAATTTAGTCTGAGTTCGAAGTATAACACTGATATAAGTTTCACGGAAAGTTTCATGGAAAATCTTTCACAGTATTACACATTTTTATACTTTTAACTGATCTATGTGTTGCATATGTTTAAATGTTTCCATAACCATAGTCATAATTATATGCTTTTCTTTCACAAACTACAATAGCTTTACTAGGCAAGTGGTTACACCAAGTCACTGTAACTGTATGTGTCATAAATAATGAAACTGGGCAAAAATGTTTCTGACCGGGAGTCTGCTTTATGATGGTCTTTGGGAATAGAGAGTGAAAATATAGTCTGTAGAATCCATCTTTCACAGTGACAATGCTCATAAAGATGTTTAAAGCATGATATTGAAAGTAATTCAAACTCAACGTTGACTACATGGGGAATGTGAAACAGCATCAAAATGTCAACCGCAGTCATTAAAATAGCCCAGATGATGACTCAAATCCATCATGGTGGCAGCAGTAACTACTGACCTTGCACAATGAACGTGAGTAAAGTCCATACTGACCGACAACAAACTACAGCGATCCTTCAACAGTCCATTGCACTCCTTCTCTGTCCCTCCTGTACCTCTCTTTTTCTCCCTATCCTCAAACTTGCTCTGCCCATGTCAGTCTCAGCTGCCGCAGCAACACTTATGTTTAAGCATTCTAGGGGAGTGCAGACACACTCCAAAACTTCTTAATGGGCAGGCTAAAAATAGCTCAGGCTGGATCTGACTGGGCTGATTCATGCGGCTGTGAGTCATTCAACTGTGCCGCGGTGTTAGCAGAGCAAGGGAATGGAGTGAACGAGCACAAAGAGAAAAGAAATAAAAGTTTGCATGCTTGTTAGGATATTTAACCACTGAGAAAATCAAGCATTGCCTTCGCCATCAAAGACAAATTGTGCAGTGTTATGCTGCATGTGTCTGTGCCTGGGAGTAACCGCTCCTAAAGGACATTACAGGACACCCAAAGAAAAAGGCTAATAGAATACAAAGCACGGTTGGGAAAATAGTTGCATTTTCATTTACCTCCAGGTAGAATTTTTTTCCTGTATTCAGCTGAAGCATGATGATTCCTTACTAGCGGCTTTTTTTGTTGGGCCTTCATTCTGGGAGAGTCTAAGATCCCAACAGATTAACAGTACTTTTGATGAAAATGAGGGCCCCTGGCAATTTGGTAGCATCATTAGAAAGGCAAGAGCAGTTCATACTCACATCATTATCCCCTCCATTACCACGGGTAAATATTTAGTACTAACCCATACATACAGGCCAGCAGCATGTGTTTCTGTCTGCATATGTGTGTGTGTATGTGTGTGGGTGGGTGTGTGAGGAGGACTAACAGCTATTCTGCTTTCTAGAAATGACACTAGACCATCATTAATAGTCTGGAGGGAACGATTCTGTTTTTTTCTCTTTAAATAGCCCAATAACACATGGACACCACACGCCTCCCCAACACAACCTCATACATTTCCTCTGCACAGCCAGCAGCGTTTCATCACTGCATCACTCATTGTAGTCTTAATGAATTCAATCAATAGTCTTTGCTTTTTGCCCCCATTTACTCCACCGGTCGCTCAGACCCTCCTTTTTCTATTTTTTTCTCTTGACTTTTACAGTTTGTCTTTTCTCTCTATCTTTCTGCCTTCCTCTCTGTCTGTCTCCTCCAGCGCTGGCTGAAGATGAACTGCTGGCTGCAGGTACGTAGCTCTGGTCGTCCTGAGTGAGAGAGCAGCAGTGTGGTGACAGGCAACAGAGTCAGTGACGGTTTCAACTCTGCCTCTTTCACATGGTCACCTGCCTCCTTCCCTTTTTGCTCTCTGACTCTCTGTGTCTCCATTCCTTGCAAATTGCCTTCTCCATCTCCATCTTGCTCACTTGAACTAGAACAGATTCTTTCATCATCCCATTTTTGTCCATTCTACTTTGGTCAGTAAAGTACTTTCAATCCTGGCAGAAAGGACTAAAAGGAGATGGGGGGGGCAGACAGAGATCAAGATTGATACCATGTTCAGAGTAAAGACTTATGTGCGATGTACGATGTCTAGGCATGAGAAGTGAGAGTGAGACAGAAAAAGATAAAGACTGAAGAAATAAACCCTAGTATTTAGGTTACTTAATTGTAGACAGGTTTGTCTTTCCTGCTTCACTAGGTTGAGATGTATTGCCTTGACTGTCAGTGATGCCTCAGTGGTTACCTGTAGATAAACAATACTGTATGGGTCGGATCTACTAAAGGTCTGCGTGTATAAAAAGGCGTGCAAACTCACTGCACACGCAAAAAAATGTACAAGTGATTTACTAACAGTGCACACTAGGGTTGGGAATCTTAATTGTAAGGCTGATATGATATGCATCTCGATACAGCATCTCTGATCCAATATATTAAAGAAACGTGTGTGGCATATCATGATGCGAAACGATCCCATTCACACCCAAATCATGATACAGAGTGATTGAGCACATTCTGATTCATCAAATTGATTCTGGTGAAAAATAAAATGCAGTGCAATTCAATGAGCTTGATTATTTATTTACCAAATAAGACCATGAGTTTTTACAAAGTAACTTTTGTGCTCCTTCACTAAATCAATTTGGAATGTAAGTAATACAGAAAAAAGTTCTGTCACTTTAAGAGATACCTGTGCAATGTATTCTGGGATGTGCTGTTAGATATGTATGTGATTAAGGAAGTATCTCTTGTATGTACAACAGTATTTAATTCAGTTGATATAGTAAAAAGTACACATTTAGAAACCATTAACTCATCATTAACTCCTTTCTATGTCTGTCAGATTCATCCACGTGCCACAGTGCATCCACGGAGCTCATACTGTTAGTGTGCAGTGTACACATCAACACTTTTAAATATAAGTAAAAATACATTCTACTGAACAAATCAAATTTTATCAATACAAACCGAAAAATAACCGATGCATTGTGATATCATTACAACCTTCTTATTCACTTACAGCTTCTCTAGTGTTGAATTCAGATCGTGCAGGTGCGTGTTGGCGTATCGATACGTATCAGATAATCTTCCCATTCCTAGTGTGCACTAAAGGTTGCGTCTTTTAAAAGGTGGGAAATAGCGTGTCTGTATCCAGTTAGTACATTAGCAATATGGGGTGTTTACATGCAATTCTACATGTGCTGGGTGGAGAAAACTTACATATATTAATGTAGCACAGGCAAAGTGTTTTATCAATCCAAACAGCAATTTTGCTCATAGAAACTGCGTTTATATTTAACACATCTCAAAGGGTTTGTATGCGTGAATGTGCATACATAAATCTAGTTATTGTTGCAAGAAGGAGACATCCAAATGATGAAACAAGATGCAGAGAATGCATTTTTCACCCACGTGTGAACATTTTTGGAAAGGCGGAAGGGAAAATAATTGAGGCATGTGACCCACACACACAAACTTCACAGGACTGTTGTGGCAAATGCTACTTTTCCAACGTGATCTGATGATTCTCATTATAAAAACGCACTGACATTAGGATATAGTGTGACAAAATTATGTGTGCCTGCTGCCTGTGTGTCTGGATCATTCCAGCGTTAAAGTTAAGTTGTTTTATTATCCTTAACATCCTAATACACACAGTATCTAGCATTGGCATTAGAAATAAGCACATTGCACCCATTAGGAGCAGTGATCGGCCATTAAAGACCAACCCCAGATCTTCATGAGCGTCATGATCAAGGACACAAATAGGAGAATTAATGTATATATACCTGGCATTAATGGGGTGGGGGGTGCGCAAACTCAACAGACAAATGCACCAGAATCCAACCCACAACCCTTTAGCTGTGAGGTGGATGTGCGAACCATTATGACAGCATGAAACAATGTCGGGTTCATTTATATTTAGTCTTTGAATGGCAGAACAAAGGCAGTTATTTTCATATTGTGGAGTATCAGAATTCCTCAACAAGAAGAAAAATTCTGTGTGTTTTAATGTTATTTTGGATTTATCGACACGAAAATAAACCAAATGAGGAAACCTGCTTTATAACGCAAAATACCTGCCCCTGTCTGACTCTGTTGGTTCAGAATTGAGCAATAAAACAGCTTCAGTTCAACCTGTTGGAAAATAAATAAGGTTTGGTAGGTGCATATAACACCTGTATTTAGAGGCACTAAGACGGACTTTTTTTCTTTTTTTTGCACAAATTTCATGATCTGCAGTCATTTATATCCTACTCCATCATTCACGGAAGGATGAAAAAAGGATTTTAAAATGGGAAAAGATGAACCATTTTTACCTATAAAAGGCACATTTTTAGATACTTAGATATTTGTATTATTACTAAAACCAATGTGTTTCATCATAATTAATTAATAGGAATCAATTTACCTATGTTCAATATCATTCCAAGATTTGAGGTTAATAGACTAATATACGTGAATTAATTATAAAAAAAAACAAAAAAAAACTCAAACAACAAGGCACAGGGTCAGAGAAGAAGACAAGACATTTTTTTTATCCTTGAGAAATAGATATTGGAAGCTGCTGAGTTTTTCAGGATTTATGAGTGAGTGGAACTCAATATCAGTCCCATCTTCCTCCCTCCTTCTCCTCCCTTTTTCCTCTACCTCTCTGAAAGACACCCTCTGCCATCTCCACTTTGCTGTCCTTTAGAGTATGCTCTACCATCCGTCTCTCGCTATCTGGCCCTTTCTTTCCCACCATCCCCTATCTTTTTCTCACAATGCATTTAAATGGGGTATTTAGAGATTCCGGCCTTTTTCATCTCTTCACATCAACTCTGAGGTAACCTCAATCCCTCAACAACCCTTAGAAAAAGAAAAATACCCCAATTGCTCCAGAAATAGGTCCTAAGAGATGCATGACAAACATGTAGGATGGAGAGATTTTTATGACAAACTCGCCTTCATCCTGTTTCCAATATACTATGTACATGCTGTAGTGTTTCACAGCTGGCTAAACCTTCTCACACATTAAAACCTGATGTTCTGATAGTGCCTTTAAGGTGCACAGATTGCAAATCCAGTGTCGCTGATGCACATGTTGTTGACCCTTAGATCACAGCAAACCAAATGTGCCTTCAGCTAATTAAATGACAGATTTGTGATTTCTGAATATTCATTCATTCATTAATTCATTTTCTGAGCCCACTTTATCCTCACTAGGGTCTGGAGCTGATCCCAGCTACTTATGGGTGAAGGAGGGGTACACCCTGGACACGTCACCAGTTCATTTAAGGACTGACGTACAGAGACAAACAATCCTCTCACATTCACACCTATGGGTAATTTAGATGAACCAGTTAACCCATCAGTGCATGTGTTTGGATGGTGGGAGGAAGCCAGTATACCCAGAGAAAGACAGAAAAGACCCCCATTGACTGGTGTTGGAATCAAACCCAGGACCTTCTTGCTGGGTTTATTTACAAAGGGTTCCTTTCAAATCTGTCACATTGGACACAGTATTATGGATTATTTCAAAACTACAAACCCCAAAACCTATATAGAGTATTAATACCATTTAGTGACTGACTTTCTAAATATATTTTTCATCTTGGCTGTTTTTTTTCCCCATCATGTTAATTCATGATAACGCTGGCAGACTTATCACCATTTTTTTCAACATCAGTAACAAGCGGTGCCAGGCACAACAGTTCATTATAAATAGGAATGGGAATCAAGAACCGGTTCTTTTTTAGAACCGGATCCCAGTAGCTTGATTCCTTAGACTTGTTTACCTGCCTGTTTAATGATTCTGCTTATTAATCCCGCCTTCATTGCGCATGCACGATGATGTCATGCGTACGCTGCATTGTTTTGGTCAGACCGGATCCAACATGGCTATGAGGCAGAAACGGTCTAAAAAGATGACACCAGGTCCACATGGAACACTTGCAAATCTTCCATTTCCTCAAAAGGGAGGAATCCCTTTAATATGCCCAAATATTTGTCCACGCAGTGAATCATTTGATAAATTACTTAGCAGCACTTGTGAATCTAGTGGCAGGACATCATCCGGGTCCAGTTCCGGTTCAGATATGGGCAACAAATGTCATATCCACTCAAATACAAGTTTCCAAAGGCAGGGGAAAGGAAATGAGGCGCACAATAACAGGAGACAAGCTGAGTTGAACCAGTTGCACAAAGTAGAAATGAGACAATAGAGGAATTAGTAAAGAGTCTTTAGTTTCACTTTCACTGTGTGCACCCCCCCCCCAAAAAAAAATAAAATAAAATAACACGAACAAAACTTGGCCCGGCGTCATCTGTTCTTAGTATTTGTACATACTGGAGATGGACATGGAAATATAAAAGACCAGTAATGAAAACATACCTGTTTGTACTCTTTTATTCCCTACCCCAATGAAAATCACTAACGAATCGGATCAATAAGCAAAGTTGATAATGGAATGGGAATCATTAAATTCTTATCAATTCCCATCCCTAATTATAAGTACATGGGAAGATTTTACAAATTCATAAAAATTTTACTTTGATGTACTGTTCCCAAAGTGTAATGAGATCTATTCTGGGTCATTGGAAATCAGCGGGATAATTACTGAATTCAGTTGTTAAATTTGTTGCTGTTAAACAACTTTAACTTAAAGGAAAGACATACATTTATTACTAAGAGGATAGATATGCCAGTTTCACTTTGAAAAAGAATATACACCACTAAAGCACACTGAAGTTAATGGTACATTTTGTAATACTCAGCTTGAACTCAATATGTCACACATTTTCCTGCATGCTGTGATAAATTAAATTACTTATAATGGTGGTAGATGTGACAAAATGTGTTTTTTCATGTTGAAAATGGGATAATATGGTGCATTATGTAATAACCAGACAAAGTGGACATGGTGAACCTGTCCTTGTTTTTAATTTATCCTGTAGTTGATTCTTAATGCAGACGTGTCAATGCATGCACTGATCAACTAAGTTAGCTTCCAACTTTTCTAAGACCCTTTGTCAATGTTCCATCCTCAGATCTATCTGACACCATCATTAGTATGATTAGTAAGCTCTGGAAATCTGGTGGACGCAGTGAGAGTGGATGATGGTCTGCCTCCTGCTTAAGTATGTGAGAAATGGTCACTTTAAACTCAAGGATATATGAAAAGATTGCATTATCTCTTGTGATTTACCATAGAATATTGCACTTTACTTGAAAACCTGCTGCTACTAAGTATTGTACCCCAAACACAATTTCGTTGCCTTTTTTGACAATGACAATAAATTCTTGAATCTCTTGAATCTCTAGAAATACTGTATTTTCAGTATAAACAACAAAGTATTTGTAGTTTACTTTTCAGAGAGTGTATTGTGTGTTAACATGGAAGCTGTGGCATGTTTTAAAGTGAAGGAAGGATGTTTAAGAGAAGAGTTACCTATACTGTGACTATTTTATAAACAATTTTAAAGCTAAAACTGCTAAATTGGTGAATGAGAAATGCAGAGTTAGACTAATATCTGTGATCATTCATCACATAACTTCTTAAACACTTAAAAATAAATAAAAGTAAGACATTTTGTTAAATGTTGGCTGTGTTCTTTGCCTAAATGCACTGGAAAAGGTCACTGAGATATGAAAAATATGAAAGAACTGATTATACCATATCAGTCTTTGTGTAAAATTTCCATCATTCTGATTTTTGTCATGGAACTGTGGACCAGCTCTATACTAATGATAAAGTATGTACGACTATTTTTGATGCAGTTATAATTTCCAAAAAATATTATTGTATTGCACTTCATATTTGTTTGTTGGAGAGGTAGCATTCAAACCTGATCCTGTATTTGACTTGATTTTAACCATTCTAATGCTGAGCATTTTCAACCATTTCCAACAACTATAAAAACAAAATGTGATATGGAAGAGATGCACTGTAGGGCATACATAAAATGTGAAGTTCAAGATTTTTCTGGCAATTAACTGCCATATTTATAGGAAATGCACTTTTATCTCACAGTTGGGTGCTGTGTATGCTACATGTTTTTACCACAGGCTGAACAGGATGACCTTTCCACTGCACCTGTGTTTAATCAACCAGTAATTGAGTATATCTGAAAGCTTGAAAATCTTCAGTTGAAAACGACGATTGGAATTCAGCACGCAATTTGCCCGAGGAATAGAAATGCCAATGCCTGTGACATGTTTTCAAGATAAACAATAAATAATACACACTGGTTTACAGCTTCATACTACACCTAAAAAATAGGAAAAACATGGATCACAAAAGACCAGACAAATAAAAACCTGTAAATACTGACATCATCATCCATCCTGATCTGCTTATTCCTTGTGAGGGTTGAGGGAGTGTTGGAACCAATCCCAGCTACATATGGGTGAAGGCGGGGTACACCCTGGACATGTCTCCAGTTCATCACACTGCTGACATACGCAGACAAATGACTATTCACACCTACGGTAATTTAGATTGATCAATTAACCTATTAAGCCCATGTCTTCAGGTGGTGGGAGGATGCCAGAATACCCAGAGAGAAGCCATGCAAACTCCACAAAGAAAGGCCCACGCAAGCTGGCACTGGAAACAAACCGTGGACATTCTTGCTGTGATGTGATAGTGCTAACCACTGGAATACTGACATCAGCTGTAGGAATATTCTTAAAAGGATTTCCTTTTTTTGTTTTTTACCTGAAGTTACATGTTATACATGTGACATACAAAAAGTTACAACCTAGAAACTATTAAGGATAAAAAAAATCAAACACTAACTCTGTGTAGCTATTAGGCTAGGGTATCTTGAAGAATAGCTGATTATTAAAATAAACTAACTTAAGTTCAATGCTGGCTACATTTTAAATAAATAAAGTTTGTCAGAGTGTATAACTTGACACTTGTACAAAATATAAATGTATTTAGTTGGAAAACCAATTTAGAAAACTGTAAAAAGTCACAGTCACAGAACTTACCAAGATTATTCTTAATTTACATCTGTGGTTTTTAAGACTAGTTAAGGGAACAATGATACCTAAAGAAAAGCTTAATGTTAATTCTTCACCTTTTGTAGATAACAAACACATCATCATATGACATCTTTTGACAGTATGTGTTGCTTTTTTGTTTCAGCACCATGGACAGAGCCATGGTCAAACGGCACAAAACCCTACAGTGTTCCTGGTGACAGTTTATGAGAATGTAGTGTGTGTGTGTGTGTGTGTGTGTGTGTAGATATCTTACCTAGCCGTGGGTCATACTGTCTCATCTGAACTTCTTCCACACAGTCTGCTGGGAACCAGCCTGTCCTCCCTTTCACCGTGCCTTCCCAGAAACCGCCTTCCCCTATACTCAGCACTGACAGAGAGAAAGAACAGGGGAGTCAAAATCAGTCAAAAGTTGTCATAAAACAAGCCTAGTTGTCATCGCTGTGAGGACGTGAAACCTGTGGAGTCTTGGAAAAGAGACAACATAGGACAAAGACTGATATAACAGGCTGAGGTATTGGGAATTTTTAGGTTCAGGGTACATAAATTATAATACAATGTGCACAGAGGGACCAAGACAGAGATAACATGAAAGAGAGGGAGGAAACGTCTATAGGTTTATAAATACACATTTAGATATATACAATGTACTCCAAGTCCAACATAGCACCAAGTCCAATGACACAAAGGTAAAAAAAAACTGTTAAATGGAGGTGACAGGACAACAGGAAATATGTTTTGTTCTTCTCAGTTCTATGTAATCATTTAGAAAAACAAACATAAAGAATAAAAGTATAAAGAATGATGGACAAAGACACAGGTAGATTTTTTTAAAGGGAAAAAAGAGGAGCAAGAGATGGTGGAAAGGAACAAGAGGTCAGGAAGGAAAAAGAGAGAGATTCCTTCTAAGTTCCGCTGTGGTAATTAGAGATGAATGTATAGTTGATATTGATCTTCCCTGTAGGACTGAGCCAGCACACTCATTTCTACAACACTCATCCATTATCCCAGTGAGCTAACACACACATGCACACACAGACTCCTCAGAGATCACCAGCTGGAACTGAAGCTTTGCCTGAGCGAGCCCTTCTTCTAAACTGGTTGCTAGGATACGGCAGTATGATGTTGCAGCCAGCAGACAGCCTGCTAAATGATGTAGTCTACTTCCTCCAAACTATATTTTACTCTGGCATGGGGACATGCCATGATGATGTAACCCGGGGCACTGTGACAAGCAGCCACCAGGGTTTTATCATGAACAGACATGGTAGCATTGTTCAAATACAAACCATTCACAGAATGTCTTGCTGTATTTTAGAACTGATACAGGTTATTTTCAACAGAACTAGCTGCTGTACTCTGATAATATCTGAACCTACTTAACACTTTCATTTAAGTGCAATGAAATCTTCAGTGATTTAAGGACATGCTCACAAAACTGGCCCTAAGTGATAGATTAGCCCTGATCAGCTGCATCAAATTCCTGTTGCAGATACTGAACAGTCAGTATTGACAACATTAACTGCCAGCACTACCGGCAAATAAGACAACATTTAATGATGATATCAGCTGGTGATTACTTTTGTGTTCTGGCTTTGTTTTTTGTTTTTTTTCCATGATCAGGTTTTGTTCTAAAATAGTGTGAAATAGTGTCATGAATTGAGCAGAGACTTTAAAAAGCTTAGTTATTTTAGATAATTTAGATAATCCCCTTGCCACAAAAGACAAAATAACTGCAAAAAACATTGGTGTTAGCCCTGATCATTGACAATTGTCTATTGTTATTTTAGACTTTGGCATTGTCCCAGAAATTCACAAGTGATGCATTATAAATAATAGAACGCTGTGGAGTTTCAACATTTCCTCAACGTGTTGTCAAAACTGAATCCCTTTGATAAAAGCAAGTTCCATAAAGGGGTTATGTATAATACTTCTACTTTCACATTTTAAAACATAACCAAAAAGTATTTTTTTTAGAGAGTTTAGAATAACAAGCTTATTCAATGGATTGTTGAGTTATGCATATAATATTTACCTGGGTGGACCGTAGCATTTATGTGACCACTAGACGGAGTAATGAGGCACTGCACTGCACTGGTCTCCCATAGTGAGAAAAAACTAATGCCATGGGGGCTTTAACCAAAGTGTTAGAAAAAGAGATGGAATGAAAACTTCTAATAAAAAACTTATAGAGTCAAGAGACAAAGTTAGAAAAGCCAGAAGCCCTGTTATTGTTGTTGTTTTCACCACTGGACACAGCTCTACATGAAAAAAGTGTAATGCTGAAATTGCAGTATTTTTTCCACATGGATCAGTGTGATTATGAAGCCTATGAAAGTGCAAAGTTATTCTATGATGATATTAACTTTGTTACATTTGATGTTTGTTGATTATGGTTCAGACTAAACTGTGACAGCTCTGACCAAAACAAACCATACAGAAAATGGAGGTGATC
>JAPSES010000249.1:9185376-9197309 GCA_029822895.1 Maxillicosta whitleyi
CACACACACACACACACACACACACACACACACACACACACACACACACACACACACACACACACACACACTTTGGAACATTATGAATGACCAGTGAGTGAAATCTGTTTATAAAACGTTTGCCCTCAGGTCCATACTGTGATAGCACTAATTTCTCCTGGGAAACGCAGGACACACTCTAAATCCCTAATGCTTGACACAGCCTGTTTTCACAACACTACACTACAGTATGAAACATGTTTATGATTTCTGATGTAGAAGGGGATTCAAAAAGCACAACACAATAACAGTTTTGGATATTTGCACAATATCTCAAAGTGTAACATCATTTATGACTACTAGTTGCTGATTCTAAGAAATCCTCACTCCATCCAACTAACATTCCCATACATATAGGAGCCTCTGCTAAGTGAACCAGTGGGTAGAAGTCAGGGGTCAGCAACCCTGGTCCTAGAGAGCCACTACCCTGCATGTTTAATGTTTTAGATGTATCTCACTTCTCACTTCAATGATGAAATGAATCCTATCATCAAGTTCTACAGAAGCCTGATAATGACTGTCAGGTGTCCTGGAAGAGGGAAACATCTAAAACATGCAGGATATATGGTGTAAGTCATTGCTCTTTTAATACAGATTGACAAGTGTTCCTGTGTCATCTGTCAAGTCAGGCTTTCAGAGCTTCTGTTTATTGATTTGATTTTTTTTAATCGTACACATCGATTCGCCAATGTGTGTATTCACCTGTAAAAACCCTGTCCTCTGTTTGTATTTTAATTTTTTTTTTCTTGTTTAATGCACTCAGGACTTTTCTAGGCATCTTTAGGCAATGAATTGCACCTCCAGCAACTTGTATTGCTCTTTAACCCAAAACAATGTAATTACAAATCTTCAGTTACAGCTCTCCTCTAGTTACCTTTTCCACTTCTTGAACAGTCTGAGAGACAAAACTCTGGGCAAAACACACCCATACCTTTCAGTACATCATCTCAAACAGACCTATGAGCGACACAAAACAGAAATGAGGAAGCTTATGTTTTGCCTGTTTATTTCCACTAGAATATAACAATATATGCAGTATATTCTACGTGATGATCCCTATTCAGCCTACGCCTCATTTGATTACTGTTTTCACTCATTTGCTGAATGGAGAAGAAGGGCCAAGTCTTAGTACTTCTGTATAAAAACACAGTTGTAAAATGTATGTACTTTGCCTTTACGTTTCAGCAAGAAAGCCAATAGATTTTTCCTTAGATAAATATTTAATTTAGTTTACTGTTACAATACTCAACCTATTACCATGACTAGCTACATTCTATAATGCTAGTTTTAATTTGATATAACATAATATGACACACACGCAACTGCATCTTTTCCTATCTGATCTTTTTGTTTGTTAAGAAAAGCCTGCTTCAATAACAAAGTCATTTAAGTTAGAGTTAGGTTAGAGAGGTGGGGCTATGACATCATCCTTTAAGAAAAGTTGCGGTTTGGTCGTACAGACAAAGATGAGCTAACCAGTGTTTTCAAATGTATCCACTCTGGGATCTGGTTTCAAAAAGTTGCGGTTTCATTGACTGAAAACAGTGGTTTTGTGTGGATGAAAGGTATCCAATACAAAAGTTTTGCAGATATGACTGCCAGTGTCTTCATATGGACAGAACCTAAAATAGCATTCTTGGATATTTGTTCAACCAACATTCAAAATCTATTTTGTTATATAATGTAAAACTGACAGAATTGATAGTGTAGATGTAATTCATAAAATCACATCAATATTCCTATGAAATAATTTGGACATTTTACATAATATTTTAAACAAAAGCGGATTCTGTCCTACTTAGTACCCATTGGAAATTCACTTACAAAATGATGTATACTAAAAGGTCAGATTAATGTTAATGTTACAAATTCATTCAATCAGCAAATACTTTTATAACACACTCATGTGTGGTCCTAGATTACATAAGGATATATTACACCATATGCAATTACACTGATGTAAGTAATGTGGTTTTGTGCCGAGAGGAGTAAAAGCTTCACTGCTGCTGATTTTGTTAATGACACGAACAACAGCAGACAATTAACTTCACAATTAATTATAAAAAAATTCACATTTGCTCAATGAAGAAAAGCAGTTTGCATGTACATATACATATACATGAGAAAAGACACAAACAGGGAGAAAAAGACAGAGCAATTACTTCCGTATGTGCTCTTGATATTAGGACAGCTGGTTGCTGAATACTTGAAGGAAGCTGTTTATCTAACTTGTGGGAGGCAATTACTTACACTATGCTGCGCAAAGTCAAATACACATAAAGGCACATGCATGCAGCACACATACACAACTGTGTAAGTGCACACACATATGCACACAGTTCATGATGGAAATCACAATGGAGAATCGCATCGTATTCCATTAGATCATAATTGAACATACACACAAATACACTAGCATATGCACACATGGTGTACACTTAATGCTATTACCAGACAGAGATGAAGTCTAATTAATTCGCCCTAAGATCAGTGTGGAAAAACACTTAGCATGAAGGCTCTCATCCAGCCTGACCTGCAAATAACACGCAAAATGAAAAAAAAAAACAAAACCGCAACCCCCCCCCCCCACACACACACACACACACACCAAATGGTTCTTTTAAAATCACAAAGGCATAATCTATTCATTTTTATTTTTGTCTTGAAATTACATGTCAGAACTGTAACGCACTTCCAGTAGTACCTGTTGCTTGGTAACAGACAGATGCATATGCATTTCAGTCTTTAACAATTGCAAGCTGTGTGGCCGAAAACATAATGCACTGAGATCCACATTATTTGAGTAATGTACCGATTCACATCCTGTTTGAAACACACATAACCATTAATGTATACATATGTGCAGACACTGCAGAGGAGAATTACAGCTCTTACAAAACAACATACACTATTTGTCAAAAGTTTTGGAATACCCTAATTTTCCCCTTTTTTTTTTTTTTTTTTAATTCAAGCAGTTTAAGTCCAATGAACAGCTTCAAATGGTACAAAGGTAAGTGGTGAACTGCCAGAGGTAAAAACGGTAAGGTTAACCAAAACTGAAAAATAATGTATATTTCAGAATTATACAAAAAAGGCTTTTTTCAGGGAACAAGAAATGGGTTAACAACTTAAAGCAGTTCTACAGCAATGGAGGTTGATCAAGCCTTGAAAGTTGATGCTAGTGTCCCAACTTTCCTTAATTCCTTCCAACCCCCTCTGTCTGCATAAAAGTAGTGTTGGAACATACTATGGTACCATACCATTGTGAGCATTATTTGAACAGTATTGTAGTTTCCTTCACCATCAAAAAGCACTTAGAAACTGGGGGAAATGCTGACAGGTAGAGGTCTGGCAGAGCCAAAGCCACAACAACATCAGAAGTTTCTGAGATTCAACAGCTTGGTGATAGGAGACTCACAGCACAACAGCTTCAAGCACAGCTTAATAGTGGTCAAAGTAAACAAGTCTCAGGTTCCCCTGTGAAGAGAAGACTTCCAGTTGAAGGTTTGATGGGTCGAGTCCCAGCAAGAAATCCACTGGTGAGACTTCAGAATAAGAAAAAGAAGTTTGTATGGACCACGAAACACCACCAGTGGACGACTGCAGACTGGAAGAAGAGGCTATGGACTGATGAATCTGAATTTGAAAACTTCGGTTCATCCTGCAGGATTTTTGCACACCATCAAGTAGGTGAAAGGACGGTTCCTCAGTGTGTGACATCAACTGTCAAACATGAGGAGGAAGTGTGATGGTCTGGGGCTGTTTAGTTGGAGTCAGGGTCGGTGACTTGTACAGAGTGAAAGGAACCTGAACTAAAACATCTACCACAGTATTCTGCAGGACCATGCAGTACCTCTGGGATGGGCCTAGTGGATCAGAGGTTCATCCTACAGCAAGATAATGACCCCAAACATAATCCAAACTATACCAGAACTACCTTAAGAAAAAAGAACAAGATGGTACGATTGAAAACATGGAGTGTCCTGCACAGTGTCCAGACTTAAACCCATGAAGCTGGTTTGGATGAACTGGACAGAAGAGTGAAAGCAAAAGACACCTACAAGTGTTAAACATTTATGGGAACTTTACGAACAATATTTGATTTCCATTGAAGAAAGAATGAGTGTGTTCCACTGTTATATCTGCCAAAGGTGGATACTTTGATGAATCAAAAGTTTAGAATACATTTTAGTTTATAAATTGATTCTATGATTTCTTTTTTAACTTCAATTGTTTATTCGTTTTATGCTTTAATTTCAGGGTACACTGAAACATTAAACTGCATCATTTTCAATGAAATTATGGAAAAATTGGGGTGTTCTAAAACTTCTGACCACCAGTGTACTTTTAGATAATGGATGAACATTAAGCTTTTGCAGTTCAATGGCAGATGTTCAATGGCAGATGTTCAGTATGTCAGCATAAATAAATGGCTGCACTACTATGTGGTTTCAGAGATCATAACAACAGTAAAGCTGCTTTCTGAACCTATGTAAAGCTGTTCCTGGAATAATCTATTAAAATGTGCTATATATGTGTTTTTGTGTTGGTAGAGCTTGTTCAGGTATCCTCCACTGCCCATAGCAGTGTTAATATTCTGAACACACTGGGTGCGGCCAAACCCCATTAATCATGTTTGTGAATGTCTAATCTCAACGTTACTTGCGCTGGTTTCATTTTCATGGCTGTCTGCAAGATTTATAATGCCGTTTGGAGAAAGTGCATGTGGTGTGTGTGTGTGTGTGTGTTTCAGATGTAATACACTGTTACAGAAGCATGCTCTTAAATGTGTCACCTTGTTGAGGAGAAGAATGTCCTGAACGTGCAGTTAATGCTCCCAGAGGGAGGGAGCATGTTGCTCTACACATCTGTTCATTTGAATGTGCTTCTCTGTTCCTGCATTTGTGTGTGTGTGTAGGTGTGTGTTTAGGTGCATGTTTGTGTAAATCTGTGAAGTACTTGTCCACAGTAGTGTGACTATGTGATGATCATTGTGTTTGCGGTTTGTATGCACACAAAAGTTTGCAAAAAGCTTGACCAGGTTATAGTGGCATGTGTCCCTGTTTTGTTACCATAGTGACAGTAAGTGGCCTTTCAAGAGATGTCCATCCAGATGATGAGATCAGATTACATCAATGAAGGGAAAGAGCAGAAACAAACACAGGGGAGAGCAGAGGAATGAGAGGGAATGTGAGGGGGTAGAGGAATGGGTCTGGGGACCTGTTAATGGAGTGTACCAAGGGATCATCATGCAGACATACACATACAGACATACAGTACAGCTGCACAAACACCCCATGCTACCAAGTGCATGGCAGTTTTGTGGTCAAGTGACAGTTAGCGAACGCAGAAGGACAAACAGATCTCATTACCTGAGTCTAACAGTCTTCTCGGAGAGCTGGAGAGATGACCCTGCTAAACACTGGACTGTGGGACTGTTTGTCTAGACGACGGCTGTCTACAGACATTGATCTGAGACAGCAGACCAATGGACTGACAATCACTGTGAGTGAAGATTGGGAGTTTTTCCAAGCTATTCTTCATAATGGAAGAGAAACTACAAAAAAAAAACACAGAGTCTCTAGAATTGAAATCAGTCAGTGAATCTAAGGCTATTTTTTAAGGATATCTACTAAGGGGAGACAGTACAGAGCAGTAAGTCATCTGTCAGTGCTAATTTAAGTAAATATGAAGGATGAAAAAGTGGAAGTTTCCTTATTCTTATCAAAGATCAACTTTGTGAAGTTTCCTCTACTATGGAGAACACAAGCCTGCAGTAGCCACATTATTTATTTGTGGTAGCAGAATAGTAAATAAATAACCATTTTCCCTTAATAATTTACAGTTTGGGGCACTTTTTCATCCTTCTGTCAAAATCAAAACAGAAAATATGAATTTTACCTTCATCATCATCACCAGTGTTATTTGCATCATCTTCCCTGTCCTTGCTAGACAGTCTGTCAGCTATGAGACATCACATTAATGGATACATAACTATTAAAATGTGATCTCATACATACTGTATATATTCCACCTCTTACAGCAATGTTTTAAATGTCTAAAGTACAGTTAAGACATTTAAGCAGTGCAACAAACACCTTCTTAACAGTCTAGATAATGTACAAATGAACAAAAAACAACTAATAATCACAATATGACGGTTTCCCATTTTTCCACGAGGTGCACACTAGGTAACATGACTCTTTATTTCAGCTCCATTTAATGGGGTCTCTATTTACTGTAGAAGGAGAGGGTACCCAATCTGCATGACATACAGAGCTACGTGAGCTATTGTTTAAGGCAAATGTTGTGTGAAATGTTACATGATGCTACTGTCTACTGAGTTACATTTACCTGAATCCTCTGAGTCCTCTTTCACTAAACAGTATGGAAGAAAAATACATCATTTGATCAATTCTTCAAAATGCTGTCTAAAAAAGCTATCTACAGCCAAGAACACATTATAGCCCCTATTGCAATCTCACCCTAAGGCCTGATGACAAAAAAAAGACTTAATTGTAATGGTATAAAAAAGCAGGAGTGCAGACACAAATTGTGACTGTACATGTTGCTTGGAAACAATGTAAGAATTAAACCAATACCTCCAGTAGGTTTTAGGTAATAGTAGAAGTCAAGAAGCCATAAACATATGTAAATCCAATGCAGACATTTGATTGAAAATACAAACAAAAACACATGTAATAAATAACCACAACTAGTAGGATGAGACTGACACTTTCATAAAATTCTTGGTATTTTTGCTCCATACACAATATATGCATGATTGTGAGAGGGAAATATGACTGATTTCACTGCAGAAAGTAGATATACAGATTCCAGGAAAGTCAGTATTATGGTGTCAAAAAATCTGCATCAGCCACTATGCACACACGCCCATCAGGAACGTCTCAAAGTCCTTGTGCAGATTGGGATTGGGTCACAGTCTGCTCAGATAACAGCCTCCCATCAGGGTCCACACTGATCCTCAAATTGTGACGTACATTTACTAAGTATGGCACACAATATTGCTGCCTCAACAGGCGACCGATCTGTTGCCCTAACAGGAGAGCTAACACACCACTAATGGTGACATATGCTAGCATGAATGCTAACACATGTCTCACTCATATGAGCACCACAAACACACACAGAGACGTTCATTAGTGAGATTTACCTAGTCTGAGCTCATCATAAAGATGCTCCTCTGGTTTTGCTGGTAATTAACAAGGGTGACAGATCATTAGCAAGAAGACAGACATGACTAACGGTGGGAGGGAGTGAGTCTTGGTTATAGTGGTAGGTGGGGGGTTGTAGATGGCTGTGGATACATGTGTGTGCATAGGCTGTATCTGAAGCAGTGATCTTTGCTTCGCATGCATTCATAGGGACATAAGGACACACATAACCTCATGTCCATGTGGGGCTAGTGAACACAGAAGCAGATATTTTTGATTTCCCTGTCACATTAATCAAGATAATTAGAATACAAAAGATGGAGAAATAAATTGTCAGATCTTTTTCCCCTCTTTTGCACTGGCCTTACCTCCTCTTGTCCTTCATTGCAAATGAGCCCTATTACTATTAGCAACTCATCCATTTATGAATGCAGATTAGATGAAATACATTATGTATCAAAGCAGGGGTCATCCATCCCTAAAGGAAGTGGCTTCTAAGGCCCAGTGTCCCTGTGCATCAGAAGAACTGGTCATTCCCTGCTCTTTAGCGGCACATAAAATACAGAAGAAAATTCAGATAACAAACCTAAATCTAACCTATAACTGTTTTACAATGACGTCTAATACAAGGCACAGAGTACACAAAATCTGTGCTATTATATCATGGTCCAGCAGACATAAGGCAGGACGTCTGGTCAGGAATGAGAAGAGACATCAGGTGCAAAGATTGATTATTTTATCTTTTACAGTGTGTGTCTTCACCAACAAAAAGACAAGCGTGTTAGAATATTTCTGGCCTTGACGATGCATTTGTCAATTCCATGACCTTGACCAATAGGACCCCAGAAGGCCCTCCTGCGCACAGCTGTAAACATTGCAAAACAATCATTAGTTTTTTTTCCATTTCCGGGATTGACGTCAAGTCCACAAGCTCTAGATTTGTATTTTGTAGGTTTGGAGCACAAGGCAGTCGGTCTAATACACACTGCTTTAGACATCACGGTTTGTTTACATCCCAATGTCAGTCGCTAGGACCATCTTCACCACATGCATCAACATGTAGTCTATCTGTTGTGACTTCTAATCTGACACAGTGATCATCATAACAAACAAAAATATTATGTCGTCTGAACTTGGCATAAAATCTATTTGTCATTTTATATCCCAGGACCACACAAGTATATTGAATGCAACACAGTAATGGTTATGATGGTCAGTGTTGCATAACGGAGCCAGATGGCATAGTTGGCTTGGCCATGGCACTGGCAGCCGTGAGACTGTAAGCTTGTTTCCTGCATGGCCAACATGAAAGAACGGCAAAACACTGTGTGTTCACATTAGTGGCAGGGTTATGGATTCAGCTGCACTGACAGAAAAACCACTGACAGCAAATCCATTCAATAGATGGAAGCAAACTGTTGAGTCATCACATTTGTGATCACATTTGTGTCAACATCAGTATGTATCACTCTCAGACAATATCATACCATTTAGTTTTGTTTTGCTAAAACAGAAGTCTGAATGGTGTATCATCTGTATAAGTATTTCCAGCGTGAATAACAAAAGTGTTTCCGATAAAACACAAGGCCAAATAGAAAAAGGAAAGCATACAAGGGAAGGTCTGCAGGTAAAGGACAGAGGAATTGGTGAACACACAACTAAAAAGTTCTAAAGTATTAAGTATAAATATATGACAGTGCTTCAAGTGGTATCTAGGCAGAGGGAGAAGTGGCTTTGTCAGTGGGTTAAAGTAATATTTCTGTCTCATGTGGATGTTTCTGAGAAGAGGGACAGAAAGATAACAATGAGTGTGTATGTATGCCTCGTTTTTGTTGTGACTCTTAACACAAAATCCAAATTGAAATTCTAAATTGACCCTTAATCTGTACTTCCTGCGCTTCTGTAGATCTGAAAGGGACATGAGAGGTGTCAGCATGAGTGCTCCTGCTCTCACCTGCCTTTCTGAGGACAAGAGGGAACTGTTTCCATTAAGCTAATGTGGGTTTGATCCATGGTGATGTATGTGAAGTGGCAGGATGTAGGGTGTGTGGGGTCAGTGTAGAGCTGGGTGTCTGTGGACAGGTGATAAGAGGAGTTAAAAAGCTGTGTGTCATGTTCAGGAGAAAGCACTCTCAGAGAGGAGAAGGACAGTGTGTGTATGCGTAACAGCTACCCAAAGCACACGGGACTTGTTTGGATTTGCATGCCCTCTCCTTGAAGTTATCGCAGATTTATACTAAGGTTTCACATGTATTTTAAATGGGTTCAAACAGGGCCTAAAACAACACTGCTCCACTGTAGGTGTAGGGCTCACACACAGAGGTGTATAGGAGAGATACAGGGTGAGAATAATATTATGGAGTTTACCTTCTACGTCATTACAGTCATAGTCTGGAGTGAAGCATGGATGGAGACAAAAGCACACACACAAACACATGAAAGCAAAGCCACTGCACCTTTGTTTAAAGCAGAAAACAGCACATTTACAAAGTGAGTGAAATGATAATTTCAATGTTAATTTAAAAATGAAATCAACATGAAGTCCAAGTTGAGACATTACATGAATGATCTGTGGCAACAACACATAGAAATAACAATGTGATCTGTTTTTGAGTGGACTGAAGCATCTGTGTTTTGTTTTTACCACCAACCAAACACCGATAGTAATGCAAGCCACATGTAGTGAAGAGCTTCACAGAGGATCCTAAGCACTAATGGGGAGGTTAGAAAGGTCCTGTCGTGCTATGAAATTCAGCACATTAAAAACAGTACTGCAATGTAGTAGAAGTTACAGTAAATGCTTAAATGAAAGGAAAACAACTTGTAGTAACTCAAATAACAGCCAGTCACCTACCTTTGACCCTTTCTCCACGGTTGAGCTGAATCTCTCCCTCCCCCTGCGGTGTGTAGGGCTTAACCACAATGAAGGTACGTCCTGGGACAGCACTGTAGAGTTTCCGTTTGGGCCCACGGGGGCCTGACAGCACTGGTGGGGTGTGATGAGGGGGACTTGGGTCTCGCTGCACAGAGCCAGGGCTGTAAACAAACACATAGGTTACTGTGGTGATTCCAGGGAGTTGGTAACTGAAGCCCGTGGTCACCGACATGGTCGTCAGCGGGACAGCAACTTGATGAAACCCCCTGGTTGTTATGGTGGCCAGGGATGGATTCATATATACTCCTAGTGTCTGCAGATCAACAGTCAACAGTCCATGGAAGAGTCATGTGAGGAGAATACACTCCTCGCAACCACACTCTCCCCTCCTCTTCTTATTCCCTCTCTTCCTTCCTCAACAGCAAAAACAATATCCTCCTCGTTCCCTTTTCCCTCTCCTTCTACCTCTCTCCTCTCCTCTGCATCCTAACCAAGATAGAAGCAGAAATGTTTAACGGTAAGAGGGACTGCACTGTTTCCTTCTGTATGTGTTTCTGTCAGATCCGTCTGGAAGCCTCCCTTAGTCAAACACATCCTGAGTGGGAGCTTGAGCAGAAGCCCCCTCCAGAGAGGGGCAGAGATCCCCCATATGCTCCCAGGTCCAGCTGCTCCAAGCTGGTTTACAGATCCTGCTTTGTCCTTGGATCCTGGTTCTCCTGCTGAGGAGGAGAGAGGCTGGGTCTGCTCCCCGACTCCCGCTCCTTCTCCCGGGAGTCCCACCGTGTCTGCCTCTCCTCTCCCCTCCACCCCTCACACACACTTGCTCGCACACACTCACTCACACACTCTCTGGCAATGCTGCTGCTACGGCTGCTGCTGCGCTCCGTGGCTCCCCTCCCCTTTGACAGCTCGCTCACACACCACAAGCCCGCTATGTGCATTCTAGCTGTGCGCACAGGCACATACACAGACAGCCCCCTCCGCTCCCGCTAACATTGCACCTCCGTTAGCAGGGCATACGCCAGGACCAGCATGTCGCTAACACATTGCTGACACACATATACACACACTGGTCCCACAGCACGATTGATCTCCTCCTGCCTGTCTGCCTGCGAGTGTGCATGCACCATGCCTCCCTGAGGCAGGCTGAGTGTGTGTGTGTGTGTGTATGTGAGTGAGTGTGTGTGTTTGTGTGCAGTGGGGCGGGGGGCAAAAAGCTCCAGCCCATTTGGTTTAATTGTTGCTCCTCCCTCTTTCTCTTTGCCTTAAATCCCCTCCTTCTCTCTGTCATTCTCTCGCTCCCATTTCACCCTCTTATCCCTCTCCTCAACATTTCTTCGCAGTGCATCTTCTCTCTCTCTCTCTCTCTCTCTCTTCCTCTCTCTCTGGCGGTGAATTCTAATACAGCAGCAGCAGAGCTCCGCCTAGTCTTCATTCATCACTACTTTGCCATCACTGTGTACGTTGCATTCAGCATCATCCTGCTGTTGCTTTTGTCACAGGTATTTCTTCCAGACCAAAATACATATCAGATTCCATACATAAACCAAATATACAGCATTTAATGAAATCAAATGCTTACATTTAGCTCCACAAAGATCTACTGAAGTGTGGGTTTGTGTCTATTATTATATAAACAGATTCACTGTTCATTCACTGTAACAAGCGGCTTGATTTTCTGCAACATTTCCTCGTAAGACTGGAAATCTCTAAACCCCTCCGTCCCTGTCTTTCTACATTTCATCCTCTCACAGACTCTTGCCATTCCTTCTCTGGCACTTTGTATCATTCACTTCATAGCCTTCATTGTTTCATTCACTTGATTCAAGTCTCCTGTGCCCCCC
>JAPSES010000249.1:9197409-9209909 GCA_029822895.1 Maxillicosta whitleyi
CATCCTTCTACCTACACCTTTCCTTATTTCAAGCCTTGTTTGTCTCTCCCACTCTCTATTGCTTTTCTTGCTCTCCCCATCTCAGCCAGCCTCTCTTTCTCTGTCCCCTTTGCCGTCGAAACAGCGGTTTGCTGACGGCTTTCCAATTACCGCAGGGACTGAGGGGCCGGGATGGCTGCCGCATGTTAATGTCTGAGCCCCGGCACCGAACATCAGAACTTAGGGTGAGGAGGAGCAGAAATGCAGGGGGATGAGGCTTTGTCAAAGTGACAGCGACAGACAAAAAAATTAGATCCCTTAAAGGATATCTGTTTCAGTGACTCAAACGATGACATAACTCAACCAGCTCATACACATGTGCTTTTATTGCCTGAGGCGAACAGGTCAGGATGACACACCAGACAAACATCAGGGTTTGAACTGCTTCCTGTTCAGCTCTGATCCTTAATAAAGTTGTTGTTTCTACAAACATAACTAGCACCAGAAACCACACTAAAACACACAAAAAAGAAAGTGGTGCTGATGAATTCACATATATCACTAACTCTAAGTTTTGTATTTCAGTAGATGTTTTAGTATGTGTAAATCTAATTAAATTTGTACTCTTCTAAAGTGCTCAGCACATGTTTATACTCTTCATATTAAAAATGGTCTTTGTAGGATTTATCACTGCAAGCATCAGTACCACAGTCCCCCTATGAGTTACTATTGATGATAATTTGATATATTCTCATCGTTTGATTACATTCCTTTTGCTATAATACAGTTGAGAGCCAAAAAGGAGACTTCATTAAAAAGACCAAGTTTTCAAAAAAAAAAAAAAAACGAAGGATTTTCAATTTATTTCTCATTTACTCTGAAGAGAGACATGACAAATACTCTGCATACTGGCCTTTCTCTAGTGTATGTCTGTATATCTTTCCATTGATTCCAAAGAACATTGTGATTATGATGATGTATATAACTGATTTCAAAACAGCATTTGGTTTAATTGTCTTTATAAACCAAAAAACTGAATCATCCAAAGTCTTTTTTTCAGTTGTTAACATGGTTAATTACCTATAGACTTACCATTATGATCTAAATGACCACCGTATATTCACGTTTGAGATTAAGCTACTTTTATGGCCTATTTTATTTCATTATATGTTTTTTTAAATTTTTCTTTCAGCATGCCTCATTAAGAGTAGCTCCTACATGAAACAGATGTAATATCTGCTACTACACACACACACGCACACTCACTCACACAAACTTCTAATGCAGTCTGTTACAAAAGATCCATCGTTTCCTAGGACACCAGCCCTTCCTCAGTAACGATGGCAACTGTCAATAAAAGGAAAGAAAATATAGCCAACAACTGCAAATGTATGTCAATAATATAAAGTTGGATCTACATGACATTCATTATATCATTAAAATGTCATTCATATATATATAAACACACACACACACACACACATATACATATATATATATATATATATATATATATATATATGAATGTGATTTCTGATAGACATCAGGGATATTAACGCCAGTTTAAGTAAAATTAAACACACACATTTGTTATTTACTTATTTAGTGACCTTAACCACTTCATCTCTGTTTTCAAGATTGAACCAAATTTGAGATTATTTCAGATAAACGTCCCTTATTAGAAATGTTCAAGTCAATACCTTGGGCATGCCTTCTAGCAGATGCTTGATTAGGATCAATGGACCCATTAAAGACAGGTTAACATTTAAACAGTTCAATAATTAATCTAGCTAACTGAGTCTGGATGGATATCTATGAAGTGTCTACATAACTCTGAAGATACAACTGCAAATGTCATTTAATGCCATTTACAGAGATGCTATCAAACTAAGCAGCTTCTGTGTAACATTTTCTCACATGACTGCTTTCCGTTCTCAGGTAAGTGGCTTTTTCCTCAAATAGCTTGGCTCTCTAAGGTGAGATGAGCCCATTATAAACATAGTCATAATCAGTATCATACTTTGCATCCTAATGATCATCAGGCTGTCCTTGCTTTGCTGCACTTCAATAAATATGTGCTCTCTCACTCTTTCTTTTTCAAAGTCGGGTGGGGGTTCACAGCTGTCAAATAAAATGTGAACTGTGTTCAGTAGGCAGAAAATATTAAAGTCATGAACTGGAAAAGCGTTTGTACATAGACAGCTTGTATTTTTTTTTGTACTAATTTTTTATTAAGGGAAATTAGCAGAGAAGCATTGTGATCACCACATAGAGTATTTAAGGAAAGGGAGGATGGGATAAACATACTACAGCCTATTCCAACAGTATTTATATACTTTAAACATCTTCACCAGTACACTGGTAAAATCTCCTCACTTTAGTATGTCTTAATGTTGCAATTTTCTGGTCAGATTTTGGTGTCAAATATCATTGTGAGAACATTTTGGCATTGTAGGTCCTCACAGCTTGAAAGGTTCAATATGTAATCATAGGTGTTATCTAGTGGTGAAGTTGCAACAAAAGATATTCTTTGTCTCACCCTACTTTAAACAGGAAAAACAAACTTCATCTTGTTTGGTTTATCCATGTTAGTCTGTGTAGTTTAGTTGATAATACCTCTAGTCCACACTCAAACACAGAAAAATGTGACTTAATACTGAATGCCACCTGCTAAAGTTTATTTTTTTATCTAAGTCTTAAATGTATCTGGATGCAACTGATAAATCTACCGCCAATCATGGACAAGTAGCAGGTGGCAGCTTATCATTGCATCAAACCTTTCCCTGCCTCATAAATAGATGTGAATGGTTTAACCCAGTCAAGGTGTTATTCAGAGAAGTATCAGACTGATCTGACATATGTGTCCGATTCACAGTTCTCATTTTCAGGCAGCGGCAATCCTAGGATTTTTCTGGGACAGGTCCAATTGAGGGGCCACATTTAAAATTCAGGGGCCAAGTACACAGTCAACATCAAAACGTATCAACATATACGATACAGTGCATGTTTTTCCAGTGATTTAAACAGTAGCAAATAGCAAGCAAGTAGCAAAAACAGTGGCAATAATAAGCTAAAAAGACTTCAAGTGCATTGTATGTATAATAATATTATAAAGAGTTCAATTGTTAATAAAAACCACAAGTCAGTTCAAGTGTTAATAATTCTTATTTGTTTTTGTGCATAAACAGTCACATCTTACCCTCAGATCTGAACAATTACATACAAAATGCACTTAAAACCAGCAACATCATAAATAGAATTGTCACATCTAACGTCTTTTTCACAATTAATATTTTACATCTAATAGTTACAGTCGTTTTATCTGAGTTTTAAAACATTTTACACAAGGCGAGACAGATTTCCTACACATTTCGCTGGTGCAAACACCCAACCAGCAGTCACTTCAAAATAATCAAAATTAATCACTTCAAAATTAATATGTTGATAATCCAGGGTGGTTTTGCTTAAGACACCTGAAAAATTCCTCTCCAAATTTGTTCTTAAAAATTAATTTAGGAGCAACCAAAATAGCTCAAATTGTAAGTCTAAAAGCAAGTACTTTAACGTTCCATTAAGGAACAATGACCAAATGTTTAATACAAACTAGAATTTATAATCATTGACAATTTAACAGAGTGAGGAAAAATACACAGCAGTTATTAAAAAAAAAAAAATCACCAACACTGATCTCAGGTTGGAAGAATATTCCTGCTGTTTCTGTGCCTCGGTGGATCTTACGTGTGTTTTTGACCTAAATACTTTACTGGATTATATTTGCTGGACTGCTACAAGGAAAACATGACTATATCTATTAAGATGGATATGGATGTTGGATCTGCAGACAGCCCTCAAAAGTGATAAAAAAAAAAAAAACACACATTTCTTACATACATTTTGCTTTGTTTATATGGTGTGCTGTTGCACTTCAGAATGGTTTATATATTTGGAAAGACTAGTTTGTTAGCTTTCATTTGATGTACGAAAAGTGGAGGTGCATTAGTGAAGGAGTGGTGAAAATATGAGTATTGTTTAAAATAAAAACATGTATATGTCCCAGGATGAGGATGTAAGATTATATGGTTGAGGGGGTGTAATCTTGCTCTGGTGCTCGTGTTTTCAGTGGAAACTGACAGCAGAATTATTCTGTTTTTCAATAATTTTCATAAATGTGTGTTAAATCTCAGTGCGTGTACTGAGCGCACACCAAAATTAATATATATCAAGAACTGAGCTTATGTAACAGTATACTTAACCAGACTTAGTTAGCGAAGCAGTCCTGTGTCTGCAGTCAACAGAAATGTGCATTTTCGTGCTCTGACAATCACAGCAGCACTGAGATCCCAAATTGGCTTTTGGCATATGTTAGTGTGGTTTTGGCAAATACCATTTCGTAGTTGCTTATGCCACTAGGTGGCAGTGGCATATGGCAGTGTGGTTCTGCCGTATACAGTACATGTACCAGTAGTGGTTTATGCAATAGCCCGGATTAGTATATGTCAAATGTTTGTGATTGGTGGTTTAGCGCTAAGGGGGCAGAGACAATGACAGTAAATCTGTACAGGTATGGCCATGGATAAGTAGTCAAGTCAAGTTTTGGAGCCATGTTAAGTGACTATAGTTAGCCTAGCCGCTGTAACCAGCCACTGTTATTACCTTTATATTCCTTTTCATTGTGTATGTTCTGATTAACTGACTTTATTATCTTATTTTGTTTTTGTTTTGTTTATCAATCTAACTATTTCTGTAAAGCCCTGTGAGGTGACTATTGTGATTTTGAGCTCTACGTGTTCACAATAACATTTGTACTTATATTTTTAGGAAAAGGTGTGTATTATGCCAATAACTAGTGTTCCAGATGATATCATGTTACAGCTGCATGTCGTTTCTAAGGGTCATTAAGTTATTCTTTAATTTTCCACTGCATCGTCGATCAACAGGTTGACATCAGCTAGTCCCACTGACACCATCATCTTCGAAAGCATCATACACAGCATATTTAGTTTTGCCGTATACCATTTCAGTTATACCATTAACTCTGACATAGGCCAAGTTCAGAGTGCCATATAAGCCATTCTTGGCATGTCATATGACTTATGTGGTACTCTGAAATTGCTATATGGCAAAAGTGGAAAGGTAAATGACAAAACTAAAATTAGAGCCCACTAAATCTTAATAGTATTTAGTTTTACACAGAATTTTAAATTAATGGCTAAAGTTGGAGTAAAGAGCTGGGATCTGCACAGTAAAAGAATTATAAGAATTAAGTACCAGGGTGTGTATAAATTTTTTTTAATTATGTATTTGACTGCATTATAAAAAGTTTGGATTTTGCAGCATATGTCATTCATTTTAGGAAGTATGGGTAGATAGAAGAAGGGATTCTGTCACCAATCCTTCACAGAGCTGACATGTATATGGTACAGACAACCATTCATATTGACACCTATGGGTAATTTAAAGTCCTCATTAACCTAATCCTCATGTAAATTCTGCACAAGACCCAGATGGACCAAAAAAAATGTTCTGGCAATGAGGCAGCAGAGCTAATTACAAGACAGAAAGTATGTAGTGTTGAAACCATGCTCATAGAGCTTTGCATAACAGTTCATGATATAATTGTGAACTTGTATAAGTACAGCCTGTTCATATTTAGACAAGACGATTCCATATTAATATATGCTCCTTGTAACAACATACTTCTTTAGACATCACAAAGGTTCTGAACATGAAACTTTCACATGCTTGTTATGTCAATTATGTGTTGGAGCAGTATCTAGTTCTGCACACTGCCACAGCATTAGAAGAGCAGAAGACATCCACTTTGGATTCGGCAAAATTAACAAAGTCACACATTAGGACTTTGTAGAAAGTTCAACCCAAAACGTCTATGTAGAAATCTATCATGTTATCATGGTTGTAGGCAACCAAGATTATTGTTAACTTAGTGATAGAGAAAACAAATAAAAAACAACTTGAAACCCTCATAAGAACACAAGCGTAAACTCTTTCCACACTGCACCTTGTAACACAATTTCTATAATGTCTAAAGATTAATCACTAGGAGCATCAAAGTGCAGTGCAGAACTGGGAGGAGTTTCATGACGATGTTCTTTGGTATATGTTGTGACGGTTGATGAGTTAGATGGGGAGGCAGTGCTTCTATCTGAGCCATTTAATCTCAACCAACCTGATTCTTAACATGACATGAAAGATGTTAAGTGTGTTGTGGTCTTGTTTAAAACTAAAAGCAACCTATTAAATTGATGGTTGTAGCCATACAGGACCTGCAGTGATGTGAGTATCATACTGGACTGTCTGGAAAGTAACCTCAAACCCTTACCTAAAGTCTCTGGGAGCTGATATACAAAGAAAACGTGATCACAGATACAAGCACCCAGAATTAGTTTCCGTCGGAGGGCGCCTGGACTCACCCTCGGGGACAGGGTAAGGAGCTTATATATGCAGAAGGAGCTCAGAGTAAAACCTTAGGGAAAACCTTCCTGTGGATGCTTTTGGGGGTACTTTAAGGCTATCTTGCTTATCTCACATCCACCACTACCCATTCTGAGATAGTGACAGAAAATGCTAAAGGCACTGGGATGGTATGACACAGTTGAAGGTACAGCTACGTCAACTTCAAACCATTTTGACAGGAATCCATTTGTAGAGTTCAACATAAGTCATTTCTTAATATTTTTTTTATTCAATTTAATTTCAGTCATGTTTTAAATAATTACAGGTGACGAAAGTGCGTTTGATCATTTTTTGGTCATTTCTTAGCACTATGTGTGTCTGGTTATGCCAGTTCAGATGCTGCAGCACAGGTGTTTCAACCAAAAACAGTGAATAAAAAGCCAAACAGATAATATCTGCAACAGTCTCTGGTGTAGATCGTGATGTGCACAGATCAACACTGAGCTCTCCTTTGAAGTGACTTCTCCAAAGGTGAAGCCAGAAAAGGATCTCAAAGTGTAACTCCTCCTCCTCTTCCTCCTCCTCTTCCTCCCTACTACTATTCTCCTTTCCATTGTCCTTTGCCTTTGTTAAGACACCGTGGATAATTTACACACCAACAGCCACTGGTGTGACTAATGCAAAGAGAGACGGAGGGATCGGAGGTGAAAGAGAGGTGAGGAGAACAGCACACAGTGAATAATGACGCTGAAGGAAACAGGATACCAATCTTCTGGGCTTGTTGTTGCTACCCATCTCATGAAAGGTCATGATTTGTCACTTGAGCGGAAAAAGACACAGTTTCCTGGGTGTTAGGGTTGGGCAAAGTGAACAAACACAAACTTTAACATAACCGCTTGCACTGATGCTGATTGTTGCACCCAAACAAAAGACCCACAACAAGCCCTAAGGTGCTTTCCTCAGCACCATCATTGACAAACTGAGGCAACATTGCACTTCTAAGCACATTAAGGTAAGTAGGCAATTAACCTCTTGCAACAAGAAATTTAGCTTTCTTCAAAAATAAAATATTTTTTTCTAAAACACTCACAGTCAGTGACACATTTGCTCAGACTATAATTTGCATTTACTTCAACCCTAATCTTCTCTGTTACTTCTTCCTTGTTTGAGGGTCTATGGAGAGATGGTATAAAGCTCATGTGACATATTTCTGGATTTGTGATTTTGGGCACAAAATTGACTTGACTTTAAGTGATTTTCCTGAACTCGTCATAAACTACCGTGACCTGACTGCACCCTCAGTAGTATTTCCATCAACATTTTTTGCTGAAGCAAAGCCAAGCTACTGAACCCTAGCAACACTGCACAAGACCGGTGAAGTGATGGTGTGTTCTACAGGAACTTGCTGGAGTCTGCCGTTGGGCGGACTGTTGACCGGCCAAGCTAATTTCACACTCCCCTGGTACCCATAATGCCTCTAGAGTTACTATAGGCATAAACAGAAGGTCAGAGAGAAACACAGAGAGAGAAGAGAGTGGGGGGGGGGGGGATATTAGAGAGAAAATATTCAAGGACAGCGTCAGTCTCACTTGGGTGCAAGTTCTGGCCATAGAGACCAGCTGCTCGTTTTGGGCTCTTTATGTATTCCCCTCACTTTAATAGTTAGTGTAAGAGTAATGCACACAGAAGAACAAGGTCTGAACTCCCCGTGTACAGAAGGCCATTTAGGGCAGGGCACAGCAGACATACTAAACCTGCCATGCCTCTTTCTCTTTTTCTTCTCTCTTTTCTTTTTCCTCACTCTGTGTAATTGACCTTGTACAAAATAAGGACAGTGACACAAGATCTGTATATGAGGCTGTCAACATTAATGCCACCATAGCTTTGGACATAACATAAGTAGATGCAGTTACCTGTGTTAACACAATATGGCACAATAGATCTCCTGCAAACTTTTGTTAAATGCCTTGTGAGTGATTTAAGATCATTTAAAGCACACAGTACTTTTATTGTACCTGGAAATGCAGGTACAAGAAATGACTCAGTGATTCACACGCAGCCTATGGTGACTCAAGACACAACCTGCTTTTAGCCACAATCAGACAAAAACTTTGACTTAAGAATACCGTTGTTTTTTATGTTTTTACAATTTTATTATGTTTCAGTGAGTTCTCTGAAAATGTTCTCACTCCAGCAGCCACTTCAGAGGAAGAAGGTCACCGCTTAGGATCAATCAATAATATACTGTTAACCCTTTAGTTGTCTGAGTTTTTTTGTTTTGTTTTGTTTTAATATTCCATTTTGATGTACAGGTTTCAAAAAACAGTTATTTTGCTTGTCACAATATTGAAACTTGGGTGTTTTTAAGGTTAACAGGACCGTCTTCTTAATCTATTCACAAAGCTCTTTTCCAGAATAGTGTTTTTACAGTCTATGTTTATATCAGATACAGTAAAACACTATTCTGATAACATGCCATTTGCAGCTTTAGCCTGATATTAATATTTTTAGGCTATAATAGCATTACTAATATTGTTTAAGTTGGTAGGTTTTTAACAGGAGAATGTCAAGCCATATTAGAAATTCTTCTTTATTCTATTTCACCAACTCAGGAGGAGGTAAAATTAAAAGAATGTGCCTTATAATAAGTTAGTAAATGAGTTGGGTGAATTAGAGGTGAAATACTCATGAATAAATAGAGAGAAATATGAGATTGAAGCTAAAAATACAAAATGTCCTTGGATAAAATCCAATGTTTGATAGAAAGTAATGAAAATGATTTAACGTGTGACTGTATGACTTTATTGATGGACCAAATTCTTTTAATATAATCCTGTTTTAGTTTTCACTTTAGTGCTCAGAGCATCAGTTTCAGCGGTGTGTAGGTGTACATGTTATGTGATTCAATAAAGGATGTTGACTGCTCTGTGACTATGAAACATAGATTAATAACACTGTGTGTACATGTTTGTGTGTGTATAAATGACACAATGAATGAGGCAGAGCGAGAGAGAGAGAGAGAGAGAGAACCTCTGATGGATAGAGTAAAGTGACAGGAGCGTATTAGACGAGAGGGGGAGGACGGCTGGAACGGTGTCTGTAATGCAATTCCCCTGTCAGACATCAGACTGTTTCGTACACAAACACACACACAAATTATGTGGCTTCCAGGAATCACATTAGGTGTGTGCTGTACGTAGGTGATCTTGCTCTGACATATGATCATAATAAAAAGCTTAACAAACCAAGTGTCTGTAAACCACTTCAATCTATTGCTCCAAGATGTGATCAGAGCCCTGCTTTACTGTGCAGTTTGTCTAATGGTTCAGTGTACAAGGAAGGGGATTTATTCCACCATAACTGCATCCATGGATTTATGTATCAATCAAGCAACAAAGTGTTCTGAACTGAGTGGCCCGTCCAATGGCATTACTCATAGCTCTAATTTCACTGTATCCTCTGTCTCTCAATTTCTGTCTTACTCTAACTGACGTACTCACACTCACAGCTTGGCGGTTTTCAATTGGTCCCCATGGTGATCATTATTAGGCCCTTTCCATCTGTCTATCTCTGAACCGTGCAAGCATCCATGCACATATCAGTGCACCCATGGATATACATAAACACACATAAGGACACAGAAAAACAGGAACACATGTATTTGGATGTTCTTTGCCCGCTGTCCTCCCAGCAGGACAAATCCAGAATTTCTGCCCAGCTTGTTACATAAACAGCCGCTGATCATTGCCCCCATACGCTGACACAGGCATGACCTCATAACAGCCGTACAGAAAGCAGTTACAAGAGATCGGTGTGTTAGTCTGCTACTATTAATCTGGCACATGTCCACAGATACATTCCACTCACCGTTTGTGCTTTATATGACATCTCGAGGCAGGTTTCGGGGACTATTTGACAGGAAAACGACTTTCATATGTGCCTCAGATTGATGTATGAGTAAGTAAATGTAAAAGGATTACACACTGATTCATGTTATGTCATGTTTATTGCAAGTAGCAGCTTGGAGCAAATGGAATAAGATGCATAATGATGCCTGGTGACAAACAGGCAATCCACATGGGACTGTTTGTAAGATGAAATAAGCTTTAAAAATCAAAGTAGGTACATAGTCACTAAAGCTAGTCACATGTGATCTTTTTTTAAAGCAAAGCCCTGTCGAGACTATAAAAATAAAGTTAAGTAGGTGCATGAGGATCAATGTCTTTCCCTCTAAATCTGAAAAAAAAAATCAATGTGAAGATGCTGAAATATACTATAATTTAAAATGAATTTTAAGTAAACATGGTAACAGACCTGAGCCTTCCACGAGGGCCGTACCCATGAGGGTAGCCATGACTGTGGGACCTTCTAGGAACGGGTTTGTCATCTTCATGCATGTGATGGAGAGAAGGAGAGCGGGAATGGGAGGATCTGGAGCTGCCAGTACTCTGGAGGCTGCTGTCAGGGATCTCTCCATGACGACTCTGACACAAACCAGAATAAAAGACAAGGATGTCTACATGCAGTACATGACAATTATCTGTGTGCAACATTTGATAACAAAAAAAAAAAAAAAAAAGAGGCAAAAAAAAGAGAGATCGTGTCAATAAAATAATGGTCTATTCAAAATCTATAAACAGCTGATGTGTAAGGCCCCTTGTTCTGTCTTAGATGCAAATTTGGACAGATTTGTTACTAACAATTGACTTCTTTAATATAAAATTTAGCTCGTGATTTTAACATCTACTCCTTGTTACTCTATTCTGAAGAGTGTTCCAAAATGACAGGTATAGCATCAAAGTAGAAGAACTGGAAATGAGCCAATGTCGTGTTGTTTTCAGTGTCTTTGTTCCTTCCACTTACAAATCCTAACACACATCTTACCTCTCCAAGGCTACTGTGCTGCTGCCCGAGAGCAGGCAGACTACGTAGTGATGGGACGGGGGAGTGACCCTGACGGCCACGGATCTCTCGAGGGCCCTGAACATGGATGTGATCATGGTCCCCATTCAGATTGTTGTCACTAGCAGAGCGGAGCAAAGAGCGTGGCGAGGGCAGGGGGCCAGGCATCACACGTCGACGACTTGTGTAGGAGGGGGTCTCCCTGAAAGGCACTGAGCAGAGAAAAAGATACATCTTAACCTCAGGCATCAGATCATATGCAGCTACTGCAACAAACACAACACATAGATGGAAGCAACTGCAATGATGCATTTCTCAAGGTCACTCAAATTGGTTTAATTCCGAAGAGAAAACAGGTCTGACAGAGTTATTTATCTGTATGTTGCGAGTCCATTTCACACAATATGCATGTATGTAGGTAGGTATTAGGTGGACAACATGCACAGACAGACAGACAGACAGACAAACAGATACTTTATTGATCCCAAGGGAAATTCAAGTATTTTTTATGTTTAGGTAGACAGATACTTTATTGAAGAACTAAATAAAATGCAGCCAGTACTGACTAAGCTGCAGTTAGTTTATTAAACCCTTTTTGAGATAATAGTCATAAAAAGAAACATTCATTTATCTAATTTATCATATAAATGCTAATTAATTACAAAATAAAACATCCTTTAGGGATTAATGAAGATGACACTACTAGACTGAATAATAGGAGTGCTGTCTCGTGTTGCAAAGAAAAAAAAAACTGATTATCTTACAGTGAACATTTTATCATGTATACACTAGATGGCAGAGTTTTCCTGCATGTCCATGTCACAGACATACTGCTCAGCTCAGCAGGGATCCAACAAACCTCTGATATATTTTCCACACTACATTTTCATCCTCTTTCCTCCATTTCCTCTAACACACTATTCACCTAGTAAACACTTTCCTTCAGCATCTCTTCTATCCACGCCCAGCCATCCTTCATTTAGACGGCTCCTTGACATTCAATTCGCATTTACACCTATAAAACACTCTGGGAGCCTTGTAATATACAGGCACTGCTGTCAGCTTACCAACATCTGATGCTTTGTGGACCTTTATGATTTCAGCCAGATCAAAGTTTCCTGCTATAATGGCCACCTGGGGGTTTAGGAAAGAGTGGAGATCAGAAATAACAAAAAAAAAAAAAAAACAAGATTTTTTTTTTTTTT
>JAPSES010000249.1:9214416-9241386 GCA_029822895.1 Maxillicosta whitleyi
CACACATATATATAGTCGTGGAAAAATTATTTGACTGACTCAGAATCAGAACTAATAGTTATGCAATCAACTAACTTATTATCAAGAAAACATAGAAAATGGATAGATATCAGCTTTGAAATTACACTCTTTTGAGATACTGTTATTGTTATCATTATATTTGTTCAAACAAATGTACCTTTAGTTGTACCAGGTATTAAAATGAACAAGAAATTGAAGAAAACAAGGGTGGTCTTGGTTTTTCACACATACACATAGATATATACACAGTCTCACATTAATCCCTCACACTTAAACTGTTTAAGATGACTGAATGGTTCATTAGATTTATTGTCATTCAGTCAACACAAACATTATTTTAAGACAGATAATGCAAAATTCCGCAGCATAATTTATAACAAAAAACTGAAACAGAATACTCCTGCAGAAAATGAACCTCCACTCACATGATTCCAAACCAAACCTCAAGGAAGGACTGATCAGTGTGTGCTATCAGCGCAGTCACACAACCTCATTTTTGCTCACAAGCAACGTCCAAGAGCATTAAACATTAAAATATAAACTAAAAATATTCAATTCAATAGAATACACTCCAACAAACACAAAACAGATGTTCTCATAGGTCACAATTGCACATTTCTGTCTTTTGTATGTCAGACCATATTTTCCTAAATGAGCACAGGCTGCCTCTGGCAAAAAAATAGTTCAATTGTAGATTGATAGACAGGGTTATGGCTCTATGCTCGGGCTGGTGGAGGTCGATATGTAATTTAACACAGAGCAGAATTAACACAACTAGCCTTCCTCTAGAATCAGAGAGTCTGCACTTTGAGGGGCACACCCACACCCACCGACACATGACACACAAAAACACACACTGGGGATCAACTGATATTTTTTTTTTCCAGGACCAAAAAACAATATTTGGAACTAATGTACTTCTGCAGTAAAAATTAAATTCTCACTGTCAACTTTTAAAACAACACAAAACTTTGCTAAAATGCCTTTAAGCTGTCATAAACAATTGAAGTTTAATACAATGAAAAAAACCTTGAATATAATGCATAGTTATATAAAGATAATTGTAAAATGTGAGTCTTTGTGGTAAGCAATCATAACCAGTGGCCTATGTAGTTGGACATATGATTCTATGAATAATATATACTTAATAAAACAGCTGACATCTGAAAAACCTCCAACACACCAGACAAACTACTGATATTTGACAAAACATGCACTGGAGCACCCTCCTCAGTCAACCTTACTCCAGGTTCTTCTAATTTCTGTATTTTATGTCTCCTTGACTCTACAACTGCTCTCTTCTTGGTCCTCCTGCTTATAATCCAGAAATCAATCTCAGCTCTTCACCTTTACTGATGTTTCAGGCCTTAAAATATATCTGGCCAGAGGAACCATGACTAAGGATACACAGGTGTATTCTTTGTTGGGTATTTTCAGTGACTGGAATCTGTGAAATATAAAAGAGGAACATTTCTTTAAAATAACATTTAAGAGCAAGGATGTCTCATTTTGTTAAACGCATGATCCCTCAACTCTTTTCTCCTTGTGTCTCCTTCTCGTCTCCTCCATCTGCATCTTTAATGGGAGAGTTTAAGACACAGCAAAGCAATGAAGGGTCTGCCATTAAGCATGTCTCATATGTACGCGGGGCATCTATACGATCTATACAAACCACCAAAGTGTATGTAAACATATGTGAGGTGAAGCAACAACGGTATTCAGCAAGTGGATTTATGTCATGAATAATGCACGATTACTCTTAGGGGTCATCCATTTTTTTCATCATTTACAAGAGCGTACAAAACGTAGGCCTGGGGGGAGGAAGTTAATGAGGGATGTACACTTTTAAAATGTCAAATAAATGTTGATACCCAAGATAAAAATAAAGTCTCAGAAAAAGTCGTGCTGAAGGGAGGATTCGAACCTACAATGTTAGGTTCCATAGCCGTATGTGTATCCAACTACGCCACGGCACCTTACCAGCTCACCGTAGATTATGGCCTAATCCCAAACCAGCCCCTACTCACTGCCACTTCACTATGAGTGTCACTCCAAACGGAGTATTCAGTCACAGCTTTGGAGGGCACTCCTGATTAAGGGGGAGGGCATAAAAGTGACACCAAACGAGTGGGACGACCAAAAACAGGAAGGAACCATTACCATGGAGATGGGCACGTTGCCTGTTCCACAGCTGTCATGTGTTACACAGGTTAAGGGTAGTGAGAATGCATAGAGAATGCATAATATTTCAAAACATTAAATATGACGTAGATGACGTTCATTTATGCACACCTGCATTTGTGCATTTGCAACAAGCACCTTTAGGGACAATGCGATCATCTTTAAGTTTCTGTTATTTGTTGGTGATCTTTCATATGTTCTATGATTTAGTTTGAGATGTAGACTAAAGTCAGTCTGAAAGGAGATAAAGGTGTGCGTTTTATCTAAAATAGATAATTAGAAGAAGTAGACTGAACTTTTGAATGATTGTTCTTTCATTGTCCGGACGTGATTTCTGCTGCAGCCATCCGGAAGCCTGCACCCGGGGCAGACTCACTGTTTAAGGGTCTGACAAGCCACTTCCCCTCAGAGATAATTAGTTTGGGACTCCCCTTAATATGGCGGGCGTCCGCGTGAACGCGCAAATGGAGGATTAGTGGATAGGGTTAGGGGATAGGGGCCGGTTTGGGATTGGGCCAATATTGTCAATATTTTATGTACTCTCGGGGGGGTCTGAAAGAGTACGTTTTGTATGCTCTTGAAAATGTTGAAAGAAATGGATGACCCCTTACTGCTAATAGTCTACACGACCACTAAGAGTCTAAAGCATCCAAAAACCTGTAGAGATAAATGCCAACAGCTGTTAGCTTAGCTAATTACTAATCACCCATACATTACACAGTGGAATGCACTGGCATACATTCTCTACAACATGCACACATAGCTGCAGACTGGATTAAAGGACTAGCAAAAACTCAGTTAAAAAAAAAACAAAAAAAAAAACAATACACTGTATGACCTGTGTATTACATAAAGCAGCAGGAGCCAAAATTGCCAAAAACTGCCAGAGGTTGAAAATGCACACCTGTCTTCTACTAAAAATAACTATATACAACCATCTTTACATGTTATAATGGAAAATGACACTTTTTCAAAGCTTCTATGTCGAGACCCAGGGTAGATCAGGTCAAAATAATGTGCAGTTTCTGTCTGACAGATCAGTCTCATATTCAACCTTCTGGCTTTTCTGAAAACACTTATGATTGGACAAAGTCTGAGTCACAGGGGAGATTTGCTAAAGCCTGAAAACACATGGAAAGGAATAGATGCAGAAGTCTCACATCCTCTCAGACCACTAGATTCATAATATGCTGAAAGGTTACAACTAGTACTGCCACTAACGACTAATTTTTCGAGACATTTTTCGATTATTGGACCAATCTAAACAACAAATTAAAATAAATAAAGAAACAACTAATTTAAACAAGTTTTTAAAAAAGTGTTTGTTATTTTGTTGTATCTATTTTATTTTAATCATTGGGGTGGGGGTGAAACTTAAGACGTTTATAAGACAGGGGTTTCTCTCTCTCTCTCTCTCTCTGAGGTACGGCTGCATGAGCCAATGCTGGCAGGGATTGCCCAGGCACCGCAGCATACCTGTGCCATAACCATGTCATACCCATATCAGTGGTATCATGGCATACTCATGGCACAAAGCCACAGTCATACCCATGGCTTCTTTCTGGCAGTGGTCACAGGGAGATCCTGATCCTACTGAGTTTGAGACAGGAGGGAGACCAAAAATGAACAGGCGGTCAATAGTAAAATGGCACATCGACTAAAAAAACTGCTGTCGACTAATTTTCAAGGTCGATTATGGCGATTAAGTCTACAAACTGTGGCACGGTAATACAACACAATTTTGCCTAGTGACACTCAAAATCTATCTACCAGTGCATCTTAAAGCTGGAGTAGACAGAGGAAAAGACAAATTGTGCATCATTTTAAGTTTCACACTCTCCACTGCATCCTCTTTTGATCTCCTATGGGGAGCCCCTCCAATCTGAAAAGTCGATTTGTAGAACCACTAGAACATCTCTCTGAAAAACTCTGTGATTAATCAGAGTCTCCCATCATAAGATGTTATAAACCCTGAAAATAAAGCTAAACTAATGTGTGCACTTGTAGTTTCTTCCAACATGCTTTAAAGTTAGAATGGAACTTTGACCTTTTGACCTCAATAAATAACTGCATAGCCCAGCTTTAAAGTCACTTTGTGCTGTCAGAGTCAGCTGTCTACAGTCTACATATAACATCCTATACACATCTAAATCTCCCCATTTGCACGTATTTAACAAGATATCTACCTTGTTTCATTATGTTTGCATCATATGTTGATGTTAACATAGGTAACCTTCAGTGAATGAAGGTGAGAAAAAAAGAGCTGAATTCTTAAATTTATCCCATAATATGTTTCAACACTAACTTGCAAACAAACACACGTGCAGACCAATTACAGTGTGGGCCATCTGTCTTGCTCTTCTCTCTGAGGCTTCCTATAGGAATTCATTAAAAAGAGCATTTCAGTAGTCCTCACCATGGTTTGTTAGATGTGGTTAGATTAGCTGCATAGGAAGTCGAATACTTTACAGTAATGACGTGGGTCAGTCATGTGTAAAGGGTGTGACAGATGGTATCTTTCACAGCTATGTTTATATATTTGAGGATCCCTCCTCTCGTTAGAATTGGAAGAGTAGATTTGGCAGTATCCACAGATTAAACCGCTCCCTTTCCCATTGGACAGTCATAGTGCTACAGCACATAAAATACATAATCAAAGAATGGATCATTTCATATCATAGCGGCATTTTTCTTCCCTTTTGTGCTCAATAGCGGTGTGATACCAAATCATAGACCATTATATAGCAATACCCCTCTATGTTTTTTTTCTATCAATCAAACCAACAAGAGAGAATCTGAAGTTTTTCAAAGGCAGTTTTTCCAGGATTGGAAAAGTTGCCTTGACCAGTCAGTATACTTTGCATTGATTTCTGTCTTGAAAGTTATGCCCATTTGCCATTTCCTGCTGTGTCCTCTCTCTGTCATCCATCCAGCCACCTCCCATGGATGTTTTGCTTGGTAAAAACCTCCTGTCAAGCCTCCATTCACAGCTGCAGATTACCACTCCAGGTTTGAAGCACAGTGAGTAAATGTTTGTCACCAGCCAAACCCAAAGAACAGGATTTCAGAACCACTGATTGAGTTCTTTTCTTCATTCTCTCTCTCCTTGCCTCTTTTCTGTCCTTTTTTTTTGCTCATTCTCTCTCTCGCTTTCTCTGTTTCTCTCCATATGGATCTATTGATCTCTGCCACCGGGCTACCTGTTTCTCAGTCAATTTTGTCAGCGCATTTCTTCCTGTGATTGTGCGTAATCATCCGAGCCAGACCTGTTTCAAGCCTCCTGGAACCCTGCTAAGACATGCCGTTTCTGTTATCAATCAACCCCACATGGTGTTCTGTATCCACTAGCAGGACAACAGCCGTCTGTAACAGCCAAAGCACACAAGTTCATTACCAAAGTGAAGACTTACAAGTTAAACAACAAACTGTAAATTAGACCTTTCATTCATTCTATTTTTGATTTAATACCTCCATTAAGAAGTGGAACGTGCAATGGCTTCGGTCACATGGATGTGTTACAAACAGCTTGCATTAAGTATTGATGCTGTGCTTTCCAAATGCTACACACACATAGCCGTGCACACACACAGAACCTCTCCTGAGACTACACTGTTCCAGTCCGATTGAAGCAGGTCATTCCTCATGACTGGAATTACTCATGAAGTACATAGTTAAAATCACAACACATAAACAGACACACATGAATACACACCTACTTCAGCTTCTTATGAGAGAAAGAGAAAGATGAGTGCATTCATTTAATGTTCATGAACTTAATGCTACTCTATATCCCAGTGAAGAAGCTGAAAAGCCTCTGAGAACACCTAGTTACATGTTTTTCTTACCCAACAGTACAACGCAGTCCATAGACTAAGTGTACATAATAGCACTGGCAGTTATCCCAAGAGTATCCTGTTTTTTCTGCCTTCTCCCAGTATCCTCTTGTATCTTTCCTGATATAAAACACAATTATGAATATTTTAGAATATGCTCTGTATGTTTCTGTACTGCAAACCTTAAAAGTGTACATTTTAATTTGACACTACAGCTATTACCAACGTTTCCTTGTACAAATATACTATGACGTTCAAAAAAGTCCACGAAAATCTGTATTCATCTCCAGTTACGAGAAAAGGCCTATTCTAATGCAGGATTTACTCCTGCTTAAGTGTCACTTGAAAACTACAGCGTTGGGATGTTTTTATAGATAAATAAATAAATAAATAAAGATTATTCTGTGATTTGCATGTTGAGTACAAAAAACAGGGTAAACAGAGGTCAGAATGTTATTATCACTGATACATCTAGATTGGTGTTTTCACTGTTTGAGTTACATAACAGTAGTCTTATTCTAAACCACATGAAAATACAGACCAAGGTAAAACATACCTGGAATCATAATTGTGTGGGTAGGTTATCAACCAAGGACAAAGAACAAAACCTCCACCAAGGCACTGTTCACATTTTAGACTCGAATCATAGAATAAACACCTGTAGCAATACTTTTTCGCTGCCTTTATTGAAACTGAAATTTACCAGAAATAATGGAAAACCCACATGAAGGGAAGGTCTTAGATCTTTCGGCATTTCTGCACCCCACTCCCACTTGGACCAGTTCTTTTCACTCTTCTTCCCTTTCATCCATTATCTCAATAAGCAACAAACACAGTGGAGATAATGACTGTGTAAAGGTTACCTCTGCTTGAATACGCCACTCAAATGGACAGAAGAGTATAGAAGTACAAACGCACGCAGAGGAGAGGCATGATTTGAATAACATCCTCCAAACCTGAAGGTCTAGCACATCCATGTAAGTGTCCACAAGGCACACACTAAAAACATAATAGTTCCAGGGCAACAAATTTCTACTTTTTTTTTTTTTTTAATTCAACTTTAGTGATGAGCTTCTGGTTCAGCACAATATCAGTGTTTACAAAAAATGTTCTTCAGTCACTTGCTTAGGTCTAGAATGAAGAAAACAGACTAAACTGACATTAACCTTGGAAAGGCAGCAATACGAATATGACACACATCTCATATCTTTCAGTGCCAAACACTATCGAAGGATAGAAATTGTGCGAGGCAGAATAAACATAAATACACATTTACTTCCAAAACACGAAATATTGAATATAATCACTTTAAATAGCCCGTACCTGGTTGTAGAGAGCACACACATGCAGGGCGGTGTTTCCAGATGCATTCTGGGCACTCATGTCAGCGCCATAGAACAGAAGGTGTTCCAGGTGTTGCACATGGCCATAGCGGCACGCCTGAAAAAAGAATACGACACATTTATTCTTCCTACTAAATGAAGTAATGTTCATTGCAGAGTTAAAGGACATTCACACAAATTACATGGTACAACAAAAGTTGCACTGAACACATGGAAATAATGTGATATTTTATCAAATTTACACTGAACCAAGAGAATTATCAGCTGATCTAACTTTTTGTGTTTTAACTGATTGGATAAAAATGAGAAGATAAAAACCGATGTAATATAGTTTTAACAACTGCTCATATCTTTGCTGTGTTAGTCCAAGACAGTGAAAACAGTTTTATTCCTTTCCAAAAAACAGTTTATAAATTAAGTGTTCTTTTACCTTTGCCATAAAAGACAGACAGAGTAATGATTATAGTGGTGAAATCTCAATATTTCCAAATCCATTTTTTCTATAGACCAGCTCAATGAAAAAAACCTAAGGAGTGCAAATAATGTTAAAACTACTGAATCTTCAGCTTTTCCTTGGGTTCTGAAAGTAACGGAAAACCTTGTTTGTATCACATATAGTACCTGAGGCTAAATGTAAATCTTTGAGTTAGCTTCTCTTGGCAAGACTGATGCCTTTTTTCACTTTTTGGTTCACACAACTGGAAGCAATAAACTTTTCATCTAATCTCTATCTATCTCTTTTCTGTTTTTTTTTTCCCTCTCCGACTCTGGTTTTATCCTGTGTCATTGACAAAGACGCGCACCGACTCTCCCCAGCAATTGTTCTCTCTCATGTGTGCTCTGTCTAGCTAAGAGTGTGTGACAGCAGGGAGACAGTGCACGAATGATGCTGGGATTGTTGTTGCTTATCGGACCTTTTGTAGGGTATCCTATTGTATACGACATATACAACTAGAATACTAATGCTGGAAAGGACACTCGGTACAAAAAGATTTGGAGAGGGAGAAGAAAGAAAATGAGAAAGAAACAAGAACTATTGTATCTCGAGTACAGGGTGCACAAGTTAGAATCCAAGAGGAATTATTCACCATTTTACATTTACACATAATGACTAAAAATGCTGCTATGCTCAGAGGGACACACAAGGAACCAGGTTTTACAGCACAGAACATTTTCATAAAAGTGGAGAGTATGATGAGCACAACTGTTTTCCAAGTATTAACTGGCAAGTTTAATTTCAACTTTGGTGCAGTTAGGTCTTAGACATTAAACCATGGTTCAACTTGTGTCATGAAGAAACTTTTTATCAAGATACGAAGAACAGAATGACAGTTTAAAATTAAATTTAGAGCTAAAAATGGGCAATTATGAACTTAAAATACTAAAAAAAAAACTGACTTCCTTCTGTTTTCCATTGGATTGATGCATTTAAAATGGCAAGATAAATCAGAACTAAACACTAAACTTAAACTAAACTTTAAAAAAAAAGACTAAACATTGGAAATGACAAATAAATACAGATACAAAGACATCACATTTGCTTCAAGATTTTACACAAGAATTACGTAGAGTGTTTACTCTATGGTTCATGTTATTTAGTGTGAATCCTACATCTGTCTTTTTGGTTCCAGTTAAAGTGGAGAAACCATCAGACCTTTAGTGTCTTTTTGTCACAACTACTCGGGCATAAACCAAAAACCCTGACACAAACAAAAACAGCATGTAGGCACAAGCCTCCATTATGTTTACAGAGCAGGGCATGCCTTAGGCTTTATGTGTATAAAATGAAAACAATATGCTGTGTTTGCTCTTTGTAGGACAAGAACCAATTTTTGCACTGTACACAGACAGACCCCCATTATGGGAGTCCCAGACACTAGCCTAGGTACAGTTGCAGTAAGAGAATGGCTTTTTGGGTGCCATTGGGCTCTTTAGTATTCTGTTAGCTTTACCTAGTAAATAAAGACAAAGCCGGTGCTGATTTATACTTAATGGATATTTAAATTGTGTTCATACACAGAGCCTAAACAAGGGTTACTTCAGCAGCCAACCACATTTGTCACATGTAAGACTTTTTGGTGTTTCCTCCTCTCAAAACTTTTTAATTAACTTTCCTCGTGTTAGCTTTCTGTTACCACCTCTTGTGTTAATGGGTCGGGTTTGACTGATGTCTTAAATCAGGTGTAAAATACACCAAAAATAATTACCTATCATCCAAATTGTTTCTCATCTCTTGGTTACTTTGTTAGGCTTCCTTATCCATGAAAATATTGGTTTTAGGGTGAGGGTTAGGTTAGGGTTTGGTGTGGGCCTCTGGTCCTTTTTTTTCGTTAGTGTACCTCTTGTTGTACAAGTCACCAGCTCTACACTGAACTGACCTCACATGAGTGGACATGCCTGTCTTTGCTTGTTTTGTTTTTGTGCAGGTATACTGGATAACAAGGCAAAATGATAATCCTCAAAGCTCAAATGATTGGGAAAGGAGCTGCTGTCAGTGTGTTGGCTGACAGTGCACTTATGATTTCAGTTTTGGCTGCAATTATTACTTTATAATCTTATTTTTATAACCAGGTTGAAACTGATCCTAAGAACACAAAGGTCATGATTTAAACCATAACATTTCACAATTTAGTGAAAATATATATATATATATTTTTGTTTTTATCATTGTTATTATTATTTTGTTGAAATAGAGATTCCTGACAAGTCAGAAACCTATGATGGAATACACACACTTTATGTGGTTCATTTATACATTTAAAACCTAAAATGGGTCAGTGTCAAGCCTAACACAAAAAGAAGGTTAAATTCATTCTAAGACCAGAAAAAAAATCACTTCCTCCCTTAGGCCCCCTAAGGACTCAACCACCACAAAGGGAATTCTCAAACTGAGGAGAAAAAAAATCTTTCTGACAATCAGTTTCTTTACTGCCCCTCTGTATTTCACCCTCACTCCTATATAAAGGCTTACATTCATATCAGAGTGTATTTACCTGATGTATCTCCTGCCAGCCATTCTCATCCACACAGCCGACCTGTGCATGGTCGTGCAGCAGAAGCTCACAGCAGTAGGGGTCTCCACCTACCATTGAACTATGGTAGAGCGGAGTCAGTCCCCTGCTGTCTTTGTAGTCAGGTGATGCACCCAAGTCCAGCAACGTCTAGTGCAAAAAGACTAGTGTTAAGGGGAATGTTTCAGAAATCATTGAAGTTCGTAGCCTCTGGTGCATCTATAGTATCTTTCAGATGTGCAACAATCAAAACTATCGAAACTCAGCTTTAAAAAAAAACACAACAAATCAATTCATACACAGAACTCTACTTCGTCTCAGTCAAACATCCCATCATTTAATCCTTGTATAGTGTGTATAGTAGGCCTTGGGTAATGTGATATAATGGGATGTATAAATGAGGTGCATCAATCCATCAGCCAAGCATCAGTACTGGCTCATATTCACCTTTTTGTCTGCCATCGACAAATAGGCTGATATTCAGTGATGCCAGTGGTCAGTGTTTAACTGATAATGTTTGAAAACCTCTCTGTCTGACAAGTGATAGCTCAGTTGTTGCCTCAAAAGCCATTCAATTCCATTTCAGTAGTCGCATTTTCAGTTTTATACTATGAGATGTTGGAGTGTCTTGTCTGAATTTCCATTACCATGTGTTGTGGTTGTGCATCTCTGATGATCAACCAGTGTGGACACTAGGGGTGTGATGATACACGCGGTTCACGAGATGAGACCATACACAATACTGAGTTCATGAGAACAAGATGAGATGATATTTCACATTATTTTTAAGAAGACTAAAATGACAAAATATACAACAGAACAAACACTTTTTTTAACAGTTACAAAACAATTCTGAAATGTTTTATAACGTACATCAATGCAAACCTAAGTATGAGCTTTTAACTGTTATTTCCATAAATAAAATCACATATTTCTTTTTTTTTAAGTGCAAACAATATGTGCAAAACTGTAAAATGGCCTCATATCAGCTGCAATAAAAACGCTGATGTTTCTTGTTGTTGTCGTGGCTTTAATCTGGGAGTGAAGGCATCTGTGTTGTCTGGGATTTATTCATTTTAATCACAGGTGCAGTGGATTTTAGAAGCTGTGGTGGTCCTGTATGTGACTTTGCATAGTGCTCATGTTAGCTGCACTGTACGGTATGATTTCCTTACAGTGCTTACATATTGTCCATGTCTTGTCTGCATCTTGTTATTATTTCCAGGTGTGCCTGCAGAGTGAAATTGTGAGGTACACACAGACCACATGGGGGGGTTCTCCATGACGTACGTCATCTACGTCCTACCTAGATGTTTGGATAGCTCACAGTGTGATAAGCTTCTGCCCTGTATCAGCAAGACATCGTTCTCTTAAATTATAAATATCATCTCAATTAAACCTTGCGTAGCGTGACATCTTGTCATACCCCTAGTGGTCAATAATGTTAATTTTTGGAGTTGTTTGTCTACAGAATGCAGGTCTACAATAAAACTGATTGTGAGATATTGCAAAAATAAATAAAAGCCTTTAACCCAGTCTACAAATCCACCAAAGAGACATCAAAATCATATTAAAAAATCCAATGGTTTATTGTGCAACATTCTTTAAAGAAATAACCTTGAACATGAGATTCATAAAACTAAAATCTAAAACACAAATATTTCATATATGACTCATGTTCTGGTGACATTGAATATCGGGATAATGACAATAACTACGCAGGAGTAAACAATCCTTTTTCAATAGTTATGGCTGCACAGGAAATAAATTATATGACTCATGTAAACCCTTTCATTCAGGTTACAAGCCTCCTCAAACCAACCTCATCGAAGGCCATTCAATGAATATGTCAATCTGTTCAAAACGAACATGTTAAGCCTCACATACTCACTCAAGCACCCTCTGTGCTCAATTGCCCAAATGCCCTCTGCCAGAGATTGCCTGCCTGCAAACTCTCAGGAGGAAAGTTTGCAAGCAGGCAATTGGTATATAGCAAAAGAAATAAAAGAGATGAGTCAGCTTTCTTCTGTGATTGTGTGTGTGTGTGTGTGTTGCACTTACTATAAGCGCTGTATGGTTCTTGCTGCGCACGGCCTTGTGTAGGGAAGTAATGCCATCTTTTGTTCTGAAGTCCAGATGAGCCCCTCCACTCTTCAGTACCTTGATTAGCTCCGCGCATCCCTCCAACTGTGCAGCCAGCGTTAGAGGACATTCTGTGAAACCCAAGGAAAAAAAGTTCTATCACCAATGCCATGGTAATTGAAGCTGTCAATGTTTGATGATACATTTCCCTACAGTACTTGTTAAAATTGTTGGTTTACATTTTCTGCAACTGAATAACTGTGTTTGCTAAAATGACTGTCGTTCTCCAGTTGGCCTAAGTGATTGCTTCCTGTTGGTGTTAAATCAACCTATTCTCATGCTTCCTTCGCCTCACTCACAGCTCATCTGTCACACTACAGGTCACCTAACAGGGAAATCTCTTTCATGGCTGGACAAATATTTGCATAAACATGAGGAGATTAGCAGAGACAGTAATCCAGCTTTACTCAGCATGCAGTAGGCTTATTTCACAAAGGGCATACTTTGTCATTTGGTAGTGAAGACAGAGGCAGAATGACCGGAAGAAGAATAAAACAAGACAAATTCAAGGTTGGGGTAGAAAAAAAGACCCCAAAACAATAAATTAGGAAAAGGTGGGTCATTTACAGCTGTTCTCACCTCCTGTGTCTGGATCATGGAAGTTAGGATCGAGGCCTTTTTCCAAAAATCTTGAGACCTTTTCGATGTTCCTCTGCTGCACATACTCCATAAACTTCTTCAGGTTTGCCTAATGGAGGGAGACAAGGGAAGGGGGAGAGGTGGAAGTAGAGGAAGAGACAGATGTGATCGGGTGATGTCAGACTCATGTGGATGGGGATGTTTAATAATGCAGATAAGAGATGAAAGCAAAGTCGCAGCTCTCTGCTCCTGTGTTTGAAGGTTTTATTTCTGTTCTGTCATGCCAAGCAAATGGACCACATGCACTAGTAGATATATACATAAGCTATTATAGGATGGACCAAAAAAGACAGTGGAGATGCCATAAAGTAACACTGTAGAGAAGACCTTTCCCTTTTGAGATTAGCCCCAAGACAATGTGACCCAGAGGCTTATCTCAAATTCATTATATATAAAATGTTAGATATAGATATAATACTGTGCAATGCCTTAGAGCAATACTTATATCTGATTAGGTCAAACATTGATATCTGAAAACCTTTGCACCAGACACACACAACAAAACGTACACATGTATGTACAGTACATTAGTCCCTCCCCAAATCCTGGTACAAAAACACAAACAAACACGCTTACACAAACAAACACATATAATTTCCTCTGTGACTTATGATTAAAAATATTCATTATTCTGCTGATGGATGTAATACTGTGGAGAACACAGTGAAAAATGAATCTCTGAGCAGTGTCTGATGCAAACATTTCACACAAATTACTATAACCATTATAATCTAGGTCATAATATACCTCAGACATATAATAATGTCCAGAATATGTGTGGAATAATTATGTTTTATACCAACAGAAGGCATTATTTAGAAAAGACATGATAAAAATGAATGTGCAAGGCCACAGAGAACATATAAAATATCACTGAAAACAATATATCTTAATAAAGCTCAATATATCATGAGAATGTAATTACACCATCTCTGCAGTCTCCCAAATGAGCTTCCCAGAGAACTTTCATTACTATTGCATTCTCTCAAGGTTTCTCAGCCTCGTTCATTACATAACGTCCACATGTGTGAAAGCCTACGGATACACAAAACGCATGCACAACTTAATTACTCGGCACAGTGCAGTCAAAATAGCAAACGCACACGAGCATGTGCACTTGCAACCAAGTGTGTGAACATGATACAGCAGCCATTGTGACACTCACCATGTGCAGCATAATCTACTGTGTATCCCTTGTTCTGAAAAGTAACACCTTCCAGATTTCACATCACACACTCCTTTTCTCTTTACACCAAGTGATCTGCAGCCAGCTCGTCCCTACAAGCCTGCCTTTTGGTTTAACACACCACACTGTCATGCTGCGAGAAGCCGCCGTCCGCTACTCTCTCCATCTCCAAGTCAAACCGAGTGAGAGAAATTCACTTTAGCCTTTTCCTTTTTTTTTTTTTTTCAGATGTTCTGAGAGGCAGTTGTTATGGTGATGGGATACAAAGACAGCTCTGGAAGCCAATGTACACAGGAGTGGGAAGAGCATTGAGTGTTTGCAAGTGTGTTTCTGTGTCCTGTATAATGCCTAGAATGCCTTGAAGAGGCTCAGGGATGATTTGCCTGTAATGAGCTGGATTTGATGTGTGTTATTACCTGTTACAGAGGGCTGATAAAGAGGCTTTATAGTGATTGATCTGCTTTAGTGACAGTCTTAATAAAACCTTAATATTTTTCTCACCTATGTCTTTGTGGGGTTTTTTTTTTCTCAATCTATAACACAGACACAAAAACACAAACAGAAACAGCATGTCTCTCAAGTGCAATGACAAAATATTAAATATATTAATGGTGATAATTATGTTTGTAGCAATGGTCAAATGATCAAAAAGGTCTCACATGGATCCAGTGTGACAGTCAAAGCTCTAGGCACTTCTTACTAAACACAATTTGTCTATAGTAATTATCTTCACAACAGGAATAATTTGTAATAAAGCCTTCTCTTTCAATAAAATCTACTTTCATATAAACTCCAATAAAATTTAAGCAGAATAAATATACAATATATGCAAGATTACTTCAAGTTCTGCTCCAAGTAAATCCATGTGTAAATTTGAAGTGATAGGCAGATATTAAATGTCTTAGACAGAGCTGATGTCACTAGTTGTGTGAATCCAAGTTTCAGTAAATAACACCCAATATTCAATAAATAAAGAACATTCAAGTCCCGGTTTCAAGCTCAAAAACATTTCCAAAATTGCCCTGATTTAATCCTTTTGTAATATAAAAAAAAAAGTCTTCCCAGCTTTAATCTCTCCACCTCTTTCATGTCGTCTTCTTTATATATTAAAATTCTCTTTCTTCCTGACTTAGTCAAAAACTCTGTCAAGTTCCCAGCCTGAACAAAATAAGTGGAAAAGCGTTCAGCTGGTGCAAAAGTTTCGTTTTTTTTTGTTTTTTTTTAAACATCTATGCCATTATTAGTTATTGCAGTTAACAGCATGCATTTGGTATAGATATTGATTTTTTAATTTAATTTCTTTTAATATGTGCATTAATTAAATACAGGTCCCATGTAGAGATCCCAAATAAAGTGTTAATCAAAGTTTGTAAAATAAAATTTATATTATATTTATATTATTATTAATAATATTTATATTATTAGCTCTTTAAAGGACAAATGTGAGGATGTAAGCTTTTGTGGAGATCAATCTTGTCTATACTAATATGACATCCTGCCCGAATCCACTCGATAAACAATGGCAGAAATTCATAACCCACTAAAACACAAATGTCAATCAATCAATAGGTGAATGTAGGGGTGTGTGGGTGTGATTGAGCTCATTGCTCTGACATACTCTTTACATGGACTGGTAAAAACAGATTATTGGTCAGTATAAGCACACTTGATGTTAAGTAGAAGTACTTAATGTTCAATATGTGGCCCTATTTTGTTAAATTGAGATAATTTTTTTTATCATCATTCTTTGATTTGCCCATTTGCTGTCGTTAGCTTTAGCGGTACTAATACATAGATTTAAAGACTAAAACATTTAATAAATAAATCTGATCCAAACTGCCACAAAAACAAAACCTTTTGCAGCTCCCACAGGGTAAAACATCTTCTCCATTGGACTTGACTATGTGTTGTAAGACAGATGCAACATGACGGTAACTCTGCATACCAACAAATCTTCAGGGGCACCCTGTAACAGGCTCAGTCTAGATAAAAGAAAGAAACAAATCTGTCTTCAAAAAGCTACTGATAATTCATCACAGCTACAAAAAGCCCCTCAGTCACATATCCAGACGTGCAGGTTGACTGCACAGAGCTGTGAAAGAACCAGCTGACACTTCCCATTTTACCTTAGAAAGAAAGATGTGGTCTTAATAATTCTAGTCTGATTTTGGCCAATGAAGCAGCAGACACTTCCCATTTTTAATCAGTGAGCCATTCAATAGTTATTACTGACACAGCAGGGAATTCTCAGGCAGCTAACATAGTCTGTCATTTTAAAACAGTCGCTCCCTCAGTGTTAAAGCAATGTTTACATGCACAAAATATTACAGTTTTTGTCTGAAAAAGGTAACATTCCCACTAAGTTGTGTAAATAGGTAGCAAAAAGGAAAATTCTATTAATATTGATGTTTAAATGGATATCCAGTGAATGTAACATATCAGCTAACAGTTGGTTTGTGTAGATGCAGAGCTGAATATACACATGCTCTATGTAGCCTAATAATAAAATGCTATTTGGAATAAGAGTCAATCAATCAATTACTCATCAATCAATCAACTATATTTAAAAAGGACTTTAAGAACAACCACTGCTGAAACAAAATGCTCTACATAAATAAAAAGGTAACAATATAACTAAAGATGTAAAACACTAAAAGCAATTTTTTAAAAATTACATTATTTTATATTATATATACATTATTTACATGACCCATATCAAATGTGAAAAATAATAGTGGAATATTATTGTGACCATAAACATAATTATTGTCTCACCACAATTGCTTGACAGTCTCCAATCCAAGCAGTAACCATTTGTCTGCACACATATTTAACAGACACATTACTAACAGTCAAGGCTCAGTTTTTTAGCAGACTTCTTTTATTCCTCATGTCACCCCAGCTTTACTGCCTTTCTCAGTAATGGTCATTAAGCAGACTTCAAACTGTAAACACATTTGTAGATTGCAGTGCTAAGTCAACTGCTGGTTCAATTTGGTTTCTGCAGACTTCATGTTTTTTATGAGTTGCAGATATTGTTACTGTTCATTATAATTTGGCATGACTTTATATTGTGAGTGAAATTTCCAATGATGCTCTGTGTTGCTTCTCAGTGTATGTAGGAGGAGTACTTTCTGACACTGGCGCAGCAAAGCAAGTGACTGCAAAGTTAAAAGTAAATCCAGTTTATGTTATATTACATCGAAGGGCAGCCTAATTATAACCTGAATGTACTCAGTGTTTCTAATAGTCGTTAAGATTTGGAAACACCAGTCTTCTATAACTATGGATGATTTTGAGAAAGGACACAGTTATTCCCATATTTAAATAACACTCTACCTTAGAAATACACATTGGACATGGACACTTTCAAATATCACTATGATAGGACAATAAGTGGTGTTAACTGCTTATTTTATCTTAAATCTACTCCATTTGATAGCTTCAATTTGTAGTGGATTAATCAGTATTAGCCCTGAAAGTTTAAGGTCTTACTGTATTCTACACTCTTCTTTGGCTATTACCAACTTTTAACATGAGTCCAGAATAGTGAGTCATTTTGGTAAGGGTCACTAATCAGTGTAAGAAAATGAGCTACTCCAGTTACACCAGGACAAAGAGAATAAAGGCTCCTACTTTTAGTTCAGTACCCTGAGGAGGCTCTTGTCTCCTCCACTACTTAGGGGGGGATTATCTGCCACTACCTGATAAAAGCCTGGGTAAGAGGCCAGAAATCATAAAGACAACACAACTCCCCCCTTCTTCGTTGTATTTCGTGGCCTCTTTTACTCGCTATCTGAGCCGTACTCTATTTTCTTTGTCTTGTGCCATAGCTTTATATGTGTTTGAAGTTAATGTACTGCTCAATAGCTCATGTGCATCCATGTGTGGTCTATATAGGTTGTACATATGTGTGTCAGACACTTCATTGCCCTATATTTACACTCATTATTACATAGCTGCATAGCCCCTGGTCCCTCACAGCTGGCCTACAGTACGCAGTATCATGGATGAGTTGTAATTACAATGCTCACCAACATGATGCTTATTCGAGGGGATCATACACTGGCCTAAAGTGAGCTGGCCTGTAAAATACACACATGCTCTAAAGCGTCACAACTGCTTAGGCAATAAACACGCTGAGCCAGTGCACTGGGTCATGGGGATGCTCTGGGGATTGTCAGGCATCAGGATGATATGAGCACAGCCTAAACAGTTGGGATAGCACATTGGCTTTGAGCAGAAGTGAAAGTAATGCCTTGGCCCATCAACACAGAGCCCTGCTCTCATTACAGCCATATCACACACTGTGCATTGTGAAGACAAGCATATGGTGTATGGTCAAAGTTATCCCCACATTCCCTCCAAGGCTTTTTACTTAAGAAATCACACAGATCCATGTGTTTAAAGTGTAGGATAATAAGTTCAGACCTCCTGCATTGTAAATAATAATAATAAGCACTTCACATATATATATATATATTGGCTTCTGACTCTTGGGTATTATGATTATATTGTGGCTCCAACAACTCGCCCACAATAATTCTCAAAAACCATCAGGTACATATTGTTACCATGAAGTTGTTGTGTCCGTACAGTGAAGGTTTTTCTGTCGTCAGATGGTTTATATGTTCAGCCAGCCTGATAGTGATGTGGAAAACTGTTATGACACTGACTGATCGTCTGATGAATCAGACCAAACAGAGTCTATGACTCATAGAAGAGCAAAACGGATTAAACTGCTGTGGTTAATCTTCTTGATTTAATTGATATTAGTCGTCTCTACACTAAACAAATATGTAATAGATAGTAATAGTAAAGAAATAATATGATGGGGGGGAGTTTCAATTGATACAAAAGCACCAGTCAAGTATGTTTTGGAGTATGAAAAACAGAGGTCTGTACATAAATTGTTACATCAACAATAAAAAGAGATCACTGCCTCTTCTTGTGTTATCAGCAAACATAAATGCCCTTATCAGGCACAGTGTGCTCATGAGTTTCTGTCTGATAGTATTTTGTTAAGAGTCACTTATATAAAGGCTGTGCAGATGCCCTCCTCCTGCAGGGGCACTGCATTTTAATTAGACACAGAGAGAGAGAGTAACAACTATTACTTACATGAAGAACCAGACCAGTCTTACAGCCCACTCACATAATGGGTTTTAACTGCCATTACATGCCATTCTGCCAGGATTTATTTGTAATAACTGAGGATAAATGTATGCTTTCAGAATTTGCAGACCAGCAGCCAGTGGTCTCAGTCTTAATCAAACTAAGACATGGTTCAATTATACATGTTTGGACTTCAACAAACAAACAAACAAAAAAGAACTCAAGGCAAAACAAGTTAAAAATAAGGGGAATTAACAATGTATCAACAGCAGGATGAATGCCTTTAGGCTGAAAAAGTGTGAAAGCAAAATTAACCAGACCAGATGAGTACAATGGAACAAAAGCATGAACCTTAGTTGGAGATTGTTAAAAATGTTTTAAATGTGCAAAAATGCACCAAGACAGTGATGACGAAGGTTAGGGTTAGAGTGTTACTGATAATCTGGTACAATTACTGACTCATACTGAAGGATGAAGAATCGAGTCAGTAACTTCACAAAATAGAAAGCATGTACACCAAGACCAAAGGGATGAAAGTGTTTCAGGATGCACCTAAACATTTAAGGAAAATCACAAAACAAAGACAGAGAACAGGAGCTGCACTGTGAAGCTGTTGTTGGTAAGCTGCCACTCTACACAAGGCTTACTATCAAAATAAAAGCTAAAAGCTCCCTTTAAACCACTACTCATCATAGGGGGAAAAAAAGTCAAATGGCTGAGCTAGTTTTATTTGTCAGTTTTTTGTATAATTCATAGATTTATTGCAGTGTGTGAAGGGCTAGAAGCGTGGTTTACATTAAAAATGCAGTGCTGTGATGTGGTGTAGCAGAAACACAAGAAGTGGAGGTCACGTGAGGGAAAGGAATAGAACTGGAGAGCGCAAGGACAAGATAAAGGGGGAAAAGGGGTTAAGGGTAATCAAATGAAGTGAAATGAAAAAAGGAAGCATTTCACATTGACACATTCACATTTCATTTAACACCTTGTGGTGGTTTTAGTAAAGTTGTCGAATGAAAGAATATGTGGGTTTAATGTGGGTGTTAAAACTCCCACAAAGCAACTGTACACAGCTTTACATCTGTTAATAAAGATCGGCATTTTTTGTTTCTTTGAACGCACGCACGCACACACACACACACACACACGTATATGTATGGGTGTGTACAGTCTGTCTACAGCATAAGCACTTGTCTCATGGTATGTCTGCCTGGAAGTCATCCCACAGTATGTTTGTCTGAGAGTGTGGAAGCCTCAGTAATCTTCAATATCCATACCTAACAGGCTTAAAGTGTAATACTTTCAGCTACAAAGAGACCAATATACTGTATGACAGTGTATGGACTTGATCCCAAGGAATGGGATTTTCTGTGCAACGAATCTTCAACCTTTACTGTACAGGAGCAAAATAAATCTCTGAGTAATTTGGTACACTATTAACTGCAGAGGGAGAGTAACACTATATGTGAAAAACTGCTGGTGGCTTATGGATGAAATTTACTGGCCTTATTCAGACACACACACACACGCAAGCAGGAACACACAACATCTGCACAAAAAATAACAGTTACTTATTTATAATTTAGCACACTAAACACACACATTTTATTCATGATGCATGAGTGCGTAAAACAAATCCCTCCACACTCATTGGGAATGACAGAGTGCTGTTACTATGGCAACAGTATCACATCATTTACACAAAATGTTTCTGAGGAACACCTCTCTGGTGAAGATGTAGAAAGAGCTCCAATCTCTTCTCACAGCTTGTACAAGTGAGCACATGCATCACCATAACTATAACACCCATGCACCATCCACTGTCCACAAAGAGGCGAGGCTGAGCTTTATTTAGTCTTTTAACTTTGCTTTCACTGATTTTATGTATTTAGAGGCTTCCTGATCTATTTATTAATGTTTTATAGATGAAAACTATAATGAGAAAAAGCATCTGGACTTCTGCCACCTGCTGACACAGCATGCATTACACATATTGTAAGTCATATGCTATCTGTATTTAACCATATAAAATGTGACACAAACTCCCTCTAGTAGATACACGTGAAAGCACTTCACTAAATGCACAGCTGAAGTGTTCAAATGCCAAGCAAGAATTACTCAGTAGCGACTGTCAAACGTGTCAAAATGAATATCTAAATTTTGCATATGAGTTATTTCAACCCATAAAGACCCAGTGCTGTCTTTGTGGCAGTTCCCGAATGATTTTTTTTCTCTATTTTTAACCTGTCCTAAATGATTTATCACCATTTGCCTTAATATTATGTTCTGCATTTTTTCAGTGAAAATCCAGTATTTTCCTAGGTTTAATTTATTAATAATGTAGATGTTCATTAAAGCTAAGGTTCAAGTTAAGGGTTATTATATCCAAAACAGAGAAAACTGAAGAAAAAGGTCAGTGTTTCTGCAAAATATACCATTAACTGAACATAAAATATGTGTCTCCATCCACTGTCATTGATCTAACTTTTACTGGTGACTCAATGTTGTAGAAGATGATGGTGTTTACATGTTCACTAGGGAGTCCCTAAACGTCCAAATGACTCATATCTGATGACCATGAAAAGACGACGAACTGCATTTTATACCAATTATTTACATGTACTGATAAGATTAATTGATCAACAGTTATTATACATTTTATGTCAGTGAATGATTTTGGTCTCCAGTGGATTTTTGGGTCTTTATGAGTTGAGATGTATGAAAATTCCTGAGCATAGACTTAAAGTAGAACTCTAGTAATACAGTATTTGTTGACAGGTTACAAAACAGTGCTTTCTATGAGACACAATGCTACCTGCATACCTCCACTACAAGAGCATCAAGCTGTATTTTACTCCCACGAATCATTTCAACACGATTATGTTGTGTCTAACCTCTGTCGTCCGTTTCCTGGTGGATCTCTCTGAACGTAACAGCATGGTCCTCCTGAGTAATCCTCCTCTTCAACAGCAGAGGATTGGTACTTTCTAGCACTCTATAATATCTGCTATTCCTGTTGATGTCCACTTTCAGGCGGGCTGGACAGTGTGAGCTGGCTCTGATAGGGGTGACTAAGGCTTAAACAAAGCAAAGCCATGGCCTTTTTCCCACTCAACAACACACAGACAGGCAGAGCACGGGTTTATTGTATGTGAACCCCCAAACACATTCTGTTGTACACTCAACCAATTCCACCCACCCTCCTGGCCACAGCAGCAGCAAAGCTTTGTCCAGTATTGTCTCTTCCATCAGTACAATTGAGCCCTGGCATATTTTCTAACACATTAATGCAAAAAAGATGGCATAGGCATAATCAGGAATACACAAATATGTGAGTGCATAGCTGTTTATGAATACAGAGACAGAATGTCAAGAGCAGATGCATCATTTATTTGCCAATGCAGTTTGTGTTCAGTGCTTATTTTGGTTTCTACTATGAAACAGTCCTAAACTTTAGCCTCCAAAAGTTTATATAACTGGCACTTCCACTGCACAGCAGAGCACCAGCCGATAAAGTCAAATCCATGTCCAGACTCAATACATCCAGTGAAAACTTTAGGACATAATTAAAAGGTACAAAATAGAGCTGTACAACATTTCATTTGAGTATCATCATCACGATATACGTGTGCACAACAGCCACATCGCAGGTTCTGCGATGTAAGAGGCAAATGAAGTCACCATGCTCTCATCTAATTTTAAAGGTACCTGACACACACTGTGCACAGCAATCCACCAATCACAATCATTTTTGTCAAAGCAGACCACACCCCTGCACACGGAGTGATTCGCTGGTAACAACATTGAATAATTAACAAGAGAAAATCACTGAAAACAAAGACTTGGCGGCAAAAAAGAAAAGCAATGTCAGTTATCTGGACTTATTTTGGCTACAAGAAGGATGATATTGAAACATATGTTCTGAGTTGACAGTGCCTTGCATCTGTTGCTATAACATGAGGTAACACAAGTAATTTGTTTGACCATTTATGTCGGCACCACACAGCTAGTATTTTTTCATATCACAATATATATTGTAAGGTTAAAAAGAATCGCAATATTATTATTTTTTTCCCCAATATCATGCAGTGCTAGTATAAAGTATATTTTTGGAGAAGTGGAAGCAATCACTATAATGACATGCATGAGGGCAGTGAGAAATACTGTTTTCACTTACAGACTTTCATTAATGAATATGCCATTGAATAACAGCCTGAGAAGTGGATGCTTATGCAGGATGTAATGCACTTTCAAAAATGGGACAGGAAACCTGAAAACATAATAGCTACAGTTTTTTGTTTTTTTTTTTTTTTTTTGGCTGGCACAGAAGCTTGAAATCATTTGTGTCTTTTATGAAAAAAAGACTGTAGCTAGGTTGTATTTATAGAAATAAACTGGACTATGTTTTCATCCAACTTTCAAGCACCTTCACATTATTTCAACAGTCATTTGTGTTCTCTGTAAACGACAGCCTGCCATTACTAGGGTTGCATTTTACATATTAAAACATAAATATAAATTTCACCACGACATAACAATAGGAACAAAAAACTGTTCATAAATGTTTATTTTGAGTTTAATTGTTTGAGCAGTTGGTTTCAGCTTACTTGAAGCAATATTTATTAAACAACACATATTAATATTTGTGTGGATCATGATGTCCTGCCTCTAGATTTTTCTTCTACTCTTGGTCTGTAAGTTATTTACAATAAGCTATCTATATGACATGGACTTTTACCTTTACTGTGACTAACAACTTTGGTGAGATCTTATATGATTTTCTTTTATCCACTTCAGAAAACATTAAAACTGCCAAAAAACACTAGTAAAAATATTTGATAAAATATGTTGTCTATATTGCCCAACCACACTTGAAGGAGGCTGTCTACAGATCCCACCATGCTGCACCATCATACTTCTACTGCAGCTCTAGGTGATCAAATTGTTTGTTTATAGCAAATAGGATCCACTGTAAAGGCACAATAACATCACCAACTATGTATACATGTGGAAAAAGGCCCAGGACAGACAAACAAACATGGGCTGTGATGTGAGACTTCCATGTTTTTTGTGGGTTTTCAGATGTTAATACATATCACACAACTCTAAGTGTAACTGAGTTTTTTGCTGATTTTGTTTTGGGTGTTTAGTTTGCTTACCTAGGAGTAGCATTGGAGCTTTTATTTTGAAACATGAACTTTCTGTGTGTGTATGCCTGCGCATGATGTTGCTAGGTGCCGGCAAACTTTAACAGACTCTAGCCTCTAATGAATCCAGCCACTGATATTAAGCTCTGTTACTATAAGAAACAATAAGAAAACTATAAGAAATAAGAACTGAAGATCCTACGAGGTATGTCTTTTTATTGTTTGGTTTATTCATTTTGTCTGTCATTAATGCAATGAATCGTATGTTTTTGTTAAGCCATGGTTTTGGGACTGTGGGAACTAAGAACTTCATAGTACAAGCTTCTCTCTCTTTCCACACGCAGCCAACAAGGTATCGTTTGTTATTTTAGTTTCTAATTTTATTTGTGTAAATGTATTTGTGTTACCGTTTTGGCTGACATTCTTTATAGTGTGTGTTGTGTGTCATTTTAGTTCTCACAATTTGAAGATCCCTTGAATAAACCTGTTAAAGAAAACCTACGTCTCTGTATCGTGCTTGGGAGGGAGCTACACTAAGTAAAAGTCACTGTTCTTCAGTATACAAATGTACTTAAAGGGCCAGCATAAAAGGTTTAGTTGAATCTAGAGGTGAGGCTGGTGTCAATAACTTGACCACTTCTTCCCCTATCCCAATCAAAGTGTATAAGATAGTCTTCATCGGAAACCAGCTTAAATGAAGCTTTTGTTACTACATCCAAGAGTGGTTAGTCAACTGGGCTACTGCTGAAACTACTGAGGGAGAGCTCCATGGAAGAGGAAACGTTCACTATGCAGATGCAAATGGCTCAGTCTATAATACATATCTGAAAAAAATAAAATAATTTTCAAGTGATTATGCATTACCGAAAACACAATTATGAATATTACATTAAATCTCACCCCTGTATCTTACATAGTGGCCCTCCACAGTGAAGAATGCACATTATTTCAGTATTATAGGGCTGGAGCATACATCAAATGAATCATGGTTTTGCTTTCTAAAATCATGAAGAAATTGCAAAATCACCATGATGTATCTAAAGACTGCTTTTACATTTAACAAAAACATTTTATAAAAATTAGAAATTCTTCTTAATATACACTGTTACCTATAAAGCTGTAATAATTTTGCTTTCAGACACAGTGTAATAAATACTATTGTGTTTCTCAAGCTGGTATAAATGTGGCTGATAGTAACTATTGCATATTACTGGTGATCCATAATATTTTTTTTAAGACTACATGTTTTCTATCTAAACATGAAAAGGATTGTAGGATTGTAACTATTAAGCGTAATCAGTAATTTCCTGATTATTTCCAACTAACCAATTGCTTAATTTATAAAATATTTAACTGAAAGAAAATATATATGAGAATATTTTGCTGAGTACATAATAACTTCAACAGTCCTAAATATAAATCCCATTTCCATCACATATGATTAAAACAAGCACCAAGTATCATAAATAACTAAAATCAAAGTAAACTGTCCAGTAAAAGTTAATTTTTTTTCTAACATAAAATATGACAACGGTACACTGCTGCTGTATGCACAACATTGTACGTGGGTGTGTATGTAAGAGAAAAATAAGAGGAATGTATGCTGTCATCAGAATCAAAGAGTCCAAAGAAAGAAAGAGCTGAATCAGGTCCAGTCATGTGCTTTCAGACAGACTCATATACAAACTGACACCGGGACACGGGCAGGCAAACACACAGTACAGGAACAGAGCCAGAGAAATAAAAAGAAAATGCTACCAAACAGGCCAATGGTAATCTGGAGCCAAGCCTGTAGTGTCTCTGTCAAAATGCAGCTAAAAATACAGCAAAAAAAAAAAAATCCGCTACCACATTTAAACTTTTGCTGAAAACAAGCCTATGGGCTGCACAGAGAGAACAGCAGGAAACTGGGGATATGTGAACTGTGTATTTTTCCAGCCAGATAATTATTATGGCTTCTGCCTCTAGCATCCATTTTTTAGAGTGAGTCAATTAAACTGCTTGGCTTACAATGATAAAGTCTCAAAATGATGTTATACTGTATTGACTGAGCAACAGCATCATAACAATGTGTTCTTTTTATAGTAGAAATTAACACACAACATGATACTATCACAGTATATTAACTGCAATACTAACAGTGTCACGACACGGTAATTGTTCCATATGGGATCCAGCAGACAGCAAGGCAACCGTTTACAACACATCACATTGTCTGTCAATGTCTGACAGCTGAGATGAAATGATGCACAAAAAAGTGCACAGACTCTTAGGTGACTTCTTTTTTTTTTTTTTTTTTTTTTTTAAGAAATAACGACTTCACTTCTGCATCATCCTGATGTGTTTTTTTTCCCA
>JAPSES010000249.1:9247070-9258572 GCA_029822895.1 Maxillicosta whitleyi
TGCAAAAAAAATTGCACATACTATTAGTTGAATTCTTATTTTTTTTTTTTTTTTTTTTTAAGCAATACCGACTTCACTTCTGCATCATCCTGAGGTGTTTTTTTTCCCAAGCAGTAGTAACTCTGATAATTGACAAGGAAATCCATTTTTATCTGCTCGTTTTAATAGTAATATTGATATTTGCACAATGCAATATATTATATAGTGCAGTGTTATACATTCTTGCATTGATATATTGTGCGGTGAAAATCATTATCAACAAAGACAAAACTCAGGTAGACAGATGAAAACATCCCATCACCCTATGAGTAAATATAAACTCCGGTGTTATTTTGATGTATTTTTCACTCTGAATGTGTACATATGCAAACATGATGTCATCTGGAACACTGGGAAACAACAGCCCTGTCACTAAATCACCCCTTTGCTTCCTCTGCTCTAACTCTGAATTGAAGGAGATTTGTTGTGATTTCAGATAAGCAAGCCAAACTAATGGGTACTCCTTCCTCCTTCCAGAAACACTGATATATTTAAGGTCGATCATAAAAATGGAACTTTAAGAATTCAGATTAGTAGTAGCTATGAGCAGATCCATACAGAGCTGAGGAGCCTGCGGTCAGACTATCTACATGGCCTGGTTTCACAACATACCAACCAAAACCAAATCAATCCCTTCATTCTCTCTGATTAATCACTGTCCCTCACACATATTACACTTGTGCAGTTTAGGAGGAGCTGCAAGATACTCTTGCGGTGATAAATGATATTGCATTACAATAGAATGTTGCAGTTTCTCACAGAGGAGCACACACTGTTAAACATCAGCAGGAAACAGAAGAGCGAGAGCCCAGCGTGTGGGGTGAGACTGGGCATTTGTAAAAGAAGTCATTCTACAAGCCACGGGCAAAACAAACGTACACAAATCACACCTGAGAGCGCTGGATGGTTTCAATGGCTGCACACTAGAGCTGCTGTACATTTGTAGGATAAACAAAGCTACATAACAAACTCAAAAGGTTCAATCCTCATATAAAATAATAGTAACTTATGGAAGATATGCTTGTGTGGATTAATATGCAGTAGGTGAGCTGAGCAGCAGGCCAGGTCGGGGTGTCCAGTTGACAGCTGCTACCTCACACTGTTGTTTTAGCTTCACAACACACCTCGTTGTGCACTACACTGTTTTGGGGTCTTTTCTGCTGTTTACTGCTTTGTCTGTCTGACTCAAACCATCATCTGTTGAGAGCTTCAGCAGCAGGTTGTAACAAGAAACTGACATGTAGAGCATTAGTATCTTAGACAGTAAAGACCGAAAGGCAACTTCTGTCCAAAAACACAATCTATCACCATAATCACCACACAATGTCCGCATATCAGGCACAGTACTACAGAGACACACACATACATGCCAGGGGTTAGTGTATGAACCAGAGCAGGGAAAACCATTAGCATTCTGTCAGAGTTTCAGACAAGACTGCACCAGCTCCTCACACAGCCAACATGCAGCAGAGCATAACAACAGTACCCCAGCCATAAGAAGAAGAAAAAAGGAAATAACAGGACAGGCAGGTAGGAATGGGTAGGGCACTGTTTGAGAATGTTAGCAGATATAAAGTATGGAGGAAAGACAGAGGTAGTGATTTAATTAAATTAAAATGAAATGAAGAGATTAAATGGGGTACCTTACTATTGAGTCTGGCCTTCCTGGCTTCTTTTGCTTTTCTTTCCTTTCTCTCAGCTGCTTGTCTTCTGCCCAGAGCAGATCCCATCTCCCACAAACTGACACACACACACACACACACACACACACACACTCCCGTAGGTCAGCTACAGTCCCAGTGCCAAAACATTATCCACATGGCCATATCCAGTCCTCCTCCTGCTCCACGTCTCCCTTCTTCCTGTCTTCCCCCTCTCTGCTTTGCCTTCACTTGATCTTGTCTCGTCAAAGTAGCACATGCACACTCACATGGTCACTCACACAAACACAGCATGTGCAGCAAACACGCCAAGTCCTGTGCATGCACAGAGAAATGGGTAGATGGTAAGGGGTGATTCTGCAGGATGCTGAGAGAAAGGGTGGGGAGAGAGCTAGAAGAGGGAGGGAAAACAGGGAGGAGAGAGAGAGAGAGAGAGCGTAAGACAGAGAGAGGGAAAACCTACTGTAACTAGAAAATGAGAGTGACTGTGGCATGGGGAGATATAGGTATTCAAAGTAAAGGAAAATAAAGAAGATAATAGGCAGAAGATGAGGACATAAAGTGGTTAGACGCATGCCAATGGGGGAGCTTCAGGGTTATTGACTGTTGTTCATGTTTATGTTCTTAACAATATGATTCTCTGTCTTTGTGACACGTTACAGTCTTAGTTTCACAACTCCACATATTTGTGGAGACAGAAAACGTCTGAACACATCAACATGAGACACACATCTAAATGCATGAATAACAGATTATACCAGCTGAGCCCATTCTGGGACAGTACTAGTACTGTACGTGTGTGGCACAAATACACAAGCCACTATATCGTCTCGTTTCTGCCCCTGATGTCTCTAGTTTGCTCAATGGACTTTATTTCTCATCCTTTTAGGGGATTATCCAAGCTTTGCGTGGGAGGGATTCCCCATTGAAAATATTCTCTCATCTCATAGTGCAGAATCTCATGTCAAATTTCACATTAACTGTAGTGGCAAAAACTGTATATTTATTAAGGAGATGGATTTCGACACTGTACAAAGGCTCTGAGGGAACCGGCATCTGAGACCAATATCACACCTACAATGAGCTTCATTCTCTGTGTAATTTCACTGTCAAGGGAAAACAATGCGGGGATTCTCATTCATAAATACAAGAAGTCATCTACGTGTAGGAGGAATAGTACATTTAAGAGGTCTTTTTATGAATTATGCGTTCCCACACATGCTAAATAGAAAACGTTTCCCACAATAAGCAGTGGTTTGGTCTCAGAAAATGTGCTTACTATTCTAATCCAAAGGACAATGTAAATTTAACTTTAGATTATGTGGAACTCCTCCATGGCCACATGCTGTATGAGATGGCTCTGGTCGGGTGCTTTGTGCATCCATGACCATATTACCAAATAGTGCGTTACTAAATGATCTCTATGCCTCTTTAGCTTCCCCACCCCCTCTCCCCCAGTCATGTCAGTAGCTGCAGCGCCCAGGGCTTTTATGCGACTGTATATGAAGTATATCTACAGTATCTATCCGTAGATTTATCTGTCCATCCATCTATAGAAGAAAACCAGACAGAAAATGTATGAGTAGAAGTGGTGTTGAAGGCAAATGAGGAGTTGACAGACTTTAAGATGAAAAAAGGAAAGGAAATACGGATAATAATAAAATATTCAACAGTTTCAATCACACTGGAAGCTCTTTGTCACATTGAAACACAACTACCCTTTCTACCCCTTGTGTAACACATGACTGAGCTTCCTACACTAAAACGCCCACACAGGTAACTTTTATGCATGTTGTTTCCAACTGCAATGTAAATTTCTTCACCCTACTTTGTTTGGGTCGAGCCAAGTGAAATAAACTCAACAAGAGAATCTCATCAACTATGACCTCATTTTACACGTTAGCCTGTGGCTATTGAGCCCCATACCAGTGAAGTAGGCTAATGCTTGACCTCGACCAAGCAGGGCAGTTGCAGCAGGATGAATAGAGCACATCGTGACTGATGCACAAGTCAACCCTAATAGGATTTCCCTTTTACCCTGGAAGTCATTATGCAAAGAATACTGCCATTTACAAGGAAGAGGGACAAACTTTACATTTTACCACCATATGAGCAAACTTTCTTATTTGCTATTTTTGCACAAAGAACTGTAAAAAAAAATCCTTTAATATTTATGAATGATTTGCATGCGATTGGAAATAATGAATTCAGCACCTACTCACATTTAGAGTTTTAAATGAATTTCTATACATAGATATCAAGCTGAACTGTTCTACTCAGGCATGGAACAGATGTGGAGGACAGAAACAACTGCTGACTGTGATACTGCTGTCTTAACAGCATCACAAGATGAGCAGCATTCCTTCTATGAGCTTCTTACAGAGGATTCAGTGTGTGTATACAGCAGTTAGCTTGTGTAGTGACTGAAATCAGACCCTTCTAATCTTTGGATTATTGGAAAAATCATGTAAATCTTTCTTCACTACAAACTCAGGCGGTCACAAGACTATACTTAAACATATGTTTGTAAGTATGAATACTAAAGGGGTTAGATGTTGGAATTATTAATACTACGTCTCCACACACTCTTTTACCCACTGAATAAAGCCTAAAGCTCATTGTTTATGTACCTTTGTAAGTATTCTAATCAAACTCACAACTGTAGAAGAAATTATTTTGAACTACAACATCAAACTTTTGATGGAAACAATGCCGATGCTTATTTTTCTTCTTTTTATCACTTCATCACTATAACTCCAAAAGCTGTGGCATTAGTTTTCCATGCCCATGGTCACTAAAGCAGTTACATATGTTCACATTGACCATCCTCAACTTTGCAGAAGCCCGGGTATTTAGAATTTTTTGGGAAAAATACATTAAGTAAGTCATCATGTACTAAATACAAAGTAATGAGAATTAATGCTGAAATATAAAACACAATAAATACAGTCAGTTGTAAACGTCCTGTTATTGTCTTCCATCTTTGTTTGACTATGTAACTTACCTTTTCTATAATTTAATTGTTTTTACACATGGTCATATGTAAAAAAAAAACAAAATAAATCAGATTAATTGGTACACATGCATGAAGACATCAGAGTATTGAGGAAAAATCCAAGGGTGTTAATCCAATTTCTCATAATCAGATTATTGCTGTTAGCCCATAAACATCATATTACGCTGTTTACACAATCACTAACTCCAGAAATCAGATAAAGATCAGAGTATTAGGCTTACATCTTTCCCTGTACTTAGATCCCACTGTACTTTCAAACACCAAGAAAAGGTCCGTCTGTTGCTAAATGACCAGTCGTACACCCTTTAATAGCTGAAAAAAACTAAACACAGTCTATTCAGACATGCTTTTATTGCTGTGAGATTTACAGCTCACTTCATACGGATGCACACTTCACACTTCCAGTGGACCACAAGGTGAGCCAGTTACAAGATTGTCTCTTTACAGATGATTTATTGGGTGAAATTACTACCTAAATTGAAATGGAATCTGTTCTTGGTTGAGTACCACTCATACAGCATGTTATATCATAACAAAGTAGAAGAGCAGCTGACGGCAGCAGCTTCGACTGCACCCAGACTGATTAGACAAGAGACAATATTTGAGAGTATGACTCATCCTTCCGATCACTCCTTTTCTGCATCTCGCTCATTCATGATTTTACACTCTCTTTATCTCTGGCAACAGCAATAAAAGACACAGGAGAAAGCATTCACTGCCCATGAATATACAGATTTAAGACAAAATAGAAAGAAATTCAACAATAGACTTTATCTATTTCCAAACCTTAATATCCCAATCAGTCATACTTATCATTCTTTGTTCGTTTCGGCTTTTCTCTTCCGGGGTCGCCACAGTGAATCACTTATCATTCTTATTATATAGTGCATAAAAACACAGTTAATTTTAGTTTTGTGGTGTTATCTGGGATTAACCCTCTGGCTATTGGTATGAGACTATATAACTAAGTTTCTTTCTCCGGGGTCGACACAGCGAAACACATTCACATGTTGATTTGGCACAGGATTTTAAGTCGGATGCCCTTCCTGACACAACCGGGCTTGGAACTGGCTCAATTGTGGCTACATTGGGATATATAGTGCAAAGGACCTTTCCCAAGGGGCCACCTGGGTCTCGAACTGCACATCTTCCGCACCAAAGTCAGTTAAACACTACTACTCTACTCCTGCATTATCATCTAAACGGTTGAAAACACAAAACTGTGTAGAGTTTACATCACAGGCACACGACAGTACAGGAAAACAATATGTCAGATTATTTCCCTGCAACAGATCAAGTTGCTTTAGTTGCTCCAATGTCCACGAAAAAGTTACACATCGTAATCACTTGGCCCTACTTTCTCTCATTTACTATCAGTGTGCTGTCATGCTGCTGACTGCTGCGCACTAGTCAACTATTTTCAGCAGTGAAACAGGTAGACTAGCTGTCAGCGCAGAGATCCGAAGAGAGAGAAAATAGGGCCAAGTGATTACAATGTGAGACTTTTTCGTGGACATTGGTTTGTGATGTAAATAAATCACACTTTTGAACACATGCTGTTTTGAGAAGAAAAACGTTTTATTATAGTGACCCCACAAACTTGCCGAACTACTTTCATTTTGACCAAAACCGGACCAGAACTGGGCTCACAGGACACTGTCGGGGGTAAGTCAGTGTGGATGTACTACACTGATGATGGGGATGAAATACAGATTCATGTCAAAAATCCTGAACTATCCATTTAAGTCTATTTTCTGGTAAAGAGGTTTCATGTCTGTGTCCTCTGCTATGTTTTCACATATAGGACACACTCACCTTCCTGCATTGAAAATCTCTGTCTGGATTTATATGTATATACAGACATCCTGCATATTAATACTACAAACAGAATCCAACCCGCACTATGTTTCCACCTGCCTCTTATGGCCCAACATGACCTTAAAGCTGTACTTAAATAACACATAAAGCAACAAATAAATGAAGCAAAGCTTGATGTGGTTCACTAAAGCTGCAGAGTGTTTTACAGATATTGTGGAGCACACTTGCTGTAACACATGGGTGAGCACATTATTCCTGTATGTGTTATTCATTTAGTTTAGATGGATGAAAAAAGTATGAGCTCCTCAACATGTTTAGAGAGCATGCAGCTGTTTGATCTTACCTTGGTGTGAAGCTTAGATAGCTGCTTTTCATCCAGGTACGTCTGAGTATAGACACGTCTTTTATAGCGGAACTGAAAGAACATAATAAGCAAGCATAAGAGGTCATGACGACTAATTTTTATCTTCCACTTTGGATTCTTAATATAAAAAAAATATGATTAATTTTCAACAACAAGCACATCTGTCACTCAGCATTTCTTTAGACATGAGAAGGTAAACTATATATATACAGATGCACTGATTACAAGTAGCATGGAGGTAGTTTAAAAATAGAAATTAATTGCACTAAACTAAGAAAGGGGGAAAAAACAACATAAAGCACTGACTTGAATTTTAAACTGGAAGTGGAATTAAAAAATGACAAAAATGTAAAATCTGATGTGACATTCATTTTGCACATTATGCCGTACTTTCTCTCCTCAGGGTCACTAAATCCAAAATATAACCAAACACACAATATACCTTTTGAGCTGCACAGACGGCCTTGCAATTCAATTAATTTGGCAGCTCTTATGCTTCATAATTTGCAAATATTGTTTTAATGCTTGTAAATATTTTTCTACAAACACATAATTAACCAAACACAATTGGTGTTTTTCGAAGTCAGTCCATTGCTTATTTAACAGACAGCACTCACTGAAGACAGATGTTAGTGCACCTGTGCCTGGCAGTTGTATGTCTGTGTGGTGTTCTCCCACAGGGTAATCCACTGCAGAGCAGAGGGGTTTAAGCTACTAATCCATACCTGTCAATCATCTCAATAAACCCAGTTCCTCAGGGAACGACTGCTGGTCAATCAATGACAGTGACAGTGTTTCCACACAGTAGCAGACACTTGCACACCCAAACTGGTGGAAGTGGACACCTTTTAAGCCAAAACAATCTTACAATAAGGTCTTATATAGTAATATAAATGATGGACATAATAGTGGAAAAATTTGCAAAACATTTAATCTCATCTTCCAGAACCACAATAAACACGGTCCATCCATCCATCTTCCGCCGCTTATCCGGGGTTGGGTCGTGGGGGCAGCAGCCTAAACAGGGAGTCCCAGACTTCCCTCTCCCCAGCCACTTCGCGAGCTAGCTACTGTAGCCGCGGATTGGATCGCCAAGGTCCCCGCCCTCGGCTGTCGCCCATTTCGCAATGCACCCTTTGGCCTCTCTCATGGGTGGTGAGGCCATGGGAAGGGGGCCCCATGTTCCCTCTTCGGGCTATGCCCGGTCGGGCCCCATGAGTTAAGACCACCAGACACTTGCTGTTGTGCCCTACACCCAGGCCTGGCTCCAGGGGGGGACCCCGATGGCCCACGTCCGGGTGAGGGAAACTGGTTCCTTTGTCTTTTTTAACTTACAAAAAATATATTTGTAGAATGAGACCTGAAAAGGTAAACTCTAAGATAGCGAATCCCTTCCGAGACTACCACCTCATCGTGGTGGAGGGGTTTGCGTGTCCTCATGATCCTGGAGCTAAGTTGTCGGGGGGTTTATGCCCCTGGTAGGGTCACCCAAGGCAAACAGGTCCAAGGTGAGGGGCCAGACAAAGCGTGGCCCAAACACCCCTATGGAGCAAAGACAAAGGAACCAGTTTCACAACAAACAAGTTAATAAGTGAAAACAAGTAGTGCTAGGGAGAACAAACCCCGCCCCTTGCGTGTTTTATAGCTTATTTTGACATTGCTCCAGCTGATGTTAGCATTTCTATGTATTTGCCCATAGACAAATGTCAGCCATAATAAGCAAATAGGAAAACAAACAAAAGTCTTTAAAAAGTCACAAGAAATGTTAACTTTGACTGACTTTTCCCCAATATGTAATCACATCTATTCTGGGTCACTGGCAATCTATAAATGCAATTAATTTGGCCTCAAGTCAACCAATAGTTTTGCTGCAACAGTGTTAAGAAACAAACACACTGAACCAAAACAATACCGCTTGCCTCTCCTTTGGGGGTCAGAGACAATATTGATATCTCACAGTGCTGACATCAAAGTGATTTAGGATCTTTACTATGCAAATAATAGACAGAAAAAAAACAAAACAAACATAACACTGCACATTTTTAATACCCTTCAGCCAAATATAGTGTAAAATTCTGTTTTTCTCGATTCAACTGGACTGGTTTAGCTCTTTTGAAAATGTTTCGTCCCTCATCCAAGAGACATCTTTAGTTAAGTTTCTGTTGAAAGTTCCTGCTCTACAATTTAGATTAGACTGTCTTTGTATGAAACTTATTACAGGCATGGTTATATTTGAAAGTACTCTGATATTATAACTGCACAAGGCTGTTTCAAGCAAACATATTACCCCAACAAAGGGGTCATGTCTTTTCAATAGGCTTCTGCTCCATGCCAAGATGCACTCACAGTAAAAATTTGGTGCAGATATCTTGGTGCATTCTTCAGATAAGGCAATTATGTTGTTGAATGGACAGACAGACAGGCAACAAAACGATTACAATACCCCTCCAGCCAGAAGTTGGCCAAGGGCTAAAAAAAAATTGGTCCTTTACAAATTTAACACTACTGTCTTTAAAGCGACACATATATGCATTCCTTTTGCTTGGTTCAAAAACAGTGATGGACAAGCACTACAATTATCTCTGAGCGATGACAGCCACTGCAGACAACACACTGTTATTGAACGTGGTATTACTGCTGTGTCAGTTGGCTTTGACTGACATATCTTGACAGAAAAACATGTGCTGTGTGTGCAATGATCTTCACATTCAGACAGTTTGCGTGTATAAAAAGGCAGTGTCTCCTCTTCAGAAACAATTGCTGAAAATGACAAACACCAAGATGCTTTATATTTTTAATCTACATGAAGAAAACGACATGTGACAGCAGAGCAGCGCCATGACAGGGTCGATGTTGTTAAAACAGCATAGACCTTCACCCTGTTATTACACAGTGATTTGACATGATTCATGGAAATGTACTCATTCATTATTCATACTGGGGAACATATACAGGGGATCTACATCTTTTTCTCACTGATGACTTTCCAGTCAAGCTGTCCCTAAACATGTGTGACTTTATATACAGTAATTTGATTAACTGAAAATGTGTTTTGGTGGCAATCTCAGCAATACAATAAACTGAAGTACGCTAATGACTTCTAATTGTAATTCTGTACCTTATGGACAAGTATTAAAGCAGCATTAACATTCACACTTTTAATTTACTATTAAGTAAGTATATGTCTTGCCAAAAATATTGCTTAATTAAATCAATAAATCAATAAGATAAGATAATTCTGTAAACCCACAAAACTGTGAATGCGACCTTGAAGCTAAATCATTTTAATTGACACTTGGGACTAATGTAGGGCATGTTTCTAATCAAACTAAGTTTATTTTCACTGTTTTATTTCCTAGTCTCCATGAATGTAAAAAAATAAAATAAAATAAAATCCCTGCATTCCAGTTTTAAAAAACTGTTTGTTGTGACTCAAACATGTTGAGTTTCAACATTGAAACTGTTCTTGCACTTCTTCCTTTAACAAATGTCTCTCAGCCCTCACAGTGTCCTGCTGACACATTTAAGAGCCTCATGAATACACATGGTTTTAAACCTACCTCCAGGTAAGGAACGGGAGCAATCGATGGGAAGGGGTATTCCCTTAGCTGTCTCTCTTCATCCAGAAACTTGCCAGCCTTGCCATTGTAAGCTGGCTGGAATAGGCCATAGTTGAGTACATCCTTCAGGCTCTGGTTGAGAGTACACAAGATCCGCTGTTTGGACAGCCAGATGGGCGCATCCACATTGAATTTCAAACATTTCTGAAGTGACAAGAGCAGAGGAGAGCAGCAGGTTAAGTGTGTGTCATTTTTTTTTAATATCACACTGTGCACTTGCACTGATTAAGCAAATTGCAGAGAATGATAATTGATGTTTGATATTTAATGGATCGTATAAATATAACATTTAGGCAGAGAAAAGATGAACCAGAATATTAAATAGGACCTCTTTCATCACAGAGACTTATACTGAACTCATAATGTCATGCCTGGGGAGATGCGAGACATTTTATTATAATTAAGTAATTCACACAGGTATGGTAGTGTTTCCCCATTATCCCTGACTTTTCACGAAAGGTCACTCTAAAAGCCAAGAGTAGATGCGGCACCACAGAAAACAATATCATCAAGCAAGCAGAAATTCTCATAAAAACATTATTTTGATAAAGAAGAAAAACTTTAATACAATTTAATGTTGGTTTGAATTACTTGCTGAAAATCAAGCTGAGCAGCATGTAACAGTCACATCTATACCCGCAGAACTGTTCTGTCTGCAGTTACAAATTACACTTCCAACACCTGAATATATAACTAAGGAAGTATATGTAATCCATGAACCAAAACCACTCATTTCTTCCCTCTATGAATTGATAAGCTGGCACTGATTTTAGGAAATCCGAGAGAGGTTGATTAAGTAGTAACTTCATATAATGGATGAAATATACACAATCTAATACTACATTTAATGGCTGATATATTTTGTTCTGCCGGCTGTTTGTAGTCTACCCAGTGTTTAATATACTGTGGTTACAGTCTGCAGGCAAATCACTTGTGGAGGCTAAGCTACAGATGGCAGAGAGAGAGAGAGAGAGAGAGAGGAAG
>JAPSES010000249.1:9258672-9286827 GCA_029822895.1 Maxillicosta whitleyi
GGGGGGGGTGGCTAAACCTCAAGGAGCAAGCAAATAATTAAGTGTGCATACCAAAAACATAAAGTGGGGAAAAAAAAGAGAGACAAATCCAGTGAAGAAAAGATGCAAATCAAGAGACTCAAGGGGGGAAAACTGAGCACATTTTACAGAAACAAAGCAAAATCTATAAAGCAGCAAAGAAGGTAGAGAGCACCCAGCCAGAAAAAAAGGGGGAGAGGCAGCTTCCATCTCTTTTATCCTCTATCCAACAGTGGCTACTGAACGAGCTCTTACCGTCTGTTGCAGGTCTGGGATTCCAATGCGGATGACCACGGTGTTGCCTGTTGGTTCCTCCATGGGTCCTCTTGCACTGTGGCTCCGCTCTGCACCGGGACGGAAAGCCGGAATGCAGACAGGAATGGGAATGCCGCTGTCCTCTTCCCGGGAGCTGCCACTGTCAGTGCTGGCCCCCCGGCTGCCGTTTGCTGCGTGTGTGTAAGGGTGTATGAGTGTGTGTGAATGTGTGTGTGTGTGCTGCTGCTGCTGGTCCTGCCGTGGAGGGCTGGGTGGCTCATGTTTGCCGGCTGCCGGACGCAGAGGCATGCTCCGTGTTAGAGGTTCGGTCTATGTCTCTCTCTCTCTCCACACTCGCACACACACACACTCGCACACACACACATCGATGGCTCTCGCTCACACTACACGCACACACCACTTGCAGCGTGCATCACTCGCCTGGGAGAGAAAAAGAGGGAGGGAGAGAGGCACAGAAGGAGTGGGAATGGGCAAAGAGGAGGGGGTAAGAGGAGATTACAGAGAGACAGGGGGTAAAAACAAAAGGAGAACAGAGGTAAGTCCAGGTGAACTAAAAACTGTGAAGAAATGCGGAGATACAGCAGTACAAAAGGCATTACGTTCATACAGTGGTGCAAAATTATACGATTTGATCTGTAATGGGTATTAAAAATAATGAACCCAATGAAATTTGCATGAAAGATGGCAGAAACAGAATCGAGGGAGTAGATAATTATGTGTTGTTGTTATAATTATTAGTGTTACATAACATACCTATTGCTTTCTCATGCATGTATTGAGGGCACACATTCATTTTTACATACAAAATAACTGGGTAGATGTTGCTGCTACACTTCTAGTATGAAACAGTAATAAAAGTACTATTTCCGATGTAGCAGTGTACTAACACTAACACTGTGGTGACATCAGAACCAAAGGAGAAAAAAAAGGAGGTGGAGTTGTTTGGTCAGATCAATGTTACATGGAATTTGCCCCCCTGCTTTACCTATCTGTGGAAGTAGAGTGACTGATCAAATGGTTTCTTGGAATACACACTGACACACAAGCAGAACACACTACCTTCAATGTAAATCAGGATTTCATTAATTAATGATGTGGGGTTGTACCAGGTACTCATTCATTAGCTGGTGCTCAGCATGGTTCTAGTTTTAAGAAGCACACAGGAGTATCAGCAGGGACGATAGATAATGTACTCCTATAGGAACCTGCAATAAAAATGATATTTTAGCCAAATAAAAAAGCGCCTCCTGAAAAGAAAAGTGTGGTAGGGATGGGAACAGAATCTGTTAATTCTGTCAATTCTTTGGAATCATTAGTTTGCTTGTTAAACAATTCCTCTCATCAGTTCTGCAACGCCATCATGTCAAATGCGTCATCACATCATTTTTATATTTTGGTTCAGAAACGCTCTACAGTATGGGTGTATTTCAGCAGTAAAAGACGACACTAGAGTCATTTGCAACAATTGAAGGGGCCTCATTTGGAACAAAGTAAAAATTTGGTCAAAAATTAAATCCCGATTTTTGATTTCTGGGTGAAACCACAAAAGACGACAGATGTTGGTATGTCATTTTCATGTGCAGCCCACAATGCAATGTACTGCTCCCACTCTGGTGCATGATGATGTTTGAGGTACTGAAATAAGTTGGTTGTGCTGCTGTCTTTGACTGAGAGTTTGCAGCTAGGAATGGTTTGGTCTACATCTGAATTTTTGAAGTCATACCAATTCCACACAACCGACTTACTCTTGCTATTTTTATCCACAAACTTCTCACTCTCCTTAGAAAATGCCATTTGTCTAGTCGTGTGTGGAGACCAAACACTGTGGAGACGCCATAGTTGGGAGGAGGAGCCTACGGTAGTCATGAGACATGAGAGAGATGAAATTCAATTTGACAATTAACCTTTTTTTAAACATCATCCTAATTAAATAATCTAATTTCAATTTAAAATTAATTGTGCAGCCCTACAACAAAGGTTAAATACCTCCAACATGTAGAAACCATTTGCGTAAGCGGCGTGTACAGCAAGACATGCCCCATCACAGCCAGTCACATTAAACTCCTCTGGGTTCTATGAATTCTGTTAATGTTAGCCCTGTTTCACTGTGTCAACCTGCTTTCATTGTTCTTTATGAATAGTCTCCACATAATTACATTTAGATGTCAAAGAGGGTCAAAGGCTGCAGGAGGTCGCTCTCACACTCCTTTAACTACCCCTTTGATAAATCTTTCTAAAGAGTTTTGGAATAAAAAATGTTAGTGCATATTTCACATTAAAGAGTTAATACTAACAAAACCATTTCTACTATAGTTTATTCCCTAATACAATGAGAATGAGACCTGATAGAGAATTGAATCAATAAGTTATACTGATAATGGAACCAAAAATCAGCAAATTCTTATCAATTCCCATCCCTAGTGTGGTGAATGTAAACATTTAGAATATTTTCAGTGCTTTGCATCTATGGTCCTTTAAAATGCAGAACCAAATAGATGAGGCAAGTTAAAGCATTGAAAACTAATGATGGGAAGTTCGGCTCTTTTCTGAACGACGGCTCTTTTGGCTCAACTCTCAAAGAAGAGTCGGCTCTTTCGACTCCTAAACAGTTCTGAATTTTGGATTTTTGTAGGCCTTTATTTTACCATAACTTTGCAAAAAATCAATGGTTTGTGTCATGAAAATCCTTTCATGTGCCGTGTTTTTAAGAGAAGCCTTAAAATTACCTAATTTTCATTCAGGAGTTGAGTTCTTTGGGAGCTGAGCCAAAAGAGTCAGCTCTTCTTGGGAGCTGAGTCAAAAGAGTCGGCTCTTCTTTGAGAGCTGATTCAAAAGACTCGGCTCTTGAAAAAGAGTCGATCTTCCGATCGCTACTGAAAACACTCTACATACACCATGTACTAAAGCTGGTGTCGATTTGATGAGACTTTACTTCTGTGTTGATACTTCTGTCCTGCTTCTTTGGTGACCATTGTCTTCGTAAACTTTTATCAGGAAACTGACTATTTTTGGTAATTTCTGCAAACATGAAATGTGGGGCCGATATTGTGCCTCAGTGAGGTTAGGAAGCATGTTGGCTTTTATAACACTATACTGTGATTCAGAGACATTTTATGAATTTTGAAGCTGCAAATAGTGAATATGAGTGATTTTTTTGTCAGTTTACGACCTTATAAAAGTTGTTTAATTGCATTTTTTTATGGCAAGAGGAGGGAGACTGTCACACTGTCTGACGAGGAGGTAGATGACGATGGGATGACGATGCAACTACCACCACCTATCATTTTAATCATGAATGAGTTGTGTTGAAAAGTCTGTCATGTTACATAAATAAAGATGTTTTGATACCATGTTAGCTTAGAGTACTGGTCTATGCAGTCCATGCTGTCATAAGTAATAGAATCCATCATTCGAGAGAACACCAACATTGCTTATCTGGAAAGATTAACCCATGACCCCTTTATAGTATGTAATGCAGATACTTACAGGCTGAATTCTTGCCAGTTACACAGCCCATCCTTTTAACAAGCGAGCTTCTCATGCAAGGAAAATGAGCCATGAAACATTTGTGGCAGGTCTGTAAATTATTAAACTTATCTTAAGTCAGTACTTTGCTTCATTGTGTTCGTAACGTCGACAGTGTTCAGGATTACCCAGCACCCGAAAAACAACATTTTCCAGTTGAATAGAATTTAAAGCCAGCATTTCAGGGAGAATACAAGTGGTTCTTGCACTTCAGATTGTATACAAGAACTCCTTCAATCACACAAAAAGACCATCCAGAAAAACAGACTGCTGGAAAATAAAATATACAATCAATAACTCTCTGCTCTGTCTCTTCTGCTCAGGAAACAATTAGCACACTTAAAATTATGAAGCTGCTGGTATCATGATCCCGCAGCACAAACAAATCAACAAAAGAAATGGCCAGACAGACAGAAACAAGCTGGGTATAGCTTCCTTCATCATGTAAAGCTTCAGTATGTTTCATTGGATTCCCTGTGATGATACTTTCAACCAAAATGTCTCCTCATTATATCAGAAAGGCCCCAGTTTCCTGCAGAGAGCTTCTCACACAAAAAAACATTTAAAAGAAAATCCTGCTGCTACCATATATACTCAGCAACCTTGTGGAAAGATTTAAGTGACGGGAGGGATTCAAACACCGATGTGCTAATTTGAATGTTTACGCACAGCTGAGGTAAACACAAATAATTTACACTTGCGAAAATAGCATGGTATGCTACAGCAAAACAGCGTGGGCTTGATTAATTCTACGTATCAATAATTCTAGATAATTCTAAATAATTCAAAGTCACATAAACTGATACTTCACTGGCTTCATGTAGCACTCACCCAGGAGAAAGTAAAATAATTTCTTGAACTACAGAGGCTTGTATGTTAGCAGTGTGACACTGTGTGACACTCTACAGTATGTAATCCCATTAGCAATGAAGAAAGAGCATGGCAGGGAGCCCTAATACATTAGACGATTCAACAGATCACTCTACCTGTATTTAATTGTGACCTGTCAGGTCTTTAGGACAAGGAAAAGTGATAGGCCTTACCAAAGCCTTGTAATATGGGAATTAAAATGACATGATCTTACACAACTGTATAGATTTGTCCACATGTAGAACTATACTGGCACAAACAAATCACAGTACATTGTTTCATAAAGTCAACATGTGGGAAGATGTAGATATTCACAGCATGCCAAATTCTGTCAACTCTTTAACCACATCTAGAATAATCTTCACATAATCCAGCCAATAAATAAAAACAGATGACATAATTAGTAGGTTTATTTTCTGATACTGTCTTACTGGGACCCAAGATGGCTTGCCAATAAGTGATAATGATTCCCCTAGATAGCTGGGGTTGGGCCAAGGAAGGATTTCATGCCACTTGCATCATACGAGATAAACTGTGCGGGCAAACTGCGTTTGAAGAGATCTGCTTAGTGAGAGGTAGATATCTATATGGACAACTGTCAGGAGAAAAGGATGAAAACAATAAAAAAAAAACATTTATATGTAAAGTATCTTCTTGTTCAGTATAACCCATCAACACATCCATCTTTCCGTCAAGTTCAGTTTCAAGTTTTAACATTCAGTGCGTTCACAGCAGACTGGCAGTCATTTGTCAGCCAAAGTGATTGATTAATGCATCACTTCTGATCAATGTTTAAGAATTTTAAGCTATTTGGTAACCAGTAATAGCAAAGATTGGTAGTGGAGGCAGATTTCTTCTTATATGCAATTTTGCAACTGAAAATAGGTTTATTTGGCTTTTTCTGCTGGAGAATACATTTGGAGACATTATTTATAGGCCTAGTTCATATTTAAAAGTAAGGTCATTTTGACCATTGGCCACATTTAATAGAGAATAATAATGATCAAAATAAGCGATGTCAGTCTCCTGGATGAATAACTGACATACAGTTTAATCTTCTCCCAGTGCTCCATCAGTGTTTGGCAGCGATTATGTAACTTAATTTTATAGTTTTTCCTTTTTTAATAGTGTACCCTGGCATTCATAGCCCTGAATAATAATTAAACATTATCACTCATCATCTTCACTTCTAATTTCTGACAGCCGAATTTCACTTTCACTCCACCTGTAATAATAAGTTTAGACACTTCAGAGAAACAGCAGGCAGCAGCGATACGGGAGCTATTGGTGCATCTATAGGTTAACACTGCAGACTAGATTCTTAGTGTTACTCCCATTGCTTGGGAACATTAAGAGAGTGGACTAGAATTATAAGAAGGATAGCTCCCATGCCTGAGCTAACAGCTACTGACTCTTCTCCTTTCAGCTCAGATTTCTTGTGCCCCCCTTCACTCCCACCCCATCTCTAGCACTCCAGCCCAGTGAAAACAAAGTGAATAATTCATGACCATACAGAGCTGTGTGCGCATGGATCCAGTGCAATGTATGCGCGTATCTGAAACATCTGCTTTAAAACACCTCGCCATAGAGCTGTACATGACGACATACACAAACATAGCTAAAGGCCAACGCCAACAATCAGCTGGCCCCACTTACTGCCCTCAGTCTTCCACAGTAGAAAAAAAAATCCTAGACTGGGGCAGAGGAAGGGAGAAGAATAAAGGTAAGCAGTTGGGTGAGGTAGCATGAAGCAGAGAGGGTCGGAGGGGATGTGGCTGAGACAGTCAGTGGGCCAAGGAAAAAGTGAAGGGAAAAGGAGCGTGAAAGAAAGAGGGAGGGTGGTACGGTGACGACAGAAAAGGAAGGTGGGGGAGCCAGCAAGGGGGTGGGAGAAAAGGAGGGAGTGTGTCAGCTTTGACAAACCAGCCGCACAGCCCATGGCCTGGAGTAGATGTGATAACTGTTCACAGACCCCATCAGAGTCTGCTTCACGCTCCTCTACACCTGGTAAAGCAAATGTCATGGTCACTCACAAACTGAAGTCACCCAGGGCCACATTTATTCACACACACAAACATACACACAATCTTCATTCCGCTGTGCCTTAAAACACTTTCATTCATTCCATCTTCTATTCGCATTCTGACGCTCCTCTATCATAGAGAATTTTAATGAAGCTAATTCATTGGTTCGGCTCAGACGCATCAAACAACAACAGAGAATATAGCTTTCTTTCTATAGCTGCCTGCCATAGTATACCGCTGCACCTGCATGTGATTTTTCAGGCTACCATGTGTACAAGGCTATAATAGGCTGGTTTATTGAAAATAAAGATAAAAATTGCAATTTTTCTGACATTCTGTCCAAACACTAAGGACAGCCCAGAACGGAAAACATTGTTTGCCCCACAGTGCCTTGTTATAACTTGCAAAAACTTAGTCTTGCTACTTTTCCGAGAGATCATACAGACTGTATCACTCACACATAATGGTGAATGAACTGATGACTTTATACAGTGAGAAATTACTGTACATCTATGACCTGTGGATCCAGCTACTGTACTCTGACATGCAGTGACCTTAATACTCTACTGGTTTTTGTTTCATTATAAACCTCCGGCTGCACAGGACAGAGGCTGCCTATTCTGCGTAATTAAAATAATTAAACATTACAGCTGTTACAGGAAAACATTTTACCTAGATACTGTCAAAATATTGCGGAATTATGCAAAAATGCTGAGGCAGAACATAACAACAAAAAGCATCATAGACAACTTGAGCCCTGCAGAAACCAGACAAATTTGGTTATAATTTGGTTTTAACTCATCCATAATTTATAAAAATGAGTGGAAAATTGTAATTCGGATCACACATCTTTTGGACAGATAGCATAACCCTGGTCTGTGCTGAAAACATTTAAGCCAGTCTGTGAACATGTTCTCAGTGTTCTATTTCAAAAACATATTTGTCTGTTGATTTTGTGCACACACTTGTTGGAATAGCAAGACTCTTAGTTACAGTTGCCTACCTCAGATCAAAGACACAATCTCCTTCTCTCTGACACACACACACACACAGTCAGCTCACATGGATTAACCACTCAGTGTAAACAAAACACTGCCTGACCCATTCAGAGCCCTGGGCCACAAGCAGACACCCCATATGGAAAATTAGCCATGCGCTGAAAGCTTTCAGAATCAATACTCTACACTAGCTGCACCACATCCCAAAGCTACTGTCTCTTTCCAGTTCGCATGGGCTGACACAGCAAGCAGATGTGTGCCCCCCCTTCTATTTCTCTAACGCATGCACACAGCAGACATACATGACACACATCACAGGTCATATGTCATAATATTCGGAATATTTTTTTTCCGTTTATGAATAAATATTTGTTTCAGTTTTTCTAAGTAGAAGATATCCCACTTGGCAAACTTATTTAATATGGCTTTTCAATTTGTCTCCCTGTGGACAGAATTGGAAATGTGACAAAGTGACAGACAGAAACATTTTAATGTCACGGAACAATTGTGTCCTTTTTTGCCTGAACTGGAAGGAGTGCATCTGAGGACGCAGCACCTTCTACGCATTGTCACAAAAAATTTCAGAGCTCTGCACCATTGAAGTGATGTGACACATCAAGCATTGGTTTTGTTCTACCACATAAGCTCAGCTTTAGCAACACAGACAAATACATAAACACAGCTAATAGTAAAACAAACAAGGGGGTTAGAATAATTTCCTAGATGCCCCAAAATGCTTTTTTGTGTCTGTTTCTTTAAAACAGAAAAAGAAGAGAGACAGTGCTTTCTGACAGATCTAAATACTTGCTGAAACAACCCAAAATTCAGCCAAGTCACAATGATTGTTACAAATTGTCACACTAAAACAACCTAGCCTGCAGTGTGAATTGGAGATTGCCAATGACAAATGACTTTCTCAACAGGATAGTTGTTAGGAATGAAGGATAAACTCTGACATCACTGTATTCTCCAACCATCTTTTCTCTACTGCCTTCCCCTTGTTCACACACAAGCTTTGCTCTCTGTTTTTCTGTCTGTTCATAAATTCTCTCTGGGATGACACAAAGTTGTGGATATACAGTATCTGTCTATCTGTGTGTTTCCAGGGTTGCTATTGGAGTGGCAGCTGGCTCTTTGATGCAGGATACCTATTAATAATCAATGGGGCTCCTCTGAGAGAATTTCATAAATCCTGCCAGCCAATTAAATCCTGTTTTATTCCCTGCTCTGCATTATCTCTCTGTACGCTACAACGGCTTTAAAAAGCCAGGCTGGGGATGCTGGGGAGGTCAAGGATGTCACTGAGCAGGGCTACTGCTATCAGAAATGTATGAGAGTGAGAGATCGAGGCTGCAAGGTTTTTAGAACACAGTGATGCCCCTGCACTCAATGGACACATTTTCTATAAGGTCTAATACTTTGTCTAAAAAAAGACAACTAATTAACTATAATGCACATTAAAAGTAGATGGATACAGTAGAGCAAACTAAAGTCCTGGAGGAATATATTAGCAGATGAGCCGATGATCTGTAAATATGTAAAACCTATGTAAAAGAATTTTTTTTTTAAATCAGAGCTTCAGAACCATAACATAGCCTAATTTAGCAGTAATTTATCATTTTGATCATTAACAAGGCAAGAGATGGTTTGATGTAAGATAGTTAGTAATCAAGGTTGGACTATAAATGAGAGTATCTTCCATGGCTGTATGGCCAAAGAAACAAATGAAGGTGGTAAATAGCACTGAGACGTTTGCTTCCTTGGTAGGATTTGTGAAACTGCAGCTTCCTGCTCGGCTAAATGTCAGCATACTTTTTCTACCCATGAGCCAAATGCATATAATGAGCCCACACCAACACAGCACTCTTTTCACTTACCGGTTTTCTAAACTTTTGGAGCCTTAGTTTTGGAAAAAGTACAGAAAAATCCAAATGTAAATTTGTTCTCCAATTCATACTAGTATGCAACGTAACAGCAAATGTTTATCTGTTCAGAAAAAATATCATGATAAAACTCATTATGGTAAAGTCAAGTCATGATTAAGTAGCTGTTTAAACATAGCAAACATTGCTTCAACAATTAATCTTCTAGAGAAACTATTTTAAGATATCAGTACATGTATCACAATAAAATCTCGAATCTGGAAACAAACTGAACACTAGAAATTCATTTGCAATATATTGAGCCAAGTTTCCACCGAACAATAAGATTTCAAAGGGTTAGAGATGAGGGGACCATGAGATAAATATGATTTTATATTTCATATAATCAATCTACAATAATCAAGAAGACATGTTTAGTAGTAGGGGTTAAAAGATGGAAATAGACATGCAATTAAGTGCACTGTACAGACATAGTATGGATGGGAAAAAGAAATGCAATAGCCTTTTTACTTGGATAAGTCATCTTACACTTCAAATAATATTCATTAACCCATTTAGACATAAGAAGAAATTCCCAACACATTCCCCTAATCCTGAAACGAACTGAATAATTGATTTCATTGATACAACATACGCAATAATTGAAATCATATACCCAGTACAGATTGACTACAATTTTCATCTGCAACTACAATACAGAGCGTTGAACTTGTATTCTCATTTGCACGCAGCCATTAATATTTCACATTGTTTACTTCATCTCTAGCCTTAAACCCTATAGCTAGTGTTTTCTCTTTGTGTGTTGGCTCACTTCATTATTCATGTAATATTATGGAAAAAATAGAAAAGGGTAAATTTAGGTAAAATATTATTGAAAGGGGATGGAAATAGGCTAATACTGCTTTTCTACTGATAGTATTGGCTCAGCTCAGTGTTTTCTGTATTTCCATTATGGAAGAATAGAGACCTCCATTTGGTATTAATGCTAGTATCGCTTTTGCAGAAGTTCCAAGTAAGACAAAGCGATACTAAACGTGATATGCCATAGATCACAGATTAGTCGATACAAAATTGACAGTGTCAGTGCAAATGTTTGGCATCATGCTGCGACCAAGCCAAGATAGCAAAATCTCAAAAAATATTAGAGCACATTGTCAAATCAGCTCTATCTTGATAAATCAAAAATACATTTCTTCATTCAAATTTGTTTTCAAATATATTCTTCCCTGGAAAACATTAAGAGACATTTTATTTTAGAAACTGTAAGTTACAGATTTTCTTCCTTCCCCATTGTTTTTCTTGCTCGAGTGAGTGCTATATCTGCAGAGGAAACTGAACTAAAATGAAGCCAATCTGAGCAAAGTCAAGGTGCAGTGAACTGATGCCATCAGTGGAAAAACAGCATAATTGTATTCCTCTTTTCTTAGCATGCATAGGGAGAGAAAAAGGGAGAAAAACCTTAAAGGCAAGCCACTATTAATCATCCAATAAGACTCAACTAGTATGATCCATACATGACTATAAAAGGCGCGGCTAAGCCTTCCATTTCTGAGCTTTTATAACTATTGATCTGCATTTGTCATCAGTGTAGAGAGAATATTGTATCTGGGTCACAATCCAGTCCAGTGGTAGTTTGACACAGACAGAGCACAGATCATGTGAAACACCACCACTTGATGTGTACAGTATCGTAAGTGTAAACATCAAACAGCTGTAAAGAGATATACACTTGTTAAATATACAAAGGCAATAGACACTCAACACGTTATGTCTATAGACATTTTTCACAGTAGATATTTTGTGTGTTCTCTGCAGCAAAAACACAAATCTTATATATCTATTATATATTATATCTAATAACATTAATGGTGAATCTCTTCCATTAAATATAACAAAAAGCCAAAGCAGGAGCCAAGCATGCAAACCCGACCACTAGAACTGATGCACTTTCATGGACAGTAATGAGTCAAAAAGTGTGTTGTGAAAAAGCTCAGTTTCCATCAACATGAAGCATTCTATGCTATGCATTGACATTGTAAATAGAAAGGACATTATATTAATAATAATGAATCAAGCACCGCCCTACCAAGCTCATCTAGTATTGTATGAGACACTCATTGTTTTGTACAGTTACAGCAATTGTAGAAAAAAGAAACTAAACCAAGGGGGAAATGATATTCTGGTCAAATGGTTCATGCTGACCAGTGGACAATAAGTCTAAACTCTAAATACAGCATTAGAAAGATGACATTTTTCAGCATCAGGTGAACTTCAGGAGAGCAGTGCACTGAGACATGGATTAACTAAACAAGACAATGCAATAATTCTGTCACTGTATTATAAGCGTCCTGCCTCCCTAATGTACAGTCACAATTCAGTTCAATCTATTCACTGCAAAGACTTAAAACAAAGCCTGTTAAAGGATATTTAGTAATGTATCATACGTTATCAAACACCCCCTGCACAAATGTGTCTAAAACCATTGTATTTGTAAATTCCAATTGTCCATTCATTATCTGAACTGCTCAGTCCTCGAGACAGTTGCAGGGGTGCCGGAGACTATCCTGCCTACCTTCAGGCAAAGGTGGGGTACACTCTGGACCTGTCGCAGTTCATCACAAGACTCACATATAACCACAACTATTCAATCTCACATTCACAACTACAGGTGATTTAGATTGACCAGTTAACCTGTTAGTGTATGTCTTTGAACAGTGGGAGGAAACTGGACACATACTCCACACAGAAAGGCACATGCCAGTGCTTTGGAAATGAACCCAGAACCGTCTTGCAGGGAGGCAACAGTGTTAGCCATGCAAACTCTGATAGGTTTATTAGCTGTTATTAGCTGAAAGAAGTCTAACTGGTAATTATAGCTGTAACCGGCTGAGTTAGGCTACGTTCAGACAGCAGGTCTTAATGCACAATTTGAAGTTTTTGGTGTAATCCAATTTTTTCTGTGGTTGTTCATATTACGCATTAAATGCAACTTCTACTAATTTTGTGTATAATGTGACCCTAAAGTGACCCGCATGTGTAAAAGAGGTCCTGATGTAAATATGTGGCCATGCAGGCACGCACTGTGTTTACAGACGGAAGTATGTTTTTCACGTCACTCCTCCTGGACACAGAATTGTGATCACATTTCAATGACGTAGCCTAAATATCACATAAATGTGACCTGGCCGTTAAGACTGAAGTCACATTACAAAATATCAGATAGGTATCAGATTTAGGACCACATATAAAAGTGGTCTGGGTTGGATTTGAAAAAATCAGGTTTGTGCTGTTCAAACTATCTTTAACAGATCGGATACAGGTCACATATGGGCAAAAAAAATGGATTTGGTCCACATTTTTCTGCAGTCTGAACATAGCCTTATCCAACTGCAAAAGCGAAGAAATAGAGCTGTGGTGTTCAGTTTTTCATGTATTACAAAATTCTGGTCAATTTATATTTATATTGATAAAATTGTCATTTCATTTGCAGTGGGGGACCTTAGAGTACTATATAATAATTCATTTCCACATATTTCCCCCCATTTAGGTCACTTATAATTCACCAAATTGGACTATAATACTAAAAGGGTATGAATTATGCTCTGCTTTGTTGCTGTTCTGATTGGTTTATTCATGTCTTTAAACTTAGTCAGGTAACTAATGCCTTCTCCAACAGTGAGAGTAGGAGAAAGACCGCCATGTACTGGGCACTTGCCAGCTAACTCTAACCATCCTCACTGTAAAGGTTTATGTAAGTTCTTGCACATCCATTAGTCAGTAACTGCAGCAGCTCCTTTTACCAGGGTTGCTCTCTGTCATCTTCACTGATATAAAAACAGATAAATGCTGGGAGGACGCTATGTTTCGGCTCCACTGTGAAAAATGGAGAAATAAAAGTAAAGGGTAGACTATAACAGCTACACACAGATCATCCCTTGCCAGATAAGACTGTCAGCTACATACGCCTCATATCCAACATTAGTAAAATAAATGATAACCAAACGCAATATTGATTTGTTGAATTGCATTCTGGACACTTTGAAAGCAATTTTAGGCACTTAAGGGTGGTGTGGTTGAAACAAATGAAGTTCCTCGTGGTATCACCATAGTGCTGTTTTAACACACTAATGACATATTGAAAGATATGTGCTGGATGCTGGATATAAAAATACACCGGCCTCATGATGATTGGTCTCTGTTTGCTGTCTGTTTGCGCTGCTTAACAGACAAATGTATTTAGACCTTGATGTTAGCACAGTACAGTGTTCTTCAATATCGCCACCTAATATCCCCACAACCAAGTCCAACTGTGGAGTTACCGCTGGTGAAAATCTTCTCACAACTGGGCTGATGAAAATGATCAACTACTACTACTGTGTATTCATAACACTATATGCCGAAAAACTCTGCAATGCTCCTCGTGCTTCCTTCAGTTGCCTCATGAAACACAATTCATTTGCGTATAAATAGACAGCAGTGACATCAAGAAGAGATAAAATATTCAATCACGAACACTGTGAGGAAGTGAATTAATCTGCGCAAAGCTGTGTTGATTGGTCTACTTAAAAACTGAATAGTATTTAAAGTGAGATTCTTCACAGTTATGCAAATAAGATTTGGCTGAAGATTTTACGACATCATCAAAGAGGATGGCAAAACAATGGTGCACAGATGGTATCAAGACATCATTTGAAAGTGTCAGCTTTTCAGTCTATCCAGAGTTTGCTTCCAGCTAGAACCTAAATCACTTGCATATCTGTGTCACTCACTCGCAAATATAAATAATACTATTTGATGGACCAGCTTATGTCAAATTCTGTTTCAGTGTATCAGCTTTGATGTAGTGAGTCAGTCAGTGCCAACAAACAGCATCACAATTAATTTTACCAAGTTCCAGGGCCATGACTCATGAACAGTAGCAATGCTTAATAAATAGGAATAAGGCGTAGTTTTATACAAATACATTTTATTTATTCATAACTAGGAAAATCTGTTTCCATCAGCTCATAAAGCCAGATGAAAACGAATGTAAAAGTAAATAACGATCATCACTCTGAGTCTGAACCTATATGAAATATAGACTACATGGATGTCAGTAGATTCTGTGACGTCATCCATTTTATGTAGTACATGCAATGACGCGCAGCACAGCTAACTCGATGCAGGTTTATAGAAACAAGTTGGAGTTGGAGAAGAGAAAGTGAATAAAAACGAACTTACCGAGAACACAGGCCACATCTCCTAACAGTAGAAAAATGAATGCCATCAAGTAATTCAGCCTCTTAATAAATGTTAACACGGACAGTTCTACTTCATACCAAAAGTGTCAAAGTCATGTGATGTATAAAAACACCAATTAGAGCTATCGAGGCTAACTAGCATGCTAATAACGCTAATATTAGCTAAGTTAGTGAGCGATTGAATTGTGATTGAACACGACTACAGCAGAACTACCTGTTCAACAAATAAAGAGACTCAGAAGCTGAACTAGAGTTCGCTGTTAATCACAGTCCACGGCATGATGAACACGAAGAGACTCACCTGTATGGCTTCGGTTCATGTCAGTCAGCGGGAATTGAACCGGAGGTCAACACAGTTCTGTCCCCTAGTGGACATTCAATTTACTGCAGGTGTTGGTACGTCCAACTTGGTTTCACTTCTGAGCTCTAATAATACTGGATCCTCAAGTGGATCTTTCAACATTATAATATCAATGATAAAAACACAATATTATAAATAATGGCCTAGAGTGACTGTACAGTAGAATAATAATTATAATTTTGTATCACATTTCACAGTGATTACAATACATTTCTTATATTTCTTTAAACTCTAGTTTGCTTAGACTGTCTGCTAAAGCGCAAACAAAACATTTCAATGTATCATTCCACTTATATTGATGTCTATTTTCATATATATTTTTAGATTTTGATTTTGTAAAAACATATTATGTATTATACTTGTTAAGATTTCCTTCAACTTTTAGTCAGGATGAAACATAAGCTTTTAAACACAAAAAAACAAACCGCAAACGTAATAAAAATTTGCAGCTTTTACAGTAATAACCCCACAAATTGAATAACTTTCCCCACAGATGGAATAACATTCACCTCCTACAATAATATAATACCTCATTTTCCCCCTGTGTGCTCCTATACCATCTCCATTATCATAATCATATCCAGACATTTTATTTATATGGTTCAAAAACAGGCTTCTATTATACTTGATGAGACTAAATAACATCCAGTTCATAATGGAGCTTTTATAATATAATAAAACCTTTACAATATTTCTGCCCATTCTGTTTTGTTCCTTCACTTGTATTTGTAAATAAACACCTATTAACCTGAAATTAGTACCATGTGGTGTAACTGCAACATTTGATCATGCTAAAAAGGCAAGTGTCCAAACAACAAGAATAAATGGGAAGAAAAAGAAACATATGTGATGTTCTTAGACCTGTGGGAAGTTATTACAGTGCTGAAAACTGAAGATCTTTACCATCCCATAAATGTAATAATTATTAAAATTGTGGGAAATTAGGTATTACATTTGTGTGAAAGTTATTACATTTGTGGGATTATTATGTTAAAAGCTGCTTTTATTACATTTGCTCTTTATTATGTTTGTGGGGTTAACGCCATGTTTTATAGGATCACTTAAATGCACTATGAGGTAAATGAGGTTGCTCCATCTGAAATGTCACACTTTGGCTTCCAAACTGTTGCGCACAAAGACTCATTTACTGCTGGAAGGTGAAGATCTATTGTTGCCTTGCCCGGCTGCTAATGACATAACATTGAACTCTAATGGGCATCATCCATCCATCCATTCTCTGAACTGCTTTAGTCCCCAGGAGTGTCATGGGGGTGCCAGGGCCTGTCCTGGTTCCCTCTGGACATGTCACCACTTCATCACATGTCTGACAGATACAGACAAACAACCATCACTGTCACATTCACACCCACAGCTGATTCACACTGACCGGTTTACCTAAAATGCACCTTGTAGGAAAACGAAAAGATACTCCCACTCATTTATTGCCTCAGCTATCAGGCTGTTAAACGCTGGGAAGTGACTGAAACTGACTGTAATTTATTTGATTTCATTTATTGTGTTTTTATTCTTTATTATCATCTTAGTCATTTCATTACTTAACTTATTGCCAGTTACTGTTCTATGGGTGCTAACGTGTGAATGTGTATGTCATATTCTGATATGAATGTTTTGCATTTTTTTGTCTGTAATTTTTTGGATGCACAATAAGACACGTAGCTGCAAACTGAATTGACCTTTGGAGATTAATAAAGTAATCTGAATTTGAATCTGAATCTGGGGAGAACCCACATAGACATGAGGAGAACATGCAAACTCCACATGAAACACCCACCCAATCGTCACTAGAAACAAATCTAACCACATGTGCATCTTTAGAACCAAAATAATAATGCTGTCAGAAAACTGGCACTTAATATTAATGTTTGCAAATGACTGCTAACCTGACTCTAGAAGGGTATGTTTCCTTCCATATGTTCATCTGAATAATGATATTCAAATAGGTTTTGGTTTCATCTCAATTTTTCTACTCCAAGCTTTTAGTGTATATGAAACACTTATTTACAGGGTTTTACATTTTTCAGTAACAGGGTGTTGGCAGTGATTTACACCACATTAATACTTGCAGTCCAGATGCTTTTAAGAGGAAGTGCTACCAGCCACATGGATATTTATCAGGCTGTTATAATTATGCTCGTGTTTCTCCTCAGTGTCCATTTTCATGCTCACAATATATAATAGATGGACCCATGACTGAGCTGAAGTTGTTTTATTAATCACTCATACTTAATTAATCACTGTAAACACAGTCATATAATCAAGCTACTTTATATTTATTATTGCCAGTTTCCTTTTTTTTTTTTTTTTAAACCAATAAAGACCCAAACAGCCACTGGTGACACAAACCATCTACTGACCTAAACTGTTTAATGTCGATCCACTAATCCTTTCAATACATGTAAAAATATGGTTTATCATCTTTTCATGGTCATCAGATATGACCCATTTGGACATTCACAGGCTCCATAGTTACCATGGAAACACTGTCATCTTCTACAACGTTGTTAAAAACGATGGAGTTTAACAAATGACACTGGATGGATACACTTTCTTCAGTTTTCTCTTCAGTTAATCTGATTTTTACGACCATCTACATGATCAGTGAAAAAAATACAGGAAAATACCAGGTTTTCACAAAAAAAAAAAAAAAAAGCAAAACACAAAAGACAATATTATAATTAATGGTGATATATCACTTCGGAAATGTTAACTATAGAGAAAAAAAAATCATTTGGGGACTATCACAAAAGAAGCACTGGATCTTTATGGGGTATATATATTTGATTTACACAAATAAGTACATATTGATTTTTTTATTTGGCATGTGTAGTGTGTGCACATCCAACAGCATATAGATTTTTAATCGCTATGTGTCACTTTTTCATCCTTGAACTCCTTGTTGGTCCATTTCTTTTTAGCTTCATCAAGCATTAAGAAAATGTATCCTGAGCTTTCATTTACAGTAAATGCATTAGCAAAACTCTGAGAGGCATCATTGATTCTGAAAAGCTATTTCCCTCTTCTGCCACTGCACACCAATGTTACCTGGTGCATAGAGTATATTAAAGGGCGTGACTTAAAGTTAACACACAGCCTTTTCTTATTTTTTGCAGCCACATTTAACCAATATTCAGCTTGGTTTGAATTCAGATGACAAATGTGACCATCCACTATAAATTATGCAACTAAGGCTACATTCAGACTGCAAGCAAATGTGGCCCAAATCCCATTTTCATCCCCCATATGTGAACTCTATCTGATCTGTTAAAGACAGTCTGAACAGCACAAATCTAATTTTTTTACCTTCATATGTGGTCTTAAATCTGATACGTATTCGATATTTTCCAATGTGACTTCAGTCTGAATGGCCTGGTTGCATTTATCTGACCTTAGTGTGACCATTGCGTATGCAGGTCACTTTAGAATCGCATTCAGTTCACACTCAAAACGGATAGAAGTTGCATTTAATATGTAATATGCACAGCACACACACAAAAAATCACCAAAGATTTCACCAAAAATCAGGATTGTGCATTATTAAGACCTGCTGTCTGAATGTAGCCTCATTAACAATATATGTACTATACCTGCATTTTATCAAATGCTATCAACAATTTTCAGATTTATTTATTGCTGCTTCTGCTTCTTTCAATGATCTGGATTCATATCTCTTTAAGTTCACATTAACCTATGACATTACCAAAAAAATCTCATCAGAAGGCTATGACATAATGTGAATAAACTGTACCATACTGCTGAATATGACATGTATTAAACTCTTAATTCATTTGGGTTTTTACATTCACTTTTCAGTTTTATGATCAGCAGTCGTCAATGAAACCTACCATCCCATAAAATCCTATGCTATAATTTATGATTGTCTCAAAATGACAAAAGTATGTATGTTTGTGTGAAATGTTAGATATTTGGAATCTGCATTTAATCAGAAAATGTGTCGGTTCTTTTTCTAACAGAGATTGGTTGCAGCACTGCACAGACATAATTATAGTAAAAAACTAAATCTGTTTACATAAAGACTCCCATTTCCTACTCCTAATATTATCACAGCATGTGCCAACACTTGAAGCCCTCTCTCTCCTTCAGTCTACTCTCTCTCAATTTCATTCTCACACACAATCACACTTTCTCTGCACTTATTCACATCCTGTCAGACTTTTGATTCAGGCTAAACAAAATTCTTGTGAGATCTGCGACAATGATTCAGCCACTGCATGTACAGGTCAGATAATGCCTACCAGAACAGATAAGCTCGAGGTTAGTATGAGGTTTTGCTTGCTTTTCTCACACAGTGCTCCCCAGCTGATAACATTTTATGTACAATCCAAAAATCCATTCATTATTACCAGGACCTTTTATGCAGTCATGGAAACAAGTTATCCGTTTTCTTTCATGACAGGCAATGGAACCATTAAAAGTAGTAAATCAGTTTCACCAAATCATTTCAATGAATAATGAATAAGATTTTTAGTTCAATAACTATTAAAAAAAAATCAAGCTGTGATGTCCAATACAACTCTTCTTTTTTTTGATCACCGGTGTAAATGCGGTGAGGTTTTAATTCATTTCTAGAGAAAAGCAATGGCTAAAAGCAGCACCAAATGATTCTGTTAATGATTGTGGACTGATGTTGAGCAGGTGCTTTAAGGTGGTGCCCAGAACAACATGCAAGCTCCAAGGAGATGAAGGAGATGGGGCTTTTAGTGCTGCTGTTCCCAGACTGTGGAACAACCTACCTCTGCCTCCTCTATGCCTGTTTTTAAAATTCTTCCTACACTCAAAAAAATAATTGGCCCTAAAAAGCAGACTTTATGTAATTTAATCACATGACAATTTTCCATGTATTTCTATCACATAAACTGTAAGTGAATGCCGAGCCTTATGGTACACGTTTTGTTTTGTTGTTATATGATTTCATTGAATAAATGTTCAATTTTATCAACTTTACATAAACGTTATGTATAATTCTTTCTTAATATTTACATGGACTAAGAATCTTTTTTTTTTTTTTTTTGGTAAAACCCACCTGTTCTTAGCCTTTTAACTCTTGCAATGTTGACATTTTCTTTCTGTTTTTATATTTTAACTTATTTTCTTTATTTGATTGTATTGTTTCTTAATGCTTCATTAATCTTCTGTACAGCACTTTAGTCCACTGTGGTTGTTTTTAAAGTGCTTTGTAAATAAAGTTAGATTGGACTGGGTCTGATCTGAACATCACTTAGATTTGTTATTTAAAAAAGACATCAGTGACCACAGATACATAGACAAGCACACACAATTGGGTAAATTCAACAGAAAACAGCAAAAGGTGGTGAAGCGGCAATTCTATGTGAAGTTATAGCTAAATTATAAATAGCTATGTTAGAAACACTGTATCTTGCAGAAATACTTGCCGTAAATGATTATTTTGATTTTCAATCCACCTTCTCTTTTCACACTTAGGAGTTCAGATCCCATTGTCCCCTGGGTGTCAATAATTTGCGTTACTGAACAATAAAACATTCATATTCTGACTCTGTTGCCTCATTGCCAAGTAAACCCACTCAGGATACATCACATCAGCTCTTTATCTAAGCATTCCTGAACAATATGTCATTTGTAAAATCGAAACTTACACACATCCACATACAGTGATTTTCACACCAAGTTTAGACACCACCAACTTTGGGGTGTCCTTCTCATCTCACCATGTGCTATGGTGTCCAGGAAAAGGTTTACGAGTATGGCACAAATAAATACTGGAGCATGTTATGGGGCAGTGGGTGCAGATTGCATTCCTCACAGGCAGACCATCTGCGACGGAGCAAAAAACAGCCGGGAAAAAAATGGAAAAAAAAAAAAAAAATCATAGTATCTGTTAGTCTACCAAAACACTGGAATACAGAATTGAATTCACAAGCAAGAGGCTACACAGAAAACAGTATGAATATATGTATAAATACAGTTTGAAATTGTAGACTTAGGTTTTTGTGTGGCCTGGCATTCATAAAAAAAAAAAAAAACAAGCCAGTCCTGGAATTTAAATTGTGAACTTCCCCCTGGGGATCAATAGAGTTAATCTGTATCTGTAACATGGGTGGCTTTATTTAAATTAATAGGCTGCATCCCTTCCATGTGTCTCATTTAATTTTTTTCCTTTTTTTGCAGTTTTTCCAATTTTTTTGGCATAAAAAAGGGGGAAAAATGACACTGGGTTCCCTCACACTACCATCCCAACCTCTCACTGCGTTTGTTTTATGCTCATCCCGCCCCACATCCAAATTCATCTGTTGTCAATGTGTCGTGACTGTCTGCCAAGTGCAATAATTACAGTACAGCACTAGGAGCTGAGCAATAGAGAGAAAAGCAGCATATCAAACACGACTGCACAGAGCAGCGGGTGTAAAAACTCATTCTCAGAACTACAGGCATGCATCCTTCCACAGAGCACCAGACCAACAGCTAATACCGTCTTCATTGCTCCTTCTGGATATATTTGGGGGGGGGGATTAAAACAATAAAATCAAGTTCATTAAACATATTGTATATTGTATAAAGCTGCAGGTTTAATCTCTGTCCATGTCACTCATGTTTTCTAACACATTTCTATGAGACGGACGAGACTCCATTGATTCAAAAAATGAGCACAGTGAGACACCTGGTGATTTTAAACTCTTACAAGCCCACTTTATGTCCAAAAATGCTGACATCTTACACACTGACTCACAAACTCACCCATACACACGTATTTGTTGATGTATTGCCTATTACCCTGCAATGACAGTACTGGCAGTGGGCCCAGAGCAGTGGATAGTTTATGATGTCGGGCATAATAGGCATGGTTAAAAATAACTTTATTATCAAATGCACCTCTGAGACAATAGTGACGTAGGAAGGGGGGAGACTCTCTGACAAGACACGAAGCAGGGCATACACTCCTCAGACAGCACGAGTCAGTGTGGGAGGGGTTCCTGCATTGCACAGTCACGGAATTGCCAGACATTTAATTGTAGCTGCTGCAGAAATCACAGAGGAAGCAGACAGAGCTAGTGATAAACATGTCATCTTCGACACTGAAAAGGAGGAGACATTGGATGCGTTTACATTGACAGTGTGATTTTAATATTCGCTGTATCAACACTTAACGCACCTCATGACAAGTCTTTTAATTGTATTCACCGCCGTTTCTTTATTAATCATATCAGCAGTAGTTGTGTTTTTAATCCTGAACAGACTGCATCACTTGTTTGTTTTGTGGTGTGTTGTAAACTAATGTGTTATGTATTTGTCTCTAATGTGAGCTACTGGACACCAGAAGCTCCCTGAGGGGATGAATTAAGTGCCTATCTATCTATATCATGCACACCAGCTATAAATCTTAATAAGCGGTCTGACTGTGATGTACTCAGTTGTTTAAGCTACACGTCAAAGTAACTGAGACTACAGACACAAAAATATAAAGCTATTCAACTGAAACCTACTGCATGTTACAATTCTTCATTTTTATTTGGTATTTCCTTAAAAATATAATATACTCTGAAAGTAAAGATCAACACATCCACAAACACACACACACACACACACACACACACACCTTTGCAGGGGGAAGGCTAATCAATAGCCTCTAGAGAGGGGTTGGAGATGAAGTGTTCATTTCTCTAAAGCTACAATAATGATCTAATACCTCTAGTTTTCAGTTCACGGGGATCTCTGTGCATTTGTGTGTGTGTGTGTGTGTGTGTGTTTCTCATACACATGGATTGGGGGACTGAGTGTATGCATCTACATTTGCCTGCATGGCAAATTGAGGTCCTTCAGCATAACAGCCAGAAGAGAAAAATGATTCTCCCATTTCTTTGGGCTGGTGGATTAAGAGCTGCTGGTTTCAATGCTTTTTTCTGTTTGAAATGGCAAATGCATGACTCACAAAAAAGAAAAACACCGTAAAGAGGTAGTGTTGTTTATAAAAAGGTGGCATAATACAAGAAGACCAAGGTATACTAAAGCCTAAGGACTGCATAAAAACAAAGACTTTGGGCATAGACCCTGTTACTGCACCACACCACGGTCAAATTATCACCTGGATGTAACTAATTAAATAATTGAAGGCTTTCCACTGGATACTTACTGCAATGATTGATAAGTGTCAGCTGCAACAATTTGTATAATATGAACAAGCATGTCAAAAACCATACATTATGGTCATTGAAAACATGTCATCTCTACCAAACAGGTTAAATTACTGGCATGCATTAACAAAAACAAGACCAACATTGAATGAGGTAATGACCCCTCGGCCACCCCTGAACCTTCGATTGTGGAAAAAATTATTAGACCACCCCTTGTTTTCTTCAATTTCTTGTTCATTTTAATGCCTGGTACAACTAAAGGTACATTTATTTGGACAAATATAATGACAACAACAAAAATAGCTCATAAGAATTTAATTTAAGAGCTGGTGATTTTCCATGTTTTCCTGATAATAATCAAAATCACTTCAGTTCTTACATCAATATCTATGTCATTGTAGTGACAAAAACTGTGCTTTTAGGCATTCCTTGTTCTTTTTTCTGTCTGTTTTAGTCACATGACACACACAGGAGTTAGTACTTGATTACATAACCACCGTTTTTGATAACTTCTGATGGTCTAAGAATTTTTTCTGTGACTGTATACCCCTGTTGCTCCCTGCTCCCATACCATCATCATTATCCCCTCACCTCAACTCATCTGTGCCCACTTCTCCTATCTGCCCCCATTACCATGCACTGACCCCGAAAGACCTGAAAAAATGTAGGTCAAGATTTTGGGAACATCATGCAACATCTGGAAAATAGATGTTAAGGTCAAAGAACTCATCAAAGACCTTTCAAACTTGCACCTACACACAAACATGAAGGAGGTCAGACAATTTTGTGAAGAGTAATCACATTGACACTGTTGCTAATGGACAAATTTAATGTACTGACCACAGTTTGACCTTGAAATGGTCTCCTTTTTAAAGAAGACAGTTGGTAGAGAGCTGTCCATTACATAGGAAGGATAATGGTGGACCTTCAACCATTAGGAAGAAATGTGATCTGACAAAAATCAGGAATTATCTTGATTTGGGGGTCATTTAAACGTTTGATGAAATCAAATAAAAAATTTAAAAAAAAACAACAACTAAAAAGCAGTTTCCAGGGTCATAGGTGAGGGGGAAGATGGTAACTTCACCAAACACTGGGTAATAAATCCATTTTACTTTTTTGCCCTGTTTGTAGAGCTGGCAGTCTGGAAAAATAAAGGGAAAGTTGTCAGAATGTTTGGCAGGTAAACTGGCTATTGTACCTGTCAATCAAAGCTTGACACAGCAAACATCAAAACTAATATCAGAGCTGAGATATAATTAATGGAGCAATAAAGGTGGACAGCCATATCACTCATTGAAATGTCCAAAAAATGACACTGGAATGACTCATGGAAAACTAAATGATGCTTGAGAAATTAAATGCAAGTCTGGGGGAGTCAGAACCCTAGTGGCCACCAGGGATATTACAACTTTAAGAGACTTGATTACATACTACATTTCTTGGCTTCAGTCATGCTGAGTTTCTTGCTCCTTGAGTGCTGTAAACCTTATAACTACATATGTTGTGGGACTAAAGAGCTCTGCAGCCATTAAAAAACACACCGACCAGTAAAAACCTTCAGCCTTCTAATTTATGATGCTGAATACTATTTTATTAAATAAATATGGGTACCCTTTTTGCTAGTTGGGTTGCGTAATTGTGTGAAATATAGTAGCAGAGTACTTACATTTTATTTTGTTTTAAATTTTCACATCGGCATAGTTATACTGATGCTCACATTGTGTGGAGCAGTCTTTTTGCTTTTTGGAGGTCCAACATTTGAAGATGGGGAACACCTGACAAGGAGTTTTCAGGTGTATGATAATGGTATCAATGAATGCAGTTGTATGGTTTAATGGGACAGAGCAGCACAGCCAACAACCTGGAGGGGGAGGGGTGTGAAGTAACTCATGTGCATTTAAAGGGCCAGCGCTCAAAACAACCTTTCTGGTGTCAGTTACTCAGAAATAGGGTTGAGGATGGACCTGTGGTGTTGAATTAATGAAGAATTAAGGAGAGAATTTACAGTTTATGCAGACTACACATACATGTCTGAAAATGCCTAAATTTAAAAAAAAGCTAAACATCACTCCTGTAATATCTGACATGTTAGCTAAAAGGTAAACAAACAATTTTCATCACCTAGCACACTGTTCGCTAACATGCTGCTTCAGTCTATATGGGGTCATGTGAGACTTTATTTGTTTCTGATGCATCATTACTCACTGCCTCCACTTCTCACATACACTTTTCTCAAGCAGCTGCACATGCCTCTCTCCTCCATTTTTAAACAGTCTCCTCTGCTTCTCACCCTCTTACACAAACACACACATCATTAAATCTCCTTCCCTCACCTAATATTCTTTACTAATTGAATATTCAAGTCAAAGAGGTTGTTATGGAAACCTAGTCCCAGGGGAAGTTAAAAAGCTTGTGTTTCATAGTTGGCTCCAACATTTTACAAAGAGGTTGACCACGAATAATAGTAAGTAATAAGTGGCTTTTCCAGTCTTGGGATTAACTTTATAAATATATATAGTTCTATATAATGTATTCAAGTCCTCTAAGGATAATTAACAGACCTCATATAGTACAGGGTCACCTTCCTTCAGCGACAAGCAGAGGGACACAGAAACCCAGAGGCAGGCATACAAAGGCTTCCAAACTAATGTTAAGAGTCTATTAGCAGTACATTGGGATCCTCTGTTCTAATAAATAGATTTTGCCAGTTCACACTTAAACTGATTACCACTGATGTGATTCATACCTGGCCCTAAAGCAGAAAATACACATTTAACTTAATAGTTCAGTCTATGCTATAATTGCCAAATTTACGGAGTAATGGAGTAACTGAACATTCAAAAGAAACCAAAATTGGTTTATAGTGTTGCTGTTAGGGAAAATGTGCGCCTTCAGCTTGCTGAAGGCTTTTGAAGATGCCTTTCTGTCAGACACTGACAGCTGCAATAGCTTTTCGTTTGGCACTGATAGGCAAAACACACAAGCATATCTCACATTTAGCACACACACATATGTAGCTACATCACAGAAAACACATAGCTCCCATAGGTGTGTATTTAAAAAATAATTAGTAGGAATAATTCAGTGGAGCATCCACTCTCACTCTCTGTGATGTCAATATCCTTATCCAGTAGTAATTACCCTTTGCTCTCCAACATGAGGGTATATATTTGTGAGTGTGTGTGCATACAGACCACATGTACAAAGGCTTATTGTTACTCTACAGAAACATCAAGGTCATCCCTTTCTTTTCACAGACAATGTAGTCCTGAGAATCTTTTTACTGTGTTATCAGCTCTCCAACAGCTCAGCTAAATGTAGAGGCAGGTCATTTCAACAGTTCTACCAGTACACCCTAGAGAAAGATGGTCAAGATATACTTTTTTGGGGGAAAAATTGCTTATTATCAACAAATTAACTTGTAGTTGCATTCATCTTTAGGCATTCAGCTCATTCTGAATAATTAAACCATGGGACTAATTAGGAAATATAAGAGCTAAAAAAGGGAAGAAAAATAAACTATCTTTTGCCAACTTTCATTTACATACCAGGAAACAGTCCCAGATTGAGGCGGCAGATTTTGTTTAAAAATGTTCTTTAGTGGAATCATTTCTAAGATTACAAAGGCTGACAGGGGAGAAACAGAGAGAAAGGAGGAGCAGCAAGAGCAAAGCTGGAAAACAGGGCCAGAAATATCAATCAATAAAACTGGCAACATTCGTCTTATAAAATTTTATTAAGATTAGATTAAAAAAAAAAAAAAATGCAAATTGAATACTAGAATTCTGACCAAAAAATATTAGTATATTAGAGGCTGATATTTATTTATTTATTTAACATTTATTTAAGCAGGAAGTCATTTTTTTTTCATAATTGAGATTAGAAATGTCTTTTCTAAATGATCCCTGGCCAAGGTAGCAGCCACAAATACATGGTGCACAATGCATAATAAAACAGAATAAGAATTATTTAACCATAATGGCCTCAGCAGGAAAAAAAAAAAATTAGTGACATTCTTCCTATTTACTAATTAATACCAAAATACATCACAAACAACATTGGATTTACTTTGTGGTCACTGTACTGGTAATTCCATTAGACAATGAAAATATTTTCCCATTTGTGAGTTATAGTAGCTCAGGATCAGCTCAGCGTTATGAAAACTAATGCATGTGGTAAATTGTATGCGGGTGTAATCCTCACAACCCCTTTGGGACAACACAGACCTCCTGTGACACTCTTATTCATAAACTAAGTGTTGAGGCATTTGTTAATCTTGTAAACATCCTTTCACTGATCTCTCATTAATTCAACCCAGAGGATGACAGAGACCAAGAGAGATAAAGACAGAGTGAGAGAGAAAGACAGAGAAAGGCTTGCATTTGAAATTGAGGCAATTAACCAACAGCTCTTTCCTCTCAACCAATATGCTAATGCAAAAAAAATGCTAATCTCGTCTCTGAAAGGCTAGTATTACAAATTATAAGGCAAGGACCTTATATCTGCATCCTATGGAGGTAATTAAACATAGTATTGTGCCCTCTGTCTACAAGTAAGTGGACACATCAGGCAGTTAAGCATCAGTGTAAAGACATAGGAGGCCCTATAGCAGCCTTTAATGAACTGCATTTTTTTTTTTAAATACATACATTTGCTGTTGATTTTGTGTGTGTGTGTGTGTTTTAAGATGTTCTTTGTAAATTGAATTCTGGGTATAAAGGGGTATATAAAATTAGAAAAGCACTCAGAGAGCGCAAACCTCCACCAAGCACCACAGTTCAGGTCACACATTTGAAGACACTATATGAGA
>JAPSES010000249.1:9346484-9359058 GCA_029822895.1 Maxillicosta whitleyi
ATACACATACACACACACAGAGATAGATAGATAGATATACATATAGATATAGATATATAGATATAGATATATAGATATATCCAAGGATGGACTGTTACATCTAGACATATCTCTCACATGGAGACAGACACAGTTGGTGGCTAATGAGATAATTATCTACCACCAGGCAGACTGAGGCAGGGACTTCTTTTCTCCCCATTTTTATTATTATTTGAATATATTCATATTTTTCTTTTCATTTTTTACTTGACTTTTTCCTCTACATGCTCTGTCAGTGTGTGACAATAAAGCTAAACCGAATTGAAACTCATGATTCAAACATGATTCACAATTGCTGTGTGGCCACTACAGCACACTGCAACCATGGAACCTCAGAAAAATATCTTTTTTTTTATCTACTTAAGAAAGCCTCCCCAGGTGAAAATGGAAAAATGGAGCTACTGCAATTCATAACATATTCAATAAAAACATAGTATCCAATTACAGGTATGTAGATCACAATGCAGACAATCATGGATATTGTGATTGAATTCCATCACGCAGCCAGTAAATATGTATTAATTTACTTGTAATAGATTTGTAATAGACAATTTATATTTTTATTTGTCTTGTAATTTAGTGAGATGGGTCACAAACAAAAGAAGCAGTTGCTTGCAAGCTCACATTATTATGCATACGAGTAGTAATGTCAACAAACACTGAAAAAAGGATGGTGCAGTATATAATGATGCTCACAAGTACCAACTGTTGACAGATGAATCATAATGAAAACAAATTCTGTGGTCTAGCATGTCTACACAGCTCTATATACAGATGTACAACTATGCCTTTGCTTTGCTGTAAATTCACATAGTTCCCATTGTTGCCTCTTTAAAGTGACTGTGCTGTATGAGTATGCAACTACTGTCCTACCTGTAGACAGCTCTGTGGGTCTGGTCTCTCTCTTCTCCATTGATGGTACAAGAAAATAGTCCAAAGGATTCTGTGCCTGTGTGGAAATAAAGTATCTGTTACATTGTATGAATACATCAAAGGATTTCAGAAGAAAACAGACAGAAGATGTTGATATTGTACTCTTTTTATTTATTGTTGGCACATATCGCTTGTAAACTTCCTGTGATGAGGTCTAAATGAAAGCTAATCAGAGCTGTCAAAAAAGAAATGGCAATAAGAGCCTTTCCTAATGAGGCTTTCATTATGCAAATCATCCTTTATTAGATAAATTAATTTGAAAGTGAGAACACTGTTTGATGATAGATGTTCCAGAAAGCAGAGCCCTCCCATAGCTCTTGTGTGGGCTTCCTGCCATATTTAGGTCACATGTTCATGCATCACGGTGACAGTGATCGGTTTAACTCTAATAAAGAAAGGATTAGATACATAATAGAGAATTCAGGGGATCCTCAGCGACTAATTTTAAGATAATTTTTAGAGTTTAGTTGAAAGAAAACTTAACTGGAATACTATTCAGTCTGGCCAAGAGTAGGACAAGTAATATTTAGATAAGTTAAGATAAGATAAGCTGACCATCTAACACCTTATCTACCTTTTTTAAGCAAAGCAAATACGCACATTTCTTTTAAAAATGTAACTTGATATTTGATTGCAAAACCAAATATCTGAGTTTGATGAAGGCTGTTGTGTCCTTGTGTGTGTGACTTACTGGAGGAACGGGAGGTGCTGTTGACAAAGACGTTCAGAAACTTCTTTGAGAATGGAAGATCCGCTTCAGGAGATGAGTCCTCAGAAGAACTGAGAAGTTCTGGCCTCACTTCTTCATCATCTCTACCATAAACCTCCTCTCTTGTCCCTAAAGGTTCTTCGTCACAAATTGTGGAAAGTTCACTATCATCGCTGAGAACAGAGGTGCACCTGTGGGAACAAAATCTTTTAGTTCCAAATTTTCAGTTGTTTAGTTTTTTGCACAATTCCTGCTGCGAAATCTTACTAACCTTCTGAGGCTGACTAGTTCTAGTGTAGTATTTTCATCCACTACTAATGTGTACTTCATGGAGTCATAGGCCAGCCCATCATCCTCATTTGGCTGTCTCAGAGCCAGCTCTTTCTCACACAGTGGGAGGTCATGGTCAACAGAAGGATGATCCGGCACACTGGTGTCAATGGGTGGTGAACTGTCCAGCTCTAAGTCACTACCCCTGAATGAGGACTGCTGCCTCAAGTTACCAAGGAATGGGTATGAGTCCCCGTCATCCTCCTCCTCTTCGTCATTATCTGTTGAATAGGTGAGGCTGAAACAGCGGTTGGTCTGAGCGGTGGGGATGTCCAGTGTCAGGCTGTTTTTAACCTCTGTGATGCGCTCAAGAGACGCTGAAGAACGGCTTGTTGGCCTGGGCTCAGTCTCCCGACCTTCGTCCTTGTCACTGATAACACTTTCACTGAGGCTAGGAGAGTCTAGTTCCCGCCTCTCCTGAAGCATCATCAGGTCATTATTGGGCTCTTCATCCTCCTCCTGTCTCCTGGCATTTTTCGATAGCGTACCTGCAAAGTTCTTCTCTGGGTAACTGCCCTTTGCTTTGTTTACACATCGCTCCAGAATCAGAGGGGCTATGGTGTCTCCAGTAAGATTACTCATATAGAGAACAGGATTTGTTGCTGCTGCCTCCTCGGAACATCCCATGCTCTTCCTCCCCTCTCCTGACTCAATCCTTTTCTTTCTGAACCCTTCGTCTTCCTTATCTTCTTCTTCTTGTCCATCCATCCCTGATTTCTTGCCTTGGTCCTCTTCACTGAAACTGTCGGTCTCTCCAATGTCTGACGATGGTGAGATAGTGTCAGACACTGATGGCTTCCTCTTGAAACACTCTTCAGGACAGCTAATTGGGTAAGAGCCCTCTGAGATCATCCTGTTGACTAGGTTACTAAGCAACCATGGTGAGTCTGAGTTCTCACTGAGTTCATCTTCACTTTCTGACTCTGAGTCACCTTCACTGGTTCCATCATAATCATCTGCGCTTGGCATGATTCTGGGTCCCACTGGAAGGTAGAATGAGCGCTTAAAGCTCTCGAGGCTGTGGTCTGGTTCAATCTGCAGCACCATCTGTCTGGACAGGCTGTCCTCACAGCGTTGGGCTGGAGGTAGAGTTTCATCTGGATCAGCCTGGTGCTCACAGGTCAACTCATCATCCACACTCTGTAGTCCAATCAGAGCTTGATCATCATCATATGGCTCAGGGGGTAAGATGGGTGAGTCAACAGGGGATGGGGTCGCAATAGTAGGTGAGGGTAAAGGAGAAGGAGAGGGTAGAGGAGACCCTTCTTTGATTGGGTCTGGTTGGCCCAGGAGGAGAGATGCTTTCAATCCCACGATGCCACTGTCCTGCTCTAACTCTGTATCTGGATCCAGTTCCTGGTCTGATGTAGGTGAGCTGGCCTCTTCAATGGAGTTGGTGAGATGAGATGAGCGTCCGCTGCTGCTGTCATCACTGGTCAAATCAAGCTCTGTCTCTGAGATGGAAGAGATCATGTTGGAGACCACTGGACCTCCACAAGCGAACGCTGCCTCTATCTCCCCTTCAATGTCAGAGTCAGAGCCCGGGGAGCTGAGGTCCTTGTCCTGGTCTGAAGTGACATAACCCCGCTGGTTCATGTCTGCTATCCCTGGGTCCGATGATGGGGAGGTGGAGTCATTAGCTGCAGCATCCATGACTGAAGCTGCCAGAGGATCTGAAATATTGGATTGGTCGAGAGCATCTGAGCGGCTGGAGGATATGTAGCTAGAGAAAGAGGCTGGTTCAGAGGGTTCAATGGAAGGGAATTCCACATATGATGACTGATTCTCCTTACACACCATATCGTATGTCTCCTTACACATGTACTCAACTTCAAAGTCCTTCTCCAGCTCCTCGTCAGACAAGGGTGTGTCGGCGCCATCGTTGGCTCCCATGGGTGCGGTGGATGACAAGCAGTGACTAGTTCCATCTGCGTCTAGATCATTCTCTGGCTCCATTCCCGACTCGCTGGTGATTGTGTAGGTGTCAGTGGCACGCCGGTTTGAGTGTTTGTGGTTGTGGTCATTGTTAAGGTCATGGTCCACCTCTGTGTCTGAACATTGGGAGTGCTCATCCACTGAAGGTACTCTGGTTGTATGGATGGAGGGATCAGCCTTGAGTTCTTCCTTGACAGAGCATGAATGTGTCTTATGTTGACCAAATGAGCCTGGATAGATACAGATGCAAAGAGACAAGAGAGGACACGAGAGAATAAAAAATATGAATAATTTAAAGGATTATTAAGTCACTGATGCAGGAGGGTAGGACAGGGAAGAGGAGAGCAGATAAATGTCGATAATAAAGGGAAAAGGACACCATTAAAGTGCAAAGTATTATGCACAAAGATTGCCAAAATTTCAAAACCAGTTCAAAAGAAGATGTAGGATGAGCAAGTTCAGCAAACGTTTACGCATTAGATGCAAACTAATAAAGGGCCAAGAAATTTGCACTGTGATTTCAAAAATAAATAAAACAGCATTATTTTGCTGAACTTATATATCATTGAACACGACGGATTCACAACACATCACATCACGACACTACACAACACCGAGATGAGCGCTAAGCCTGCTGGGATGGCCTTTTTGTTACCGTATTCGGGCCTCTCCCGCCTGTTGCCCTCCATGTCGCAGAGGAGGGGCCTGTGAGGGGACTGGGGGTTCCCGCCCTCCCCTCCCTGTTTTGGTGGAGTACCTTTGCTCTGGGACCCTGGTGCCTGGGACACTGGAGAGGCTGGACATTGGCCTGTCACGTGGCTACCGTCCTCCAGACACGAGTGGGTTGGAGACAGACGACCTGGATGTAGACAGGAGAGATCTGGTTTGTGTTCATTCCATAATAGTTTTGCTTCGTTTCAAAAATCAGTCAGGAATAAGGAGGAGGTTACATGGATTTGTCCATACATAAAAAAATTATTTATGACATAGTATGACATAGTAATTTAGACTTTTATCAGAACAAGAACCATGATGTCACATATTCAATGTTGGGATAGTTACTTTGAAAATGCAACATTTTATATACCTATATATAATAATTACTGTAACCATTGGAAGTACTTCATCAAAGTGATGTAACATCGCAAATTGTTAATGTTTTACTTTAATGTACTGAAATGTGTAATGATTTTAGCAGGGAGATAGTTAGATTTGTCTCTAAGGCAAAGCTCACATGTGTTGTTTAGCAAAATGCCAAAAGAAGGCATTCATTCAGAGTGAAAAAAAAAAAAAAAAAGGAAAAATATAAAAATAGGAAATATTTTAGACTGAATGGAATACACTGTCATGCACTTTGTAATATCAAAATTTTGATCATTAATAGTTAAATGTTAAACGTATTTTGTCATTTGATTACATAATACTATTGCATTACATTACACTACCTATTGTACACGACCATGTCAACACAAATAAAAAGGCACAAAAAATGTCTCCAAAGCCTGTAACTATTTCATTCAAGATCTGACATCACATTCTCACCCTGTGATGCTGGGTTGCGTAAAGAGTCCTGCCAGCTTCCTTTCTTTGGGGAGAGACTGCTGTTATTGTTTAGTGAATCCTAAAGAAAAGAAAGAAAGAATCTAGTTATTTTTGGACTTTCTAAAGACAAACCATTCATTATTTATGTTTATTTTGTGTTTTCAGGAGCTTAAAAAGCTGTTTACCTGTGACACAGCAGTAGTGAGGTTCAGTGTGGTGGGTCTGCTCTTTAGAGTGCCAAGCGTAGGGGAGGGGGGAGGGGAGGCTGACGGCGATGGAGGTGCATCCAGGTCAGCCTCTTCATCTTCTTCCTCTTCTTCGTCATCCTCATCTTCATCATCAATCATCTCAAACTCCTGAAAGTCATCTTGGAAGGAGCAGACTGGGTGGTGCATGTCATTTTTCTCCAGGATGAGGGAGTCCTGAGAGAGAGAGAGAGAGAGAGAGACAAAGAGAGAGAGAGAGACTGTTAGTAATGAGGACAGAGGATGCCCTTAACATATTACACACTCAGCATATTTCAAATGTTAGCCTCAGTAATTACAGCATCTCCTGCTCTGACAACAGAGGGCAAACCATTGCATAGTGAGCCAACATTAGAGCTTTTTCATCTACTGTACATTTGTTTTAAAAGCTTTGCAAAACTAGGCTAGATTTAGAGATGAATAGAGGAACAGGAGAGCACAGATGGACAGTATGAAACACACTGTTCTTTGATTACACAGAGGACATTTGTAAAACACAGACAAACACACAAATATACAAGCATCAAAGGAGTGTAGTGGGCATCACTACAACAAAGACCACTTGGAAATAGTTACAGAAATTTTGCTGATTAGATTTTACACTTTTGCTTATGTTTAAGCTAAGGCAAGGAGTACATTTATGTGGCAGCACAGCACAGAGGAGCCTCAGCGTCAGAAGAGCTTCTTGAAAAGATAAAGGTGAAAAGGTGGCTATAATCCAACCACTGAATACCAAGTCACCCTGAAGGAACCCTGCAGAGAGCACAATAATGGAGCAGACTTCCCTGAGTCTAAGAGATGAAAGAAAGAGGCTGGTGGGGCAATGAAATGAAAGCGGATCAATCAGACATGTCTCAGGTTTCAGATGGTTTACCGGAAAGAGGTGCACTAAATGATTCTGAGATTTAATAGACCACATCTCCCAGTGTCTGTGTGTGTGCTGCTCTGTCTTCTTTATGTAAGCCTGATGCAAGGAACTATATATTGACGGAGAAAAGTCTATAAAGTAGGCAATTAGCAAATAACTCACAAAAAGATTTGGCTATTACACTGTGGGACGTCACAACTGTGCATATACTGTGTTTTGAAATTGTGTCAAGTAACCGTTCTTCATAAATTCAATACAAATGAAGAATCACAACAGTTAATATAATTAGATATGATTATGTTCAAATGTTAATTAGCCCAATGTTCTTCACTATACATTCATGTGGAGCCCCTCTGAAGAGTCATTACATCACATCAACATCACTTATTCCCCACTGAACCATAAAAGGAGTTGGTTCATTCTAATGTCAGGATGTTAGAAGAAATAAGATATTCTTTTAGATGTTCTCGTCCCTGCTTTAAATTTGACAATGCAAAGACCAGAACTGATTTTTCTCCTTAGCAATGCAGTTATCCTGACGCTTGGTACATCCACTTCACACCGCAGTAACTGAAATCAACATTTATATTTCCAGTCCACATGAATATGCATTATTAGATCTGATTACTTTACATTATATATAAATTTAGCTGTATTAAATATTCAGGAATAAAGGGTTTATTTATAGGTAAATATGCATTCTCACCACAGGATGTACTGTCAACACTCTTTGTGCTGTTTTCTTATACTGACCCATTATAATCCATCAACTAGGGATATGTGAACTATAACTCTGTGACAGTTATGACAATGTATAAACCCTCAGATCTATCATTGGGGCTCTGAAAATGTCACATCTGCCTCAGAGAGTTATCTACCCTGTCAGGATACATCTTTTGGTGAGGTAGGCATAAAGAAAAAGATAACTATAAATAAGAGTTGTGCGTTGGCAAGAATCAATACCCGTGTTCTCCCATTTCCAAGGACATCCCATCAAGCCATGACTGTCCCTGTGTATGAGGACTGAAGCTTGAAAGACTAGCACATCACACAAACACACCTGAAAGCAATACCCGACTACTAAATTCTTTAACTGCTGGTGTTTATTGTTAAGAATTAAACATAAATTTGAAGTCAAGTGTAGAACATCATTCAAATATGACCTCTTATGAGATTTATACATGACAGAGCAGCTTTCTGATCTCTAATTAACCAACCCCTGGTTCTTCAGCATGGATAATACTATACTGTACTGTTTTACCAATAGAATATTAACTCTTTGATGCATGAATTGTGAGAACCATGGTCAAGATTTTTTTCCTGAGTGTTTTTATTTCTCTTTATCTATGAAAAAAACATTGAGATTGAATTTTTTCATTAAAAAAAAAAAAATTAATCTATTTTTCATGGATTAACAAAAATGTCCACTCGTTTGGACACCGTGTGTTCAATTTTTGAAGCAAAGAAACACGTATTTTCAGAAAGTGGTATAACTGTGTGAAAAGTATGGACAAAAAAAAGCATTTTGATGCAGCTAATCTAATGTTTTCTCACCTTGCATCGTACTCTAATAATATTTCTTACTAATTTCATGGAGATAATTTAAAAAATAACCCCTTTTTGTTTAAGAAAACTGTTAATTACAGTCTAATAACAATTAGCAATTGATTTACACTTAGTCGTCAAGAACAAAAAGGTACACTAATGGTATGAATGTCAGTGTATGGGATGGTGCAAGCATCCAATGTGTTGGCTGATATATAACTAAAACAACAAAATCAATGAATATAAAAAAGCTGTCCACTTGACCACTATGCATGAAAGGGTGTTAAGTGTTCTTCAACACAACATGATCTAATGCAAATACCACATATTTATGCACATGCTGTTGACCATGAATGTAAATCTGTCCAGTTGCTGCTGATGCAAAGGTTTATTCAAGATGCACATTCTAGTCCAGTCCTTATCGTTGCATAGATTCAGTCCCATGTGTAGTGTCATAAAGCACATAATCTGGGCGAGTTTTGAGCCAGAGCATATGACAGATGACGATAAGCCATCCATTAATGAAGACCACCTTCTGAGTAATGGCCTCCATCTATCAGTGTTGTCTCTAAATTTCCACATTTTAATCTTAAAGTAGGAGCACAGCTGAGGCACAGACACCATAGCTCTGTCACATACTGAATTATGCATGTCCTCATGGTGTTCAATCAAAATTCTGGGGAAACAGAGCTTGATATTACAGAAACAGGAAGTGAGGAATCAGCGACAACATGAGGCAGAAAGCAGCAGGGTGTGTTTTTGTAAAGAATAGTCAAAGAGAACCTCTGGGAAACATTAAAAGTAGGATTCCTTCTGTTGTAATCTCTTCTTTGTGCTGGTATGTTGATATTTTGGGTTAAATACAATAAAAAGTCAGAGGGAAAAAAAAAGAAAATGACTGGCTCAGAAAGTCCTGTTAAACTAAACCCTAGTGACATCACACATTGTAGGAAAAGCTGGTCTGAGCAAGAGCGCATATAACACTTTAGTATTTATCCAGCAATTACCATTTCCTCAGAGCCGTACAATCAGACATTGATAATAACCCCATGAGTGATCTTTAATTGCCTGTCTTCAGCTTTGCAATGACGGAATGAAAAACTAAGCTATTTTGAAACATCATATGTGTCAGTTTTATTTTATCTGCATGTATGTGTGTGCCCTTGTCACAAAGGCTAAGTACTGATCTAAAGGTTTATGGAGATTAAGACCTGAACCCCATAGCGAATTGGAATTAATCAGAGCAGGGGATTGGGGCTGGAGGATAATCATACTGTTTTGATTGGCTGTTCATCCTAAACATCAAAGACCCGCAGCCCGATCTGACCAAATCATATCGACATGAAATCCAGAAGCCACCAGCTTCGGCTGCAGAGGCACATGAGGGGAGGGATGATGAGCTGACACAGCCGATGCAGGCTAACTGAGATGTGCATAAAATTCCCGGTCTCGCCTTTCTTTCTCAGTTTAATGTGTGCACACGCTCTGAAAGGCCAACTGGGTGTGTGCCCTATCTATCCCATGTCAGCCAGATTACATCCTCTGGGCAATGATGTAACCTAACAAGGACTGACACTGTCTCTGCTCTGCGCTTTCTTGTTTGTCAAGTGAGCAGTAAGGTCTGCTGATGTGTGGTTGATATTTGTGTGACTGCATGCAGGAGAAAGCTGAGAGAGAGCGAGAGCGAGAGAGAGAGAGAGAGAGAGAAGCTGCTGATGCATGGTTTGCTGCATGACCTCCACTCTCTAAAAGTATTTTTTTTTTCTGTATTTATCTCACATGCTAAGTAAAACCCGCTTTATTACAGAATGGCCTTGCTATCTATCCATAATGTGTTTTGTTGGTGGATTAAAGTGGAGGAAGCAAAATATCCAGTGCAGATTTATGCCAACAGCTTAACCCTCACAACCAACCCCCCCTGAGCTAAATCCCTGCTCCCAGTTACCTCAGCAGACAAGAGGGAGAGCAAAGAAGAGAAGGTTTACCGGGTAAGGAGAGAGGAGAAACAGTAGGGTAAAAGAGAAGAGGGAATTCAAGCTCCGTCTCCGAGCAACACTTTGAATTGCGTGGAGGGAAGGGAACTCATATGGGAGGGGAGGGAGGCAAAGACGAGGAGAGGGAAGGAGGTATCTCTGCATAGCAGCAAACTGCACTGGGTCACCCCCCACTCTGCTGCAGCCATGGCTCCACGCCACAAGCATAAAACATTTACATCTAACAGGACGGAGGAACAGAAAGATGGAGCAGGACTGGATGTGTGACAATAATTCTTCCAAAATGTGTAATTAAGGGCTCAGCAGGTCCGACATGTGAGAAGATACAGCAAATGACTCAATTATTTGACAATCCTTTTTAACACATCGTCTAAAGAGGATGCCTGGTGAATGTGCTGCTTAGGATTTCTACCATATGTTGAGCAATGCTGTGCGTGGTGTATACACAGGTATAGTTGTTTAATTTATCACACTGGTTTGCATGACAAGTAGATCTACGCAAAGACTTTCTGAGATTCTACAAAGCCATGTGTTCTATATATGAGTTACTCCTATGAAAATATCACTATCTTCCTTAAATAATTCATCAAATATTCCATTTCTATTAAGTTTTTTGTATTTCCTGAAAAATCTGAAAAAATGACTAAATCAATTTAGGAAGATGATGATGTAAAAATCCAGTGGTCTTTACTGTGATGACTTTTACAGTGGGCAGTGTCTAGATACAAATCCAGCGCCACATTAATGCTTATCAACCACATGCAAATAAAAACTTCCCAACTTAACAAGTTAGCCCAAACAAGGTCAGTCTCTATCTTTCTGTCATTCTGCCACCATCACTACAAAACACTGTGTTTTGTTTTTTTATTACACATGCCATTCTTATGCCTGTATCACCTTCGTATTCTTGTTTTCAGATATGATAAGCAGTCAGCCACAGCAAATGAAACAAAGAACAATGACAGACAGATAAGCTGAACATCTGTGGAATAATTGCTGCAATCAAACACAAGTCTATCAAAGAAGAACTGTGTAGACAAAACAGTTTGGTGTTTTTCCAGCATATTACAACTGTTTCACAAAGGGGTGAGGATATGAAAAATACTGAATATGATACGTTGTCGTGCCTTTGCAGGTGATTTTGCAGTCTAGGTGTGCATGTTCACACAGGTAACACACAAAATACAAGACAAAAATATTTGAATATTCGGAAAGCAAATCACCTTTGCATGTTTATTTGGCAGAGGTTTTTACATCGGATGCCCTTCCTGACACAACCAGGCTTGGGACTGGCACAATGAGATTTGAGCCCCCTTGTGGCTATTGGGATGAATAGCATAACAAATCTTTCCTAAGGGATGACCTGGGTCTTGAACCAGCTACCTTCTGCAATTAAGTCAGTGGCTTTAACCACTGAACTAACCAGTCATTACATTTAAATGTTATAGTAATACATAGTATATTATAGTAAAATACTGAAATATATAACACCAATGCAGTATCTCACCTTCTCATATGGATCAGAGTCGTAGTTGAGTCCAATTCCGCAGTCATCTGTGATTTCAGACAGATCTTCATCATCAAACTCCTCTAGGCTGATGTCGTGGGCTGGTCTGAAAACACATGAGACACTTCATGAGACACAACACTTCATGTTGTGAACAAGAACACTGATATTAGCAGTGTACCTGTTTCATCGGTAAATACCCCAGGGGGACATTTCTCATTGTTTCATGCCCACACACTGAACCTTCTTCGGGGGGGGGGGGAACCTGCTGTACCTCACAGCCTGTCGTGGTCTATATGGGTCTTAGTCTCATGTACTTGACACAGGCTGCCACACAAACACCCACGGTCTGTATCTTACCTTCCCATATGACAGTCCATACTAACAAGATGTGGCATACTGTATTTCAGTGGTGAATACCAGCAGTTACACATAAGCAACTGACAGTAGGATCCACTATATATTTATCTGGGTTTTGTTGTCATATGTGTGGATGCTATAGTGTGAAGTGAATTATTGACAGTTGCCTTTCACATCAGAGTTCGGGAACTTCCATTTAAAGAACTCACACTTGTAATGAGCCGTGGCATTGCAAGTTTTGTTGATGAGGCTCTATCTCATTAATTTCAGCAGGCCCTCAGTTCTACAGTAGTCAGCTTCCAATGTGTTAAAGGAAACACTGCATTGCAGCTTTCCTCCTAAGAAGAGGACAGTCCACATATGGATGTAACCTTACATCACGTATCTCATATAGGGCTCAGTTTAAACAATGTCAAGCCATAAAGCACATGAGAACATGCTGATGCATTTAAAAGTGTAACAACAGGGGGTCATGATCTCTTCTTCTCCTCTGGTCTTTTCCCTTCAGAGGTCACCACAGCAAATCAGTTGACCTCCATCTAACCCTGTCTTCTACATCCTCTTCTC
>JAPSES010000249.1:9359158-9375516 GCA_029822895.1 Maxillicosta whitleyi
GGAATGAATGTTGGTTGGTGTAGCAGGACACAGACACAATCACCCACCTTAAAAAACATTAACATGAATAAAAACTGTCATGTCCTTAAGCTTCAAAATGAATAGTGTCTAATACTAAGTTGAAAACAAAGGCACAGGAAAAAACTGATCAAACACCACTAGACATTATCATAAGCTGAATGACACCTATCAGGCTTGACCTTGATGTTAATATGTGTATCTAATCAGACAAAATGTACCAATAGTAATAACTAGTAAATAACTGACACAAAATACAACTGAGTTTAACAAACTTTCAGTGTTTTAAGTCCAGGCTGAAAACGGTTCTGTTCAACTGTGCATATAACTTTAAGTGTTCTATCTGCACGCTTCTCTAGTACTTAATTTGAATTGATTATTATTTATGTTTTATTGATTATGTTTTAATTGTAATTTTATGTTTTTAAATGTCTCCTTTCCATTTTTGTAAAGCACTAGTCTGTAAATCGCCCTGTGTATGAATTATTTTATACAAATAAATTAGTTTTGCCTCAGGACGGACACATTTACTGTTTTTGTGTAAGACAATTGTATAGTCATTATTATTGCTGTTTCTGTTGTTGAGACATATTTCTTATTTCTTTCTAATTATTCCATCCAACTGGTTAATACATTTTAATTTGAACCCCAAATTTCAACTTTGACAAGAAATGTTTGCATTAACATTAGATTCCATCACAGAATATACATGTGCAACTGGTTAGCTTAGTGGGTTACACCATTGACTTTTGTGCAGAAGGTTGCCGGTTTGAATTCCAGGTGGGCTCTTTGGCAAGGCCCTTTATGCTATACATGCCTATACCTTGTAAGTCACTTTGGATAAAAGCGTCTGCCAAATGTAATGGAATATATATCGTCATGCATTTGATTTTGAGACAGTATCTGTGTAATGTTGTTATCTCATGGGGTGTATGCGTAGTGCTGAGGTGTGTGATAAGAATGTGATGTTCTTCAAGAAAAAAACATTGCTGAGGGTCACCCTGTCCTCAATGATATGTCAGAATTTCTTGATAATAGACAGGTAGATATGAGACCAAACAGGTGTATATAAAGCCCCTTTCAATGCACAAAGAGCTGTATCCACTCAGGACTGTTGGGTGCACAGGAAGGATCATGAAGTGCCTCATTGTTGTTTTGGTCTGTGTAGTGCTGGCCGAGGGAATCATCAGGTAAAAACACTCAGATCTTTACATTTCAGCAACTCTTTTAACTAATCTAACTGTTATGGAAAGTTAAAGCTCTGGTTTGTTTGTTTGTTTTGTATTTTTTTGGGGGGGTTCCTTCTTCAGGGTCCCTCTGGTGAAGCAGAAATCCATGCGTGAGGCCCTGAGAGAGAAAGGGATTGAGGTCCCTTACCAGGATCCTGGAATGAAGTACCAGCCCAATGAGTTTGCTTCTGCCAACATGTACATTAATAACTACGCTGATGTGAGAAATTCTGTATACTATTCATATTTCTCACTCAACTTCATAACATGTGCCTTTTTTCCTTTAAGTCACCATCTATGTCTAATCTAATGTACTTCCTTAGACCACCTACTATGGAGCCATCACCGTCGGTACACCCCCCCAGTCTTTCCAGGTACTGTTTGACACCGGCTCTGCCAACCTGTGGGTGGACTCCATCTACTGTAACACTCAGGCTTGTAGTGAGTACAAACCAACAGCCACTGTCACATTATCAACCCTATAACACCAAATGTATCATTTTTGATACATGAGTTTTCAAGCCCTCTACATGATCAGTGTGATATTTTTGTTCTTGAAAAACCTGATGTGTACAAGTAGATACATGTAATACATGGGTAATCTACAAGGGGGGAGGAATTTGTTCACCAGAGTTCTTTCCAGTGACACTACAAGATTGTCATTAATGAGGAAGGATGCAGAACTTTGCCAATTTTGAAAATGAATTATCAATTTGTTTGACATGTTTGTGTTATATTATGTTTTGTTTGTTCAAAAATGATAATATTTGAGCATTGAGACCCAATGTATCAAATGTGATACAAAACTGAAACTCATATATGGAAGATGATTGAAGTAAAAAAAAAAAAAAAAAGTTTTTGGCTGTTCACAAGGACCAATAAAGGTTCCAGTTTCAAAGAACTGGAATTTTCTATCAATGATTTAATGGTTCAGGCTTTACAGGGTTAATCCATAAAGACCCAAAAAGCCACTGGTGACCCAAACAATGTACTGATCTACACTGTTTAATACTCTTTGATCCACTAATTCTATCAATACATGAAAATAATTAATGTAAAACACAGGTTGTTATCTTTTCATGATCATGAGATATGACCCATTTGGATGTTCAGAGGTTTTGTAGTGAACGCGGAAACATCATCATCATCTATAACATTGATTCATCAGTAAAACCCATGGAGTTGGATCAATGACATTGGATGGAAACACTGGGTTTATTATATTCAGTTATTGATATTGTTACTGAAAAAGTCACTTTTTCTTCAATTTTCTCTGTTTCTGATACAATAACCCTCAACTTTAATCTAAGCTTTTACGAACATCTACATGATCAGTGAATTAAATATATACAAAAAAATATGATTTACACTGACAAAACATAAAATAAAGAGGGTAATATTATAAGAAATCACTTAAATGAGATTAAATATAGAGAAAAATTCATTTGGGAACTGACACAAAAGTAGCACTGGGTCTTTATGGGTTAATTTTTCATACACAGGTGTTTATGGTGAACTTTTACACTGTGTTTATTTTGCATATTTTTAGACATAGAAACAAAATACTGTCTGTTTTGGCTAAAAGGGTACCGTTTCTCTTCAGAGTGTTAGAGAAAATCTCAGAGTTTTTACTGTTTCTTTAGATGATATGCAAAAAGGTGATTTTAGAATGAATAAGGGCTCAACACACTGTGCGTTCAGTTTATGATTCTGATTTCAGGAGATTACATATTGATTATTTGTGATTACAACTTTTAGTGTAATTATAAGAATTCCCAGGTCATTTTTGTCTCTGGGAAGTATCAACTACTTTGCTATCTTAAATTCAACTCAGGAGCACAGTATAACATCTGGTCAGGTCATGGATATTGGATGTTTTAAAGATAATTTCCACACCATTTACAGACACACACACGAAGTTCAACCCCCGACAGTCCTCCACCTTCTCCTACATGGGTCAGACTTTCTACCTGCCCTACGGAGCTGGAAGCCTCAGTGGAGTCTTTGGATATGACACTGTCAATGTGAGTACGACCCAAAATGTAAATCACATCAAGTAAATACACAAAACACTGTTAAATAGGTTTATCTTTATGCAATGGATGGAATGATCATAACAGAGTAGAGCATTTTAAGAGTTAAAACATCTGTGCCAATCAAAGAAATGAGATAAATCATGCTGGGAAGTGTGATCATTGAATTATATGTGTTAAGTGTCCATACTCAAGTTGCTTTTCATTTTATAAACTAGATTTAGGTGAACAGTTTCAATTAGGGATGCCGAATATATTCAGTCGAATATCACAAAAAAGCCACATTTGGCCTTCAGTATATTGAGCTAAAAGCAAGGTCGAATAATAGCGTGTGATGTGATGATGTCATCAGACGAAGTGCAGTCGCGCTGTGACTACTCGCCGTCAGTAAAATGTCAGCGGTGTGGAGATATTTTAAAGTGTTAGAGAGTGAAAAGAGAACTGCAGTTTGCAATGAGTGTTCAAGCAAACTATCTAGAGGGGGTTCTTCTGTAAAGACCTTTAGCGCCACTGCTTTAGTTAGTCTTTAGGGGTGTTAGGTTCAATGCACATCTCATTTAGTGTTGTGGAATAGTCAATAAACATTTACTTTGTTTAAAATACATGTCTAAAAATGTATTCTAGGCTATTTATGCACTATTAAAAAAAGTGCGAAAAAATTAACCGCACTCAATATTCAGTATTCGGCCAAGCTTTTATAAACTATTTGGCTTCGGCCACAAATTTTAATTTCGGTTCATCCCTGGTTTTAATGGTGTGAGTCTATATGTGAGTCTCACCATGTTGGTTTTTCTGTTTTGCTGTAGGTTGGTGGCATCGAAATTACAAACCAGGAGGTTGGTCTGAGCACAAATGAGCCTGGACAGAATTTTGTGGTGGCTAAGTTCGATGGTATTCTTGGTTTGTCATACCCAACTATTTCTGCTGGACGAGAGACTCCCGTCTTTGACAACATGATGTCTCAGAACCTGCTCAGTGAAGACATCTTCGCCTTCTACCTTTCCAGGTATGCAAAACACAAGGCTTGTATTAGCAAAACGTACGCACAAAGCTCCCAAATCCGCCATTCTCTATCAATGGGATGTTTGCAAATATAGCTAAAGTTTTTGTTTTGTGTGTGTGTGTGTGTGTGTGTGTGTGTGTGTGTGTGTGTTTAGGGAAGGACAGCAGGGCAGCGTGCTCTCTTTCGGTGGAGTTGACAACAGTTTGTACCAAGGCCAGATCTACTGGACCCCTGTGACCTCTGAGACCTATTGGCAGATTGGCGTCCAAGGGTTTGAGCCTCATTACATTTGACTAATATAAGTGGTGCCAGGCACAACAAACCCCACCCCTAGCACATTCTGTAGCTTATTTTTATTTCGGCATCGATCCAGCTGATGTCATCATGTCTACGCCTGCACTTATTTTACCTTATCGGCTACCTCAGATATGCAAAGTTTGAAGTAAATTGAAATAAAATTGATGTTTTTATAGACATGAAGTGGCGTTAGCTGTTATATTCTATTACTCTACTTTGTAATCACCACTACTTTCACTTGTAACTGTAATTGAATTACATGTCAATATCACATGTTTTTTTCTCATTATCTATAATAGATTATATTAATCTTGTAATTCAATTATGTATCTCTCTTCAATGTAATACTCTCTCCAACACCATTTGCATGGTAACCATTAGCTGCCTAAATGAGTGTTTTTCTGGTACTGCAAATGTTGTAATAGCTGATATGTCATGTGTGGGACTTTGCAGATTCCAGTTTAATGGCAGGGAGACCGGCTGGTGCTCCCAGGGCTGCCAGTCTATTGTGGACACTGGAACCTCCATGCTGACAGCCCCAGGCCAGTTTCTGGGTAGCATCATGCAAGTCATTGGAGCCCAGCGGAGCCAGTATGGAATGGTAAGAAAATCAGATAGACAGAGCTAAACTAACTAAGCCCATTATTATACAGTATATTTAATTTAAGACTAAAAAATGGTAAATGTACAGCACTTTTCTACACCTTGGTAGTCAAAGCCTCACCCATTCACTACTAGGTGGCTACTATACTAATATGTTATGCTAATATATAGCATGGAAGACACTGCCATGCCTAACCCTACTGGGAGTAAATTTAGGGATCAGTGTCTTGCTTAAGGACACATGCAGACCATTTGGTCATTGGACGACATACTCTACTAACTGAGCCACAATCGCCCCATGCCTGTATTATAACAACTGAACATCCAAGTTTCTGCCTGCTTCTGCTATTATGTTTTGTTTGTGTGTACTCTAGTATATGGTGGACTGCAGCCAAATCAACAACCTGCCAACTCTGAGCTTTGTCATCAGTGACGTCACTTTCCCTCTGCCTCCCTCTGCTTACATCATGCAGGTAAATATGTGACACCTAGGATTCATTTTCCCTTTATGTATAGCCTTTATGGGGTTTCTCTGTTTTTGTTTGCCATCAAAATACATTTCCTATCTCCTTTCCACACCTTTAGCACTACCAGAATGGATACCAGTTCTGCTCAGTCGCCATCACCCCAACCTACCTGCCCTCTCGTGACGGACAACCCCTGTGGATTTTCGGAGACGTGTTCCTCAGGGAGTACTACTCTGTCTACGACCGCACCAACAACCGTGTGGGTTTCGCTACAGCTGCTTAAGTGTCCTTACTACAATCTGATCATTTGGGCAGAATTAAATTTCACATGTAATTGTCAGTATGTTGTTAGTGTGATTGTTACATGTCTTGTAAATCTACTAATTGGGTTAAAAAGATGTTGAAAGAATTACTATAACTGTGTTGTATATTTTAAAAAAAAAGAAGAAGAAGGAAATTGTCCATAATGTGTCATTTTCAAGCAGAATAAAGCCATAAATGCTTGCTTCAAGTGTTGTAAATGTTTCGCTTCCCTCTTCATCATCATCATCATCATCATCATGATAGCAGTCTTAGGCTGAGAGACATCAAAAGGGCTTTACCCCTTAATAATTATTCTTGGATTGTGTGTAGACTTGTACATGTTTAATTACTTCCCATAATTACTGGCTTTTTGAGATGTCCTTTAATCATTTTCAGAATACGTACATAGAATCTACAGTAGTTCACAAACAAAAATATTTAGTTTACAATAGGAAACCCTCATACATATAGTAATATGCAACAATCAGTGCAATGAGATGTTATCATTACAGTTAATTTTCTTCTGTGGGTCTGACAAAAGTATTAAAACTACCTTCCTATTTGCTCAAGTGGCAAAACACGAAATACTTTATCTACTGACGTACATGTACAGATGTGCAAAAAATGACTTTAGAACTCCCTGTGTTTGCATCGGTTTTCTTCGGGTACTCCGGCTTCCTCCCACCATCCAAAGACATGCACCAAAAAGTGCCCACAGCTGTGAAAGTGACAGCGAGGGGTTGTTCATCTAAATATATCAGCCCTACGATGAACTGGTGACTTGTTATTGGTGTACCCCGCCTTTGCCCATAGGTAGACGGGAAAGGCTTTGGCGCCCCCGTAAACCTAGTGAGGATAAAATAGTTTCAGAAGATGAATGAATGAATGACTTTGGAAAAGTGTAGAAGCACAGGCTCTGAAAAGTCCTTAAAGTAAAAATCAGCTGATTAAAGGGCAGAACTTAGACATTATGACACATTTTCTCAACTGTTTGTCTCCTGTTTACATAATTTTACACTAAATCAGAGACTAGAAATGTCTTCGTTTTATTACATCTTTTATATAGATGCTTCTATGAAACTAGGTTGTTTTTGGACAGCTCTAACCCATTTACTTTGTTAAATAAATCCTAAAAATAAATCCTGGGGGTGATGTTTTTCTTAGCCTGACAGTATCAGAATCAGAAAGAGCTTTATTGCCATTGTTCATGTAGTACACGTGTAGTACACAAACTAGGAATTTGTCCCGGTGTAACACTGCGACATTCAGTAGAAAACAAAAAAATAGATTAAAAATACTATGCATTCAAAAGAATAGAATAGGATAAAAAAATATATATATAATAAAATACAATAAGTAATGTGTACATTCAGTTAAAAAAATTATAAATGCTCTTTTTGATCAGGTAAAAGTAAACTATACTATTTCCATTGTGTTCATTTCTTTTGAATGCAGGTTAGGAAATACAGATATATTGATGAAAGATCTGGAAAAATAGCTTTTTTTCATTATTTCAGTGAACCTTGTTTTTGGGAGTGCTCATGACTTACAGTTAAGCAGTGGGTGTTTCTATGAAACTGGGTTCATTTTGGTATCTGGCACTTTACCAGCTTTTTTAGAATCAATAATAAAAGATAAATTTAGACATATTTCCCCCCAGGATGTACCTAAGATATGTACTTCAGATAAATGTAAAAAAATTAAAAAAAATTATACACTTACTCTGAGCCATCCCAAAATTAATGCATTTTGAATAAAATATTGGAGCCAAAAATAATTGGGTCAGGAAAAGCTACCTAAGTGTCAGTGCATTTGATCTGGAAAACATGGCTTGAAATGATCTTATTTACCACTATAAATAAAGACAGTGTTAAATTTGATTATCCTAGTGTAGTCCCAGTGTAACCCATTGTGTCCACTGGCATTACATGCAGAATCTGCCCATTTAAACACATATAAATCCTAGGTGATTTTCTACAGTGGGGATTTTTGTGAAACACTATGCTTGCATAATTAGTTCTATTCCCAAAATGTATCTGTGAGAGAATAAAGATATATATTTTTTTAAATTGTAGCGTATATGCAGATTTTTATGTAAAAATAATATAAATAATGTGATTTATCTGAAAAATACTTTCTCTTTTATCTCAGTAAATACTTAGTTTTAAATAAACCCAAAGTGTTTCCAAACTTGCTTTGTAACATTAGTCTGCATCTGGTTTGGATTTTTAGCCCCATGTTCTGTAAAAACACCCACATGCTTTTCATCTTATTCAGTCCTTTTTTATTCTTGTCTTTTTTCATCTCCTTTTTTTTGTTCTCATATTGTTTTGTTTTCACCTTTTCCATAATTTTTATGTCATGTTTTTATTTAAATAATTTTCACCATGTTGCATTTTGTCATGTGATACACAGACAAATTGCCTTCTATTTCTATTACTGTTGCGTTATTATTGTTTTCATTCAGACACAATTTGCTGAAATTAGTTTTGATGTTGGGAAAGTGCAAAATGAGGCAAAATAAAAATAACTGACAATTAATGATCGACGATTCCTCTAAAATTCAAGTACTAGAACTACTCACAAGCCATTTTTTTTAACCTGTAAGAGGTAGAAAGTGCAGATGTTTGTGTGAAGATTTAGGGAGTAAACCTAAGTTAAGGTTTAAGTATAGATACCTGAAAATTTTGCCCGAGTGCAATAATGAAGTGTTTATAAAATAATGAGTACACCTGCAGAAATGAGGTCATTCGTGTGTTATTAATCCAGTCCATTCTCCAGGGAACCTGTGTAGGTGATTTATGTGAGACACAATGGAAAAATACCACACTAACACAACTGCATTCAAGTTAGCTGCCAGTAAAAAATAAACAGAACCGACAATTTTGACTGCTTAATTTGATGAGGTAATGGAGTACGAGACAGAAAGATGATTACAGCAAGTGACAAAGTGAAGAAAATGTGAATTTAAATGGGACGAATGAACTGGTTATAACACCAAGCATTTTTGTTACATGCAACAATAAGTAAATAAAACAATTTCCTTCTACTCTTACTCATGATAACCTCAAAACAATGATTTATTCATGTATATTGACGTGTCTGTTCTACTTTTCCACACTCCACTCTCCTTGTACATCATATGCACGCTCCGTTAAGGTGAAAATACACTGATTGTAGAAAATTGCACAAACTGCCCTTTAATATTGCCTGTTCGGTTTTAATTTCCTTTTTCCACTATCTCTCATCTGGTCTGGTCTCCTCCTTTACTCCATGTTCTACTGTCTCTCCAGACTCCATTTTGTTTGTGTGCTTAGTATAGGGGATCTCCTGCAGCCCTGCAATGCAAGCCACCACGGTTTGTCCCCTTTTCCCCTAAATTGCACATTTTCAGATGTGTGTCAGTGAAAGGCTGCAAACACAGAATAAATGGACACACTGAGGTGTTAAATACTCAGCATCTTCTACTGAAATATCTAGTTTTATGTGGAATTCACAGTCCATTTCAGACTTGTGAAATGCAGCACCCTGAACCACTGACATGTGTTTGCTCATGTTCTCTGAAGCCCAAGTGATACCGTGACTATCATGTCATGTTGGGTGCTGCATATCAAACTCTGCTGTGTTATCCTTTGTAATGAACATGTGTTCATTCTTCGGGGTTATGAAGTTTAAGCTTTAAGGGGAATCCTCACTCTACCAGGCCTGCATCATATCGGTCTTCATCTATTCTGAAGCAAACCCCCTGAATCCCACCTCTAGAAAACAAGTCAGCATAAAATTACCATTCACTGACGCTGGTCATGTTGCTGCAATGGCACACCCAGATTCACGCAAACAATCTCACCAGCCTGCATTTGTTCTGCCAGTTATTCTCTGATAACACTTCTGAAACTGTCAAACCATCACAACATCATCATCGCTTGTTGAAAACTGAGCACACGCTCACAAACGCAGACACGAAATCACATTCATTTGTCCGTTCCACGTGAAAATGCTCAATAACACAATAATCATTTTAGATATAACAAACCCACACTATGGTTTATTAACTATTCCTCAATGTGTCTAATTGCACTAAAGCGCTATATAAGTTCAATGCATTATTATTATTATTATTATTAATAAAGAAATACTGCTGAAATACCCACATGTGGGAAGAGACAAACTTCAAAACACAGATGAATATTAAGTATTAGCATAATGCTATTAAAATAGGACACAGCAGTTATAGATATGTGGATGTCTGTGCTGTAATTAAGCCGCCTTTTACCCGACAGCACCTGCTCCATAGTGACATCATCTTCCTCAGAGAACAAGGACGTTTGATGTGCTTGCTTCTGACTCATTTACAAGATCAATTTCCCAGGGTTGTCACCCACCACCAATCTCCAGTAATGTAGACACACACACATACACACACACACACACACACCTACACACAAACACACACACACACACACACACATATGAGTCATACATTTAACCTAATGAAGCACTTCCTATTGTCTGTGTCAGAAGCCAATCTTGAAGATCACGCCATATTTTTCCAAACACAAGAATGATCCATCAATTTACCCAGAAAAGATGATTTCATGTTCATCTGCATTATAATACTATGGATGGCGCTGATTACAATCCACGTAATGTCAAAGTAAAGACGAATCTCACAGACTTTGTAAATAACTGCCAGTAATCACATGTAAATGAATGCTGCTGATAGATGAGGGGGGGAAAAACAGCATCATGGAAAACAAATCTCATAGGCTGCATAAATAAGACTCTTTAAATAAATATTAGGCTGAAAAAACAAAGCATTTAGAGCAGGCTCTGCTAAGATTGACACATGAAAAGCATGCAGGGGTTGTAGAATGAGACAGAGCAGAAAGAGGGCAGAAATAGAAAAAAAAATACAGAGGGAAACAGGAAGAGCAGCAGCAGGAGGAAGGTAGAGACAAAAAGCTTAAGCTATGAAACTGAATTTGATTTAAGCCTCTTACTCCATGGTAACCATAACCACCACAACCCAGTTTGCTGCCTGTGCCTTCTCCAACTGCCTTCAAAGAGTCTGAAGGCAAAAGTGGAACATCAACTACTTAACATATAAGAATCTAGTGCACAAGGAGTCAGAGAGTGGAAATAAATTCAGAGGGATTGAAAATACATTAGTAGGAAAAGTTAAAAAAAAAAAAAAAATGAAATTGCAACTGTGAGGTGAAGCAAGAATTTCATTTAATTTTGTTAAACTTGTCTAATGCAAATAAAAAATTGGCAGTTATATTACTAAAACAACTATAAAACCTCTCAGTAATTGGGAAATAAAAACAAAAACAAAAAACCATAATATTATTTTTTTCTTTGTGTGTGCCATTATTATAACTTTTAAAAAATGTATTATTTTATTTTTGTAATTATTTTTATTTAATTTTTCTCGTACACAGTGTGTGCAGTGAGGTAAGCTTGCATTTTATTAAATTCTGCAATTAGTGTGGTATGTGTTGATGTGTTATGTATTGGAAATCAATAAAAATAAAAATATTATATATATATATACACACAAATCAAAAATTATCAGCTATCTTACTAAAACAACTGTAAAACTGCAGTGATTGAAATAAAAACTACACTAATCCAATAAAAAACAGACTGGCAACAACAGGACAAACTATACTAAATGATATAATAATACTATATTTCTTTGTTAATATCAGACTCATAACAGAAAAAACAGACTAAAAATAACTAAAACAAATAAGCCTTCATTTTATTAGCTTGATATTCACTTCAAAGTCTATGTTTGATCATTTTTTTCTTTATTTTGTTAAGTGTTAATGGCTTAAATGTTGCTTTTTTTCCCCCACAGGTTGATATCCTGGAGTTAATGTTTTATCAGCTCCACTCTAGTGTTATTACACTGACCTTAAAAAAATCCACTGTTGCTTCAGCTCTACTTCTGTCAGCTTCAAAAAATGTAATCCATGAATTATAGTACGGACTATTAGAAATTCAATCCCACATTTTCATATCATTATGTATGTTAAGCAGCAGCAGGAATTATTTATGCTGAAAAATGAGAACGATATTCATCCACATATTTATAGAAGATTAAGTCTCAGAATGGATGAAATGTCGTACTGTGAACTTTTATCAGTCCTGACAGAATTCAGTGATCAAATAGTTGTTTTTGTTGATGCAAGAACTTATTTCACAATATTCTAGGAAGCGACATGTGAAAAACTATATAATAATGAATAATACATTGACTGGGGAACTCTATATTCTGTCCACTTTTCAGTTTTTCCTGTTTGCACCGAATAATAATTATAATAAATAAAATTACAATAATACTAAGAGCTTCTTTACACTGAGATAACAAAAGTGGTCAGAGAGATACATGCTCCCTTATGGATTATGTTGCCCAGTGAAAACAGTGTTATGAGTTATATAAAACAGATTACTGTACCACTCCATCACCCAGCTGTTGGTGAATCCATCACAAACAAAAAAATAGAACCACGGGAAAAACAGGCAAGCTAGCAGACACACACCATTAAATGAACATCCGCACTCAATACTGCATTATTTACATCATCAATCACATGTTGATATTTGCTCAATACAAGTTAAGAGCATTTCAGCCTGAAATAAATTATCCATGGTGGATTTAAACATACACAACATGTCTGGAATCACACAAAAAATATAGTGGAACTGATCATTCAGCAAATAAAACTAACAAATGTTCTCGACATATTTTCAGTTTTCCACACATGCATATATTGCTTGCAATTACCCCATGAATACAGATCAAATATCACATTCTTTGAATTCTGACTCTATAAGTAATAAGACGTAAAGACTTTAAGAGTAGAAGGCAGTGACTGATTGTATAGGCAGGTCAAAATGCTGCATAAAGAACAGCCTTAGACCTGCCATTACTCTAATACAATTACCATTAGCTCGCTCCAACTGATGGTCTGGGCTCTAAATTAAAAATATTGAAGTAACAGCCAAAGCACTGCACTGTGCTCTGAGCTAAGGTCATTGGTAGTCATGCAAAAAGGTCTTATTGATTTGATATTAGATACAGTATTCCATGAGCACAGTGGATAAAAAAGTACCTTTCTTCATGAGTATGTGCACTGTATCACATGGGAAGTATGACAACGGACAGATAAATGATGTTACATGATTTACAGTGAGCCTCAGTTTGGGACTTCAGTCACCAACAAATATCACCCATTGGCCTTTTTCATATAATTCTTGTTACTTATTCTTTTTTCTATTATGTGTGGCTGGTGAACATTATCCAATCTGTGGTGAGAGATAATTACATTATTGTATTTAAGTATTGTGTAGTAATGGTTCTTAGGGAGACGTTGCAGCAGTTGAAAGTCTTTAACACATGTAGTATGAGACTCACACAGAAGCAGAAGCTGATGCAATGATATACTTTCTTAACAATGAGCATCATATGCCTTCAGGCAAAACAGCTTCTAATACAGCAGCAACACGTTTCACAATATCATCTAAATCATAAAAAAAGTGGTGCAGAATTCTTAATAATCTTGACTGATCAGCATAGAATACACACAATAACGCCACTGTTAATATATGTAACTTTACATCAACAACAATGGATTGTAATATGTAGTTAAAACACCGATTCTACACCAGTTATATAGAGTTCTGGTGCCACCCAGTAGAATCCCACTCACATTGTGCTTGGGTATGGAATAAACACATGCACAAATATCATATTGCATGTCGCAGAGGACAGATGAGAAGCGTTTGAAACACCACTGAAACGGGTCTGTCTTAGTATATTATTGTTCAGGAACATGCCCTTGCCAAGGCTGGACTCAACAGGGCGTGGGCCTCATACGGAATGCGCAAGGCGGTTGACTGTCGCGACAACTACAGATCAGTCATTTGTCATTATTTTTTGCTTTGATCATATTTAACATTTTCCCATAATGAGTCAAATGCGTGTCCTCTAAAACAGCTGTATTTAACAAATGCATCACCCCCAAAACACAAACAACCAGCTTTGCTCAGCTGCAGCACCTACAGGCGCGCTCAGAGGCACAACTAGGCCTGGCAGGTTTATTCTAAACATCTATTACGACCCATGGATGGAAATGTGATGTACACTGCAGTCACCAAAACACAAAACATCTTTAGTGTCATCCTCTCATCTCGTCAGCCACGCACATCCTCCCACATCGTCCCTGCTGTGGTACTTCCCATGTATGCTCTTACCTGCAGCCAGGAGGAGAGAGGGAATGGAAAGTGGATAGGGAAAACATCTCAGCCCTGTCCGCCATCTTCTTCTACAAATGACTCAGAGCGACTGCAGAAAATCACGGAGGGAGCGCAGTCCATTCACAGCCACAGTGCAGAGGACGAACACAACCCCGTGGACACAGGGTTCTGTCTCTACGGCCCCGCAGATGCCCCCCCTGGCCGCAAGCCTTCAATCAGACGAGCCTGCTCAGCACCATCAAATCTGCAGTCAACCATCCACAGCGTAGGAGGAGGAGGAGGAGGAAGGAGGGGGGGATCACGGAAAAGTGATGTAGAGACAGCGCACAACGCCGCGGAAATTAAAATGTAATCCTGTGTCCCCCCCCTGGTATGTCCAGACGAACCATAAGCGAGCAGTTTGCGCCCGCAGTCCGTGTTGATCCTCACCGAATGTCTGGTCCTGATGCTGCCTGCCTGTGCCACACAACGGGTACTGGCCAGCAGTGCGGAGACAGGCAGAGACTGGGGAGGGGAGGGGGAGGAGGGGGTTATAACGTCAGTGCTGTTACCGTATCAGCAGGCTGTCAAGAATGGATGCAGGCAGAGCTAGTCTTCAGGCTTATCGAACAGCAAAACGGTGGCGTAGAAAGACAATTGTTAAAAAAAAAAAAAAAAAAGATGAGAGAAACAGCTGGACACAGACACTGTGCAGCATCTGAGGTTCTCAAAGTGACAACCTTTGACCACATGGGATCCAAGGGTTCCCTGGAAAAGTGTAAATCTGAACTAAAGTGGCTGTTTCTTTAACCACATCATATTTATTTATTTATTTTTTGCCTACTCAGTAATAACCAGGCCTATAACTATAAAGAAAACACACACTGATATTAAAAGATACAGAGGTAAACACATACAGCAGAGCTAAATGCTAATGCTGACACACCAGTGTACGGGAAATGAAGCAAAAAATAGATCAATACATTGAGCGCTAAGTCAGGCTAAATAACAACTACAACAGAAAAAAAACAACAACAAAAAAAAAACTACAGAACGTTTTGTAAAACTTGCTGCAAATTCTCCACTCTGTCAAACAGCAGCTTGGGGGTGATGGTGGTGGGGAGGGGTGTGTGTGTGTGTGTGTGTGTGACAAAAATATATATAAAAAATAAAGTAAATAAATCTGAAAAGGGGAGGGGGTGTTACAGACACTCACAAAAACTCTGGCTAACTGATAAGTGAAACATTTTGATTTCCAAAGTGATCACACATTTTCTATCATAATAGTTGTACATATTACTGTAGTTTAATAAATGCATGAATGTTTGGTTTGACTATTGTTTTCATGATGTCTGAGGTCTCTCTTTACTGACCCACTGTGATTAAGCTCCTTCACCTACATCTCACTCTTAAATCATGTAAATATTTTAAAGATATGCCTTGCAAAATAACTTACCATGCATGTGTTATAGACACACACCACTATCATAGAACTTAAATTGACCATCACTAAATTATAAATAAAAGAGTTTCAAAAAGATCAAATTAGTTGTAAAAAATGGAATTACTTCAGACTTGAACAGGTGACCTTTCAGACCTAGGACAGTGGTACTAACCACTGAGCCACCAAATCACAGTTGTACAGTCAAGACATATTGTGGAATGATGGAGGAGCAGCTGGAGTGAAGTTTTACAGTATGCATTGGGGCAGGGTAGTTTGGAATAGTTTTATGTGTTTACAGTATTCTGGGTTTATAAGAAGTGTAGTTTTGATTTGTTAGCAGAGTTATGATGTGTTTTACCCTTTTTATTTGTTATTTTCTTGTGGAATGATTATATTTTATTATTTTTATTGAGTTCATTTTCTGGCACCATGACTTAAGTTGCTCCTTTGTTCTATAACACTCAGTAGTACTTCCCTTTTGAATGTGATGAATCCTTTGACACCTGACAATCCTCGTTTGTGAGTTACTACCCGTCACTTTCTTTGAGAAGTAAAGGCTGTGCTACCTTGAACTATAAAGTCAATGTAATTGTTCAGAAAAATGGATCATAATCAGGTTATAATCAGGTTTAAGTCTGCTGGTCCGGCTGTGGGGGGGGGGGGGGGGGGGGGGGGGGGGGGGGGGGGGGGGGGGGGGGGGGGGGGGGGGGGGGGGGG
>JAPSES010000249.1:9376837-9390021 GCA_029822895.1 Maxillicosta whitleyi
TTTACTCTGTGGATTTATTACTTTTATTCAAGTCTGAAAACTACAGTGTAGTAGGAACAAAGATGTAAGTATTTTTTGGTAAAGTGGAGATATTCATTCATGTTTTAGGTGAAAAGGGTATGATGGATTTTTAGTAATCCAGCTGATAGTCTAGTGACTGAGTTCAATGCAGACAGTTGCCGGTATGAATCCAAGGTGGGTCCATGAGCAAGGTCATTTATGCTATACATGCCCATACTTTCTAAGTTGCTTTTTGATAAAAGCATCAACCAAATGTAATATTCTGTATATGTTATTTGGATTTATCTTTGTGTCCTTTTCTTCTTGCAGATATTGTCCAGCACCTGACAGACCGTAAACACCTTGTTGTGTACCACAAGGGCCGCTTTTTCCAAGTATGGCTGTACACCGGAGGGCGCCACCTTTTACCCAGTGAACTTGAGATGCAGTTTCAAAGGATCCTCAATGACACATCAGAACCACAGCCAGGAGAACTCAAACTAGCTGCACTGACTGCAGGCAACAGGTATACGTAAATACACACATACACAAGATTTATACTTATGCTGAAGAAATGAAGCAACCTGTCTTATTCTCACCTCCAGAGTACCATGGGCTCGGGCTCGGATCCAGTATTTCACCCAAGGAGTAAACAAAGCTTCTCTGGATGCTATTGAGTCAGCCGCCTTCTTCCTGACACTGGATGATGAGCCGCAGGGCTATGACTCTGCAAAGAGCAATTCACTCGACAGTTATGCCAAGTCTCTGCTTCATGGAAAATGTTATGATAGGTAAGAAAAGGCAGCACAGTCAAAGGAAAATCCCAGCTCATGACTGCAGAATAGAAGCTTTTTTTTATTTCCCTTTTTGTTACAGGTGGTTTGACAAATCTTTCACCTTAATCTCTTATCCAAATGGAAAAATGGGTGTAAATGCAGAACATTCTTGGGCAGATGCACCAATTGTTGGACATATGTGGGAGGTAAAGATGTGTGAACATACCGTGTCAAAAAAGAAAAAAAATATTTTAATAAAAACTTTGAAATGACCTGAAGTAAATGAACAGATCTGGTTTTGTGTCTGTGCAGTATGTCCTTGCAACAGACTGCTTCCATCTTGGCTACACTGAGGAGGGGCACTGTAAAGGGGATGTAAACAAAGGTCTGCCTTTTCCAAACCGACTGCAGTGGCAGCTTCCAAAGGAGGTACAGCGACAGTTCATCATTGTAGCTGTTGTCAATACAGAGTTATTCTGACAATTTTTGTGTTTTTCTCAGTGCCAGGACTCCATTGAGGCATCATACCTATCAGCCAAGCAGATAGCTGATGATGTGGACTTCCATGGTTATCTCTTTAATGAGTTTGGAAAAGGCCTGATCAAGAAGTGCAGGACTAGCCCTGATGCCTTCATTCAGCTGGCTCTGCAGTTGGCTCAGTTCAGGGTAGGGGTGACTATCATCCATGACGTAGTGTTTAGAACCACATCACTGACATTCTTTTACTGTAAATGAATCATTTGGCGTCACTAAATGATGTTCATCTATCTGTTTCATAGGACCAGAGAGTTTTCTGTCTCACATATGAGTCATCAATGACTCGTATGTTCAGAGACGGTCGGACAGAGACTGTACGGTCCTGCACCTCTGAGGCCGTGGCGTTCGTCAGAGCCATGGAGGACCCAAGTGCAACAGTGAGAAAACAAACAAAACATAAGTTAGGACAAAAAAAACCCCACAAAAAAAACAACAACACAGGTGTTACAGTGACCAACAAATCCTTTGAATAAACAATGGTTTCTTAATCAACGTTTGTATATGACATTGTTAAAGGACATGGTGTACTGCTCAGATGTGGTCACTAAGACCTGATGGCAGTGTGTCTCTCTGTGTGTCAGTCTGAACTTTTCTGGCACAGAATTAAGCTCACACACTAACATCAACCCAAACCAGTAGCGTTATTATCATGTTGGTTCATGTCAGGGCACGCATACACGTCTGACCATAAGGGGTGGAAATACAATAAATACACTGTGCAGATAAAGCTGCTGTTAATGTCTACTTGGCCGTTTTTGTGTTTACCAGAACACCCAGAGACTTGCCCTATTTCGGAAGGCAGCTGATAAGCACCAGAACATGTACCGTCTGGCCATGACTGGTTCAGGTATCGATCGACATCTTTTCTGTCTCTACATCGTGTCCAAATACCTCGGTGTTGACTCGCCATTTCTCAAGCAGGTTAGAAATCAGACCACACTGTCATCTAATTCCATTATTAGATTTTAAATCAACTTTCCCATTATCACTACTTTTCTATTTTCTGTCTTCTTTTTAGGTCCTCTCAGAGCCTTGGAAGCTGTCTACCAGTCAGACACCTCAGCAGCAGCTCAATTTAGTTGATATCAACAAATTTCCAAAATATGTGGGTGCGGGTGGTGGATTTGGCCCAGTAAGTTGCATGAAAGACAAGAAGGGCTGTGCTTAATCCTTCACTGCTCTTATCTGCAAGTTGTTGTTGTTGTTTTTTTTTCAAAGAACTAATAATAAAATGTGTTTTCTACCTCAGGTGGCTGATGATGGTTATGGTGTGTCTTATATCATTATTGGGGAAAACCTTATCACATTCCACATCTCCAGCAAGTTTTCCAGCCCTGACACAGTAAGACCACAAAATAAAAGCCATGCATTTTATAGAGCTACTGGCACCTGAGACACTTAACATAAACATCATGTGTTTCTATATTTCTCTTATTGTTTCCTTTATATGTCTTTGCAGGACTCATACCGGTTTGGCCATCACATTCAGAGAGCTATGCTTGATATTCAGGAGCTTTTCAAACCTATAAATAACAAGAAGACGGTGGAACTTCCAAACCATGTACAACTAGAAAATGGGAAAAAGCACCTATAAGTGCAGGCTTTTATACTGAAATGAACCTAATGATTTGTCATGGATCAAACTGAATGTTTATCATCATACTGTAAAGTGTATTGGCAGACAACATGCCTGATTTCCTGATGTTGACAGATTATACTTGTGTTTTCCCAGTGCAAAACCATTAGAGCTAGTCATTCCACAATGCCATACAAAGGTAATATTTATTTATAAGTATTTATATTGTATCATACAGAGCTACTTAGTTTTGATGATGTGGGAATGATTTGAATATTTGACTTTTTTTTCTGTTTGTATTAGTTGTTTTTGTCTGTATATAAAATGTGTAAATACATATAACTGAAGAATTGTGCTTTGTTTGAAAATGTTAAATATTTGTTACATGATAGGGTATATCTTATAATTACTTTAAAGAAATGGCCATTTTGATGACAGTAAAATACAAATACAGTTCATCATCAGTTTTTGTGCCATTAACCTAACAGCGGAGAAACAAAATAGAATAAAGTCATTGCTTCCATTTACTTTCGGATATTTATGTTCCATTTATTTAAAAAAAAACAAAAAAAAAAACCCATAAAAATATGAACTATTTTAATACATCAAAACAGACAAAAATCTACTGTAAGAGAAATTTATTGTCAAGATGGATGAGGGTGATAATTTGCTCCTGATATCAGTATGAACATTTACAGTGGGTTTCAGTGAAGCCTGTCTATAAACACAAACCTCTAGGACCAGTGTGTAAAATATAGGGGGTGCTAAAGGCAGACATGGAATATAGTAACCAAATGTATGTTTTCATTAGTGACCTATATGTTTATAAATCAGTTTTAGATTTAAGGTTTGTTTTTCACATCTACACAGGATGTGGGTCGTCTTTTTGCAGAAGTAAAGTGGGCATTTTGGCTCCTTTACACTTATACATTTGGAAAATGGAGCTCAGTAACAGTAACAATCTTAACTCTAGATACCACTAAATCCTACACAGTGGTCCTTAAATCAGCTGGGATCATCATCATATCAAGTTAGATTCCTCCAAGTACATTTTAATAGTGTTTTTTAAAGGCAGTAGAATGCTTCCAAGTCGTAATTTACTGCTGAAAAATTTGGACATTCTATGCTGCCACATTATTATATTGCTTATAAAATAATGACAAACATCCTTCTAGGTAGTTTTTCTCTGTTGATCTTAAAACCACAAACAGTGGAGCAGCATTGATTGTTTGTGTGAAAACCAGTACGCAGTTTTAACCGATTTAATTCGCTCAGACGAAACCTGTTCCCAAATAGCGGGCATGAACAAGCCATCTTCTATTTGAATATTTATTAGTTTAGGTGGGAACAATACAAAAAGTCAAAGTAATAATAATAAAAAAAAAAAAAACCCATTCTGGTCATATGGTTTCTTTCAAGGCATCAGTTACATCAATGAACTAAATCTAGGCTTTATAACTGTACAAAGTGAATGGACAAACAGAAACACCGTCATATAGTCTGCTTGCTTGATGAGAGCAATTTTAAAAAAGCCAAAAGGCAACAGACACCACATTTCCAAAGATTCAAAATGAATCAACAGTATCAGATTAGTCTTCGCCGCTCTCTTGCCTGCCATTCAAGCGTATATAACATAACAGAATACATCAGACACAAAAGGCAAATGGATTTTAATTATGGTCTAGCTCTTACCAATGTTTTATCATGATAGTGTAGGTTGAGTCCACTGGGTGGTAACGTAACCCCTCGGCCACTGTGTGGGGCTGTTTTTCATGTAGATAACCGCCAACCCAGTCTTTTCTGTGTACGTACTATTATGTGTATATATTTAATCACTCTAGGATGGTTTTGTAGTTTATGTGTCTAAAATCACTCAGCAGAGCTTTTCAGGTTCCGGTCGTTGATGCAGCAACAGGGGGATTAAGAAGTTGCACCAGGAGTGGGGTTGACATTCTGGGTGGCGGCTTGTGGTGCGACTTCTATGATCCGGGGTTTGTCAATGATGCGGGCGGTGCGGTTTCCTTTCTCTACAATCCCGATGATCCACGCCTGGTGGCCCTCTCCGTATTTTGGGGACTTGATTTCGGCACAGAAGCGCGCCGCCTGTTCCCGGGGCAGGCAGATGAGCAGACCTCCTGTAAATGGAAGAAGACTCGGTCACTCATACGCATCTCTGATGATTTCTAACATGCGGCCTCGTGTCCTATAAAGTTCTCTCCTACTGCTCAAAGTAAATGTGGTCACAGTAGAGGTTATTATGCTGAGGATTTTTCTGCCTTTTTCTGTTTTGTCTGCAATCATCTTTTTTTTTGATAACCCATAACCAATAGAATTTATCACTAAAAGCAAAAGGAACAACTTAGCTGTTTTAAACCAATAATCCATGTAAATGTGAAAACACCTTCAGTCTGAGCGTGAACAGGTTCAATCTGAATCACTGCGATAAAATATGGAATTAAAAATATTCTCTAAATATATTCTCTGACTACAAACTGAACAGGAAATACTCTGCCAACCACATTAGGGAGCGGCACCACACTGAACCAGTATTACATCATTTTTATAACTTTGGATTTTTTTTTTTTTTAATTGATTTCAGAGGCCCCTTCAGACTTTACAAAAAATACTGTCAACTAAATAAATTTGAGATGAGACAACAGTTGGGGGCAAGAGCGAGAAGAAAACACATCAGTTTATAGTTGAGGTCTGATGTTTACATATGCCATGAATTTCAGCTCCTTCAGTCACTTTCACAATTTCAACACTACTTTATTAAAATAGACAGTGTTTTGTTGGAGGGGATGAAGAAGACCAACCCTCCCTTGGTTTTTATAGCCCTACTTCTGCTCAAACAACTAATTGAAATAACTGGCAAGTTGTGACACTTTTCTTACACCTATATCCTACATCACTGGCACTAACGTTCACTGGAACCGAATTGTCATCAGTCTCAGTATTCACAAATACCCCTATGCACTGGGGTGCTGTAAAGTGGGGGTACACACGTGACGAATTCAGGGGGCACGCATTTGTGTGTCTGGAAGATACAGGTTAGAAGTTGTGAAACTTTCATGTAAGATCCGCTGTAGATGAACAGAAGCAAGGAGTTGGATGTTGAAAATGTTAAGTTTCATTTTCTTTTCACACCCAGCATTATTTATGTTAGTTATGCACCCCCACGTATATAACTGCTGCCACCCCGGAAATAAAAATATTCTCTCCCTTTGTTTTTTTTGACAAATCGCACCCTGTTAATATGCTTTATTCTATTTCAGCTTTTATACATGTCACATTATATATTCTCACTGGGTTTAAAGCTTTGATATCATGGCTAATTTTGTTTATTGGGATTCACTTAGCGACCTGTGGCTATACTTTTAGGTATTTTATGTACTTGTACAAATCTGCTTCCTTGTTCCTTGTCATCTGAGGTAACAGTCAAAAAACAGTTAAGATGTTGGCGGTAAAACAACTCCATCTACAGTGAAAGAAAGGACTAATGTGTACAAAGGCACGTAACACAAGGACCTTCATCTTGACTATGAAGCACTGGGTGGTAGATCATAATGTGTCTGAGTTGTTTTGTTTTGAGGGGCTGGTACATTTCATTATTGTAAAACCCTACTTAAAAATGTCTGCCAAGAAACTACAACTTTGACCGAAAAAATTGTGTGTTTGAATTATCTGGTTCTGATCGACTTGAGATCTCACTGGTCTGTATGTGGAATGGATCCTGAATTGAAATGGTTTTTTACACCATTGATTGTTTATATCTTCTATGTCGTTTTTGCGTTTCACAAATTCATCCCATTGGCCGGATTTGGCCCCTGGGCTGCATGTTTGACACCTGTGATCTAGAGAGACACTTTGAGGGAACATGCCTCCCTCAGTCCTGTAATTCAACCGATACAATTACAGGAGCCCCCATTTTATTGATCCTGCTGGCAAACACCCGACCAAAAGGAAATGGGTGATCACAGTACCTCCTCACCCCCTCAGTGGAAGTCAAACTAACTGTGAAAAATGACTTTGAATACATTCAGCCGTGGTCTATGTAAACATTCCACATCAGTTGTAAACACACACCTGATGTTTCAGGGCAGGTGCCGTGCATTAGTCCAAACATGTTCCCACAGGCTTTGGACACTGCGGCCATCTTGGCGAGTACTGGGAGATTGTGGATGACAAATGAGACCTCACTTCGCTGTTGTCGTGCCAATGTTTGAGCGTGACCTAGAATGCCGAACCCTGTGATGTCAGTTGCTGCGTGGGCGTTGAAGGTGTGCATGAGACCGGCCGCTACAGTGTCAGACAGAAAAGGAGAACATTTACAGACTCACATCGATTGACACTGACAACTTTTTTTCCCCCAAAAGAAGTTAATCACAGCCATAAATGCAGAATTTTAATGTAATGCTGTTACCTGTCCTGTTGAGCCGAGCCATGTTCATCATAGCTTCGTGGTAGGCCAATTCCACATCTTCCTGCGTTACCACTAACTTTATCTTGTTCCATTTCTCAGGCTGAGAGATTAAAAAAAAATTTAAAAACAAATATCCAGTGGCAATAGAGGACACCCTAACAATGATGTTAGTTGAAATATTTTGTGGCAAAATGAATAACGAGAGAAGACACTTACAATATCTAACCATTGGTGCACTGCAACAGCCACTTGTGTTCCCAGTGGTTTAGTCAACACCAACACGTCTCCTGGCACTGCATTGTCTGGCCTGAGAAAAAGCAAAAGTCATGCTTTTTTCTTTCCCCTCACGACATTTATATAAATAGTGCAACAACACCATATAAAAATATAGATAAAAGAGCAACTTCTTACATGATGAATTCATTGGGTTGGCAGACTGTTGTGGCAACTCCCCCCATCACCACCCATGGGTTGAGCACCGTCTGTCCTCCTGTTACAGAGGTACCTGCCTCCTCTGAAGCATCCTTGAATCCCTGGATGATGAGTGGCATAACTTTGTCTCGCTCCTGTAAAGACAGAAATCACAACATATATTTCTAAACACTGATCTTATTACAGGTGTAATGAAGTACTATGTTTTGTAGTTCTCCAACTGTGGTATAGTAATACTTTTGTGATCATTACATGTTCACAGATATCTGCAAAACAGGAAATCCAAAAGAAAAGTCATTAACTGATGTGTCCTTTATTACCTTCTCTGACATTTTGTTGCTGACACCCAGGAGCATCAACATGTTGTCACACTCTGTTACTCCCATAGCGTACAGGTCACTTAAAACATTGGCACAAGCGATTCTTCCCTGAAAAATAAAAACGTGAAAAATAAGATATATCACAATAAAAATTGTCAAAGTATGTAAATATTCTTTCAGTTTGTCACGTTAGCGTGATATTTTGCTTTTTTAAAAAAATCTAATTATGCATTTTAAAACATTTCCTTGTGGTCTACATCAACTATAAATGTTCTGCTTGAGTCTTCTTCATTAATTCAAATCTACAGGTCCATCTTCAACCTTATTTCTGAGTAATGATAGCAGAAAGGTTATTTTAAGCAATGGCCCTCTAAATGCAAATGAGCCACTTCACGCCCCTCCCCCTCCAGGTTGTTGACCATGCTGCTCAGTGACTTGTGTTCGTTTATACAACCAACAACTGAACATTTTAGGTAATCAGCTCAAAGTTTGGACATATTTTCAGTTTTTACTACAACCGCTGCTGCTGATAAACAGTTATGGTGTATTCGGAGAAATGTTTATCATAAGTCTTGACCTTATATGTGCAAATGTTGTGATGTAACTAGTTATAGACATAACAAATTAAGAAGAAATTAAAATTATTTTTGACAAAATGAATACAAAGATAGTTTTGCAGCACCTGGAGGGTTAAAATCCAAACTTTTTTGAACTGTTGGGGTGCCCAAGTACAGGTACCAAAGAGTATACTGTGACTGTACTGTACCGTATTCCACAATTATTGTAGCTTTACTAGTTTCAGCTACTTCCTGTAGCCTTCGTCTGACAAAGGCTGGAAGAAGTAGCTGAAATTCGTAAAGCAGGTAAACAAATAACTACCCCGTCTTGATAAATTATCTACAATAAGTACCAAAGACCAATAAAAGTGGATTTAGCAAAATATGACCCCTTTACCATTTACAGATATAATTTAAATACCACAAACAGTAATGCTTATAATAGACAAGGTCAGTACCATCATGTAGGGATCATCGACGATGGGGTAGATGTAATCTGTTGTCTGGACGAGTGAAAGGCCTCCGTGTCTGAGAGGGATTACACAGGTGTCCATGCCTATACCTTTAAGAGTCAAACATATTATATTGACCTTTAGTTTCTGCAGTTTTTTTGTACACTTAATGTTTGATTAAATACAGTAACTATTGTTAAAACAGCCTTAGTCACCTAATCGGGGCATAACTGCTCCCAGAAACTGTTCATCTTCTTGATAGTGGTTTTCCTGCAGAGTTTCTAGTAACTTCTGTAAAACATCTTGGGGCACCTGCAGTCAGAGAGAAGATAGACAATTTATTTATTCATAAATACACTGTTGCCCATGAAGTTAAAATAATTTTGTTTTCAAACATATTCCTCTTTTTATTCCTATTTATACATGTCAGTGATTAGATATAAAGTCCCAGTTACACTTCATCTATGAAGAATAAATCACATCACAATTATATATATATATCCTGGAAGTTATATTAAAGCCAACCTTGCAGCCTGTCCCCTTGAGTTCAGCAAAGCGTGTGAGCCTGAAGTTCTTATCCAGCTCATAGCTTTCGGGGTTGAAGGACTCCCTCACAGACATGTCTGGAGAAACTCTGGGTCCTCACCACTAGAAGCACAACCAGGATAGAAAGAATTAGAATTCTTATTTAAAAATATAGCTGCATGTGAACAAAGGCTAAGAAAAATAGCCTTTAAACAGTATTTTTAAAAAGACATTATTAAACATCCCTGGCACATTTGTTTAAAAAAAAAAAAAAAAAGTCTATTGTTTACTGGTCTAGAACAATGACAACAAACAGTGCAAGTAGAGAAATTATGAAACTTGAAGAATTACGAATACTATTTTAGTAACACAGAATAACAGGGTTTTATATCAGTTATCAGAGCGATTGAGTGCTGTGAATTTATTTAATATTAATTTCCAATTATATCTATTCCATAATCAAAGTAGTCACTTGTTCAAAAACCTACTCATAATTATATCAACATTTCCTGTAATTTAAGAATTACATCTTAATTATTTGCAAATAAATATATCCAAAATTGCATTAATTTAGCTGCACCACAGCCACACAATGGAATAATAGTCCACCGCTGAACACTGTTCTGTGGACAAAATATTAAGAGTATCCTTACAAAATATCACAATAGTGCCACATTACTCAAATACCTACTTACCCACGTTAGATTAAAAATATACGTTGCATAAATTAGAAATACAACACTATGTCCATGTGTTTTCATTATTGGGGCAGATACTGTGGTTTACACACTGGATACACACCCACCATCTGACAACACAAACTTCATACTTCATTCGTTTTGTAGATCAACATAAACACATTTGATTCCGTGGTGAGTGAAACAGTATATAGAGATGCAAGTCTAGTTATGTGCAACTAGTCTCGGAGTTTATATTGTTAACTAAGTTCCTAAATGAATCTCCGTTCATACACTGAGGGAGTGTTCAAGAGACACCATGCTACTAAGTTCATTCAACCCTTACAATGGTTAACCCACAATACCAATGTCAACATCAGAGAATAATAACGATTCTGTGTGATGTATTCCATATTCGTAAACAATGCAATCTCAGTTTCGTGAGTTTTATTCACAGCGACATCAGCATCGCTCACGTTAGTTTTTGTTTTGCTGAAAATGCAGTTTTCGTTTCCGAGCTAGCTTTTGCTAGCAAGCGCAGATCCATGCATGAGGTGATGGGCATAAGCAGCTCTGTGCAACAAAGAACCGTAAATGTGCAAGTTTACGAGCTACCGTGTGTCTAATTCACATATGATGCACAGCACAGCCTAAATGCACTGCACAGATGTTAAAAACCGTAGCAACTCGCTGCACATGTACGTTAAAAAGTTGCGGTAAAGCGCCGAACAAAAATGTCGGCGGCGGAAAAAATTAACCCTTTGCTGTCCCACGCCATGCGATGTGTGCAACAGCAGAGTTCGTATCAATAAAACAACCCCAGACAGGCAACTTGTGCAAAGCTTATAATGACATGATGCAATACAAGTGTTAACAACTGCCCTATATGCCATTTTAAGACCAAAGCGGAGTTATATTCTCACAACATTTCCCCTTTAATTGCCCTGACCAGTTTATCCTTACCAGCTTCACGTTAGCGGTGGATCCCGACAGAAGAGCGGGGACTGCACCAGAATGCACCGGGGCAAGAATTAGGTGTCCGCGGAGAAAGCCTGACGAAAACATTAAAATATTTGTGTTTTCAACCAGCAAATTCTCGGTTAAAAAATAAAAGTAGCTCTCAATGCTAATATTCTTGAACAAATTTATGGATTAGTTGATGAGTTAATATCATAAGGATAAAGACGAGATTAAATATAAATAGGAAACTTCTGAGGTCTCAAAGGGTCCTCTACCTGCACAGTGGCGGCTTTAACATCCCCTTTAATGGGCTGGGAAGTCTGGCAACAAAATCTATACAATGGAGTGTACCTTTAATTTACTGTTTTCCCTCCAATTGCTCCTACAACAACATAACACTGTCTGACTGCAAGTGATCTTAACAAAAAAAAAACCTAGCGTACAAAAATGTAAATTTGTCTTCTATTATTATTATTAATAATAATGACAATAATAACAATTATAGTATTAGTTGTAATTGGTAGTAATGCTAATGTACTCTGGTATTGATGTTGAAAGAGGATGGAAGGGCTTTATTACATTAAACTGTTTTTTTTTTTTACTTTCTTCACAAAGATCAGCAATCAGAAATGTTTATTAGATCTATATTCTCTATTATGTGACAAAGAAAAAACAAACATCAAGTGTCATGAAACAATATTTAATGACGCAAACAGTCAGCTGTATTAATTTAAGACACAGTGAGCAGAATAAAAAACAAATGCTATAGGTCCATCACAATATTACAGCAACAACACTGATATGTAAAAGAAACATCTATTTAGACCGCTGTCTTTTTTTTTTGTTTGTTTGTTTTCAGCCAGATGACGTTACCTATAAGTTCATTGATCTAACAAAAAAATATAGCAAATATTTACTTTTGGATGTGTTGTTGAGTTAAGGTGGATGCAGCACTGCACATTACACCCAGGAGCACTGGTCAATAAAAAAAGGCACAATCCACAATGGAAAATTCCCTTTACAGTTAGAGTATTTTGTGCAAATCGTACAAATATGATACTATTACAGTGCTTATCACCTCATTTCAGACATGTGACCCTTCTAATGATGTGAGAGTTACAGGTGAGTATGCTTGTAAAGCTCTTCCCTACAATATGCCTACAATGTAAACTCTAATTCACTTGTGTGTGTATAAAAATGTGCCTTTCACATCAGTTATCAAAGCATTTGATTTGACATATGTTTGCTGAAAAGTCAATAAGGGCACAAATACAGAATGTGTGTACAGGAGAGAGAAAGACAAAGATGATGTCATTAAGCAGCCTATGTCTTCAGTTTGGTCCAGTTATTTTTCCCTTTATATCCATAACCCAAAACATTGCATTATTATCAGAAAAGGGCATCTAAAGTGGCAGAATGAATCAAGAGAAGAAATTAAGACAATCAGTAAATATACTCTAAGGCCATGGTGGCAGTCCTTGAATTAACCAGTCATCTTCACCACAATCCCATCCACACTTTCAGGCTTGTTATAATTGCAACCTGTGAAAGGCAGAAGTTGATTAAAACCTGGAAAAACTTCAAGCTTTTATGCATGCAGAGAAGCCTATATAGACCAGTGCTGTTGTAGCACTATGATGGCCTTTCTAGGTAATATATTGAGAAAAAATACACAGACCTATAAATAAATAAATAAAACTGAGAAGAGAAATGCTGCTCTGACAGAAACAGTAGAATAGAGATCTGAAAGAGGAGAGATGGTGCATGGTGTGAAGATAATTAGCTGACATTTTGGGAAACTGTGTGAGAATGTCAAATGTCAGGCCGACAGTGTGACAAAGACATATGAGGCAATGAATGAGTCAGTAACACCAGTCTGTGTGTGTGTGTGTGTGTGTGTGTGTGTGTGTGTGTGTGTGTGTGTGTGTGTGTGTGTGTGTGTGTGTGTG
>JAPSES010000249.1:9390121-9400954 GCA_029822895.1 Maxillicosta whitleyi
GTGTGTGTGTGTGTGTGTGTGTGTGTGTGTGTGTGTGTGTGTGTGTGTGTGTGTGTGTGTGTGTGTGTGTGTGACAACAAAGTGGAGGGATATATTATAAGATGGAGCACTGATTAAAGTTGTAGCCAAAGACAGATAAAAGCAGGCATTTAAACAAAAGACTAGAAGAGTGTGTGCTCATTTAATGAGTTGTTCATACTTGTGGAGGGTCCATTTAATACGTCTTCTGCTTCTGCTGCATCTGAGGAGTCAGACGAATAGAAGATTTTACTGAACAGACCCACATTAAGGTTCGATATAGAAGTCAGTGTTGTGATTTGAAGGCAATATCTAAATATGCACAATAAATCCAATTAGATTTAGACTAATTTAATTGATCCACAAGGGAAATTACTTAATGACTGCTAAAATACATCCGTTTTAAAAATCACAAAAAAATAATACTAGATAATAAAAAAGTAAATAGTTCAAAGCGTTATGACAGTACCTCTTTTCAGTCTCCTCCTGGCGAGTTTGATCTGATCTTGGAGGATCTGAACCCAGTCTCGTGGACCAGGCAGCTTCTCTATTCTGTGTTCAGTGCAGTATTTCTCTGTAAACACTGGAGACAGTTTACACAGCTGCATTTATGTTTCCTCTTACAAATACAGTCATTATACTCTGTGAAAATAAGACTAATTACATCTTTTGTATCTCTTTTGCAAACTACCTTTAATGGCACCAACAATGTTCTGGTCCAGGCCTTTTCGGTTATCATTAAGACCTCGCTTCCTTTTACCATTTGGCAAGGAATTAGCCAGAGTAGCATCATCAAAGAAGGCACACACCTAAATGCAAAGACATTGGTGGGGTATGGCTTGGTGTTTCTCATAAAATGTGAGTATCATGAAATATTAAGTGACTGTAAATAGAAGGGGGGAAAGTGTAGAGGCGCACCAGCTTCCGGAAGAGCAGGCTGCCGGAGCGAGTATAGTTGATCAGAATGGAGTCTAGCTGAGCCTTTGAGATAAATATGTCATAATCCTCTGCAAGTCGCACTTCAGACTGAAAGGGAATCAAATACAGGTATGTTAGAGGTGAGGAGTTATGATGAATTAGACTGTTTTGGACAAAATCCGTTGCTAAAGATATGTATTTATGAAACCATCTGCGCTGTGATATTCACGGTAACATCTTAAATTAAGTCACACATGCAAAAGAGGAGTAAAAACATTTCTCTTGTATAGCTTTACATACTTAGAATTAAAATCATTGTAAAATATATTTGTATACATGCATGGTTTCTTTAAGTTGCTATACTGTATATTACCAATATGAAAGTTTACTACGGTAACTGTGTTTGTTAAAAGACAGGAGGAAACCTTGCAGCACACATGCACATAAAATAAATCACAACTGGTATTTGTATTTGGCAGTGACTTTTTTTTTTTTAATGCTACACTCCCTCCCTGCCTGAGGGTGGTGCAGTCCTCCTATGTTGGTGTTTCCACAGTCTGCTGTGATGCAAGTGGTGACTGGACAGAAGACTGATGAATTGACTTTAAATTAATAACTGTTAATGCTGGCTTTAGCTCTGCCTCTTCCCTCCTTCCACACTGCGATGTGCTGTACCGTCACTACAATTCCATTTAAATAGAATTACTGATTACTGATATCTGTTGTACATAATGACTGGTTCTGGTAGCTGTAGGGGTGAGAGGCACTTTTGTGATATCTTTTCTCTTGTGAAGTAACAAGGTAGGATACCTGTGGTTTGGATGGTTATTTTGATGACTTCAGTAGAAAGCCTATTCTTCAAATCAAATAAAGCCGCAAATGAATAGATTTTGTGAAGAAAACACGCCTCGGCACACAAATATACAGTAACTGTAAATGGAAGCATGCAGTTCATTAGTACCTCTGTGGCCTGAGGTTTCCGCAGGTGGTTCAAGAGAGAATTGTGTCCATTGTTGAGTGATTCTGGATTGTTCTGAGGCATCGCAGAAACTTCAGAGGAGGTGGAGTGACTGTTGGATGTAGAAGAGTCTTGTTTTTTCTCACATTCCTGAGCCTTCTCCAATTCTGCATGTGCAGCTGTAAGTGGTGAAGCTTCATGAGAAGACACAGCAGCTCTTCTACTACTAGGAACAGTCAGTGGAGTCACTTTAAATAATGGCCTCCTCTTGCGAGGCCTACGACGAGGGGCAGGTCCAGGACCAAGGCGAGGTTGGCATGGTGATACAGCCTGGTCATGCCTTTCCAAAGACGCTATGAAAAACAGCATTGCATTAACTACTTTCTCTTTCTTTTCGTTACACCACATCTCAGTCTGTGTCTTTATTTACTGACCTTTTTGAGTCTGCATTAGCTTTCTCATGACACGCAGTTCTTGTAAAATTGCCTGCAAAGTGCCCTTACAATTACACATACAGCAGGGAGTTTCTGGTGCAGGGAGAACCACATCAGCTGGAAAATTAGCAGAGCACTGATTAGTAGTTGCTTTCTCTGACATGCCTATACTTATGTATTATTATATTATATCATATTTGCTACATGAACATGTGTTTGTATGTGTTTTACTCTGTGTTGCAGATGATGTGAAGTTGAATGTTAACACCAATACCTCTTAATAGAGTTTGTGAACACTTTTTGTTGAGAAATTAACAATATCACCTGTTTCAATGAAAAGCATTTTTGATTTTAGGACTTTCTTCTATCCAGTTTAAACATTCTTTGACTCCTTACCGTTAGCGTTATTCACTTTGATCAGATCCTTGGTGCTGTTAAGGATCCTTAAGGCTTTAGAGCGGGTGCTGTACTGACCACAGTCGAGGCCGTTGCTGACAGGGGTGGCTAAGGGTGAAGGTGACGACCCGCGGTCCTCTGCAGAGTTCCAGCTGTTGTTCTGGTGATCATTTGAAGAAAGCAGCAAAGGTGTAGGCTGTTGTACCCAGGTCTGAGGCACGTCCTGTGGCTCCTTTGTAAGGTTATCCCTCTCAGCTCCTACACGCTGATACACCCTGCCAGTCTTATCACTCAGAAGCCTCATCATTCCTGTAATTTGCCTCTTGATCTCCATGCCCTCATCCCCCAGCCAAACTACATATAGAGATAACATCATTAGTATGTTTAATGAGATCTCCCCTTGTGGCATTGAGTTAATCTTTAAATGGAAACATTTCAGACTATGGTACACACATTGACATGCATATTAGTAGGATTTTTTTAAATGGGTAAATTATTATAAAACAATTATTAATTACTGAATTTGCATGACCATATTCTACAACTATAGGCCATTTGATGTATTTGTTCCTAATTATTGGTTGTTGAAATTCAATTAAATATGCAACTTGTTGTATATGAACTGTGATCTTCATAGGCTTTATTCAGTATGAGCCTTATAAGGCAATCCCTTAGTAGCACATAATAAATAAGGACTGTTTTTATGTAAATATAAACAAACAAAAAAACCCATAAAAGTGCTAGTGTTCAGTGTCATTACTGACACAGGCTCCCTATTCTAAAGTTGCCTCATCTTCACTTAATACATCTACATGATCTTTAGGTGATCTGTGATGTATCATATGGGATGTTAATTGCATGAGTTAAATGCCATAAAAGGGTAAGTGTGAAGGGGGTGGCAATTAGTTATGAGTAATATCTGTTTTTAAATTGGGAATTTCGTTTGAGTTCTAAAATCTATACGTAGCTATGGCTAAAATGCCAAGTTGTCTCTTAACTGTGGAAATACAATTGATGATTGTAACTGCTATAGACCATGTGACACACAGCTCCATCACCCCAGGCATCCATCCTCTAATTCAGATCCGCCTGTCCTGGATCACAATACACTCAGACCCATTTATAGTTTCTCAGTAGCAGATGATAATTAATGAATGCTTTACAATGAAGAGCTAGTATGCAACAAAATGTATGTTAACAAGCAACTAGTTAATGGCTAATATGTCCAGTCTGAAACACAGTGTTACTGGTTAAATTATAGCATACCATCAGGCACAGCAGCATCCTTAGGCCCTCCATTGGAATCTTTGCAGCTACTATTCATCATGTATGAAGGGTCAACATCTGCAAGAAAAATAGCAAAGTTCTCCTGTGCAGTATTCACATTTTAGCTATAATATTAGCTATAATATTATGGGAGATTTTTTTTTTTTTTTTTTTTAATGGTGTTGCACCCTTTTAGCATTTGGATAATGAGTCTGTTTCAGGCTGATGTGGACTGTGCAGCCTACTAAAGCAGAACCCCCCCTTTCCCCTCCCCTCCCATGCAGGATCCACCACCTGTAGGTGGTATGAAGTAGTGAAGAAAGGTGGTCTACATCAGCTTCAACAAAAAGTGAACAATTTATATAGATTCTGTATGTTCATGGTGCGCAACATTTTTTTTTAATATTCTGGACCATGCGCTTATTTGATCCATTATTTAAAAAATTAATGAGAATGAGCTGCGTTAAGACTTAATGTTTGCACATGTCAGACTTGAATCATGAGAGTTAGCTGTTTGGTTAAATCAGAGGCACAGACATGGGCATTGCCGTGGCCATCGCTTTGTTTACAGAGTCGTCTCTGCTGGCACACAGCGCCAGACAAACACCCAGACACAGACGCGCGTCTTTACAAGGTCTTGCATTCATTCTGAAGCCTACCTTCATCCGTGACCAGTTTAAAGCTCTGTGACTTCCTGCTCCTCTTCCTTTCCCCAAACTCCATCTTCAGGTGGTAGCCTATATAGTCTACAGTGAACCGTGCAGTCGAAAATCCCTCTTGAGAAAGACGAAATCGGTGACAAGCACACACACACTCAGCGGAATCACTGTCCGTCTGCTTTATTAATCAGTTAAATTTCTCCTCAGGCTGCGCTACAGATCCTCTATCGGCAGATCTCTACCCTCACAGCTTTAACCAGCCTTAATAATTCCTTTCGCATCATATTGTCTCATTTCACCTGGGCTAGTTATTCTATTTCGTCATGTAAATAAATTAATGACTTTAATATTAAAATTCGTCACATAGGCTATCCCTTTGCGCCACCTGATGGTATGTTCTCATCTAAAAGGTCGACTCAGACATTTGGCACTGTGGTGTCCAGACAATAAAGACTGGCACTTCAACAAAACACCGTTAAGACCAATAGAAATGACAACTTTTACACATTTAGCCTTTGTGATGATTATGACAGTGTTTATCAGACAGATTAATCCAGATAGACAGTGGGATTTTTATTCTAATTATCATATATGATTCTATGTTAAAGCCTGTGCTCACTGTACTCTTTGATTTTGTACCTTTATACTATCCATTCATTCAGTTTTATATGAATAGGTTAAAAATGATGGATTTCCCTACCTCCAGTCATGACCTGGCTTTAGACAAACAAACTGTGAGTCATTGCTCGCAAAATAGGAGATAATATTGAGTCACTCACACAAACGTAAAGTAGCTCTTTACTCACAGCTTCTGTTTTCCCAATTTCTGTAGCGTAAAAGAACGACGTTTCAGACTGATTTAACAATATTAGCATGAGATAATAATAATAACAATAATGATAACTATAATAATATAATAATAATATTAGTAATCATCAAACGTCTTACCTCTTGTATGAATGGAATGTATGCTATGTTTTTGGTATATTCCTGTATACAAATGCATATATAAATGTAATTTCTGTTAAGGTTGTAAATGGAAGCTATATTATTTCCCCCCTGTCTTCAAAATGTGTGACCTTACAGAAAGTGTCAGTATTGTAGATTTTCCAATATAATATGTGAATGTCATACATACCAGCCCTTTGAATTTGACCTGTGCATTTAGTCTAACGACATAATTTTCATAAATTAGACTACACACCATATTTTTCCTCAGTCTATAGAATAAACAAACACTTCAGCTAACAATAAGACGTAATAATCCCCCATTTATAGACACTTGTTAGTACTAGTAGTAATAGTAGTAGTATGTCTGTATTATTATGTGTTGTAAAGGTTTGTAATGTAATAATGTCATACATTACACTAAATCGAAATCAGTGGTTGCCAACCCTTTTAGGCTTGTGACCCCATTTTAACTTCACAAATTTCTGGTGACCCCAGCCATCCAAAATGGACCCCTTTTTTTTTTCTTCTTTTTGCTAAAATTGATTTGTTTTTAATCATGTAATAGATTGTTATACTATGTTCCAAATAAACGCTCATTTTATATAACATTTAGGCTATATAATGTATATTATTATGGACAGAGGCAGGGAAAACCAGGTTGAGAATACTTCCTTCCTTGTTCAGGATATGTACAGCCAGTAAAGCTTGTATTTACAAGGATGATAATAAATACTGACCAAACAACTACTGAATAATGAAAGAGCTGCAGCATCTGAAACTGACCACAGTGAACATTTGAAAAATAAACAGTACCACAGTGCTTCAGTTTCACAATTTGTCATGTCTTATATGTATGTGATTGTCTCTCTCTCAACTCACTGTACATTTTTATTGGTCTTTTTATTATTATTATTATTATTATTATTATTATTATTATTATTATTATTATTATTATTATTATTATTATTTTATTTTTTTAGCATTTACTAGAAATTTCAGGCGACCCCATTTGAATTCCAGGTGACACCACATAGGGTCTGAGCCCAAGGTTGAAAAACACTGATCTGAATAACCTTTTTTTTTTTTTTTTTTTATTTTGAAACCAGTAAAAAGGGATGATATAATTTTATTCTGAAATCTCGTTTCCCTGCCAGATCACTTCCGTTAAAATCGTTTACTTTTAGCATTGTTAGCATCTGGTGTTTTTGTTTGTGGAAACCTACTTTAACGAGTCGAATCAATGTACTGAAATGGACATACTTAAAGCTGAGATCGCACGGAAGAGGAAACACATCGAAGAAAAACAGCTTATAGACGTGAGTCGATAAATAATGTACATGTTTTTGCTTGACTGGAGGCTCAAATGCCAAACTAGCTAACAGTTAACTTGCGTTAGCTAGCAACTTATCCCACTGAACACGTGAAAAATACACATTAACTGGTGATGCTTGCAGATTTGAGTCAAGACTCTTTTGCTAGTTAAACATTTACAGGTTAAAGTATTATAATTATATCTATTGGACTTCTAGAACTAGACTTATGTGAAGCTAAAATGTGGTTACTACATAACGCTGCTTCCAATGTCAATAACACGAAGGTCTGTTAAAAGAGTATAACACATATAAACGACGACTCTTTGGATCCAAAGCAAGATAACGACACAGTTTTCATGAAAACAAGCCTCTATCCCAGTGAGGTGATTTCACGTTTAATGTGGGTTGGAGCCAATCTAGAGACATCAAACCTTACACGCGTATATTCCCAAATTCGATCAAAATCTATGTATTTACTGTCTCACAATACTGATTTAAATATATTGCCCTCTAACCCACAGTATGTTAAATTATTGGAGTTAGTGACAGCCAGCCAGCAGGTTAACTTTAAGAATTTATTCTACCTGGAAAGTAATGCTAGTTACCTTTGAACACATTATTCATCATCTAACAGACACACAAAACAAATGATATATAAAGAAACACAACTCTCTTTCCTTTTCTGTTGTCAAAACACTGTTTTGGAAAGTCTTGATTTTGTGCTGGAAAGAATTTTTTTGATTCAATAGATCACATAATCGTTTTAGAAAAATATATTTCTATATATTTCATCTCAAATATTAATGACACTATGTTGCATGCATGGTGAGGTTGGGACTGAACTGGGACAAACTGGTGGGTGTTACCACCGATGGATGCAAGATAATGTGACTTAAATGAACATAACATAAAATGATATTCTTGCATTCAAATTTTACACCAGTGGGTGGTGTGGATGTCACTGCAAAACTAAAATGGCAATTTCTTTAGGGAGCAATGAATCACAGATATTTTGTTGTAATTTTGGAAGAGCTTTAGACTGAACTTAGTGAAAAAAGTACAGTGGGTCAACCTGGGTTATGTCTTCAAATCTGTAAAAGAAATGAGAGCAGAGTTTTGGGACTTAACTGAGAGGGAAGTCAAGACATCCCAGACTTCTCTGATGGACACTAGGTGGCAGATTTTGCATTTGCTGTTGACATGAGACTGTGCTATTGAATGAACTAAATACAAAAGTATAAGCTGAGGACTATTTGCACATGAAACATAAAACCTGGTGAATTTTTTCTTGAAAATTGGAGTATCTTCAAGCCAATTTGGGGGCAACATTCTCACCCTCATGCCAACATTGAAGAAGCCTGCCTTATGTGCTTAAAAAAAATGAAGTAAAACCAAAATGTGTCTTTTCTGACTATGTACATAGGCCCAAAAACAAAAAGGGAGACAAACAGGAAAACTTGTCCTTTGTGGTAAGAGTACAGGTTGAACACCTTTACCCATCTTGAATAAAGCTTCTTCCAGCAGGATCTGAAACTCCCTAGCGTATTTGTCTTTATGTAAAATGGCAGACTTCCTATTTCTCTGCAAGTGCTGGTTGATGATTTGGAAGAGAAGGCATACCTGTGCTTGTCATTCCACTGATTAACTAGAACATGATTCACTCTCAGTGGTGTAGATAGGAGTTGCCAGACCCTGTCTTCAATTCCCCTCGGCACTCTAAGGGATCTGAGCGTTTCCATTTATACTCAGACATATGGCCCGATTTGGTGATTCCAACCTCAACAATATCCTTAATATGTCAGAATACTTCCTTCCATTTGGATTTCTGAATGAACACTTGCCAGAGATTGAGAGTTATTTAATATATTTGTTATATAATATATTTTAACTGTCAGCTCCACTTAGACACCTTTGTTATTCACCCAGCTTGGACGATAACTTATTATGAACATTTATTTATATCTTTCTACTATTGTGGGAAAATTTGCACTTATCCAAAGACAAGCCTTGCCTTGATTATGTATAAAAGAATTGCTCTTCTGTTGCCTCCTGCATGAAGCTCCTTATGAGTTTTTAATCTGTGAAGTTCAGTTGCGTAAATATTATTTCCAAGTTTAGCAAAATTACTAATTTGTACAGTGCAACATAGTTTTTATTGAACACTCCCTTCTTTCACATACTTAAATAGTCATATTCTCTTTCTACTCCATATAAGCTTTTAAAAAATATTTTTAAAGGTGCATAAGAAATGTGCTGTCTTTTTATTTTTTCAGGAGTCAAAAAAATTCTTCAAACGTTCTGATCTTGCGCGGAAGGAGCAAGATGACTACTTCAGAAGATGTGGATATAAGGTGGATATACTTCCCTTACTCAGACACCACCACAAACACAAACATACACTGACATAAATAGTCATTTTTTTTACCCGTCACCGAAGAACATTATAATATTGAAGTTAAATCTTGTGCCCAGAAACAGACCAGATACTCGACAGGTTAACTGTACACAGTGTTTGTATGTGTGTTTACTGTGCTGTTTCTCCTCAACCTGCCTCTGCTGCCTGCATCTGTAGGTTCAGAGAGAGACTCCTGAGAGCCAGGTAGGGGCTGCACAGTGAAAGTAGCTGACAGGCTGCATGACAAAAGGATGAAACATACTGTGTTCCATTGCTTCCACTTCCTCTGCACCCTTTCCCAGATTTCACTCAGAAGCACCAATGAGGATATAAGTAGAAATAACATTGTGGAGCCTATATTTCAGTGCAGGTTGTTAGAAATAACTCCACTGTGTTGGTGCAAAATGCAAAGTTAAGTTTTCTAAAAAATAGAAATTCATCCATTCATAATCTTCTAAATATATTGCACTCCATTTACTTCTCCATATGCTCTACGATTGTTGTTAATTTAGCATCAAAAGTTTAGGTATAGTATATGATTCTCTGTCAGTCGCTGTTTAATAGATTATATGGAGACTTAATGGACAAGTGATATGTTAAGGACAATTAATACATTTATTTTAAAATCACTTTTGTCGAAATCCAAGGGGGCAAGGAAGGGAAGCCACAAAGTCAAACTGGGACACAGCAACAGTGTGGATATTGGCATGGGATACTGAACTGAAATAAACTAATTCTTTTTTTAAGCTGTGCCTCTATATTTTGCACAGTTTTTCCTTGGTTTTTGTGTCAATAGCTTGCATTTCCTTGTTCCAGTTGTTCTATGGAAAAGTGCATTTCTGTATTAATTTGTGCCAGGCTTAAGTCAAATTTATTGGGTGATGCTTTTTGCACTATTTGCTGTACATTTATTTATTTGAGCCAGGGCCACTGATTGTTTGAAAGGCTTTTTGTCATTAGTTTCTGTTGAGTCTTTTGGATTGTGCTTCTTGAACCACAATCTAAGAGTGGTGGGATGCATGTGTTTATGAAAGCATGTTCCAGTATTACACATAAAGTTGTCTTATTATTTCTATTTTAATAATTAAAAAGTTTTGATATGGTTCAGTTTTTGACAGGACATTACAGTAATAACTCAGCTTTTTAAGTTATTGAGCAATTTGTCCTCCATCAGAGATGTGCTGATAATAATAGATATGACTGTTAAATCCAATTATTGTAGTAACACACAGGATGCATGCTTCAGTCATTAAACATGCATCCCCACACAGACACTGAAGATGCGTTTTTGCACATCCACGTACTATTCATTAGTTTAATTTTCACTGATTTGAAGATAGTCTTTTTGTAGTCAGTTCTTCTTACAGTAATTTAAGTATATTTTTGCTTCCCCCAATGTTGCTCTTTAGATTGATACCGCTGAAGAAAATGAGCCGTCTACTTCAAGTAATCCAGTGTTGGAATTAGAATTAACAGAGGAGAAATTGCCCATGACACTGTCACGACAGGAGGTGAGTTTATTTAT
>JAPSES010000249.1:9405706-9424077 GCA_029822895.1 Maxillicosta whitleyi
CAAAAGCCCAACCTCCCACCCCCACTTTGCTCCAACCTGTCTGATCTGAAGTTGTGCCAAGAACCCTACATGATTCTATTTCAGTGGGGCCAAAATTGGTAGTGGGTGCCCCAAGGTCATTGTGTGGCTTAAGTCTAGAAGCTCCAGCCATAAAACACAATAAAGATGAAGTCCATTCTGAGCCACTATAAACATGGCAGTGGTTCTGACCTGTTCATTTTTTAAGAGCAGATTCATCTATTTACTCCTGAAATGTCTTATTTATTTCCTTTCTAATATTAATATTAACTCCAGTATTGATGTGTTGCGTGGCTGCGTTAGTCAAATAATCAGGTTACAGCTCAAAATTATACATTGGAATCACTAAACGAATCTGAATCAATCAGTTAATACTGATTCAAATCGATATTGAATCGCAATTAATTGATTCAGAACCTTATGAGTCGAAATCAAATTGATTAAGGAAATTGGCCATGATACCCAGCCCTAAAAACATTATCCTACCTTTGATAGCAAAATAGATTTGTACTTGATTTGTTTTGAATGGAATATACTTGTCCTTAAATTATCCATTTCACTGATCAGTAAAAAATCTTTGCCTTGTTTGTGTTTCTCTTTCCACAGGGACTAAAGAGGCTAATGACTATCTGCCAGAAACATTTCTCAACTGATCCATCAAAGTGTGTAGAGTACAATGCTCTTTAACTTGTAACTTTGACTTAAATTGCGCAATGGCAACATGGAAAATCCTAAAGGAAAATACTCTCAGCTGCTCAATTATATTATGCCGACTAAAATCTCAACGTCTTTAGCACTGAGGCCTTCAGAGTAAACATGGATTCATCAGAGGCAGCATATGAGAAATGCATCTAGTGAATGAGACTTGTTGTAATACTCTGTTTTACACTCATTTCTAAACAATAACATTCAATTGCAGTGCGTCATGGACAATTCAGAAATTAATGAAGATGTCCTTTTGTGACAAATATTGTAACTGAGACCTTCAAATGTTTTTGTTTTTTTTATATTCACTGAGTAAGCAATGTTTCATTTGTCAAGCAAGGCCAGATGTGTAAGTTTTATTACACCAGATGTGCTGTGTCGCTGTAGATTCAGTTATGTGCTTGAGTCTAGTTTAATTCAAATCATTGTGTCCATCTTTGAAATAAAATAGTGTTGCATATTGCACACACTGTCAGTTTTTATGCCATTTGAGTGGGTTTTTTTTTTTTGTCTCTTTCAAATGATTTATTCTGTCATTGTTGAGAATTTGCAGTTTTTCTTCTCAGCTGAACTGCTGAATGGAGCTATTTTTAGCTCTTCTCTGGGATTTTTCTCAATAGAAAATGTGTCTGCAGGGAAACGGTTTCTCTCAAAGGACTCTCCTCTATAATAGTGCCATGCTTCAGTAAATGTTTGATCATCCAGACCGTTACGCTTTTTAAGTATTGATTGGAAACCTACTATTATATCCTTCACTGGATGGAAATTCAAAGCAACATTTGTACAAAAACCACTATGTGTAACTCTTGGTTTAGCAGTGGAAAGCGTCCAGTAGTTTGTGAAGATGGCAACATTGAGCGTCACACACTGACCTTATTAGACTGAGTAACCATGGCAATTGGATCCGTTCCTTGCGGTTGTAAGGCATTCCTGACTGCCTTAAACCACGTCATCAGTTTCAGTCTGTCAGCTCTGAACACGTCACCGCTCCGGCTCAGCTGGACAGGTTGACAGTGCAAATACTGTGAACTGCTGTTGAGTTTTCCCCTGGTATTTGCTTTTTTACCGGCGCCAGACAAGTTCACAAAACAAAAAGATTCTGTGTGCAGTGACTGTGTTTAAACATTTCAACTGAAGTATAAAATAACCCAATCGTAGTCATTACATGTACCCAAAAGCATGCGTTTGTCTACCCTTGAGATAAAGTGAGGTTTTGGCTGCGGACCAGGCTTTTCTACCTACTGTGTCATTGTGACGCCAGTATAAGCCAGACCTTGACATCAGGGTCTCATTAAGACTATTTGCACTTCATAGTATTTTGACAACACACTTCCTTGTGTGTTATCCTGCCATTGAAACTATTTCCAACTAAAAGTGGGCATTAATAATTCAGGTTAACAACCTAAAAAATAAACTAGTAGCACTCCCTTTTGTCAAGAATCCCTTTTCAATTTAGTTGTGATTACTTCACATCATGTTCAGACATGATTCTCAATAAACAACGGAATGTGTTCATTTAACACCACAACAGTACCTCTCATTCCTAAAATTGCTAAATTCTACCTTAAAATACTTTTATATGGTGTTTCCTTCCTTTTATATTCACTTGCATGGTAAACATTTTATTGTAGCTTATTTTGGCATTGTCCAGCTGATGTCATCATGTCTATGCACGTGCTGATCTCATGGTTCTTAAATCTTTGTGCTACAGAAATGTAAAAATGTTCCCATTGTAAGTAAATGGAGAAAAAAAAGGAACTTTGACCCACTTTTTCTACAATATAATCAGTTCTAATCTGGGTCACTGGCAATCTACAATCCCATTTTGGTATGAATTCAAGCAATGGTTTTGCTGCTAGCGAGTTAAACAAAGAAAGAAAGCCCATACTAAAAATACATAACCTTTGCCTCCTCTTCAAGAGGCGGGGTCATAATTCACTCCCAAACAGCTCCTAGAAATGCACATAATTTGCATTTTCATTTCTATGACTTTTCAAGTCACTGAAGATTTCATGGAAACAGACCATGTTGACCCGCCGTGGTTCAGTAACTAATCAAATAAAGCACATTTTAGGGGCAACTATTGCATTTCCACTTGCAAGGGGAGGATGAGGCGAAGGGTTGGAATCTGTAACCTCACCACTAGATGTCACTAAATCTAACGTGATGCGCCTTTAATACTGCTTGTTTTAACTAAAGATTTCATTAAACTTTAATTGCTATGGGATGTGTTGATGTAACACTAGCAGAATTCCCTGAAAATCATGAGATTCAGTATATGATTAGATGTTATTTTGATCTCATATATGTACAGTATCATCCTTAGCTGTAAGATATAAGTAAGCTAATAAAAGCCTTCTTCTTTATGCTCCTTTATTGGTGTGTATTGTGTCACTGCTGGACGTGTCAGAGATCCTCTCAGTGTCATTTAACGCATTCAAATCCTCAGGCCTGCTAGGAAGATTATCTTGATCCTCCCCTGTGTAGTTGCTTTGTGTAGTTGCATATATTAATATGCTAATGTGGAAATCAAAGCATAAGTGTTGTTTAGAGGCATAATTGTTGACAGGTGCATGATTTTATGTTAAATTATGTGAGTAAATAATCAGGTTACATTAATCTGACTGAAGATAAAACCAGTCCACAACCACACAAACATATAATAATCTCATAGACTAAATTCTATATTCTTTCATTGCATTGGTTATCTTTACGCAGCTGTTATTTTGTGTTGCCCCTGCAGGACAATATCATAAATAGATTAGTGTAATATTTGTCGTGCAAAGTCATCACCACATTGTTATTAAGTAATTAAAAAATATTTCTACCATGATTCATTTTCTTCTTCTAACAGACAGCTTAATGTTATCATTATTATTATTGTTTATTTTAACTGAATGGGACAGTGATTATTGAACACATATTTTCACATGAACGCAAACACTCCAGATTTTAGCCAAAGGCAGTTTCCATCCTTTGTCCCACGGAGGATGTTCCAAAAAAAGAACCATTAAGACCACAAACAACAAAAGCCACATATTTCAACCATGCACATATTATTTACACTATACACAATAGTTTCCATATTGCACCAGAATTCAAGTTAAGACCAGCTATCTCACCTTATTACTATTATTACTTCTAATACTTACTTATTATTGCTTATTATTAGTACATACTTTTCTTTTTACTTCTTTTTTCCCCCTTTCATTGTTTATTCGTTGCTATTGTTCTCCACTGTTACCATAATAGAAAGTTAATATTGGTTATCAGCCCACTCTTACTGAACATTTTAGTTCTTAATTTTCTTTCCAAGTCACTTCCCATGAAATGTTTCGCTTGTTTCTGTCGTATCTAGCCTTCAGGTTTCAGCTGTAACTAGAGCTCATTCTTCTTTTCATCTGAACTGGCTGGACAACATGATCGTTGCCAGGCACCTGAGGAAAGGTGGAAACCAATTACCAGTTGAGGTGTATGTGTCACGCTAACGTGGCTCTCTCCCTTTCTCTCTGCTTATCTTTGTTTCCACTTTCTCTCTGGATCTCTGGCATCTTAAATTGATTTACACACTGTTCTTTCATAGCTCCAGACACGTCTACACTACGAAAAGCCTCCTGTCGCAGCTGTTGGCGTATATCAGAAGTCACTCGTCTAAATTGATGTCATCACCACCTTCAGAGTACGCAGCAGGGCTTAAATGGAGCTTAAAGGTCGAAGCATTAGTTAAAATGCTAAACTGTCTGCTCACTGTGATGTATTGGGGCCATTCAGGGGTGACACCACCACGGAGACAGTTTCTTTAAGAGAATAAGGAAACTAATGTTATTCAGTGTAATAAATATATACAAGCAAGATTTTTTTTAGTTATGGTCTCTGCCTAGAGTTTTATTATCTCTGCAAAAATATAGATCTGTTAAAAGTGCTATAAATAGACATGGAAGCTTTTTCCAGCCGTTGTTGACCTTAAATCGCTCAACTGTCACCAATGACTTATTGGTTACAAGCACTTGTCAATGTTATACTCTTATTGTAGCAGTAAGCATATTTTCATACTATTTTGTCATTTCATTCTTCATTTTTCTTTATCGTTCCTTGCTCCGTCTGTCTCAACCCCTTAAAGACACAGACCTACTTTTGTGGCAACCTCTGAATTGATTTTTTTCCTCTACCTTTAACCTTTTTTCATAGATTTATCAGGATTTATTATCATATTATCCTCTGTGTTTTGCATTTTTCACTGAAAATCTGGTATTTTTCCTTTATTCAATTTACTGATTGTGGAGCTGTTCATAAAATCTCAGAGTTACTTCAAGGTTTGTTTCATCAAAACACAGAAAACTTGACTCTTCCTGCAAATTGTGTCTTTAACTGAACATAAAAACAAGTGTCTGTGACCCTTGCCATTTGTCATGGGTTTTAGTGGTGAATCAGAAAATAACAATATTTTTATGTTTGCAGTGCCTTTGATTGTCCAAATGTGTTATATCTGATACAGATTAAATACTTAGAAACTGCATTTTACTTGGATTAGTTAATGTATTGGTAAAATCAGAGGTTAAAATGTAATTAAACATTTTAGATTCATTTGGTCACTGATGATTGTTGAGGTCTTTGAGGGTTAAAATGGTATTTCTGTTTATTATGAAGAGTAGACATCCCATTGTAGGTTTTACTAAAACTGATTCTGCCTCTAATAAACTTATAAAGATATCTATACATGTCACTGTATCAGTGGACAACAATAAGCCATTTGCAATGTGCAGTAAAAACAGAAATGTCGCAGCATAATCATCTGCCTCCTGCTTTGCTGAACATCACATTAAACAACACTTCCAGGAGCAGCAGCAGCAGCAGCACAGACCTGCATCTTTTCATCAAAACTGTCCTTGTTTGTCTGAAAAGCCATCACCATGGTGAAGTTTCTATGAGGCCACTGCTTTCTTTAACTCAGAAAGGAAGAGCTGTTATTAACATAATTCTGTACTTCATGATGGCAAATTACACAGATACACGTGACAGTAGGTGAGAAGGGAGAACAGAATGGACACAGAGCTTTATACATGTAGGGTGTGTGGAATGGATAAGACTGGTCTGCAATGTTTAAAAAATCATCTGCTTCAGATTAAATGCACTAAATCTTACCTATGAACTAGAGAACAAATGATAAAATTGATGGTGAGGTGATGTTTTCAATGGATAAGATAAGATAAATCTCATTACACAGACATACTAAGTACACGGTACAATAAAAATGGTGTACTGCTCTACATCATACAAAAAAAGGGTATAAAATCTATGCAAAAATTTGCATATGTACAAAAAACATTTAGAAAATTAAATACAGTGCACAAAATGCAAAAAGAAAAAAATGCTGCTATCCCGTAGTCAAAAGAGCTAGTAATATAAAGTGTTATAGAAAGAAACTGTAAAGTGAATGTATTGTATAATGAGGTGCAGAGACAATGTTTTAATGTAGCGCTGAGACAAACATACCTTTTGAGTAAAACAATCTGCAACCAACAAGCATTTCTGACTTAATATTTATTTATTTAGGGACTCAGATTTGGTAAAGTTTCACTACTTTTATTCCAGAGGCATTTTTCTCATAGACCAGTGTTATCTTATCTAATCTTACATTGTCAGAGAAATGAACAAATGATAAAATTCAACTGAAATGTTTTCCTTTTTTTTCCCAGATTCATCTTGCGTGCAACATATAATAATAAGAATAATACATCAAACTTGTATAGCGCTTTTTTGGACAATCAAAGATGCTTCACATTGAAGCAAAACAAAGAGAACAATTAAGCAAAAGCCAGTGTAAACATATGAGTTTTTAGAAGTGTTTTGAAGATATAAGACATTCCTCTTTTCTTTTAAGCTCTTTTTTTAAAATTTTATTTTACTTGTTATTTTGTTATTACTTATTTTATTTGATGAGAAAGATTCTAGCCATGTTTTATATTTTAAAATATGCAACACACACACACACACACACACACACACACACACACACACACACACACACACACACACACACACACACACTGATATATAAAATTTACTCTGTGGATAGAAGAATATTTATTAGCATCAGCTAAGAGCTCTGACACCTGGACCAAACCATGTCATGAAATAAGGAGGGGGAGGCAGGGGTCAGAGGGTGATGGCTATTATTTTTTATTTTATTTTGCCCAAAACTAAACAAATACAAACACCAAATGCATGAATGTATTACCAAAACTGACAAATTTTCCAATTTTACTGGTCTCTCTGTCAGTTATGGGCCCTCAGAGTCACCATCTCTCTCCTGCTTATGGGGCCCCCAGCCGGTCGTGGGCAGAAACCATTAATAAACATCTGTAATGAGTCCTTTAGGATTAGACAGAAAGTTTGCTTTTTGTGCAGTGAGAGAGAAACTACCTTTCTTGTTTTAAAAAAGAAAACCAAACAAACAAACAAAAAAAAAAAAAATCGATAGTTTCTCGGGGTAAAATCAAAGCTCGTACTCACAGTCACAGCCCCTGCAGTCTGCTGTTAAACATCTATTGGATTTTCTGAAAATAGAGTCACATTCGGTTTTGCGTGACTTTAAGGTGTCCCGGGCCAAGCACTGTTTGGAGCCTGTGTGCGCTTAGACTACTGATAGGTGTTAAATTGCTGATTTTGTGCTGACGCTATATGGACGCAAACCTTAGAGAGAGAGAGAGAGAGAGAGAGAGAGAGCGAGCGAGCGAGAGAGACAGAGCGAGAGAGAGAGAGAGAGAGAGAGAGAGAGAGAGAGGTCTGATCCAAGTTGCTGCGCAGGGAGGGCGTAAGTCGCAGCTCGTCTGTCTGTGGGTGCATGATGTAAACCCTGTGTCTGTCTGAGTGAACGCACAGATTGAGAAAGGCGTCCTTAATAGAATTAAAGGGTCCGTCTTTTCCTCCACTGGTGCTTTCTGCTCCGGGTATGGACGGCTTGCGGTCAGAAAACGCCGGACTTGACAGCATTGGAGAAACCGCGGAGGAAAAGTACCGCGCTCTCGCCTATGACACGGCTCTGAGCACTTTGGTGGCCGTGGCCGTGTATGTGCTGGTCAAAGTCAGTCTGGATGGGATCCGACAGTGGCGCGCCAGGATATCGGTGCTCATCGTGGGTTCGGGACCCGTGGGGCTCACGGCGGCGCTGGTCGCTGTCCGCTCCGGGAAGGTGCTGAAGCTGACCGTCCTGGACGAGAGGTACCGGAGCGCCCTGCTCTGCCGACCCCAGCAGATAGCCCTGGATCCACGGAGCGTGAAGTTTCTGCTGGGACTTGGGGTGGACTTTGATAACATGGAGGGCTGCTGGCACGATGAGCACTTCTTCACCAGGATAGGCGTGTTTCAGGAGTACCTGCTGAGCATCCTGGAGCAGAAGAAACAGAAGGTGGACGTCAAGGTGCAGCTTGGCACCAAGGTATGTTGTCCTCCAAAACTGTTATTACTCACCTGTGTGTATGTTAGAGGCACTCTGCAGTTGGGTTTACACACTAAATACAACACAAAAATATTTGACCACCTTTGTTTTCTTCAATTTCTTGTTCATTTTAATGCCTGGTACAACTAAAGGTACATTTATTTGGATAAATATAATGATAACAGCAAAAACATCTCATAAGAGTTGAATTTCAGAGCTGATATCTAAACATTTTCTGTGTTTTTCTTGATAATAACCAAAATTGCTTCAGTTCTTACATCAATATCTATGTTATTGTAATAACAAAAACAGTGCTTTTAGACATTCTGTGTTTTCTTTCTGTCTGTTTTAGTCACATGATACACAGGAGTTAGTACTTGATTGTTTTTGATGACTTACGATGGTCTAATCATTTTTCCCATGACTGCATAAATTGTACTTACACTTGACATCAGTCATCTGGAAACAACATCAGGTGACTTTTTATGGAGAAAAGAGAGTCTCACAGTACTTGATCTTGTCACTGTGCCTCTGTAGTTTGTCCAAACATGATCCTCCCACAGTGGCAGTGGTCACAGAAAAGAGACAAAAAGAGAGAGCTCTGATAGCAATCTGCAGTGATGGTGACAGAGATGTGTCTCTTGCTGTGTCCAATCAGAGTCCACACGCTTTGTCAGCATGTAGAGTAAACCCCAACAAAGGGTAATCAGGCTCAGCTCCTCCTGTTCTGTTTTTATTTATTTATATCATTTTTGTTTGTGTTGCTCCCGCCAAGAGCCGGCCCTCCAGGGAGCATGTGTCTTCTCAGCACATGAGAATGTTATTTTGTGTTAGCTTTAAGTTTATTACAGCTGCAACAGTTTATGATTAGTATTATTCTGTTATTTGTTCCTAAATGAATGATCATCTCAGTGATTTTTCAAGTAAAAATGATATTTACTTCTCAAATATGACAATGAGTCACTCCGTTTTGGTACAGGGGTATGTTTTGGACTCTTTGTTGTTGAAAAAATACTCCCCAGGGGTTTTGTTCAGTTTTTTTCTTTTTTGGAATAAAGAGGAATTCTTTCAAAAATAATCAGACTTGCATTAATGTGTAAAATAACCGTTACAAACCTGCACCAGTACAGTAACAGCCATACATTTGACTAATTAACTTATTCGATCATTGTTCCATTTACATCAGACATACAGTAGAAACACTGCAATTCTTACAACGCTTTCTCTAACACAGCATTGTATAATGGCAGATGGAGAACGGGCATATCAGCTGAAAAAACCTGTTATGTAAGCTGACCTCAAACATGAGGACAAGAATCCTTGCTACAGGTTTTATGCTCAGTGAAACATAAAAAAAAAATAAAAAAACAAAACAAAACCATATTTAATGTTTAATCTTTAAACATTAAACCATTAAAATTAGAGGGAGAGTAACTCATAATATTATCCTGTTTGGATTCTAAAGTAAACCATCTGAAAGGGAAATTTAACAGCTGTTTTTTTCTGGTATTTCCTAACTATATAAATAAGATAATATCTCTTATAGCAGTTGATTTTATAACCCGAGTTGCAAACATAGTCTGAGCTGTCAAACTTTTAATCATAAAAATTTTATTCTTCTCATGGAAAAGAAAACTTTATTTATAAAGTTGATAACATTCACAGGAAAAGAACAAAAACATGAGAACAAAACCCTAACCCTGACCAGTCCTCATCAAAAGACAAAGAAATAACCTACTGACACGCACACACTATAAAACGCAGAATTGTCTCTCAGATAGAAGGCATGCAGTGACTATTCAGACTGGACAAACAATGATTAAATGTTCAGTGAATATTTGTGTCACGGTGGGACACCCGAGTAAGGCTTTATTACTCTAATGAGGCTGAACTGTGTCATTAAGGATGTTGTTGCAGTGCTGTTTTACGCTCTTGTTTTTGTTTTTTGCGATGGCTTATTAAGCTGTAGAAAACATAATTTAATCCAAAGGAGTGAAGTAATTATCATAGATGCACTCCCCTGTGTTGCTTTTGTCTAGCTCTGGCCAGCGGCACTTCTTTTCTCCACAGCTTGAATGTCATTCCTGATTGCTGCCGCTGCTGCTGCTGCTGTCCTCCTTGTTACAGAGTGACTCACCAACCTTTGGAAGATGGAAAACAAGGTCAAGGGGGTCTTTGATTACAACAAACTTCAGTTTCATTTAGAGTCAGTGCCAAGTACACTATTTCCTCTAGATTAGACCGGACAGTGATGACAGACCTTCCCTCTTTTCTTGTCTGTTTGGACTACAAAGATGTGACAATGCAAATAGGGTGTTTTAATACACCTGTTCGCTGCTGTCCAGAGTGATTAAACATAGATTTTTCTTAAACCTGGAGCCATTATAACCCCTGCAAGGCCCCTTTATTTCCAGTCTCATTCCAGCACACTCTGTCCTGCTCTTTCTCTGAGGCACTGATGCATACACCGACATTATTATAAATCTCTCTGACTGTTTCACTGTTGCCAAGACAAGCGTGACCTCTGGAGCACATGCATATAAAATACTTGTATGAGTGTATTACAATACAGCATCCTGTTTAGATTGATAGGCGATGGTGGGAGGGGTTGTATTATTAAGTTGTATTAATGCAAATGTTATCATAGAATTAGAGATGTTAAACAAAGCTTTAATAGGATATGGTTAAGTATGTTTTATGCTAGTGGTACATCACTGATTAAATGATGGGTTATCAAATAGCCTCAGGTTTTTCTTCACAAAATCAAGTTTGATGTGTGTGCGTGTGTGAGAGATAGATAGATAGATAGATAGATAGATAGATAGATAGATAGAGAGAGAGAGAGAGAGAGAGAGAGAGAGAGCACATGTATTGTCTACTCTTAGACTTCGAGTCTGCCAATAAAACAAAAGTTGAAGTTCACACAGCTATGATTTTGTTCTGTAGGATGCTGGGGTGCATAATTGTATTACAGTGACAGTGGAATACACAATTGTTTGCTTAGATATGAATGAGTGCACACAAACTAATTGTTACCGTGCCCCTTGAAGGGAAGGCAAGGGGTATTGTTTGTTTGTTAACACTCTAACAGCAAAACTATTGGAATTCAAACCAAATTATGTTTATAGACTGCCAATAACCCACAATAGATCTGATTACATTTTGGGAGCAATAGGTCAAGGTTCAAAAATTTGAATGAATTTTTAATGTCTTTTTTCCCCATTTACTTATAACGGTCAACATTTTACATATCTATAGCAGCAAAACTATTGTTTGGGTTTATAAATTGCCATTGACCCAGAACAGATGAGTTACATTTTGGTAAAAGTAGGTAAAGTAAGTGAGTTCAAATTTTTTATGAATTTTTAAAATCTCATTTTCTTCTCCCATTTTCTTATAATGGGTGACGTTTCAAATGTCTATTAAAAAAAAAGGTCTTGTTTCAATTTACTTCAACTTGACACATTTATTGAGCCAATTGATATGCTGACATCAGCACATGTATAGACTTGATGATGGATTGATACCAAAATAAGCTGTAATATGTGTGATGTCAGGCCCTGCGATGAACTGGCGACGTTTTCTGGGTATGCCCCGCCTTTGCCCATAAGTAGCTGGGATTGGCTCCAGAGACCTCCCGTGACCCTAGTTTGGATAAAATGGATTCAGAAAACAAATGAATGAATGAATAAATGAATGAATGTGCAGGGTTTGTTGTGACACCACTTGTTTTGAAATGGAATGGAACTAGCACAAAAAAGCTAAACGGTTCAAACAGTACCTGTGTATGTTCAGTATAAAAAATTTCAACATGTTACTATACAACAGATTGGTTATATTTTCCTCTGTTTCTGTAATTAGATCACTTGCAAGTCCTCCTGAATCTGGACTGTTAAATTATAGCCATTTGTACAGGGTGATGTTGCAATTACAGTTGTGATTTGAATAATCATGCCCCAATATGTAGTTACATAAACATTTTATACCTAATTGAAGGCTTTCTCACAATTTCATGTCCTCTGTAGGTGATCTATGAGGTAGCAGTTATGCATCATTGCTGAGTATTTAGGAGATGACCAGTTGGGATTTTGGGGAGAGGTTATAAATACATAAAAGCAAATATCACTGCTAACTGGTGCATTGTTTGTTTTGTTTTGTTTTCTATAGTGATAGCAACAACCATGAAAAGTATGTGAATTAAGAGTGATCATCGTACAATTCTTGCATTAATGTGTTTTATTATTTCTATTACTGCTAATACCAACCTCAGTTGTATAACTATATTTTCTTTGTATTTATGTCTTGTTTTTTTTTTTTTTTTTTAGTTTACAGAGGACTATCTACGGCGCATTCCACACACTGACTGGCCAAGTGTGATTGTAGTGGCCGACGGCTCGTGTGGCGACTCCTGCTCAGTGTTGGGCATCAGCTCCGACTACACCGTGGAGTCCTGCCATGCTTACGGAGCGAATGCAACTATAGAGAGACTAGATCAGAGACAGGTGTGAACATACACACACAATTTGTTTGCACATTAATGGGTGCATTCACTTATCAGATGGAGCCGCAGTCAAACCCAACAGGTTGGTGTTTACATAAGGAATGGACATGGCAGAAACAGGATATTGCAGGATATGACAGCAAAGCAGACTTTGTTTAGTCTCATAAAGCTGATTAGAGCAAACAGTGATGTGGATCTGCCAATACTGGCTCAACACAATATCTGACTCTAATATAAACAGCCAGGTTTCCACAGACTGTTGGATCTTGTTCGCTTCAACACTGGGCCTCTTGATTTACTCATCAAATTTGATAAGAGCAGCTGTTGTTGTGATGGAGGCAAGTGATGATGATGATGATAAAGCTTTCGTTTCATTATGGCCCCCCTGGCCAGACATATTATCTGTTTCCTACGAGGTGACTATGAATCAAAATATCAAAACATCAGCTGCTGTGCTGTTCACATACTGCACAAAAGGACTTGTTATCATATACATAAAAACTTCAATTATGACTCGTGCAATTTTACCAAGAATCCCACCAAACTAATAAATATGTAACCCTTTGATAGAGAAAATAAATAAATATATAATATAGTATATATAATAGATAAAAAAAAAATAATAAAAATGATAATATTTATTTAATTCATACCATAGCACTGCACTGGATAACCTTTAATACAGTGTGATCCATCCCTCGGATACATATTGTACCAATTGATGGACAAACACCCCCTCCTTGTAAGTCCATTTATGTGTATTATGGTATTTACAGTTGGATTCTGCTTCTCGTTCTGTACAGTTATTAATGACTTGTATTAAGTAGTTGTAGTTAAGGTTACATTTAACACATGAAAAAATACAGGCACAGTCTGTACAATAGAGATGAGTCATTCAAGTAAAAATCTCTAACTAATATGTGAACAAAGACATAGTCTCTCTTGCTATTTTATGCCACTATATTCATTCATATCACGTTCTCTACAGGGGCTGTGTGGCTGGCTTTTATTGGCCCCTTTTCTCTCTGGCTGTTTCCTGTGTTGATTGAATTTACCTCCCAGGATATGACCTGCTTAGACCTACTGTCCTTTCCATCCCCTCCCAGCCACTGTTCTGTTCCCTCTCTATCTCTCTTGGCTACACTAAATGCTGTTTGATCCCACTTGGCTGGTTTATGTCATTGAAAAGAAAATTGATCAACTCTGGCCTGAGGGGAAAAATAGGGAGTGGCTGCCAGATTTCCACCAATGAATAATAATCGAGCCATTTTTAATCTCGCTCAAGTGATAATAGCTCCATAGCCAGACACCCTGTATGGGTAATGGCCATGTCGTTTTCAGCACAGGAAGGAGAATACCACTACTGCACACATATAACAGAAAAAAAAAAGTCCCATGCACAATATTTCAGTGGTCCAACGTTAGCTTTTTTTATTGGACACATTCACAATAGCATTGTTTATACCATGCAATTCTTATGTAATGTCACAGTAAATGTCACAACTGTATATTAGAGATTGAATGATATGGGTTTTTCTAAGGCCAATGCCAAAATTTGAAAATCTGGTCAACTGATGGCCGATATCTACAGCCGATTTTTGAGGCCAATATCTAAGGGTGATTTATTTTTTAAAGCATATCGACCATAAAATACATTTGAAACATTCAGATAATTAAGGTTTTTATGAAGCAATATAAATGAAATTATTAATACACGTAAACATCATACTCTTTTAACATTTATTGAACTTCAAGTGCTGCCCACACAGGTGCCTGCTCAAATATCTTAAAACATTTTTAATACTGATCAAATATCAGCTTTAAAAACAAACAAACAAACAACATTAGGACCCAGTGTGACTATTGTGGCAGTTCACAAATTAAATTTTTTTCTCTATTTAACCTTTCCACATTGAGTTATCATAATTTTTTATGATATTATCCTCTGAATATTGCATTTTTTCACAGTGAAAATCACCTATTTTCCTGTTTTTAAGTGACTGATTGTGTAGATTTTGATAAAACCTCAGTGCATATTCACAGGTTATTGTATCAAAACAGAAACAATTGAAGGAAAGTGCCCTTTTCCATAAAATATAGCATTAACTGGACATAAACCCAATGTCTCCATTTACTGTTATCACTCAAACTCCAAGAGTTTTACTGGTGAATCAATGTCGTTGAAGATGGTAGTGTTTCCGTGGTAACTATGGAGGCTCTGAGTGTCCACATGGGTCATATCTGATGACCATAAAAACTGCATTTTACACCAATTATTTACATGGATTGATAGGATTAGTGGATCAATGAGTTAAGGTCGATGACTGATATTGAGAAATATCAATATATCAGTCTACCTCACCTTTATATCCATTTAAACCAGATTTCAATTCATTTTTGGCCAAGGTCTTGTTTTAATAAGGGGAGAGTAGGACCTCCATTACGTTCTCAAAGGGGTTCAGGTCTGGACTCTGTTGTGGCCAATCCATGAGTGAAAATGACATCACATGCTCACTGAACCACTCTTCTAAAAGCCCAGTGAGCCCCATCAATCCTGGCACTGTCCTATCTCTATTCTCTCTACAGAATTAATAGTTGTTAAACAAATGAGAACCTACTCACGACACCAGTTTGTGATAAATAACTTGTTGCAACTCATATATTCATCACTGCAGTAATTATTGAATGAAATGATCCTCCTTATTTTCCTTATTATATCTCAGTGGAGACTTGTGCAGTATGTGTAAGCAGTATTAGTGTATTAGTATTAGAATAATAGTATTTAATGCAGCAACTAATGGGGAATCCTAAGCAAGTAAATTCATGAATGCATAAGTAAATGAATTATTGCTTTAACCAACACAGACAAAACACTGTAAATAATGGAATCAAACACATCATTGCTGAGCTGCTTCCTTTTATTTGTTTCTTTCAGGTTCCCACTCCTGAGATTCGTGCCCACAGCCTTTACTTTGACTTGTCTGCTTACGGAGTAGAGGCTCTGCGTGAGCACCGAAACCCCGCCGCCAAACCTGGCTTTCACCTAAAGATCTACGGCACCTTCAGAAACCGCTACATGGCCCTTGTCTGCTCCGCCTCTGATACCAAGATGGTTCGCTTCCTCAGGCACACAGCCAACTCCTCTGTGAGCCTTTTCATCCCCTTTTGATAAAATCATTTCAGGATTTTTGTTGACCGCCCGCTATTGTTGATGAGAACACAGTGTGAGGAACAACTGCAGCTACATTTCCATGTTAGAGCAAAGAAGAGACAGAGATAATAATAACTCTGGTCAGTGTAGTCCTGCCTTGCCTACCTACTTGTTCCTCACCTTTCATTCAGCAAATAGCCTTTGATTGCGCTATTGTGGGACTCCATTAGTGTCTGTCTCTGCATGTGAGTTTCTCCATGAGTGCTCGTATGCTTCTCTCTCTCTCTTTGTGTGTGTGTGTGTGTGTGTGTTGATATGGACTTGAGAATGTGTGTTTCTGAGCCAAAGAGAACATGAGATGAAGAGATAGGGAAAGAAGGATTGTGTGTGTGTGTGTGTGTTTGTGTGTGTGTAGAGGCCATCTGTGCCCTGCTGTTATACACCAGTGAATAAATGGAGGACACCAGACTGTAGGTGCAGTTACAACCACTGGAAAGTTGATGTTTTATTTAGCCTTTATGTCAAGTACAGATCTCAACATGCATGTCCTCTAGCCACAACGTGTAGTGAAGACCTACACACAGGCATTTAGGAAGACCATCATTAGAGTGCTTGTTGCTATGTGGGTGGCCATTCAGATGCACTGTTACTTGGTAACAGATGACTGTGCAAGTAAGGGTTGAAGAAGAGCAGAGTTGAGCAGCAACAGAGCTGAGAGTGCGACAAAGAGGCTTATCACTCAATATACCCATGAAAGTGTACAATCAATGAGGAGGCACAGAACAATCGATGAAGAAAATGTTATCTTCATGCATCAAAATAGGAAAAAATATGCTTGTAGTTTGTTCAGATGATAACATGAACCAGGCTTTGGTAAAAATCACATTAAGATTAAACACAACTTTAAAAGTATGACCTGATTTTTGTTACCGGAAATTAAAAATGAAGTGTGTGGCAATGATGTTTTTGGCCTCGATGGACAAAAATTACATAATTATCCTTCAGGAAATTGGTCTGACAGGAAAAAAAGTATTCAATAGAACTCACTCACAGGTTATTTTGGACCCAATAATGAGAGATACAGGAGAAGTCTGCTGTTTTTCCCATTGATGTTAGGTCTGGTGGCTTTAAAGGGGTTATATGTAGTACATGATATTACAAACTCTCAATAACAAAAAAAAAAAGTCATGTACCTGAACACACCTACGACTACCAAAACCACTAATGAATCAAAGCTATGTGTATCACTCACTGAATAGAGTGTAAAGCTCATTGTTTAACACTACACAAAAACTTGACACCCTCAATAATAAAAAAAAACTCACAACCGGTTATTATGACAGGCTTTCAAAAATAACACTATATCATTAAAAACACATGGATTATTACATCGACTGATATTTTACATGAAAGTTCTGTTTTTAGACAGAACACAGCCATGGAAAAACACATATCACCTCCATTTTCTGTAAATTTTTGTTGTCAGTAGCTGCACTAATAATCTAAACAAGGTCAGAATTGTTACAAATATCCCATAACTTTATCAGCCTCGTAAAAAATTATCAGACCAGAATTATCAGAATTTAATGCAAAAAACAGAAGAGGGTGCATTCATATTAGTGCAGGACGAGAGGTGGAACATCATACAGTCAGAAAAAAATTCTAGACCATCAAAAGTCATAAAAAACAATGATTATACTATTAAATACTAACTCCTGTGTGTGTCATGTGACTAAAATAGACAGAAAAGAAAACATGGAATGTCTAAAAGCACTGTTTTTGTCAGTACAATCCCATAGATATTGATGTAAGAACTGAAGTAATTTTGGTTTTAATTGTTATCATTATATTTATCCAAACAAATGTAGCTTTAGTTGTACCAGGCATTAAAATGAACAGGAAACTGAAAAAAACTTTCCTTTTCTTTTTGATCCCTGTCCAGTGGTGCTTCCAGCTTTTATCACTCTGTCACTTTCTTTGACTCTAAAAGGTGTTTTTTAGTGCCTCTTGTCACTTTCTGACACTTTGGTCCAAGGCCCTGTGGGGTCAGTGTTCCTCATCATGGGTGACTGTTAGAATGACTCACTGCTCCCTCTAATGGTCACATTAATCCATAGCACAGTTCATATTTCTACAATCCAATATTTTGTTTTACATATTAAATTATTAAAGTACAAAAAGTACACATAACCCATTTAATGTATTAACCCATGTACCACATGGGTGTACACATAACCCATTTAATCAGCTATGTTTATGAGGTGTAAAAGACTGAAAAACATAGTCTACTCCAATATCAAAAGTAAAGATAAGCCCTGGTACATCCTCCCCTTTCATTAATTTTGTTCTACTGGCTTCAAATAGTGGTTTTCTGTCTCTTTTTATTGCTTTATAAACATATCACTATAATGGAGTCCTAGAAGATTACAGTCAAAAGCACAACATTACAGTTTTAATAGATTCAAATGTTCTAACATACTTTCTTATGTGCTATGTTCATGGTATATACCATATTTTTACAATATTGAAATGAAAGGGAAATGTTCCTTTCATTCCTA